>SJYO01031364.1:3086143-3686143 GCA_006410555.1 Capra ibex | reverse complement strand
ACTCTGGGGTAACCGACCGGGGTTGGCCTTCACTCCTGTTCTCCCAGATAACTACATCAAGTACACATAGTCGGAGGGCCCTCTACCTCAGTTCACCTCTCCTGATCCCTCACCAAGACCTCTCCGTCTGTATGTCGTAAAATATGATCTTGTGACTACCTTTCCCTCTCGAACCCTCGGCCTTTTGACCTTTAAATCTGACACAATCTTTTCGACTATATTCGATTGTATATCTTATCTATAAATTTTATCTATTGATATATCGTACACCTTGATTTGATTTATAAAATATTATTGGACATTCCCTTTCCTTACACATTTTCGTTTTTTGTGTGTACATACAACAACAACAAGTCAACGATTCAACACAGACTGAGAAAGACTGGGGTACCTGACGTCATATAGTCCGAAGGGACAGGAAGTGATAGAGGGTATGAAACGAGTTTGATCACAGGTAACTTAACCACTACGGTGGGTTGACAGAGGAGGAGACAACGGGGGAAGAGGAGGACGGGAGTTAGAAAGGGTCGTAGTCCCAGAAAAGGTTACTCAGACTTAGTGAAACGAAATGTGTACTTTAATTGTCTCACAACCCTAGACCTCACTCTGTCCGAACGTAAGTGTAGTGACTGAGTGAGGTAGCGGTCGGTCAACACATTGAAACTGGGGGACGGAGGAGAACCCCAATCATCCTACTCTTATGTCTGGTTCTGTTGAATTCACGAATTGTGTCACGTACCGTAAACGTTGTTTGAGAGTCACTCATAGGTGACGACAACGATAAAAAACTTGTCGTTACTTGTCATAAGACAACGACACCCCTGAAAGAACTCCCGGACACCGGACAATGAGGTAGGTTGTAAGTAAGTAGGTAACTGGACAAGTTGTACGTAAACACTCGTAGATGACACACAGATAGAACCCAGATCGGCCAACACCGTTTGTTTCGGTTGTTTTGAGAGACGGGAGTACCTCTAATGTAAGACTACCCCTTTTATCTGTAATTTACCTGTATATTCCTGTAAGTCAAGTCAAGTCAAGTCAACGAGTCTGCACAACCTGAGAAACGTTGGGGTACCTGACGTCGTACGGTCCGGAGGGACAGGTAGTTGTCGAGGGTCAAGTCACGTCAGGTTAGTGAGTCAGCACAGACTGAGAAACACTGGGGTACCTGACATCATGCAGTCCGGAGGGACAGGTAGTGGTTGAGGACCTCAAATGAGTATGAACACAGGTAACTCAGCCACTACGGTAGGTTGGTAGAATAGGAAACAGTAGGGGAAGAGGAGGGTGGAAGGTAGAAAGGGTCGTAGTCCCAGAAAAGGTTTTTCAGTCAAGAAACGTAGTCCACCGGTTTCATAACTTCAAAGTCGAAGTTGTAGTCAGGAAGGTCACTTGTAAGTCCTAACTAAAGGAAATCCTACCTGACCAACCTACAGGAACGTCAGGTTCCCTGAGAGTTCTCAGAAGAGGTCGTGGTCAAGTTTTCGTAGTTAAAAAGTCACGAGTCAAAAGAAATATCAGGTTGAGAGTGTAGGTATGTACTGGTGACCTTTTTGTATCGGAACTGATCTGTCCAGAAACAACCGTTTCATTACAGAGACGAAAAATCATACGACAGATCCAATCAGTATTGAAAGGAAGGTTCCTCTTTCACAGAAAATTAAAGTACCGACGTTAGTGGTAGACGTCACTAAAATCTCGGGGGTGGGGGTTTTTTTCAGACGGTGACAAAGATGACAAAGGGGTAGATAAAGGGTACTTCACTACCCTGGTCTACGGTACTAGAATCAAAAGACTTACAACTCGAAATTCGGTTGAAAAAGTGAGAGGAGAAAGTGAAAGTAGTTCTCCGAGAAATCAAGAAACGAAAGACGGTATTCCCACCACAGTGGACGTATAGACTTCACTAAATATAAAGAGGACCGTTAGAACTAAGGTCGAACACGAAGGAGGTCGGGTCACAAAGAGTACTACATGAGACGTATATTCAATTTATTCGTCCCACTGTTACATGTCGGAACTACATGAGGAAAAGGATAAACCTTGGTCAGACAACAAGGTACAGGTCAAGATTGACAACGAAGGACTGGACGTATGTCTAAAGAGTTCTCTGTCCAGTCCACCAGACCATAAGGGTAGAGAAAGTCTTAAAAGGTGTCAAATAGCACTAGGTGTTCAGTCTGAAACCGTATCAGTTATTTCGTCTTTATCTACAAAAAGACCTTGAGAGAACGAAAAAGGTACTAGGTCGTTTACAACCGTTAAACTAGAGACTAAGGAGACGGAAAAGATTTTGGTCGAACTTGTAGACCTTCAAGTGTCAAGTGTATGACAACTTCGGATCGAACCTCTTAAAACTCGTAATAAAACGATAACACACTCTACTCACGTTAACACCCCATCAAACTTGTAAGAAACCGTAACGGAAAGAAACCCTAACCTTACTTTTGACTGGAAAAGGTCAGGACACCGGTGACGACTCAAAAGGTTTAAACGACCGTATAACTCACGTCGTGAAAGTGTCGTAGTAGAGAATCCTAAACTTCATCGAGACGATATTAAGGTAGTGGAGGTACTCGAAACAAGCATCACTACGAAGGATTCCGGGTGAACTGAAGTGTAAGGTCCTACAGACCGAGATCCACTCACTAGTGTCGTAGTACTAATAGACCCAGTACTTCTAGAAAAAACATATCAAGAAGACACATAAGAACCGTGGACAAGAATTATAGAAGACGAAGACAATCCAGGTACGGTAAAGACAGGAAATAGTTCGGGTAGAAACCTATTTTACAAGTGAACCACAGAGATTAAAAGAACTTCTCTAGAGATCAGAAAGGGTAAGACAACAAAAGGAGATAAAAAAAACGTAACTAGTGATTCCTTCCTGTTATCTGACAGGCTTTCACTAGTCACGACACCTATTTTGTTTTGTCTTTTACCTCTCCCCCTCATGAATCCTACCCAAACGTCCCACTTTATGTCGTTGTCTTTCTTAACAACTCTTCCACAACATACCCAGTCGCTAGACTTACCACAACTCCCTCCTGCGGTAAGAGTACGGACTCTCTGCCAAGGTCCGTCTCCTTCCTCGTTCCCACCTCCGTAGTGTCCACCTCGGGTCCCGTCACACCAATCGTTCCTAGGTCGAGGGACCTTTCACTCACGTCACTCCAGTCTCCCCACTGTCCCTCGGGTACCAGAAATCTCCTGACCCAAGATACACTGTGTCGTCGTGTAAGACTTCAGGACCTGGAGTGTAATTGTCAGAAGGGGTAGATATTTTACCCTTGTAAATAGGGACAAAACAAATAAGGGGTTGACCTCATATTCTCAGGTCATTTTTCTACCCAATAAGACAACAAAACTTTTATTAATAATCCGTTCTCTTACAAGAATGACGAATCATTAAAACGGGATCCGGTGGATGTTGACTCCTCTTTCGGACGGGTACGGGAGTTCTTACACCGGCACGGCCTGGTAACGAACTGTCGCCCAACAGTAGAGAGAGAGTCGTTTTGAGTAGTAGAAGAAGGAAACGAAGAAGTCTAGACCCCGGTCCTAAAATTTTGTCGTCAAAGAGGGGTGACACGAGGGACGGGGTTTGGAGGAGTCACCTTGACGTCAAAGACGTCATTAAGTGTCTCCGAACAATAAATAGGATATACGTCATTTCTGAAAGACATCCAATATCCTTTATTTACACGAAAAATGACAGTAGACACCAAGAATAATTTGAATAGGGGAGTCACCCCTTTATAGAAACGTCCTGGTTCGTCAAAATACAGGTTTGTCGGTTACTCGACTATTACCCAAAATACAGATCGACATTGGTCGCCGGAACGTCCGTCGGGAAGGACGTAACGTCAGTCCTCAGCACCCAAAGACTTGGACGCCGTACATTTATGAAGAATAATTACGCCACCAGACACGAACGTTTATGTCTTTGAACAGAGGGATATGGACAGACGGTCTCCCTTGTAACCCTGACTCTTCGGACTGCCTTAACTCCGTCTTTTTGACTCGGTTCTTACTCACCGTATTCTAATACTCCTTCCCACCTCGTCACCTTTCTTGTAAAACGTAAGCATCTCAGAAGTTCGGTCCTCATTAAAAAAAAAAAAAAAACATCAATGTCCTCGAAGAGACAATAGAGAATCACCCTTTCACACACACACACACACACACACACACACACACACCACGTGCACGTACACGTGTACGAATCAACGAGTCAGTACAGACTGAGAAAACACTGGGACACCTGACATCGGGTGGTGCGAGGAGACAGGTACCTTCTGTCCGTTCTTGTGACCTCACCCATCGGTAAAGGAAGAGGTCCCCTAGAAGGACTGAGTCCCTAGCTTGGGTTCAGACGACGTAACATCCACCTACTTAAGAAATGGTGACTCGGTGGTCCCTTCGGGGCTTCCTCGGTCCGTTGATTTTAAATACACTTTAATAAGACGTGTAGTTGGTGGAATGCACCTGGTAAACAAATGACAAATTAAGCAATCAATCTAACGGAGTCCAGAATAAACGCCGTACACCCCAGAAAGCAACACCGTACTCTCGGAGAGATCAACACCACAGGACCGAGGACCCGGGCCCGAGTCATCAACACTACGTGACACACTCGAATCAACGGGGCGTCGTACACTCTAGAATCAAAGGACTAGTCCCTAGTTTGGGTGCAGGGGACGTAACTTTCCGTCTACGAACTGGCGACCTGGTGGTTCCTTCAAGGGGTCTAGTACACAAAAACTGGATACTTTTTTTAACCACTTTAACTGTAAAATTATGACTAACATTTTACTACATTTCCTTCTAACTCCTAAATTTTGGAATTTCAACTATATAGTGACTCGGTTCTAATATTGTGTCCAATTGATGTAGTTCAGTCTGTCTGGTCGAAGAATGGAGTCTTTTGACATTCTACATCATAGAAATAGACAGTTTACCGCTACTATTGCAGTGTGGACCTCTGTACACCACATTTTCTGGTAGTACCACGACCACACGTCCAGGGAAGGAAAGAAGGGAAGTGATAATACATAATGTACTTTCATTGGTGTCCGTTATTTCCACTCTGGTGCCGAAACCACTCCATTATCTTTGAATTCTAGAGTTTGGAACAAATTAACACGGACGTTTGAGTGAACGTAGCACAGGATGAGAAACGTTGGGATACCTGACATCAGGTGGTCGGTCCGAAGAGACAGGTACCCTAAGAGGTCCTTTCTTATTACTTCACCCAACGGTACGGGTGGAGGTCTCCTAGAAGGACTGGGTCCCTAGTTTGAGTGTAGAGAATATAGAGGACGGAACTGTCCACACAAGAAATGGTGATCACGGTGGACCTTTCGGGAACCATAATCTACGGTTTGGATCCACAATGGTTGTCTCATCCCAACTGTGATACCCCTGGAGTCTGAAGGTAAACCTTAGTGTCACAACCAAATCGGACGTCTCACTAAAGTATATCTTAACAACTTCACATTCAGACCTTTCACGCAAAGAAAAGTAGTGTTAACCTTTGCTCTCCTTCTTTCACTTAATCATGGGAAGTCTCGGACGGTACACCGTCGATGAACATCTACTATTCAAAGTTTGAGTTCCAGTGTATCGTTTACTGTGTAAACTCTCAGGTTCGACTCAGACTGAGGTTTTAGGTACGAGAAGGGTGATAGGGTTTAACTTAAAAAGGTCGTTTAGTTTACAGGATAAAGGATCCTCTAGGGTTACATACAGTATACGAACCATGATTGAACGTTTCTTAGTTTTGTATGGTCTGTTAGTAAAGAAAGGGACAACTAAATTTTCCGGGACCTCTCAGAGAGTCACACCGACGACTTACTGAGACTCGTATTAATAGTAACTTTCTCTCACACTTTTATCACGTCCATTAAATACAAAAGAAACAAGACCTACTTGTCAGAAACTGATCTGAAAGTTCAGTTTGTCTCTGTACTGACTGAGTGAAGGACCGGACTCTGGTACAGTCACCTTCTCGGGTATAAAGAGTGTACTCACCTTGCCGTACTTCTAGAAGTCTAAACTTGTACACTCTTGTCTATAGTCCTGTGGGTCCGACCCCTGAGGTGACGTGGTGGGGTAGGCAAGACACTCTACAGTGAGTAAACCATGTAGACAGTCGTCCACAGTCGTAGTCCTTTCTGGTCAAAGGGGGCACAGTGTGAGGTATGGTACGAGAGGTTGTACCGTCCGTACCCGGTGTTCACCGATAACTATGGTGGACGATTTTACTATTATAAACCAATATATTTCTTTTATATAACAAATTTAATTGGGGTAGACAATGAAAAATGAGTTTATACCGATGACCATTCAAATTCTAATACATACACCGAGAGTAAGTACGGACGTAAAATAAAGAGAACCAGTCGTCTATGTTAGGTATATTATGTTATATTATAATAACATAATATAACATATGTTGGGTATCTTATTATTTGTAACAGTTGTGAAAGTTTTATTGATTTTAAACTTATATTAAAAAGTCGGATTTATACAACCTATTTATAGTACAGTACTATTCTTAATCCTCCCTAGAATCTCGAATAGATCTTACAGACATAAAATATCGATTTCTTCCACTCTGGATCTTTCTACTTCGTTTAAACGGGTTCTAGTGTGTCGGCTATTCACTTTCTCGACCCAATCTTGAGTCCGGTGATCGTGGTTTATATAAAGGTAAACTACTTACTGGGTGTCTTATATCCGTAGTACTCTGAATCTCACAGAAGGACCCTCGAGGGTTCGTGGTCACGGACCGTGTACCGTTCTTGTGAAAATAAGTTGTGAGTGAGTCAGACTCTACGAAATGGTATAACGTGTTTCCTACGTTTCTATTCATTGTGAGAGTCCAAGACAAGAGGTCTTCGAGTGTTATACCACCTTTTCTATGGTCTACCTATCATTGGTCAATTTTTAGTATTTTGTCTCCATGACCGTTTCATGTTGGTTTTCGATTATACCTTTATATAAGTGGAGTGATCATTGAAATTTTGACGTTTATTTTGAGACTACAAAGTAACAAACAATGGATTACATATAAGAAAGATCAAAGTCTCCCTAAAGTTCATCGATTATTAGGATGTAATCTTTTTTTTTTAATTATCTTTTTTTGGCAATAAGAAAGACGTTTTATGCATGACACCTCTCTGTTCGGAAGTCGGGTTCATTCCCGAAACCTGATGTATTTGTAAAGTCAATGGTACCACAGGAAATGGGAGCAAACGAACCTAAATCTTTTTTTTGATCAACATAAGGTAACCCTATAAACTATATATAATCCGTGTTGGAAAGGGGACCTCCTTCCGTACCGTTGGGTGAGGTCATGAGAACAGACCTCTTCGGGGTAACCGTCTCTACGGACGGTCCAACATCAGGTACCCCAACGTCTATAAGTCTGTGTTGACTCACTGAGTCGTGTCGTGTCGTGTCCTTCTTAGAAATAGAAGTAAAAGAAAAAACTTTTAGGTTTTAAGGGACCGAAGGTAGTCATAGTTTTACCCTTTCAAGGAACCCCTCTTCTTTGGTTTAGAACAAAACGGGGGGTCACAGACGGTATCCTAAAGTGTACATTATTTCTGAGTTAAGTGATTTCGAAACGACTTATGTCATACCACGAGTCCAAATAAGACATGGTCAATATACGGGTGTATGAAATGGTCGGAGAAGTATATTTACTCGAGTAAATTGTTAGAACTTTAGGACCCTACGACTCAGAGTTAAACGTCTATTCTTTTATCTTCGAGGCTTTCCAATGTTTGTACGGGGGTTAGGAGTCGATGGTCCCTAAACTTGGGGACTGTATGGACCAAGGTCTCGAACACGACGATACAGTCCACTTCTTTATCTTCTTATTTCCCTTTCTTTCTCTTTTCTTGTGTTTCGCCCCACCCTCTCTATCTTCACCTCTTTTCCTGAGCCCCTTCACACCTCTCTTTTGGTCTTTACCCTCCCTTCCTTCCCCACTCACCCACACCTTAGTGTGCGGAAAATCGTGTATCAGACTCTTCTTTCTGTTTCTCTTCCCAGTCCCAAAGGGACCTCTTTTAATAAGGACCGTTAAATCTTTCTTTAAAAGCTTTTACCGTCCAATCCTTGAGTCGGTGACAGCTTCCGTGCCGCGAGGTTTAGAGGGGGTCCTGTCAGAGGAGAGAACGGTGGAGTAATAGCGGCCCTTGTTAGACGTACCGGTCATTACTCCCTTAGAATTACGTCCGGTAGAGTCCTCACCCATTACCGGAACGTCCTCCCCAAATCCAGTGTCCAAGTCCGGACCGACGACTCCTCATTCGACACACCTCGACGGTTGAGAGGGGGACCTGGCTGTCAGGTAATCGGGAATGGGGGAGTCGTCCCGTCATTACTCTCTTCCTCGGGCGGGGCGCCGGGGACGGTCGTATAGTACCCCACACACAGCCCCCATCAGGGACGTTACCAATCGCACAGGGTGACGACTGGAACTGGGACTGAGAGGGACGTCACGAGAACCAGACGGACGTCCTCTCGGAAGGATCCCCAAGACCGAGGAGTTTTTGAGACGAGGTTTAATTTCGTGTACATTTAATAATCTCTCTGTCCATCGGGGGTGAAATGTAACCCTTGTAGGAAACATCAAAGGTCAGACAAAGGTAACCACTCGAGTGAGACATTTCACCTTTTCCGTTTCTGTACCTCAGTCCTAAAATTAGGATCGTAGAGAAAGATAATCGATATTGGAACCCCTGTAATAAAGTATAGATATTTTGAGTTAAGGAATGTACGGTTCTCCTTATTATTGTAGTCGGAGTTCCCAAATAAACCTAATAATAAGTAAACAATAATTATTAGTATCGATTGAAACTCATGACCGAAGACCCAAGACAACGACGACGACGACGATTCAGCGAAGTCAGCACAGACTGAGACACGCTGGGGTATCTGCCGTCGGGTGGTCCGAGGACACAGGGACCCTAAGAGGTCCGTTCTTGTGACCTCACCCAACGGTAACGGAAGAGGTTACGTACTTTTACTTTTCACTTTCACTTCAGTGAGTCAGTACAGGTTGAGAATCGTTGGGGTACCTGGTATCGGGTGATCCGAGGAGGCAGGTACCCTAAAAGGTCCGTTCTCATGACCTCACCCCACGGTCACGGAAGAGGCAGACCCAAGACATGATAAACGAATTACCCGACACGGCACAACACGACACGAATTCAGCGAAGTCAACACAGACTGAGAAACGCTGGGATACCGGATATTGGGTGATTCGAGGAGACACATACCCTAAACGGTCCGTTCTTATGACCTCACCCAACGGTGCAGGAAGAGGTTAACGAAATATACACTAGTGATTAGGAATATTGACATATACATCTATAACCAGAAGAGGGATTAAATATGTTCACGTCAACTCCGACCCTAACTGAATCATACGCAGTCTTGACTCTACGTTTCGGAAAAGAGAGACTTTTTCAGACGTTGTAATTGGTGTTACGATATGACTTTAATACTCGAATGTAGGTCTCACTCTTAGACTGTGTCATAAAGTCACTATAATGAATAAAAGAGGTGAGGAAAAGAGAAACCAATCATATAGTCAATTAAAGGTCGGTATCTTGTCTTTAGAGATGTCCACAAAGTTTGTCTTCCTTAAGTCACGTCCTTAACCAACGTACCTACTACCTTTTTGACTCTTCGGTTTCTCCCTCTGACTCCGTTCGGTCTCTAGTCACTACCTTCTTTCGGTAACACTAGGAATCGTACTCCTTGTCTCCCTCTTTCACCACGGTCGTTTAGAGTCTCTAGACCCAGTGGAAGTCTTCGATCTTGGTGTTTCCTCGGTACCTCCTCTACGGTTGGCTTCGTTTCTCTGAGCCCCCACCTTTGTGGGACCGGAGAAAGGAGGAGGATAGGATATCAGTGGGGTATTACGGAATTTGACCAGTATGTCCGATCCTTTGAGTTCTTGTTCCTCGAGTCTTTCACAACAAAGGACCGTCCAAACTGACACTTCCTGTCTCTTTTCTATATGTTCGGTTGTCCGTTCAAGGACCGGGTGGATTGTTGGGATACTTTATCAATCCAACTCTAATAAAATAAACCGAGACGGTTCGTGAGTCAGGCACCGTATTATCGTTGGGCTGAAATGTTTACTCCTTTAGTTGCCAGTCAGTTCTTTATGATGATCTCGAGGTTTCTCCCCTACTAACAACAACAAGTCACCGATTCAGCACAGACTGAGAAACACTGGGGTACCTGTCGTCGTGTGGTTCGAAGGGACAGGAAGTGGTAGAGGGTCTGGTACGAGTTTGAGTACAGATAACTCAGCCACTACGGTAGGTTGGTAGAGTAGGAGACAGCAGGGGAAGAGGAGGACGGAAGTTAGGAAGGGTCGTAGTCCTAGAAAAGGTTACTTAGCCGAGAAACGTAGTACACCGGTTTCCTAACCTTAAAGTCGAAGTCGTAGTTAGGAAGGTTACTTATAAGTCTCAACTAAAAGAAATCTTAACTGACCAAACTAGAGGAACGTCAGGTCTCCTGTGAGTTCTCAGAAGAGGTTGTGGTGTCAAGTTTTCGTAGTTAAGAAACCTTGAGTCGGAAAAAACACCTTAAGTTCCTTCCGAAGTCTTACCCTCACCGAAACTCCTGAAGTACCCAATACCTGTTCATCCCATAACGACCTACCGCATTAAATCTTCCCATAAGGTTCGTCACTGTCGTCTTCTCCATTTATTTACGTTCTAGGTATTTGACTCCTCAAATATAACCTACCATATCAGGGACATAAAGGACGGTTCAAAATTCAAAAAACTTGGAACTTTAAGATGACCTTTAACTTCCCGATATATTAGACTAAACCAAAGTATTGTGGAATTCCCTAGGTGAAAGATTATGACTTAATTTAGGGACTTGGGGACAAATGTGACCGAGGTACTCCAGGGAACCACAAGGTCCTCTTTGACTATACAACGATTGTTCAAGAGGGGTGTGTCATGTCTCTTAAAACCAGAGAGAAAACGGAAGAATGGTGGGTACACAATGTTCGACCCTTTGTCGGTGTGTTACCGATTTGCACCTACATAAAGATGCTATACAACAGTCCTACAAACTAGACGTGTATAAAGGTCATATGTGATACAATATGACTCAAACTACCTATGTTAAACGAAGGACTACAATGTGCGGTGTAAAATCGACAGTCGTATGCAGAGGAAAGGAGAATCTTACGGACGGAGATTAAAGAGGACCAAGGTAGTGGGACGTGATACCATACCTTATAAGTAAACCTTTACGTTCAGACTAATAATATTTCGGAAGAAGGAGGAGTGAATATGGGGGAGTGACCATTGGGTGCTGAAGAGCTATTTAGATTCGAGGAAGCTTATAGAACCGAAGGAGAACTCAGTGGGTCGAGGGGGAGACTTAAAGTCCATATGACCTGATGATATTATAAAGTACGAAGGCGTATGATCGGAAACGGGTACGTAGGGGTGACTTTGTAGTAAGGGATCGAAGACAACAACCGTTACAGATCACGAAGGTCTCCCCAGAGGGGAAAGGAACGGGGGGAGGAAACCCATACAAAAGTTACACGGCACGTGTGTCACGGGGTCGTATTTGATCAGTGAGTCATCCATGTGAAAACCTCTGTACTGTGTACCATCTTCGGTCATTCACCATCGATGACCCCCCCCCTCCCCTTTACCCCAACAATAACGAAATAACATAAGTAAAGACCGACGGATCATAGAGTATGTCACAAACCCTGTGACATCTGTAACTTATTTATAACCAACTGATAAAATTCTCAACTTCAAAATTTTTATTTCATAAAATTCTCGGAGGTAAATAAGTTACACCATGGTAATTCTCTGAACGGAATTAAACTTTGACGGACTCGTACGGGTCTATCCTCGTATTCTTACCACCTAATCTACAGACTGGTACAAAAACAGACCCCCTGTAACTTCTTTGATTGTAGAGAAGTAGGTACCGGGATATTAAAACAAGGGGAGGAATACACCGAGTCAACGGACGTTACGTCCTCTGGACCCAAGTTAGGGACCCGACCCTTCTAGGGGATCTCTTCCCTTGGGTGAGGTCATAAGACCGGACCTCTTAAGGTACTTCCATATCAGGTACCCCAGTGTTTCTTAGTCTGTGTTGACTCACTGAAAGTGAAAGAGATACAAGAAGTCAGGTCGTCAGTGGACATTGTCCTGGGGTCCACCCGAGACCCCGTCTCCACTGGACTAGTAACCGTCTGTTATTTTCGGAAGTGTCTACTCCCACTTATGCACATGGAAGATGATAAACAGTTGGTAGGTTTCAGGTTGGTACACCCGTAAATTTGACGGAGTCAACCTCCCGTACCCCCAACCATACTCTGCCTTTGGGGAAACAATCACCTCCTTATAGTACATCGTCAGTCTTGAGTCCCGGTAGACGAGACGGAGAGACCCATCTCGGGTAGGTAGTCTTGTAAGAAAGGGGTAGTCGGGACTATGTCAGAGACTCAGAAGGAATCAGACCTCTGTGGTCCTTCGGTCAGACCAGGGTCGTGAAATTTCCTTAGAATCAACGGGTAGAACCCCGTATCTCCAGGAAGAAACACTCGTGAACCCCATTCTAAATTCCCAGACACAAGGTGTCGGTCTGACGGACCTGACCTTAGACGTGACGGTGAGACACGAGACTACGAACGATCGACGTACTGAACCCTAATTCCAATGATGTGGGGAGTTTCGGAGTCCAAGATGGTGATATTGTACTCCCACTACTATTCTTATCGAACCCACAGTCCCCAAATACTTTCTCACCTATATCCACAATATGATATATTTCGCCACAGACTACATATTATTCGTACCAGATTCAAACCGAGAACGATCAATAAGGGGGCTTGTATACGACTCTCGGACGAGATCCGGTTTACAACAAGGTCTACGAGACATCCCTTTGTCTACTCTTCTCCGTGAAGGTAGAACCTATAAGAATCGGGTGTTCCTTACTCTCTGTTCGTTTAGTTACGTCATCTCAAATTACTAACATTTTACTCCGAACGTGTTCTAAAGTACTTTCGAGTCTCGTAGACGGGACCTAGGAGTCCTCTCCCGGGATTTCAGAAGTACCTCCTCTTCTGTAACCTCGGTTGAGAATGTCTACCTCACCTTCATACCGTCTTCCAAATCATTTTCTCTTATAAGGTCTATCCGTCCTCCCGTAGAGGTTTCTGAGTCTCGACTCCAGATCGTACCGGAGAAACCCCTTAACACGACACATTGACCGCGTATCCACACTGCTTCAACCTCGTCCACTCCACCCTGTTAGCACGTTCTCAGGCCTACGTTGAGGATCCTCGAGTCTGTCAAAGTGTGACTTACAACTCCTAAACCACACTGAATACTCTAAGTAACTTTCTCAGTTCTCAACTCTACCTCTGTAAAACAACGGTAAACTGGATAATATAAATTTTCCTTTTTTTACTCATTTTTTGATTTGAAAACACTTTACCCAAATCTACACTCGAAATTATGTAAGTTTATCCTATAACCGAGGACTCGGTCAAGATAAACCTGTACACCATATAAAAAATTCAAGTACCTAAAAGACTGGGTTCAAGAGTTAGGTTTCCTTTTGAGTAAATCGGACTTCCAAGACATGGTTAATATATCAAAATATTCCAGTTTTATTTTCAACCCTCAGTAAAATAGAAGTAGACATGAACATCTTTAATGTCTTAGTTCGACGAAATTACTCTTTTTCGTGGTCCTTCCCTTTTCACTTTTATCTTCACAGTCGTGGTAGTCTCTAAAGACGACGGAGGCCTACGACCTTCGACTCCGGTCCCGACCCGACACTTCAGAAAACTGTTGTGCCAGAGAGAGGGACTTGTTCAACGGTCCCGAAGTTCTCCTTATCTGTACTTTGTGTTGTAGGAAGGTGGGAATAATTCTAAATTAGGACGAAAGTTGTCCTAACGTCACAATAATTTAATCTAAAAAAAAGAAGGAATTTTTCCCTAAATTGAAAACGAAAGGACTGTAGTATTAGTTGTTCCTTGTCTACGTTTCCCCTTTAACACACTGGTGACCATTATACCTGGATATGAATTGTACATCTTACACTTCAATAATTTTACCTTTAATTAAGAGAAATAACGATAGTATGGGATAGTTAATTAAACCAACCTCCACGAATACTTATACGTTAGTAAGGAGAGACGACAGGTGGGGAATAAGGTACACACCTTTCGGAACGATTTTGTTATACCTGTTAAAATCTAGGAAACCGATTAAAACGATCGGGAGAAACGAGAGATTATTATAACTATTACCCCTATTGATTGTCAATAACTTAAAAAGATGTACTTTCCGTGACAAGGTTCGTGAAATGTAAGTAACGGAGTAAGTCAGGAACGTCATTAAAAAACTTAACCCATTAAAATAATGAGATACTCCTTTTCGTTCCACGCCACGTCTCTTCACTTTCTTGGAAGGGGACCAGTAGGACTGAGGTTTTAGACACAGCAAGTGATGACACGATGTGACGGGGAACACCCAAGGTCTCTTCCCCGGTCCTGTCTCAGTGCTCAGAGTCTGTGATTTAAAGACATCCGATACCCCCTGGACCCTCCCCTATCTCCCGAGACTCAACCCCCGTGAGCAAAATTCTATATCTAAAATAATATCTAGACTATGACACACAAATAACAAATCCATACCGTTTCGGTGGGTTTGTCCTCTACCAACAGTAGTTATATCAAACAATGGGAGTCTAGGGTTATTCTCCGCTGTATGGTGTAGTCGTAGCACCCCAGGTCCGTACCAAGAGGTATGAATCCGTCCTACGTCTTCCTCTCCACCCCTTTGAACCCGTTTTTGAAGATAACACCAAAGGTATCCTTTCTTGTTCTCCGTCCCACTTGTCCAGATACTAACCGATCAGACTAATTAAAGTCACTCAATACCCCGTATCCCCGACAGGGATCAACAGACCATGGACCGGAACCCAACCAATCCCGTCCATCAATCACCGGACCCCACAATCTCCAACCTCCATATTCCAGACCTAACCAACCAAACGTAAATTTTTCACGCGACACCCTCTCGACACACGATAGAGATCCAATTCGTTTGTGATTATATATGGTCCCGAAGGGACCACCGAGTCATCATCTCTTAGACGGAGGGTTACGTTCTCTACACTCAAACTAGGCACCCAGTCCTTTTAGGGGACCTCTTCCTTTATCATTGGATGAGATCATAAGAACGGACCTTTTAGGGTACCTCACTCCTCAGACCGTTCGATGTCAGGTACGCCCAGTGTTTTCTCGACCTGTACTGAATCACTGATTTGTTGTTGTTGTTTATATATATATAGTTTTGGAGTCTACAGTTTTGTAGTCTTTAAGTCTTTTGTCTTGTACTAATATCCCGTTCCCGAGTCACTGCCTACGACACTCTCCGGGAGTCTCCTACGAGTCCATCCTTCCTCCTTCCGTTCGTCCCCGTCCATCCGGTCATTCTCTCTGGACTTATACGTCACCAGAAACACCACGGACTCTTCCCCGTCCCTTGACTTCTGTAACTTTAATTCGAAGTTTCATAGAAAAACAGAAAACTGGTTTTTCCTCGTTGAAAGTGAATTATATGTATAAATTAACACTCCATCCTCTTCTCATACGGAGTAGAAAAATCGACCTGTAAAAGAGGAACCTTCGTCTTTGACAGACCTAGTAGGAACGTGTGGGATGTCTAAGACTACACTTTGAACGAGAGGGTCTTGCGTTCCCGGGACCAAGTATGGGACAAACATTTAGGAGCAAGGAGTCATTGTGGGGTAGTCCCATTCAGAGAGAAGTACACGGTAACGTTTGTCACCAAAACCATTTTGTCTCGGACGATTGGGTCCACTCTCCTTTCGGTCCACTCCCCAGTGTCAGTTTCTTCTCACGAACCAACCATTGGGCACTAAGTGTGAAAGAAGAAAAAAATAATAATGAAACCTTTTCTTTCTTTTTAATTCTACTTGGTCCTATCGTGTTGTCCTCTAGGTTAATGTCCGAATGACATGTTAATGAATCTGGTTCTACTAGACATATAGTGAAACAACAACAAGTCGACGACTCAGCACAGACTGAGAAACAATGGGGCACTTAACGTCCGAAGGGACGGGAAGTGATAGAGGGTCTCAGACGAGTTTGAGTACAGACACTCAACCACTACGGTACGTTGGTAGAGTAAGAGACAGTAGGAGAAGAGGAGAACGGGGGTTAGAAAGGGACGTAGTCCCAGAAAAGGTCACTCAGTCGAGAAGTGTATTACCGGTTTCCTAACCTCAAATTCGAAGTCGTGGTTACTTCGAAGTCGAAGGTTACTTATAAGTCTCAACTAAAGGAAATCCTAACTGACCAAACTAAAGGAACGTCAGGTTCCGTGAGAGTTCTCAGAAGAGGTCGTGGTATCAAGTTTTCGTTGTTAAAAAGTCGTGAGTCGGAAGAAATACCAGGTTGAGAGTGTAGGTATGTACTGATGACCTTTTTAGTATCAAAACTGACATGTCTTGGAAACAACCGTTTTACTACAGAGACGACAAAATTATACGACAGATCCAAACAGTATCGAAAAGAAGGTTCTTCGTCCGTAAAAAAATTAAAACACCGACGTCAGTGGTAGGTATCACTAACACCTCGGGTCCTTTTATTTTGGACATTGACAAAAGATGAAAAAGGAGTAGATAAACGGTACTCCACTACTCTGACCTACGGGACTAGAAGCAAGAAACTTACAACTCAAAATTCGGTCGTAAAAGTGAGAGGAGAAAGTGGAAGAAGTTCTCCAAGAAATCAATATAGTAAATATATCCGAATTAAGTAAAAATAAATAATATGCAAAATTTCCAATGAAAGGTAAATGTCAATAATGTTTTATAGTTGATATAGGGTAGAACGTGTTATGTAGGAACTCGGACAGAATATAGGTTGTCAAACAAAGAGAATGAGGGGTGAGGACATGACGGGGAGGGGTGACGACCATTGGTGGTCAAGAGACATAGACACTCAGACGGAAAAAAGGAAGGTAAGTGATCAAACAACACAAAAAATCTAAAGTGTACATTCACTGTAGTGTATGGTAAACAGAAAAGAGACTAAATAAAGTGGTTCGTATTACAGGAGGTTCAGGTAGGTGTAACGACTTATACCTTTTTTTAAGAAAGGATACTGACACATGAGAAACATATATACATACATATACATATATATATAGTGTAGAAGAAATAGGTAAGTAAACAACTACCTGTGAATCCAACGAAGTATAGAACCGTTGACATTTATTATGACGATTCTTGTAACTCCACGTACATAGTAAAACTTAAACACGAAAAAAAAGTCTATATATGGGTCCTCGTCCCAAAGACCCAGTATACCATTAAGACCAAAAAAAAATTTCGTTAAAGATGTGACAAAAGGTGTCACAGACGTTGTTAAATGTAAGGGTGGTTGTCATATACTTTCAAGGGAAAGGAGGTGTAGGAATTGTTGTAAGGAGAAACTACTGCCGGTAAGATTGTCCACTCTCCACTATGGAGTAACACCAAAACGAATCACAAAGGAACTACTAACCAGTACAAAAAGTAGTGGTTTGGTTTTGGATTCTCAGGAAGACCTAAGGAAGGTGAGAAGGTAAGAGTGTAGTTTAGGTAGTCGTAGGTTAGGGAAAAAATAGAGGTTTCACACAGGATCTTACAGGTGTCAGTGGAGGGGTACAGGTTCAGATTCTTAAGTGTCAGTCAAGAGAGGACATGAAAATTTTTTAATTAATCAATCAATTAAAAATTTACTTTGTTTCGACGAAGGTCGGGGCTAGGGACACCGCTCAGGAACGGTTTGGTGCGGAGGTGCCCTCCGGGAGGCTGTGATCGTCCATCGAGACCGAGGTCGAGGACACTTCAGTGACGAGGAAAGGACTCAGAACCAGACGTTCCAAAACACACACGAGAGGTTCTGACCTCAGACAAAGAGGGGCAGGACACCTTCCGAAGATTAGTTTAGGGTGACCGGAAGGTCCACTAAGGGACCCCTGCGGGTCAAGGAAACAACCCAGGGGTCCGACCCTCGGACTGTACCCAAGTCTTGGAAGTGTCTTCATCCTCTTGGCGAAGCTATAGTAACAAGAGGTCAAACACGTGGGTGGGCTGTCCATACCCTAAACTAAAATAGCACTAACAGAGGGAGGATGGACGAACGACACCGAAGAAGAAACAAAAACCTATACCCCATAGAAAAAAAACAAATAAAAACCACCTAAGGTCACAGGAGAACAGTTGCTAATAAGTTGTCGATCAACACTAAAACTACGAGAGCGTCCTCCTCTACTCGCGTACAGGAAGATGAGACGGTAGAACTTGGCCTTCGGAGAGGGATATTGTAATTGTTCTTGAAAAGTTTTCGAAAAAAGTAAAACGGAGAAGTTAAGGCGAGTCAAGTCAACGAGTCAGTACAGGCTAAAAAACACTGTGGTACTTAGCGTCGAGTGGTCCGGAGGGACGGGTAGTGGTTGAGGTCCTCAAGTGAGTTTGAGTACAGGTAGCTCAGCCACTACGGTAGGTCGGTAGAGTAGGAGACAGCAGGGGAAGAGGAGGACGGGGGTTAGGGAGGGTCGTAGTCTCAGAAAAGGTTACTCAGTTACGAAGTGTACTCCACCGGTTTCATGACCTCAAAGTCGAAATCGTAGTAAGGAAGGTTTCTTGTGGGTCCCGACTAGAGGAAATCTTACCTGACCAACCTAGAGGAACGTCAGGTTCCCTGAGAGTTCTCAAAAGAGGTTGTGGTGTCAAGTTTTCGTAGTTAAGAAGCCGCGAGTCGAAAGAAGTGTCAGGTTGAGAGTGTAGGTATGTACTGGTGACCTTTTTGGTATCGGCTGATCTACCTGGAAACAACCGTATCATTACAGAGACGAAAACTTATACGATAGTTCGAACCAGTATTGAAAGGAAGGTTCCTCATTCGCAGAAAATTAAAGTACCGACGTTAGCGGTAGACGTCACTAAAACCCCGGGTTTTTTGAGAATGGGTGGAGGTTAAATAAAAGGTATATTTCCGGAATAAAATAAAAAAGAAGGTTTAAAAACTCATTATTAACTATAAACCGTTATTCAAATTCCACAAGTCGTATTACGAAACTGATTGTATATATTACTTTACGATATATGGTGTTACAAATCAATTATAGATAATAAGGTATAACTATATTTTAGTTTTCCTTTTTTCAAAGGAACACTACTTTTGATAATCTTGGATGAGAGAATCTTTGAAAATATACCTCGTATATCGTCACAATTAATATAATTAACACAACAAGTAGAGACAACGACGACGACGACGATTCAGTGAAGTCAGCACAGGCTGAGACACGCTGGAGGTGGTAAGGACCCTAAGAGGTCCGTTCTTGTGACCTCACCCAACGGTAAAGGAAGAGGTCACGTACTTTCACTTTTCACTTTTACTTCAGCGAGTCAACACAGGCTGAGAATCGTTGGGGTATCTGACGTCGGATGGTCCGAGGAGGTAGGTACCCTAAAAGGTCCGCTCTCCTGACCTCACCCCACAGTAACGGAAGAGCCACAAGTAGAGATCATGAATAAATAGAATATTGACGTTCAACTATGTCATATTAATCCCATCCGATTGACAACAGCCTCTTCCGTTACCGTTGGGTGAGGTCATGAGAACGGATCTTTTAGGGTACCTACCTCCTCGGACCACTCGACGTCAGGTACCCCAACGTTTCTCAGTCTCTACTGACTCGGTGAAGGGAAAGCAAAAAGTGAAAGTACGTAACCTCTTCCTTTACCGTTGGGTGAGGTCACAAGAACGGACCTCTTAGGGTCCCTGCCCCCTCGGACCACCCGACGGCAGAGACGTCAGCGTGTCTCAGCCTGTGTTGACTTCGCTGAATCGTCGTCGTCGTCGTTGACAACATCGTTTCCCTAGGTTTTTATATATTGTCAAGTATGTGTTATCAATACTGAATTTACTGGTTTATATAGTCGTACCATCGGGGACGATGGAGATTCCTCAGTAATTCTGGAACAATTGTGTACCAAAGTTTCTATACGATCCAACGTAAAGGACCTTCGTCTGGAACTTTGGTCCTAAATATACTTTCACTAGATAATTTTCAAAAGGACCCTTTTTAAAACTATATCTTTACCTCTTCACCCTGGTACGCACCTTCCTTTAATTCGTTCCCACACTATAGTTCGTTCCATGGTCCCTCTATTGAAATCGGATTGGGACATTCTCTTATAGATTTCTACGGTATCGGGGGTGGGATGTCCACGGGGTAGTCCTCTGTCCTCGACCTCATACACTCAGGTACGGACAGTAAGTAACCGTTTCCGGACGGAGATCTCTCTGCCTGGTAGGATCCATGAAGATCGTTGGACACACACGTCCGTCTCCCTAAGACTATGGGACTCCCGACAGGTGACTAATCCCCGACGTCCACGACCGTAAACCCTCTCTTTCTTGTGGGTCTCAACCACACGTCCTTTCACTATTTACCTAGGTCCCCGTGCACCCACCTCGGGACTGACGTCGACGACGTGTTTCCGTAGGGCCCTCGAAGAACAGGCGTTCTTCGTCGTCCTTACCTCTCTCATGTACCCGGGCACAAGTGAATGTCACGTGACCGACATAGAAGACGAGTGTCCACCGTACCGACGTAGATTGATGTTCCCTCCGACCGGTCCCACCATGTCGGGACTCGGGGTCTTGTGTCCGGAAGATCGCGTCTACTTATGACCTTATCGTGAGACTTATCACCTTATTTCAAGGTCGGAGGGATGGTCCTGGACGTTTAGAGAGGCCCGGACGAAGAGTCGGGTACGGTGGACGATGAGAGTAACGTAGGGTGGGATAAAGTCGACGTGGTCCGTGACGAAATAGGATACGACCCGAAATAATCGTGTCTCACAACTCTTCTAATCGTTTTCGAAAACCGGATCTTAACGTCACAAAATACTACAATTATTTTCACAAGTAAACTGGAAACTTATGTCCATAAACTACCTACCGGTACTTCACCTATTACTTTGTTGACCAGTGAAAATCACCTCCGACACACTTGGTATCGATCGGAGTCTATTTGCGTGTTTTTGTTCTCTCGGTACGAAGAGACACACGTCGGGTTTCACCTGTCTGTGAGACCCGGTAGACGTAGTGACGTAGTAATAATGACGTTTCCGTCTCGGAGACTGGGACCCGACCGAAGGAGACCGGTGGTCGACCATCGTATTGGAACCCGTTCGATCAATTGGATATGAACGGAACGAAAGGAATAGACATTCAGTCCCGATTATTAACAAAGACTAAGTACTTTAACAACCCTTCCAATTTACCCAATTATGTTATCTTTTACGATTCGAGAACTCTACCAACCTACCGTAGTGACTGAGTTACTTGTATTCAAACTCGTTTGAGGATCTCTCTCACCTGTCTCCTCGGAACGTACGACGTCAGGAACCCCAGTGTTTCTCAGTCTGTGTCGAATCACTGACTTATTGTTGTTTCGAGAACTATTGAATCTAATAATGACAATCCCTCGGGTGTCAGATGGGTCTGTCCGAGGAGAGGCCGAGGGGACGGGACAGTGACTTCACTTTGAGACTTCCTGTAAGTGGACAACCGTTAAAGAAAAGAAGATGAAGAACGTTGTCGAGAGGTCCGATTCCCTATAAACCCCCATTGTTTATTTTTGTTCGAGGATATCTGGTACTTTGAACACACATGTACGTAGAGGGATCAGTAACCGTGTTGAATTTAGTTTTAATGTAATCTTATCGAGGCCGTAATCATCCTTAGACGATAATGGGACCCTTCTCCCCACTGGGTTGGGGAAAGAAATAGTAGGATTCTCATAGGGTCCGAATGTGTCGGGGTGACATCTAATTTTCTCTGGGTTCTCTTTTTATTTATTCTATATGTCATACAGTCTACCACTTGTACTAATCCCCTTTTCGTCTTTGCTACCGATCCCTCAACCCTCCTAATTCCCTTTTCACTCTCATTTGATATAGAAGGTTAATACTACACGAGAGACATTCTATTCGAATCCATCCAGTGACAGTTAGGTAAAAACATAACTATTCGGTATTCGTCTGTATCCTGGACTTTACGACGGGTATAGAAAAGGGTCTCAACGGTAAAAGGAATCGGGTGAACAGGGAACTTTTGTTTCAAGTACAACGGGGTAACCGGTCCCCAAACGAAAAGAAAGTAAGGCGGTCCAGGATCCCGACCAAGATAGAAACACACAGAGTGTTGAGGTCATCCACGGCAGGAGGATCTGATGCTACCGTCGGGACTTGACCCGTGTGGGAGTGATCGAGTCACAGCCTACGTTTCGCGTGTACAAAATCTCAGTATGCCAAATCCTACACTTAAGACTAAGAGTACTAAGTACACTGGAAAATACGTAATATTTAGCCGAACATACGTATTGGATCGAAGAGTCCCGGAGTCAAAGAAGTAGAAGTTCTCCCACTTTTATGGGTAGAATGTCTCAACCGAAACTTCCTGAGATCCCTCATATCCACTTTTTGGATCTATTCACGGTCGGTTGTAGTGTCGGGAAGTCCTAAGACCAACAGTTAACGGTACATTCTTTAGTGGGATTGTGAATGACCGAATTTCGTCTTTTCTGGTAAAGAAACGAACACTAAGACATCAACTCTGTCCCAAGTAACCTTTGTCGAGGACAAAGAGACACACCATAACCAACCCTATCAAATAGACTCCGAACTCCTAGTTTCTGTCGAAGAAAGTGTACTGAATATGACGTCAGCCCACAGACCTGATCCACCACCCACCAAGAGTGACGGGGACTTGGGGAGGGGGTTGGGTCAGGGAGAGACATTGAAAAGTAGATCATGTCGGAGAAGGAAAAATGTACGACAGGGAGAGGGGAGAGTTCATTCCACTAGTCTGAAGAATTGTACCGTAGAATCTCGAGGGTTCTTACGTTTTTATTAGGGTGGTACGGAGATTTAGGGTACGTTTTGATTTAAGGTCCGGACCCTGGTCGTATCACAGTGAAGACGGTGTAAGACAACTACTCTCATTCTGTACTCCAAGTTCCCCCTCATCTGAGAGGAACAACCAACCTCTTCGTCGTACGTATCCGTTCTACCTCCCCTAACAACGTCCCAGTAACACACCTATTAGCAAGTGTGATTCACCGAGAAAGAATTACAATAACCTGACTATACCCCCTCTTCCCTGTCCCTGACATTTTAGTGTAGTGGAAAGTCTGTTTTTCGTTCGGGATTCCGGGTCTTCTTGAGTCCAGTCGATCTATCTCACTTGATTTCTCGGAGAACTACTTTCACTTTCTTTTCTCACCTTTTCAACCGAATTTCGAGTTGTAAGTCTTTTGATTCTAGTACCGTAGGCCAGGGTAGTGAAGTACCCTTTATCTACCCCTTTGTCACCTTTGTCACCGTCTGAAATAAAAAGACCCGAGGTTTTAGCGACGTCTACCACTAACGTCGGTACTTTAATTTTCTGCGAACGAGGAACCTTCCTTTCAATACTGGTTGGATCTGTCATATAATTTTTCGTCTCTGTAATGAAACGGTTGTTTCCAGACAGATCAGTTCCGATACCAAAAAGGTCACCAGTACATATCTACACTCCCAACCTGATATTTCTTTCGACTCGTGACTTCTTAACTATGAAAACTTGACACAACAACCTCTTCTGAGAACTCTCAGGGAACCTGACGTTCCTCTAGGTTGGTCAGGTAAGACTTCCTCTAATCAGGACTCACAAGCAACCTCCCTGACTACAACTTCGACTTTGAGGTTATGAAACCGGTGGACTACGTCTCTCGACTGAGTAAACTTTTCTGGGACTACGAACCTTTCTAACTCCCGTCCTCCTCTTCCCCTGCTGTCTCCTACTCTATCAACCTACCGTAGTGACTGTGTTACCTGTACCCAAACCCACCTGAGACCCTCAACCACTACCTGTCCCTTCGGACCGACGACACCGAGTACCCTAACGTTTCTTAGTCGGTGCTGACTCACTAACTTCACTTCTATCTCATTACAGGAACCTAAAGGAGAAACCCTACCCTTCTGTAATAAAGACCCGATTCACGATGATCTTTTTTTGGACATTGAATGTTTACAGGTCGTGAAAAGAGATTAAGGAAAAAGTAAAAGAGAAAGTTTGACACCCCAGACCATCTGTTCTTGGTTCAGTGACTATAAATTAAACCTCTTTGAAGAAATAATCAACAGATAATAACGTATCGTTTAATAGGGGTTTGACTTACCAAAGTTCAACGTTGTAAATCACAGAGTGTTGAAGAGATCTAGTCCTTAGACCCCTACCAAATCGACCGAAAAACCCAAGACCCAAGACCCAAGACCGATCCCGAGGTCATAATCGGTTACGACCTCAGTGGAGGTCCAATCTGACCTCGTCCTGAGTAAAAGTCTAAGTGAGTCACCAATAACAAATAAGTCGATGACCGACGGTTACTCTGACTCCCGAGTCAAGGGGGACCGACAACCCCTCTCTACCGGGAACAAGGAATGGTACACACCCGGGGAGGTATCCATCGAGTGAAGTAGTCTCGTTCGTTCGTTCTCTCGGTCCCTATCGCTCACTGACGGTCGTTCTGTCTTCAGTGTAAACCTTCGTTTACCGACCTCGTTGGTAGATAGTAAAAACGACATAAGACAAACAATCTTCGTCAACGATCTCGGACCGATGTCAGTTTACCTCCCGTACTGTAACCACGTACGTCAGGACCTCCCTAATGCCACCAGAGTGTTCCTAAGGTTGTGAATGGGAAGAAGTCGTTAAAATCTCAGAAACTTAAAGTGAGATATGGACTTACAGTGTCGTAGTACACACACCCAAGATTAATCCCACTGACACACAGGGTCAAAAGACCTAATCCGGGTCCGATTCACTCAAAAAAAAAAAAAATTTCCAGAAGGGACCACCGAGTCACCCATTTCGCAGACGGATGTTACGTCCTGTGGGCCCAAGCTAGGGACCCAGTCCTTCTAGGGGACCTCTTCCTTTACCGTTGGGTGAGGTCACGAGAACGGACCTTTTAGGGTACCGGACTCTTCGGACCATCCGATGTCAGGTACCCCAGCGTTTCTCATCCTGTGCTGACTCGCTGAAAGGGAAGGGAAGGGAAGGGAAGGGAAGGAAGGTTCGTATGTTATTGTTACTTTTTTTTCTCACTTTCATAATCAGTGAGTTAGTACAGACTGAGAAACGTCAGTACCTGATATCGTGCGGTCCGGAGACAGGTACCTTAAGTGGTCCGTTCTTATGACCTCATCCATCGGTAAGGGAAGAGGTCCCTTAGAAGGGTTGGGTCCGTAACTTGGGTCCAGAGGACGAAACGTCCTTCTAAGAAAATGACAGACTCGATAGTCCCTTCTGTGTATTGTTACGAACTTATATATATAAAAAATTCAGTCATCTTTAAAGAAGTAAAATTCCGTCTATTTGAAAAAGTAAGAACTGACTACGTTGTCTTTAAATATCTGACGAAAAGTCCACGGTCCCAATATTTCGTCTTATTTTTATTGGTAGGAAAAGGAACTTCTCCAGTCTACTCTTGTCCGTGTGATAATTATGGTACATTTTTACCATACTCTCCTTTCGGGTTCCATAGGGTATTAGTCTCTCTCACTATGACCTGACAAGACTTTCTACTTATCCTCAACCAACCTACTTCTTATCACGTCACTCTTTGTTCACCATATAATTTTGTCCTGGTAACTTACTCCTAAAAAGGGTTTCCACTCTTACATTCTTTTGGTCTTCCTTCTCCCATCCGTACACCATGAGTCGATTATGGTGGGCCGGGGACTCTACTTGTTTCATTCATTTCGTGATCAGTGGGTCAGCACAGGCTGAGAAACACTGCGATACCTGACACCGGGTGGTCCGAGGAGACAGGTACCTTAAGAACTCCGGTTTTATGACCTCACCCAACGGTAAAGGAAGAGGTCCCCTAGAAGGTCGGGGTTCCTAGTTTGGGTGTAGAGGACACAGAGGACGTAACGTCCGCCCAAGAAATGGACGACTTGATAGTCCCTTCGGTTCTACTTTCCTCCGACGTCAATGGTCTTAACCCTCGACATATCGGAACCAGAGGAACTCTCTATTCTTAGAAGACATTTCCCAAGTTCGGTCGAGAGTAATCTGTAAAATCCTTTCTTGGTCCCCTTATTTATGAGCTGTAGTAAGGGAAGAAACAGAAGTAAGGGACGGTTTGGGTCGACCTTTGGTCTCCTAGACTCCTGAGAGTAACACTGGGTCTATCTAGGCGGAGGTCCCGACGTCCCGTCGCACTTTTCCAACTTTCACCCGGACTTTCCTGTTTGTCTTAGACCGACTAAGTTGTCAATCTGTTTGGGTAAGGTCTCTCTTTCCACGATCATTTAACTCTCTCTACACTTTACAGACCTATGAAACCAGACGTCACTTCTTTCACTTTTACTTTCAACGAGTCAACACAGATGAGAAACACTCGGGTACCTGATACGTCAGGTACCTTAAGAGGTCCGGTCTTATGACCTTACCCTTTGGAAAGGGAAGAGGTCCCTAGAAGGGTTGGGTCGCTAACTTGGGTCCAGAGGGTGTAACGTCCGTCTAAGAAATGGTCGACTCGGTGGTCCCTTCGGGTTCTTATGACCTCACCCATCGGATAGGGAAGAGGTGTCTAGAACTGTGTCCTTAGTTTGGTCCCAGAGGACATAACGTCCGTCTAAGAATTAGTGGATTCGGTGTCCCTTCGGGAATGGTATAGGATCCCCTATACCTCCATTCCTTCTTTATCAGGACTGAAAATCCTCTAATATTAAGACTTACGAATCCAGTGGATCTAGTCCTGACAAGTACTATTGAACGTGAGTTTAGTGGGTGGACCAGAGAACAATTTTACGTCTAAGACGGAGACTAGGACCTCAGACCGATCACTAAGACGTAAGGATTGAAAGAGTGTTTACTACACCTACGACGACCAGACACCTGGTATGAAACTCTTTGTCTCAAATGTCCCAGTCTAAGTTGTGTGTGTGTGTGTGTGTGTGTGTGTGTGTGAGTGTGTGGGAAAATAGTCATGAACGTCACTACTATTAAACTTCGTCTCCCTTCGAGAGAAATCGTTAAGGTTGAAATCCTCTGTCTTTCGTCTTCCCCTTTTGGTATACAGGATTATAATTTAACTTAACGTCGAAGATTCCGGACCGTAAGACGAGGTCTCAGATTTGGAGGCGAACAAACCCGACTCGTCCTGTAACAAAAAGACGGGGAACCTATTTAGGGTAATACTCGAAACTAGTTTCGTTTGGAAAGGGAAACTCCGAATCCCGTGTACAATTACCGAAACAATGAGCGTACATAGACGTATATAAACGTTTCGTTAAGTCGACGAAGACTCTCCCTCCCCCCACCGTACACCAACTCGGATCCCAAATTTGTAGAGAGATTTCGAATCAGGAATCGTAGGGTTGAATTTCCTTTACGTCGTAGTCTCTCGGCCTCAAAAGTCGACGACTCGACCAACCCATAAGGGTCGAGGATCGCGAAGTACCCACTAGAAACGGTACCTCTTAAAACGGGGTAAAGTCCAGGACGTGGAAGGGAAAGAGTAGGTGGAATGGAACGACGGGTTCACAATTTTGTGAAGAGACGTGTCCCTCGAGAGGATGGCTTCTGAAAGGTAACAAAGTAACATAGATATCGAAGACGGAGGGAAGGTGATGGAAGGACTCCAGAGTGGTTTGACTTCGTAACGAATAAAAGAGCTTCGTCATATTTAAGGGAGGAAATTCCGAAATGAGTGCAACAGTGGAAGTATTCTACGGAAAAGTCAAAAGAACGAGTATAAGTAGGAAGTTTACTTTTCGTAGACAGTGAATCGACACAGGTTGGGAAACACTGGGACACCTGATATTTTGGGTGGTCTGAGGAGGAGACAGGTACCTTAAGAGGTCCGTTCTTATGACCTCACCCATCGGTAAGGGAAGAGGTCCTCTAGTAGGGTTGGGTCCCTTTGGAACTAGTTTAGGATGAAAGAGGTCCCGCGGAAGAGTCCTGAAGGATGAACTCCTTTAAGAAATCAGAAGACTTGAGGGAATCGTAAAATAGGTATTGACAAAAAAGAATTAACATACTACAGTAAACACAACCTCCTGAGAGCACAGTAACGCACGGAACCTTCATCTGATAGGTACGGATGAGTATATATACACATACACACATATGTATACATGAATTACTGTAAAAGTCACTCTACTTACTTACTGTACATTCTGTCTACCGAAGACTTGACACTAAAATACCGTCGTCTAAAGGGGTACGAAAGTAAGAAAGTTATGTATAAAGAACCCGAGGAGGGGACAACGTCCGTGTTCCAAGACCGACAGGTTTCCACTTGTCTTCTCTCAGGACCAGGGGGTCCCCGAAATGACCCCTACCCCGGTAGAGGACAAGAAACAAATTAATTCAACCGATATGAGGTTGATCAACGAATTATTATTTACTAAACTTTTTAGACTTTTGTAGACTATAAAAATGTCTAGTCACTGGACAATCTACTTGTCCGATTTAGAACAAATTAGACACGAAGACAAGTAGTTTCGTCATAAAACCACACCTCACACTGTCGTTTAACCTAACATGAAAGTAACACGATAAACGGAAGGGTAGAATTTTTATTATTATCATATACAAATACTACCTTTGTAACATTTAATTCTTTTGACTTATGTTTGGTGAGTATTATTAGAGTGTTTGTTAGTCACTAACAATTGTAAACCGGAAAGCTAAAAAACAAACAAAAAACCTTATGTGTGTATGTCTTTCAAACTCAGTAGGAAAAACATGAGACGAAAATGAAAAAATTTGAATTATAACGTGAATAACGTATGAAAACGTCCAACAATTTTTAAGAAATTTTACTAATTCCAATGTAAATCATAGAATAACATACCTATATAATATTAAAATTTTGGTTAAGGGGTAATGAATATTTTCGATTTTTAACTTTTATTCATGTGACACTTGTAGAAACACATAACATAAAATAAACTAGTAAAAGAATCGTAAGAACTTCAACTTAATCACTCGATTTCCCATACTTACAAAAATTTAGGAAAGACAGGGTAAATGTTCAAGAAAAATAGTCTCTACCAATTAATAAAACTAGAAGAAACCTACTCAGACAAGAGTTAATAATTTGTGGGAAAACATTAATTGTACTTTAGTCACCCGAGGTTCGGGGGAGGGAGTAATTCCGTGTCGTTCATCGAACTTCTACCAAAACCTCTGTTATGGGGGTGAGTAATCATAGGTGTGACGACCGATTACGAGGACGATAACTAAAAAACACCAGAACCCACTACCTAAAAACGTTATCGTTGACATTTACTTGAACTGTAGTTTTTATGAATAAATAAATAAAAATCACGTATGTTGGACGTAAAACTAGAAAATTGATTTTATATGACATTCATGAAGAAAACGAAAAACTTTGGGACCTTCTCGTCGGGTAACTCCGACGTAACTTAATCAAGCTTAGGAGACGAAGAGTAGTGAACGACTCTATTCCCAATGGGTCGGTACCTGGATAGTTCCAGGACAAAGAGAAGAACCAGAGAAAGGTGACATCCTCTTTTTCCTTCAAGTAAAATTAACTGGAATTACGATCCATCACATTGAAGTGAAATTAACTTGGATGAATATTTTGAAAGAGTGTAAACATATTACGAGATGTCAAATGTTTCGTGGAAGGTCCCGTAGCCGATTAAACTAGAAGTTTTAGAAAGACACTCAATCGATAAGTGTGGGGAGGACAAAGTATCTATCTCATTGGCCCTGTGTCCGACAAGATCCACGAACTCCATCATTCCTCTCTTGAACCCAGAAACCTCTACATATATAGGTTAAAGTTTAGTTGAATCGGTGATTCATCAACATACTGTATTTAAGAAACTCATAATCCAAGGAGTAAACACTTCCCTTCTTATGTCAACTAAAAATAAAAATGTTTAAGAAATAAATCCTTGTGCTGATGAATGATTTTAAATAAACATTAGGGTTTGAGATACGAGTGCCGTGAACCCCCACCAGTAATCGTCTCGTTGTACGTGTCTCGTTGTTTTTAGACTCAATGGCTTGTGTATATAAAGGTCCACTTCAGGTTGTTCCGCTCCGGAACGGAAGAACAGAGTCGAGAATACGACACTTGTTCACAGGAAACGTACCAGACAAATCACGGTGCACAAAATGTAAACACACATAAAAATTTTTATATTAAAGCGACAAATTGCACCGGGGTTCATATCACGACTTCACGACAGACTACAGAAATCGAGTCCTTCCGACACTACCCGAAATACCTCGTTGATATACCTCAATCTCTTCAAAGTGACTCCTAGCGTAATATCACGACAACCCCAACACTCAAGTTACAATACTTTAGTTGTGACATATAATTTATTCCACAGAAATCTGTCTTTGTGTGTATTTTGTTTTACACATAACTAACCAACTACCTTTACAATACTGGCCTCTGAGTGTCCTTGGATTGGGACACGTAGGGAATCCTCGTTACCAAGTTGCAAGTGTACCGAAATATGTTGTAGTGACAATGTTTACTATTAACTGATATAGATAAAGTACTCTAACGACACATACAATTCATTCCTGCACGAATTTTACGCATCTTACGATCACTAGATTTGACCCTCTCACATAAGATGGTATACACCTTTGTCTTCGAGTCTCTTCAACCGACAGAATAAATTTTAGTAATCTGGTATTTTACCGAGTCCACTCATCGTAGATTTGGGTCAGACAGACTTAGGTTTTCGTGATCTGGAGTTTCGTATGATACAGATCCTTCTTAGGGTGTACCCCTTTAATTCACGAAAAATCAAGGAAGACTCAAACGAGAAGTAAATTTGTAAAATAGATGTACTGACTTAAGAACTCTTGGAGATGGGTGGGTGGTGAGGGTAGTAACACGGTCCGGGTCACGATTGATGTAGGGTAGACCATAGAGAAAGGTAGTGTTCTCCTAGACTATTTCTCCCGTAAATAACAGTAACAAAGGTAAAATCTCTGTGTCTCTTCAACATATTTAAGAAGTTTCAATACCTTGAACCTCTTTCTCGTTCCTATAAGACCAAAAGGACTAAGGTCTCGGAGACAAGAGTAAGAACCATAATCTCTCAGGGTGTAAGAATCTCTAAAATATCTAGTCATGTCTATTCGTTCTTTTCTGTTTGTTTTTATTTTCTGTGCGTCTTCCTGGTTCTCGACAGTCGATGTCAACAGGGGATGGATACGTTCCTGTAATTTTTAAACCATTACAGATAGTAGTAATATATTTCTTTTCATTAGAATTTAGTATTATCATATTTCTTGAAATGAAGTCTAAACCTTTTTAGATTGCGTCAGCAGAAATAAGTGGAAATACTCTTGGAGTGGTGCCACTGAAGAAAAAGAGTAGAGTGGGTCTTGTCCCGACGACAGGAACAGTGTCTGCTCGCGGGGAACCGTCGGTGTCGAGACATGACATAAGATGTAATAAAGCGGGCTAGATCCGGACCCTCGTAACAGTACGCAGGTCCCGTCACCTAATCTAGTTTACCGTAGATTTTAGTGCAACATTTAAGGTTCCTACTGAAATCGTAAACCGGGTAAAGAGGAAGGTCGGGTCTCTGTCTCCCCTCCGGCTCAGGTCACGTGACCACTTCAGTCACCGGCGACCAGATAGTTAGAACAGGAGCTGTCCTCGTCCATGGAACTCTTAACTGGAGGTCTTTTTTCTTACTTACGAATCGTCACCGTTTATTCAACGAGATTGATAACCCTTTGTCTCGTGTGTGTATTTAGAGGACACCTAGATATAAGGAATTCCTTTAATTAGTCCCCTCTCTCCGTTGGGTACCTTACACTCCCGTATTGAGGACCCGAAAGAGAGAGAGGGGAGAGGGGTCGGGTCCACCTATGAGCAGGTTTCACCTTTACCGATACTCTATTCAATCGAACTCCTGCGAGAGTGAAAAGATGAATAAGTACTTAGTCCTTGGAAAGTAACAGGTCCACCAGCCACAAAGTACGACTCAAGCACCAGAGACTTCCTCTTCTAAATTGAGACCTTGGTTTCTGCCCACAGTCAGAAAGTCTCGAAATACATCTATAAATAAACTTCACTTTCACTGTCTTTTTTGCAGACTGTATCTGTAGTCTTAGCCCATCCTCTCATGGGTGGGAGGGACCAAATTCGTCCCAGAATACATGAGGGGTCGACCGACGACTCTTATCTACTTTTCTTATGGAGTTCCAAACATTTTCAAGGTGGTCTGGGAAAGGGTTCCGTATGCAGGATTCTATTCAAACCGTGTTCTAATCGGTCCCTCTTGCCAAGGACGACACAAGAGACCCGATCTATACGACAACGACACACTAGTCCCCATGTTAAACTCTTTGTCCAGGGGTCCGTTCTAAACAATGTTAATATTAGTAATTGTAACTCGGATTCTTCTCGTAAAGGGACTCATTCTGTAACACGACTAGTCAGTAATCAAGATCTGGATTTCTTTCCGGTCAAGAGTCTGTTCTGTGCAACAACGTGTTCCGAATTCTTTTCGTACTCTCTCTTGTAAGTAGAGGAGGAATTTCCCGGAGTCTCACTGACAGGTTCGAAATTGAGAGAGTGTCCGGACACGAATAAACGATTTTGTGACTATATTATTATTCCTCGATTATTGATCATGTCGAATAATTCATTTATACTATGTCAAACTACTGTACGATTCAAGAACCGTATAAATTAGAAGGATTGTCGGAGTACTTCAATATGGTAGTCGTAGAAGTGAATGTCTACTTCTTCACTCTGAGACTTCCACTTCCTCGAACTGGGAGGTCCAATGATTATTTATCCTCTTCGAATTTAACTTCTGGTCACACAGAAAGGTTTCGAAGACGAAGATTGACTATATGAGACGACGGACCGGATGTCAGATATGGGAGAAAGACATAGTAAAGGTTTAAAAAGTTGATTTACAGGTTTAAAAAGTAAAAAAGGGAAAACCATTGGTTCATCCTTTTATCGGACCTAGTTGATTCAAGTACATACACTTGGAATGGTACACGGTCTAGTCTCCAGACCCCTGTGTCTACACTTCCCATCTGGAGACGAAAGTTCTTCGAGGGTAACATACTCCCTCTGTAATCGTGTCACTGGAACTATCCTTTGTCAGACATCCTCTCCATAATCCCTTCGACATACTTATCTTACGGTAAACTCGATTTTGAATCTCCTATTCCCAATCCTCAATGGTACGGGAGGTCCACCTTCACTCGTGTCCTCGTCACGTACCACACTCTTTCCCCGGGTACTCTGGAAACACGATCAACCTGACACTCTACTGACACCCACTAACAGTACTTCCTACTACGACATAAATGGGTCCCCAGTGTAATACTTCCCTGAACCTACGATGAGTTCCCTATAACCTAAAATAATTCATCCACTACCCCTCTGGGTTTCAACAAATCTGACTCCTCCTTGTAATAGTCTCGACTTTAAGTCCCCGAAGGGGCCACCGAGTCACCACTTCTTAGACGGACGGTCACATCCTCTACGGTCTCTGTGTAGAAGTTAGGGACACAGTTCTTCTCGGGGACCTCCTCCTTTACCGTTGGGTGAGGTCCTAAGAAAGGACCTTTTAAGGTACCTGTCTCCTCAGACTGTCCGATATCGGGTACCCCAGCGTTTCAGCCTGTGCTCACTCGTGCGTACGTCCGCATAAAATTTAGATACCAACTTTCGAAACGCGTAAGAGAGAGATCGAGCAGACGTAAATTGTTCTCTGTTCTCTCTCTTTGGTTTAGACACTTGGAATCCACTACCTTAAAGTCTGTGTGTCCGTCTGGACCCTAAGGATTAAGGAATCAGTTTGGTGAATCTACACAACAGAGGTCTACACCAACCAGTGAATCGATAATTCTTCTACCGATCTTTAGGTCTAAGGACCCCAGATGGAAGAGGTCCACGATCAAGTTTTCTAGACCAGAACCCTGAACCTTAGTTAGAAAAATCTCGACCGGTCGACTCAGATTATTCGGGACCGAATGTATCGATGAAGAGTGTAACCAACTAAATCAGTAATTCAGTGCGGACTGAGAAACGCTGGGAGACCTGAGATCGGGTGGTCCGACGAGACAGACACCCTAAAGGGTACGTTCTTATGACCTCACCCAACAGTAAAGGATGAGATCTTGATGAAGAGTGCATACGTGACTTTTATGACGACGGTTGTAGTCCTTAAAATAAATTTTTCTTAATAGAGACTTTGGGGAAAGGAGGGTTTCTTTTCCAAATACAACGATCTCCGTAAATAATCGATCTCTTCGTCTTGGTTATCCTACACACTCACATCCGTATACACATTTATAGATAAATTGGGATATATATATGTATATATATATATTTGTTGTGGTTACGCTACACATATGAGTGTGTGTGTAGGACAACGAAGACAAATGCATAGTTATATATTTCTCTAAAAATATAGATGAACATATATTTATAAGTAAAGATAAATATATATGTTTCTATAAATAATTATAATATTCTTTTACCGTTGACGTTAATACCTTTGACAATTCAGAGTTCTAGACATCAGTCGTTCGGTCTCAGGGTCTCTTAACTACCACTCCAAGGTCAGACTTTGGACCGACCCGACTTTAGTCACGAAGTCAAGTTCAGACTTCCGTCCCCTCCCCTTTTTTTTTTTCTCATAAGTTTGAGTCCGTCAGTCCGTCTCTCTTCACGGGAGAGGAAGTCGGAAAAACAAGAGAAACGACATAAGTCTAGAAGTGGACTAACCTACTTTGGGTGGGTGGAATTCCTCCCGTTTTAGACGAAATGAGTGAGATGGTTAAGTTTACAATTAAAGTAGGTCTTTGTAGGAGTGTTTGTATGGATCTTTTTGTAAACTGGTTTATAGACCCTTGGGGTACCGGGTCAGTTTAACTGTGTATTTTAATTGGTAGTCCTATATGGTTTTCCTGAAGTATAATTATTGTCCTAGAGACACTATTGTCGTTCTTGTTCTTAGTAATAATAAACACGGGGAGATCTTGGACCGTTCTATCCACATATTGGTCACAAACTTTCACTTACTTACTTGTTCGTATAATGGTAGTTACAAATAATTCACAGAAAGAGTGGGGTAATAAAATAAAGTGTGTATTATTGAGGTGACCCGTTAACTTTATCTAAAGTGATAATGGACGGTAAAAACTCTCCCGAACACGTCCCGTGTCTCTCCATTCGAATGAACAGGTTCCTGTGTCTCATTCACTGTCCCTGGTTGAGTTCGGGTCTCGGAGAAAACACTAGAAAGATAGGAGTAAGTATCGTCTAATTAAGAGTCGTTTTCGTACGTTTCCGGAAGTATAGAAGGGACTGGTGGTCGTTAAAAGACTAGATGTAGATAACGATCGACATTTATATCCTCTCCGCGTATAATTGTTCGTTTTTGGTTCTCTATACAAACGTGAGGCACGATGATTGTCCGTCCTATTAATGTTCTCACGACGAGCTGTTGTTTAATTATTTTTTTTTTTTTTGAGAGGACGGTCAGAGTTCATGTTTAATGTGTCGTCTTCCGTTCCTCTTGGACCTAAACTGTCAACATCCTATTGTTGGAACTTTATATAGATGTAATATGTTCCCCAGAAACCTCCAGACTGAATACATGAACCAACGTTCGGCACGATTACTTGACGGATTTACAAGTAGAAAGACATCCTGGTAGATATATAGAAAATCCCAGTTCAAAATGGTACTAATCCTTTTGACGAACCAATCAACACCCGAAGATCAGTAAAATACACAAAGTATACCAAGTTATTTGGACAGGTTAATTAGTCTTCCGTAATATAATTATATATCGACAAATAGAGTGTTGTCAAAGATTGTTTGAAGATACTTATCTGAATTATTCAATAAGAAATAAAAGGATAACACGAAGTATCAAGGAAGTGAACTGTTGATAACTAAGGTACCATTAAAAACGATTATTGATGTCTCAACGTCTCTGTTTGATATCAGGAACGAAACTTCATCGAGTGATAATATTATACCACCAAGAGGTAAGACGAATCATAATCTAGTGGTTTCTCGAACTACGGGTCCGGGGTTGGATCTATAAAACTCAACAAACCAGACTTTACCTCGGGTCTGTAGTCATATAAATAAAAAAATGATAATTTTTTTTAAAAAAAAAAAAATTTTTAAACCGACGTGGTCCAGAATCAACGTCGTGCACCCTAGAAACAACTCCGTACGTCTTAGAAATCAACATCGTACGTGTGAGCAATCAACGACGAACATCCTAGACCAAGGGACTGGTCCTTAGATTGGGGTCGGGGGACGTAATCCTCGTCCCTCAGAGGCGGTGACCTGGTGGTCCCTTCGGGATAGTCATATAAAATTTCGGAGGGGTTCACTAACATTATAAGTCTCAGGTACAGACCACTCTCGTTATTAATGTGTCGGTCTATTCCACTGGGTGAAATTCATTTTCTTCTCTCTATGACATGTACATTGACCGACACCCTACTCTTGCGATTCACGAAGATCCCTTCCAGACCTTTCCAGAACGACCCCGACAATTAAATACAAACTCCTATAGTCTCTCCAAATAAAAATTGAAAATTATGTCAAAATAATAGTATAATAAACTTGACCTCTTACATCTACTTTTCCCTTCCCTTTTTCTTATGGTCCCTCATATACACGTTTCCAAAAACCCCTTTACTACAGACACAGAAGTCTCTTAAAACTCAACAAATCAACTCGACTCGAAGGGAGTATTGAGTGTACCACTTTTTAGACGGACGTTACGTCCTCTGGGACCAAAGTAAGGACCCAGCCCTTCCAGGCGACCTCTTCCCTATCCGATGGGTGAGGTCATAAGAACCCGAAGGGAACACCGAGTCGACCATTTTCCTAGGTGGACGTTACGTCCTATGGACCAAAGTTAGGCACCCAACCCTTCTAGGGGACCTCTTCCCTTTCCGATGGATGAGGTCATAAGACCGTACCTCTTAAGGTACCTGATATATCAGGTACCCCAGTGTTTCTCAGTCTGTGCTGACTCGCTGAAGGTGAGTGAGTGAGTGAGTGAGTCAACTCGACTTCACAACTCACATACTTAAGTAACAGTAATTAAGAAAGTAAGTTCGTGACAAATAACACCTAGAGACGACAAGCTCCGTAACGCAATTCACGACGGTCCCTAAGTTTTCATTCTGTTTTCTCTAGGATGGTGGTCTGTTTGAGTATCAGATAAATTCCTTTGTGTAACACTTACTACTTCCGCAACTGATACCGCTAACACTACTACCATTATATCCCACGAGTCAGTGCAGGCTGAGAAACGTTGACATCGGGTGGTCCGAGGATACAGACACCCTAAGGGTCCGTTCTTATGACCTCTCTCAACGGTAAAGGAAGAAGTCCCCTAGAAGGGTTAGGTGCCTAATTTAGGTACAGAGGATAGAGAGAACGTGACGTCCGTCTAAGCAATGGTGACTCGGTGAACCCACCCCTCCCGCCCCACCATTATGTCATTGGTCTCGAATTTTAAATTTGAAACTGGTCTATGATTCAATGAGATGTTTACTTTTAAATTTCACTTCGCGGTGTAATATAATAACGTCTATATATCTCTTTTACGGGACTTCAACTCTCTTATATTTCCCTCTACTACTCTATAGGAAATTCCTATAAGAACGTCTTAGAGGTGAAACGTCATTCTCTCCTTCTTTCCCCCTTGACCAGGTGGAGGTTGGAAGTGTCGTTCACTCTCCCTTTCCTGGACGGAGGTGTGGGTCAGAGTTTCCCTTGTCGGCCACCACCTTCGAAACACTTGACCCTTGACCGGAGGAAAGAGGGGTCTTCTATCTCTACTCCCCACTCGTGTATACATAACGTTACCCGGTCCATCGTTTAATCTGAAACGTCCTCCGTACAATTGAGAGAGTGTATAAGAAACAAAAAAGGTAGAAAGTTTTTGCATTTTTTGTAAGAATCGAAACCTCCGACATCAAACGACTGGGAACCAGATCCCCTTTTTACCGGACTGGGAATCTCATCCTTCGGACCTTCGTTCCTACCCCTACCCCGGTAGTAGAGGGTAGGTCCTATTTCTCCATGTCGGTCCCACTGGTAAATTAAGTGATCGGTTCGTCCCTACGAACCTTCTCACTTTCCCTCGTGATCATTGGTTCCTTCAATTACTTACTATTCAGTACCGTTATCCTGATTTGGTCTTGAGGGGTCCGTTTGACCCCACAGACCAGACCAGTGGTTCACATACCCGTTACCATGGCATTCGGACTTCAGAGGTCCGTGACCCCGGAGATTTGTCACGACAGGTCATACCCTCGGTGATCGGTCGTCGGTCATACCAGTGACGATCGGTATAGGTCACACCAACAGTGGTCGGTGTACACCGATTACCCGTGCACTTTAAACCACCGGCTTGACTTTACGGGACTGTTACATGTTATATTGGAACTAAAGTATGATTTGTGAATCAAACTTTTTTCTCATATTTTATAATTATAAAAATATAACCAATGTATGACTTTACTAGTATAAAATCTGCGTAACCACCACCACCATCAAATCAGTGATTCAGTACAGGCTGAGAACACTGGGGTACCTGACATCGGGTGGTCCGAGGAAACAGGTACCCTAAGAGGTTCGTTCTTATGACCTTACCCAACGGTAAAGGAAAAACTCAACTTATTTAATAAATACGATTAAAGTGTACAAAGAAAAATGACAAATTACACACCGATGACGACGACGACGACGATTCAGCGAAGTCAGCACAGGTTGAGACACGCTGGGGTATCTGCCGTCGGGTGGTCCGAGGGGGTAGGGACCCTAAGAGGTCCGTTCTTGTGACCTCACCCAACGGTAAAGGAAGAGGTTACGTACTTTCACTTTTCACTTTCACTTCAGCGAGTCAGAACAGACTGAGGGTCACTGGGGTACCTGACGTCGGATAGTCCAAGGAGGTAGGTACCCTAAACGGTCCGTTCTTATGACCTCACCCTACGGTAGTAGAAGAGGTCAAATTACACACCGATGATCTTTTGTCATTTTAAAAGTATACACCGAGTACATACACTGGACGTAATATAAGGATAACCTGTCGTGACGAGACTTCTCAAGAAGAATTTTGACAAACAATCTGGTTCTCCGTCGGAATTTGTAGACGGTCTGGGTCTCGGGGATTTCGGTCAAACGGAACGATACTGTTCAGGTTCATTCTGGAAGGGATTGAGAAGAGGGAGGAGGAAACGGTGGACGTTGGGGACACCTACTCCCCCACCACCCGTTGGGGAGAAATCGAGGGTTCGTCTCCGTCTAGTCTCTTCGGTTTCCCGTCAAGAAAGTCAGTACAGGAGAGGGCGAGACACACGGAGGTAGGAGTTTACCGGTCTTGACCCTCTGTACCCTATCCGTGAGTTCGTACCAACCCCAAACCAAATATGGAACATGACTGTAAGAGTAAAGACTTTACCTTGACACGAACACTGAATTTCCACGATATCTTGACATTCTTTCCGTTACGTTTTCTTACGAGTTTGATGACGTGTTAACGTGAGTAGAGTGTACAATCATTTCATTACGAGTTTTAAGAGGTTCGGTCCGAAGTCGTTATGTACTTAGCACTTGAGGGACTACAAGTTCGACCAAAATCTTTTCCGTCTCCTTGGTCTCTAGTTTAACGGTTGTAGGCGACCTAGTACCTTTTTCGTTCTCTCAAGGTCTTTTTGTAGCTAAAGACGAAATAACTGATACGGTTGCGGAAACTGACACACCTAGTGTTATTTGACACCTTTTAAGACTTTCTCTACCCTTATGGTCTGGTGGATTGGACGGAGAACCTTTTAGACATACGTCCAGTCCTTCGTTGTAAATCTTGACCTGTACCTTGTTGTCTGACCAAGGTTTATTCTTTTCCTCATGCAGTTCCGACATATAACAGTGGGACGAATAAATTGAATATACGTCTCATGTAGTACTCTTTGCGACCTGACCTTCTTTGTCTTCGACCTTAGTTCTAACGGCCTTCTTTATAGTTATTGGAGTCTATCCGTCTACTGTGGTGGGAATACCGTCTTTCACTTCTCCTCGATTTTTCGGAGAACTACTTTCACTTTCTCCTCTCACTTTTTCAACCGAATTTCGAATCGTAAGTGTTTTGCTTCTAGTACTGTAGGCCAGGGTAGTGAAGTACCCTTTATCTACCCCTTTGTCACCTTTGTCACAGTCTGAAATAAAAAGATCCGAGGTTTTAGTGACGTCTACCACTAAGGTCGGTACTTTAATTTTCTGTGAATGAGGAACCTTCTTTTCAATACTGGTTGGATCTATCATATAAGTTTTCGTCTCTGTAATGAAACGACTGATTCCAGGCAGATCAGTTCCGATACCAAAAAGGACACCAGTACATACCTACACTCTCAACCTGACACTTCTTCCGACTCGTGTCTTCTTAACTACGAAAACTTGACACCACAACCTCTTCTGAGAACCCTCAGGGAACCTGACGTTCCTGTAGGTTGGTCAGGTAAGACTTCCTCTAGTTGGGACCCTAAAGAAACCTTCCTTACTACGATTTCGACTTTGAGGTCATGAAACCGGTGGAGTACGCTTCTCAACTGATTAACCTTTTTTGAGACTACGACCCTCCCTAACCCCCGTCCTCCTCTTCCCCTGCTGGCTCCTACTCTACCGATCTACCGTAGTGACTGAGATACCTCTACTCAGACTCACTTGAGGCCCTCTACCACTACTTGTCCCTTCGGACCGTACGACGTTAAGTACCCCAGTGTTTCTTAACCTGTGCTGACTCACTGACTTGACTTGACTTGACTTCTTATTCGTCGTTTCAGTACCTCAAAATTAGACCCCCGTCCCTTTCTGATCGGGTAACTTATATAAATAAAAGATAAGGTAATAAATAAATTACAAAATGACACTTTTGAAGTTTCGGACTTAATTCCACCTCTCTAATGACATTGTTTGAGAGTAAATGGGTAATGGGTCTTAGTTTTAAAGTTGAAAAACGGTTAGAATAAAATAGGTAATGGGGAAAAATCTCATCCTCCTCCCTGAGTTCATAAAATTTCGTTTAGGATCTGTAATACAATAATATGAGTATTTGTGAAGTCATATATTTCCTATTTCTAAAACGAAAATTACATCGACTAAAATAAAATTCTCCTGTCGTCCTTTAAATGTTCATACATATAAAGTTTATATAGTACTTAGTACGGATAATCGTGTGATCATAGTTATTGTTATTATCCATTTGACGTCCTTGAAATCTCCAGTAAATTAGGACAGATGGCTTCGAGTGTCCCTCCTTCCCTGAAACGGACCCCCGGGTCTAGCCCCTGAGTCTGGGTCCAGGTAGGAGTGTTTCATGTTCGAACGAGTAAACTTAGAGTAAACCTCTCTAGACTTGAACCGAAGGCCTCCCGGAGTCGACTCAGAGGGATCGTAGAGGTTCTGTAGGGGAAACGTAAAGATAAGACGTTTGACTCTTAGGTCCTCTTCGCAGAGATTATAGTCAACATTAAATTAGCCGTCTAATTTAAACCTCCAGACGTACCTCGTGAATCTGTGAATTACAGAACCTCTCGGGAACTCACTATGAAGTCTCTTTTCAGTTTCGTTCGTCTTGGAGTTGTATAGGTCCACCAAACTCCAATCTCTCAACTGAACACTCCTTGTCAAAATAATTCCCAAAACGGACACCCGAGAGACATCTAGGGTCCAGTTGATTATCAGACTTAAGAGATCGTTGTTCTTGGGAAGACGGTTGAAGAACCTTCAATAGAAAGGGACTGACAGTCCTTACGAAACGAAAAATTCCCCTCATGTTTCTAATAGATTTGGTTGATAAGATACGGGGACCAAGGGTCGGGGAATTGACGAAGACTCGGATTACCGTCGAAGTCGAGGACCCAAGTGTAGTAGAGTTAAATTAACCTACGAAGTATAACGAGTAACTAGGTCTAGTAAGGCACAATAAGGAAATTTAGGTGACGAGGGACAAAGGTAAAACGTACTAAAAAGTCAGAAAGGTGACATGGGTGGGGATGTAAACGGAGGTTTGAAGGTAAAAGAATTCAGTCAAGACGAGCATACCAAGTTCAACGAGAGAACAGTAGTAAGAGACAAAACCAGAAAGTCAGTGTAAGGAATCAAAAGGGTAATAGGTCGATAGTCACAGTATGTGCGTGTGGGGAGAGTAAAAGGGTGAATTAGGGAACCCCGAGGTAAGAATAACCATACGTAAAGGAATAAAAGGAAATCTTCAGAGGGAAGGTCATCAAAATAGACTTTATACATCTCCAGACAGATCTATAGACGGGGAACAATCAGTACCGTTGAACCCGTTTAATGAAGTGAGAGAAGTCAAAGGAGTAGAAATTTTTAGTGCTATTGTTTCACTGATGGAGTATCCCACCTTCCAGTCACGTACTTTGTGTAAATATTGTCACTGATCGTGTATTGTTTACTAGTGCACCTAGTATGTGTGCACGAGTCGAGAACACCGGTTCTCTGCTGTAGGTATGATCCTTCTGATTCGGACCCCCACTGAGTCCGAAAGGTGGTACGCGATCCAAGTTTGGTTACCAAGGATATTCGGAGGTTCGACACCTAGACTCGAGTCTACTAGAAAAAAAATTACCATTGAAGTAAAGACGTTGTGAACAAAACAGCCAACTACAGTAAACCCTTGATCGTCCTCAGACCGGAAAATAAGAGACCTCTGCGGAACTGGGGTCGTCAAAATGGGTCAAAGAGTTGCCTTTAGTCGACCCGAAAGTCCCGTGGAACTGCTCCTTTCGAAACAGATATTCCCGACGAGAGGAAGAAGGGACTCTCCTTGGTAAATATCTTCAGTTTCAACTTCAACGGGTAAATGACGTCTTTATCGACCGTAAAGAGAACTAATTTATGATTATTACTACTTCTGTTACCACGACTCAATTAGAGTACTTTGCGACAATGTGTTTCAAGGAACATACCTCTATATTAGAGACAGGTACCAAATAACAACTCACTCCTTCGAGTTTATATAAGTTTCGAGGAATGTTCTTAAGATCGTTATTGTCGATATTTTTCGTCTTTTTTCTCAATAAAATCCACTAATCACCGGTACGAAGTACATCTTTACCATAAATTCGTGAAAGAACTTGTGAAGGTCAATTTTCCCCTCTTGAGTAATGATTCGTCCCATTGGGTCAAATTACAACGGACCCTAATGTCCACCGATAAAGGATACGACAACTTAATTTAAAGTGTAAGGAGTAAGAGGGAGGACCCTAATATGTCTGTCCAGAATTACGTCTTATTAAGACACTAAGATCACGTAGTAGTCTTCTTACCTTATTACTACCGTAAACGACCCCCTGACTAACACCTGAAAAACCTTAGATTCTCTCGACAATAAAAAGAACCTTCTTTACATCAGTACTATTTATAATTTTTCTTTTTGTCTAGTGTGTAACGTCGAAAAGACCTCTCCCCCTGAATCATTAGACACGAAGACTAATAAGAAGAACGTCACTAAATTCCAATATCTTAGTAACTGAGAAATTCAACTTCCCGTAAATTCTCTAAATTTAGGTCAAATTGGTGAGTCCTCGATGAGGTCTTACCACTAAGGAGAATCTCGTAAAGATCGACTACGAACTAATCAAAGTGGTTACCCCTCGAGAGACGAGTCATCCTTATAAAGTCTTTACCATGTTATCCCTTTTATAACCAGTCTCATAGTCTGTCTTGACCCGAGTTTAAATGAAATGACCAATATAGTCCTTTCAGTGTAACACAACCAAGAGTCTACACAGTAGACATTTTACCCCTTTTGTAACGGATAGAGTACCACGGTAATATATATACTTTACTCAATTACCTTCTTTAGAGAGATTAGAGTATATATCGAATACCACCATAATCTATTTATCATTAATTGTCATACATCCGTTATATAAAATAAATAAGAGAAGAAGGGCACGACTTATAAAAGAACGGAAGACTCTAACTTTTTACCTGGTGTAATGACTACTGCATTTTAACAATTATTCCGATATTTACCCTTTCGTGTAAAAATAAGGGAAAGATAAAAGATTTAAATTATGGATCACAATATCGAAGCTTCAGTACCCGTAAACAAGGTCGTCACTTACCCCGGAGACAACGACCGGTTTTCTTGAAAGGGTATTAAATTTTTATTTATTTTATACTTAACGAGAACATCATACTTAGTGGGAAGATAAAAAACCGGTAGTCTTACAGGACTCGATAAAATTGTAGGGTCTTATAATCTCGGCCCTCAGTAGAACCTCCAATATAGACTCCGTAAGTAAAATATCTATCTCTTTGTCTCCGGGTCTGTCTAACACTGATCAAGTTCCAGAACGTTGGTCATACGCCCCTTCGACTCTAAATTCTGTTCCGATTGAGGTTTACGGTACTGGACAGGTAACATAGCGTAACGACGAGGGACCTTGTCATGATAAAAGTCCACTGTGGAAACCAGAGACGGGTTAACAGTTCTGTCAGTAATGTGTTAACGTCAAAAAAGAGAGGAAACACGTAGTAGATAATGGGACTTCGGACGGGTATCCTTAAACTGTTGACTCGTGACGAAACTTAAAGAGTCCCGTCTGATCTTTCCCAGACCTCCTCCCTCTTTACAGTCACCCCTAAACCTTTAACCTTTACTAATACTTTGGTTAATTGTGGAAAACTAAGGTCTTTTCACTAATTCTTCTTAAATCTATCCCTAACTTCCAGTTCACCTTACACATGATTGTACAAACGTTTCTATGCAACTGAATTTATAAGCCCTTGTACAAAGTAAGAGAATCTCTTTGTGTATTGATATAACATTCCGAATTCCGAGGTACAGTAAATTAGTGCCGTTGAACTCTGGAACGATCAGACACACGTTACGTCGTTTGTAGTCGAACAACTCATTACAAATTTTTACGGAGGTAAACGAAAGTCTAGGTCCGTCCCCCACCCCCTGATCTTACTGTTAAACTCTACTACTACTTCGGGGACAACTTTAAACGGGTGAGTCGTGTACAAATGGATGAGACCCGATCCGTAAACCCCACCCATAGTTCTTACTGTGACATGAGTAAGGAAATCGGTAAACTATTAGTGCATCGTACAGACGTTCTACGAACTTTATTCTAGGACACAAAGAATTGGTAAGATATGAGAATGGATAAATAAGGTATTTCTAAGTGGTAGATGATACTCGGTTCTTGACACAATTCGTCATATGTAGTACGAAACGTCCGAAAGTTCTATTCTAGCATCCTTACTTCTTAGATAGATGAATTCGGTTCAAATCGGACCGAGATTGGAGTAGTGACAGTGGTTTAGACCTCCTACGACGACTACGATGGTAGTTGACCCAAATTTTGGTCGAGGACGGTATATATCCGCGTCACAGGGTTCAACCTTAAGCACTGAAAAAAGGTCAAGTGTCTTGAGGCTTGACAGAAATAGTGAGGGGTTGAAACAGAGAGACTCCTCTGACACTTAAGAGAATCTTATTCCTGAACCAGAATAAGTAGAGGCAACGGGGGAGGATACTCTGGGTCCCGTCATCTAATGTGTGTGAAGAAGGGAGACGATATAAAAAGAGTAGGAGGATAGAAGAGAGTAAGAAAGGGAAGAAGAGAAAAAAGGGGAAAGAAAAAAGGGAGAGAAAAGGGAAAAAACTAAGGAGGATAAAGAAAAGAGAGAAGACAGAAAAGGAGACAACGGAAAGATAGATTTTTGTGAGTGACCCAAGATACGTAACATGTAACTAGACACCTTAGGTATGATGAACGGGAACGACTTCAATGTCTGAATTTCTTCTCTCTCGTTACGTGCATTCTTTCAGGTCGTGATAGATTACTCATCAACTACCTTCGTCGTGAGTTATATTCTCGTGTTTCTACTTGAGTTGGGACTCTATCTCATAGTCAAGTCCAGTCAGTAAGTCAGTACAGGCTGAGAAACGCTGGGGTACCTGACGTCGTGCGGTCCTGAGGGACAACTAGTGGTTGAGGACCTCAAATGAGTTTGAGTATAGGTAACTCAGCCGCTACGGTAGGTTGGTGAAGTAGGAGACAACAGGGGAAGAGGAAGGTGGAAGTTAGAAAGGGTCGTAGTCCCAGAAAAGTTTACTCAGTCAAGAAGTGCAGTCCACCGGTTTCATAACCTCAAAGTCGAAGTCGTAGTCAGGAAGGTTACTTATAAATCCTCACTAAAGGAAATCTTACCTGAACAACCTAGAGGAACGGCCCATACCCCTGACAGTTTTAAAGAATACCTTACTTCCGGGTTCTCACTTTCAAACGGTCTGTGTGTTTTTTTCAACCTCACATCAGTTCCACCCTACCCGGGTCCGTCTCCTGTGGTATAAGGCTTTGGGTATCTTCTCACAAGGAATCTCCTCGATGTTTACATGAAATACGGATCTCAGACTTATGATTACTTGTGACCACTACATTTAAGGACTAAGACCCTTAAGGCACAGTCGACTGGGGGTCCGGAAAGGAACGGTCGATACAGAGATTCCAGAATCGGAACCTGTTTACGGGTAAGACTCAGGGACTGAGGTCACCGGTCCCTGCAATACGATTCACCAATTTTCCTGTAGGATCTTCCCGTTCTCTTCGCTGAAGCGGATGACGTTTATCGGACCCCTCCCTGAATTCCCAGTGCCTCCCCTAATCCTCCATCTCTATTTTGGTCCCAAACTCTTGAGTCGTGTAATTCTAGACACCAGTAATCCTGTCCGACCTAAGTCTCTACAGTCGTCTATCTTTTCTCGGGGTCGATGACTTTACTTCGATCTTTCTCTTTTCCTCCCTCTCCCTCTATCCCCATACTCTACCTCCGTTCTTGTCTCTCTTTTCCTCTCTGTCTTTGTCTTTCTTTCTCTTATCCTCATGACTCGACCCCCACTTCCGTGAGCCTTACCTGCGTAATACTAGTAGTCAGAACGAAAACTTTAAGGTGGACACATGCGTTCTTGACACCAAAGACTCGGAACCAAAAATAGTAGACTTTTTACCGAACTACTACGGATTTTGATCCGGAATAATACACCTCATTTATTCAATATAATTTCACGGTTCGTTTAACGGACTGATAATCAACGGAATATTCACCGTCAGGAGATTTCAGAATCGATTTGTTGATTCACCCGTCTGTAACCGATCCCTCCGTCTACGATGACTGTTCTTACTCCTTCTCGGGGTTTAAACCCCCTGGACCATTTAATTTATCCAACCCCTATGTGTACCGTTTCTGTCCCTGATGAGTACCACTAATTCTCGTGATAGTTGATGGGTGGACTATTATTCGTCTCGTCCCAAACTTCTACCCTCGGTCTCCCCACCGTACCAATTTACGGAGTCGAGACCTCGGTCTTTTCGACCCGAGTTTACGATTGAGGCGACGAGAATCTCTGCCATCCAATGAATTGGAGAGACTCAAGTCATAGAAATGGGTATACCACCCCTACTAATGGGACACACAATCAACGAGTCAACACAAACTGAGAAACTCTGGGGTACTTGACATCAGACGGTCCGAGGGGACAGTCACCCTAAAAGGTCCGTTCATATAACCTCACCCATCGGTAAGGGAAAAGGTCCCCTAAAAGGACTGGATCCCTAGTTCGGGTCCAGAGGGTGTGATGTCCGCCTAAGAAATGGTAGACTCGGTGGTCCCTAATGGGACATCCTGTTACTATTTAAGTCACAGTACACGGACACTTCGTCGATCGTCTTATATGTTTTTCCTCTTCCGTCGTCGGGGTTCCTCCTGACCTCGAGGCTGACGTAACCCGACTCTGAGGACTCGACGATACTCCAGGAGGTGTGTATTTGAGAAGAGTCGGTCCGGGTGGACCGGAGGTCCTCCCGTGGGGTCAACCCTCGGATAATGGGACCACCGGTGTCGTCCCTTCTATCGACGGTGAGTGACTCGGAGCCGAGTCCAGACGCGGTGCGAGAGAAAAGAAGGGTTTGGAGTTACTGAGGATGTAGGACCCAGTGGGTCCATCCATCGTATTAAGGTCGAATCTCCACTCCGTCCTCGTTCCCCTCTAAACGACTGAACGGTTCCGGAGTCGCCCTAAGTTTGGGTTTAGACGGTCCAAGATCCCAACACGAAGAAATTAGTCGGAGGGTAGAGGTTTAACCGTCGCACTGTTTCTTCTACCGTCCCGTCTTCCTTGGTCTCGTACGGAAACCTTTCTCGTAGAACGACTCTTAGAGGTCGGGGGGTAACGGTCACTAAACCCAACAACAAAAGACCCTCTTTCGAGACGGACCCGTGTCCACGGTCAGGATAAACCGTCTCTTACTGTCCAAAGGTTGTACTCAGAAGATTGTCGGACACGGATTAACGTCTCGTGAAGACTACTCTACAGACAGTACCCGCAAAACGATTTCATGTTAGGTCCTCAGTAGAATCCATGAACGACTAGTTGTTAAGGGCTTCACTGTTACACCAGGTCTTTCGGTGGGGTCAGGTTCCCACCTCGTCACCTCCCCCATCACTCCTCCCGGACCCGAATCCACACTTCTACATAGACGGAGGGTAAGACCACGACGGTGTGACCCGGTGACACTGGTGTCGAGAATTGGAGTTAAGGAAGTAGACACTTATTCTCTTTTAAGACACACGTGTGTCCACACGGAACTTCTAGTCTCCAGATCGACGTCTCACAGAGCATGTCTCGGACCGTGTATCCTCCAAGACTTATTGTCGTCCATCGACGACAATAAACGATATGTAGTTCTTAGAACAGGAGTCGAGACACTCCCGTCCCTGTCATGGACGAGATACGTGACAATGTAAGAGTCAAGGACCGTCACATGGACCGTGTATCCTTACTGAAACCTACCTATCTCTTTTCACAACTATAAAACACCCATCAAACCTGTCTTGTACACCGACCAACTGATTACTACTGTCTCCGTTATTTCTATGACCCCCTCATCAAACTCGTCGAGTCCCACTACCACGGTGAACGATACACCCCTTACGTCCTCCATTTCGTCTAGTCTCTACCCACTCCCTTTCTACTCTAGTACCACCAAAAAAAAAAAAAAAAAAACGACAAATATACAATGAAAAAAAAAAAATTAACTTCATGTCAACCTCTTCCTTTACCGTTGGGTGAGGTCATAAGAACGGACCTCTTAGGGCACCTGTCTCCTCGGACCACCCAATGTCAGGTACCCCAGCGTTTCTCAGTCCGTACTGACTCGCTGAGTTGTCGTTGTTGTATCAACAGAATGTTACAACACGATCAGAGACGACATGTCACCTTACTCAGTCGATATACATATATATATAGGGGAAGGAGAACCTGGAGGGAGGGTGGGGTGGGTGGTAGGGTCGGTAGAGCCAGTAGTGTCTCGTGACTCGACTCGAGGGACACGGCATGTTGTCGAAGGGTGATCCCTAGATAAATGTGTACCATCACATATGTACCGTCAGGATAAGAGGGTCAAGTGGGGTGGGAGGGGATGGCGAGGATACAGGTGTACAGTTGTACTCTAGTTAAAATTCATTTACAGACGTCCTGTAATTTCTCTTATACTGATTATCTATGTCTTTTTACAAGTATACCCTAAATCGACCCATCTCCCCCGATCATAACGTCGGAATTGAAGTCCTTCAGTAGAAACACAGAGTTCTATGGTAGTCCACGTTTCTTGTTTTGTGTCACTGAGTCCTACTGAAGTTGATGTCTACCCGTTTGACCCCGGGTGTCCGCTACAGGTTGGGATGACGGATAAAAACGTTCAGTACAAAATAACCTTGTGTCGGTTCGGTGCGGGGAAGTAAATACACAGTAATACTGACGAAAGTACTAGGTCCCCGTCTCATCGATAAAGTCTCTGATATATATACTGACCCTGTCGGACTTTATAAATGAGAAACCGGGAAATGTCCTTTTTTTACACGACTGAGGATTGAATTTATTACATAATAGAGTCGAATTACAAAATAGAGTAAACGTAGAACAAAAATCTAAGATTTATATTCATTATAGTATACTATTGAATTGAATGAGACAGACTGAATAAAGTGAATTATATTATTCTAGGTAGGTACAACGATGCTTTGTCTTCGTCTGAGTGTCTGGATCTTTTGTTTGAACACCAAAAGTTACCCCTATCGCCCCCAACACCCCTCTATTGAGTCCTCAAACCTTAATTGTGTAGGTATGATGATATATATTTTATCCATTTTCTGTTCGTGGATGATATATTATTTCCGTTGACATAAGTCATAGAACATTATTGGACATTATCTTTTCTTAGACTTTTTAACATATATATATATATACATACCTGCTTAGTGAAACGACATGTGAACTTTGTTTATGTTACAACAATCAATTGATGTGAAGTTATTTTTGTTTGGTTTTATTGGGGTTATATAAAAGAGTAATTTATGGCTCCGAGTCCAACCAAGGAACCAAGTTCCTACACTACCCCTAGGTCCCAGAAAGGCAGAGTGAACTGGAACTCAGACAGAGTCACAGGTCAAAGGTAGAGTGAGACGTAGGGGACATAGTCGAGACGGGGTAGTAACGTACCACCGTCGTCGTCAAAGGACGAAATGTAGACCTGTACTGCGTAGGACTACGACTCCTTCCTGGTGGACAGAGCGTCTGTAGGAGGAGGAGGAAGTCAGCCCGTCCAGGTAAGGGAGTCAAGTTACTGTACGTCATCAGTCAGTAATTTGTTTGTAAAAAGGTCATCAGTATATACCTACACTCTCAACCTGACACTTCTTTCGACTCGTGGCTTCTTGACTACGAAAACTTGACACCATAACCTCTTCTGAGAACGCTCAGGGAACCTGACGTTCTTCTAGGTTGGTTAGGTAGGATTTCCTCTGGTCAGGACTTATGAGTAACCTTCCTTACTACGATTTCGACTTTGAGGTCATGAAAACCGGTGGAGCACCCTTCTCAACTGAGTAACCTTTTCTGCGACTACGACCCTCCCTAACCCCCGTCCTCCTTTTCCCCTGGTGTCTCCTACTCTACCGACCTACCGTAATGACTGAGCTACCTACACTCAAACTCACTTGAGGCCCTCAACCACTACCTGTCCCTCCGGACCGCACGACGTTAAGTACCCCAGTGTTTCTCAGCCTGTACTGACTCACTGACTTGACTTGACTTTACTCGACTTTGTTTGTAAATATTTTTGTAGGTCGAGCATCCGTAGATGTGTGAAAAGGAGGACAGAGAACGAGATCCCAAATGAGACGTCAGGGAAGGGATCGTTCCCTTTACCCTAATTGTCCGACCGTTTCTGATCACTAAGAGCTACGACCGTCATGTAATTTACTGGGGACTCTGAAAATTTTTCTCTTTATGTCGTGTGGATGTGTATAACCTAAAAAATTTTCGCAGGACCCGCTAAAATTCCACGTCGGTCCTACATCACTTTGGACGGAATCTGTTTAGTAAAATCTTTCCTTATCTACAACCCTTGTGTCTACAATACTGGTTTGTGTTAAAGGTACCTCTTTTTTTATCTCCGGCACTTCCGATCCAGGGACGAGTCCTGTCCGAACAGTCCTCATCGGAACCGACCTTCCGACCTGGTTTGTTCTACAATCAGGTCAATTCTGGTTTCCGTCGTATTAGTCTTTATATGTCACACTGGTTCCTCATTTCGGTCTGAAATCTCGATTCTTTGTCTTAATTCATCCTTCAAATCCCCTGTTTCACCTTTGACTTTCACCCTTTTACTCGGTTCTCACACTTCTTCACACCTCCCGCTTCCTCCTACCATCTCTCCAAGTCTCCGTATACTTGTTGTCCCCCGGTCTCAGGTCTTCACTACGGTCCGCCTGAGACTCGTCTTTCTGTCAACAAGACGTCTCAGTTTCCCTACCGCAACCTGGTCTTGCCGGTCCTGTGTACAGAGAGAGTCCGGGAACCCGAGGTAAACCGGAGATAGTTCGGACATATCGACTCCAGTTCGATGGCTACCCGTCGACGGTTGTGTAAGGAAGAACAAACTGAGACCTATATATTTCCCTCGGACGTCAAAATAATTAATTTTCGTAGCTTAAGTGTTATCCAAACACTTCCGACTTGAGGCGGGTCCGGGTCGTTTACGACTCCTCTCCGACTTCAACAAGAGACTACAGGTCACGAATGGCCAAGACACAGAGGAAGGAAGGAGAAGAAAAGACAACAGGGAAGAAAAGAACCTCCGAAAGAGACGGTCGTGGACACAAGGTAGGGGGTGAAGCAGTCAGTCCGTCCAGACAAAGGAGTCAAGTCACTGTAGGTAGTCAGTCAGTAATTTGTTTGTAAATATTTTGCAGGTGGTGCACGGTCCGTAGGTGTACGATATGAGGTCTCCGTGGCTCTACCTTCTGACGATACAGTCGACAGTTCTCTGAGTACAACCTACCTGGTTCCGTCTAAGTATTTGTTCGGTAATATTAAATACCCCTGTTCTATACCGGTGTCACACTAAGAAGTTCAGGATTTTGGTTCGTCACCAACCTTCTGGGTCACAGGTCCTCGGGATTGATGTGGACGGCAGAAACAAACCACGTCCTGTTGAGTGGGCTGACGTACTTGAGTCGGAGGACTAGGACAGTTTTATCGTCCCGTTACTGACGAATCTTAGTGGGTGACACTGACGATCACCTAACTATCGATATCACAGACTCACAAAAGTGTTTTATCACATAGGAATCTGTTTTTGTCTCCATAAAATCATAAAATAATAAGAATGGGTAGGGCCCATCTTTATTTGAATGTTATTGAGAATTAAATTAAAACCTCGAGTTCGAGAGGAAAATAGATTACAATTATCGTATCGTTATTATACTTGGAACTAATCCTGATACAATTTTTGGACCAAGAGGGTTAAGTAACGAGACACATGAAGTCGTTCAACGAATCGAAGAGACTTGAAGTCAAAAGTACAATCTCCTCGTTATTGTGTCATTGTAGATAAACGTACCCACAATACTCCTTATTCATTTCAATATGTATAAAGCAAATAAAAATAAAATAAATAAATAAAAACCCTCGTGAGACACACCGTACTTCCCAGAATCATGGGGATACGGTACGACACAAATCAGCGAGTCAGTACAGATTGAGAAACGTTGGGGAACCTGATATCGGGCGGTCCGAGGAGACAGGCACCCCTAAGAAGTCCGTTCTTTTGATTTCACCCAACGACACGGGAGGAGGTCCCCTAGAACGGTTGGGTCTCTCGCTTGGGTCCAGAGGGAGTAACGTCCGTTTAAGAAATGGTAGACTCGGTGATCCCTTCGGAGAAACATGGGGATGGTCCCTAGTTTGAACGTGAGGGAAGTCACCTTTGTGTTTCAGAATTGATGACCCGGTGACCCCTTCAGGGACATAAATAAATAATTCAGATTTTGGGACCGTGTATCACTCGTAAGTCCTTTACTATTGGTGATAATAATAATAATAACAATAATAATAATTAACGTAATAATAGTCGCGACCAGTTTAAAATGTGATGTTGGAAGAACGGTTTTCTCTTTTTTTTCTTACTGATTTCGAACTAAACGTGTAAACAGCTAAAGGTACAATCTTGTGACGGGTATACCGACCAAAGTTCGATTATCCTCCACCCTTCACTTCATATGATGACTTAGGTCACAGGAGAGAGAACTGGACCACACTCGACGGAGGTCCTGTGGTAACTACCAATAATTGTAATAAATGTATTTATTTCCGTTACCCTGTCTTCGACCCTCGTCGACACCCAACCTTTGTTGGTAGGTCTGCATACCCTTCCTCAGAATGGTCATGAAACAGACTGTAAATGGTAGACTGTATACGAAACGAGTCCTACTAGTCAGTATAGAATTAATTCCTTAGTTACGTATACATACGTGTCCCAACAATAATAATTTCCTTCGGGTTCTTTTTGAGGTAACGGAAATAACTTATACACTAACTCCAGTTGTGACGACACCAAAGACCTTCTCGGACCTAAAGGGTAGGTCGTCTGGGGTACTTAGTCTCTGCGAAAGGAACGACAGAGATAAGGACCCTAGGGTCGAAGAAGAGATCCCATTTTATTCATTACCATTGGTATGATTGAAATCTAGTAGCCCTCAAAAGTGTAGGTAAAATAATGAACTAGGAGTACCGTCTCGTGACAATAAAGGTGAAACTTCCTTTACTCTAGAGATAATCGGTCCTATTAAATCGTTTTCGATGACATTGTTTATTAAGAGTTTAGGGTTATCGAATTATATTGTTTACAACTAAAGAATGTAATATCAGTCCCCACCCAACCCCCTGAGAGGAGATTCCCCTCTGGGTTCCCGTAAGGCAACCGGTCTTGGGTTGATGTACCGGACACGGAGATTCCTTTCGACTCTTTACATCAGGAGAACACGTGGTTTCTTCTTCTTGTCATCCGTATATCAGTCAGATGTGGGACCTCCACTCTGATCGATGTATCGGTCACCGTTCACCGTACATGAGGAGTACGTCCGGACCGAGATTTGGGAGAGTATGTTAGAAGGTATAGGGGAAAGAAGGACAAGTGTAACCCGGTCTACCCCCCTGGGTCTTCTCCTGAGACTTCTCCGACGTCCCCACCGTCTCTATCTTCGACCTTTTCGGACTCAGGGACTCAGTGGGGTACCTCATGTCGTGGGAGGGGTTGTGCAAAGACGAACACTACACTCTTCATTTGGAGACGACCCGATCCGGTGACTCCACACTCACAAACAAAGTTGTTGACACAACTACAGGGACCAATTAAGGATCATCTAGGTCTTGAGTCTATAACATGAAGGGGTTGGGGGACACAGTGACCACAGTCTTGGTGTAACACAAAATTAACAGAAGACTGAGTAGTCAGGAGCAGTGTCGTTTGGTATTGGAGGACCTCAGTCTTCGACACTAAATAAAGAAAAGAGTGTCAGGGACATTTTCCGAGTTCCTTGTAAACAATTTACAATTTGTTCGTCAGAACATAAACAATTTTTGCATCCATATACGAGTTGTTTTATAAAAATTCTCCTTCACTTTGTCCTTCCTATACTGCATTCTTTGGTTAATTAAAACCAACTGATGAAATTTATAAATACAAGATCTCCCTTTTCTCTCTCCTCTAGTCCTTTTTTTTTAAGTTATTTATAAGTCAGAATACTTCATCTTTCTGGACTCAAACATAGAACTTACAGTGATTTGATCGACACACTACAACCTGTCTAGTGTATCGATGAGACACGGAATCGAAAGAACATTTTACTCCTGTTATTACCGATGGAGTTTCTAATCGTTACATCCTAAATTTCTCTAGTACAACCTGGAACTAAATTTTACTTCTCGAACTCCAAGAAGGGATCACCAGGTCACCAACTCCGAGACACGAAGGTTACGTCCCCCAGACCCAAGCTAGGGAGTAGTCTCCTGATCTAGGGTGTACGAAGTTGATTCTGGGTCGTGTCGGTTTTCACAAAAAAAAAAAAATTACTGTTTATTTCGAATTTATTTATTTTACTTCTCAAACCTGATCGATTAGTGAACCTGAAGAAGGTCTAGACGGGTAAAGTAAATATTTTATGTCTGATTTCCAACGAGGTGTCTTATTACACTTTTACTAATAGTGAGTCCTAATCAGATTGGACCATCTCTAACAAAAAAGGGATGAGGGAAAACATAAGAGGATAACTCCGATCTCCCGAAGGGACCACCGAGTCTACCATTTCTTAGACGGATCTTACGACCTCCTTTCGTCTAGATCCGACCCGGTCCGTCCATTCGAGAGTCTTTCACTGTAGACCCACTTCCAATATGATTTACATTCTTCGGTCCCTCTGAACCGTTAACTACACTATAGACCGTAAACCCATCCTGAGAAGTGAAGACACTCGTCCAATGGAGGACACACTTTTACCTCTATGGTGAAGGAGTTCTCTTAATTTTCTTCCTTTAAACGTTCTTTTATAGTTTACAATCCTACCGTCTATCAAAAATAAAAGGGGTACAGTCGAAGTTAGTTAACTATCGCTAACAAATTTTCTTTCCAAGACGTCAAAGGGGAAGGGTCCGACCTACACGTCACCCCCTCCATGGGACTGGTCCTTGGGACAAACACTACCTACGACCCACCCCCGCCCCCTCTCCGTCACCTTCGTGCACCCGACACAACGGCTCCCGGTCCCGTCCTACCTTGTGGCCATTTACAATCAACTCAGCTTACCTTAAACTTGTCAGTAACACGGAGAGAGTTAAAAATTCGTTTATTAACTTCATCTCATATTTCTTTGACTTTACCTTATACCCCTTTAATTGTACCTTTAGTGTAACGTCCGTGAACTGTTTTGATTAATTTGATCCTTTACGTCGATCTAAAAAAAAAAAAAAAAACCCACGTATTTGTAAGAAGAAGAGAACGTTGTTCCCCCATTTTGGCTGTTCACAAGTTTAATGCGAAAATACACACGCGAGAAGGTTCGTACGCACCGTGAAACTTCTTCCAAGATAACACAAACATGGTCCTCTAAGGCATTAACGAGACTCTTAAGGACCCTAAAAAGTCTATACACACACACACATACACACACACACACACACATATATATATATATATAAAGGGGGGGAGGGGGACGGGGCTCACTTCCGTTTTGGATCACGAAGAAAGACATTATTTTCTTATGTCGACGAAAGGTTAGTTCATACACCGGACCTCGGAACGACGAAAGTAGAGATTCCATCCTTGTTAGGACGGATGGAATATCCCAACAATACTCGTAGTATACTCCCTTCCCTACACTACCTCGAATACTTAGTATGTCCTGACAAGTGTGGAAGACCTAATCTCAACAATTGTCCCACATCGTGACCTCTGCGTACTCCTGTCGGTTTGGACCTTAGGGTCAGGACGATGACTGATCGTTGGGTGTAGTGGAGAGAGACAGACAATGCAATAGCCCTTTTACCCCCTGTATTATCATGGAGGTTCCAAATAATATAATTGTCTTTAGAATTCTTAATTATTTATAGTTTGAAAATTGTATTACGGACCGTATATCAGTTACGAGGTGTTTAAAATCGTCAGGAGTAGTCGTAGTGACAATTTGTGTTACCTAATAGTAAATTAAGCGACTGGACTCAACGAATCTTTATAGACGAGAAGACCGACGATACTACTACAGTTTCTGTTCCTGTAGTACGTAAGTCGACAGTCCTTTGAAGATAGTATCATCACCCTTCGTCTCTCGTTCACTCGATTCTCGATTAAATAGAATGTCTGTACAAAAATTGAAAAGGAGACTTTCCCCTTATCTCCGTAAAAAGAATTTTATTAAATATAATGGGTTTCTAGAAGTGTACGTAGCAGAGTAAAATAGGAGGATTGCCCTCAACCACTACCTGTCCCTCCAGACCGTACGACGGTAAGTACCCCAGCGTTTCTCAGCCTGTGCTGACTCGTTGACTTGACTTAACTTGACTTGACTTGTTGTGAAATGAGGACCCCAGGAGCTTGGGGTCCGGTGACTGGACATGGTCAGACACCGGACAATCCTCGGGTCGGTGTGTCGTCCCTCACTCGTCGTTCGGAGTAGACATGAATGTCTATGAGGGGTAGGGAACGTAATGGTGGGTTCGAGGAGGAGGACAGTCTAGAGTAATCTAAGAGTATCCTCCCGGTTGGTATGACACTTGACATGTGTACTCCGTAGATCCAACGTACGAAGAAACTCTTAGTAAGACTTTGGTGGAGGGAGGGGACCAGGTACCTTTTACCGAAGGTGCTTTGACCGGGGACCACGGTTTTTTCTACCTCTAACGGTGAAATAGGATATTTGTTAGTATATAGGACATTTTATACACCCGACTTAGAGTTATTATACACTGTGGAACGTGTTACGGGAATAAAATCGTAAGGAGACTGTTAAACCTCACATATTGTTTTTACTTCGACCTTATAACAAATCAACCTGTGAAGACGTTACAAGGTCTCATGTGTCCAACTCTTAGTGATCTTTAAATTTACCGATACCATGATTCAGTTACCATTATATAATCTTTTGTTGACATAAAAGGGGGGAAGGATCTTTATACTAAATCATAGTTTAAGAACCTAAGAGTCAAAAGAATAGACTTTTCACCATATTTACGATAGATTGAAAGACTCAACAAGACTGCAACTTTACTCGCTCAGAAACACACAAAGACCCGAATCGTGTATAAACATCCACACATGTGTAGCAAAGACCTTATGTACACCTGTTTATTATGTGTTATCCATAATAAATTTCCAAGGGTAATTATCAGAATGATACACTGGACGAGTACTATGGATTGGACCGGTTAGAAATGACGACACTTAGAAAACCTTCTTACATTCAAAAGTTCGTGGTGGTAGACCGATATCGTTTTATTCCACTGTACAAGTCCCGACTCAACTATTTGAGTTCTTGACCTTGAACTTGAGTTCAGAAGACTAGGACCTAAGGAAAGACCCAGAACTTATCTATGTTGTTCCTCTAAACCGAACTCCACGTAATTTTACAGAGTCTAACCATATTTTGATTCGGAAAGAAATTCAGATGAGGTCCACCTTCTATGTTGTTTAAAAGAAACCGGAAAAAAAGAAAAAGTACTCTTTATGAAATACATTATAACCTTCCAGACTTTAGACTAAGGAACGAAGTAAAGATGTGGATAAAAAAAAATTAAATAAAAAATTTAAAAAAAGAATTAAAAATAAAAATGAAATAAAATGAAATGTTATGACATAACCAAAACCGTATGTAACTGTACTTAGGCGGTGCCCACATGTACTCGAGGGTTTGTACTTGGGGGGAGGGTGAAGGGTGGGGTGTAGTAGGGAGGCCTAGTAGGGACACGTGGTCGGGGTTCGTAGAATGTAGGACGTAGTTTGTATCTGACCACTAAACAAAGAATGTAGTATCATATGTACAAAGTTACGGTAAGAGGGTTTAGTAGGGTGGGAGAGGGAGAGGATGTCTCGGGTTTTCAGGTGAGATGTGTAGACACAGAGAAAACGACAGAACGTATGTCCCAGTAGTAATGGTAGAAAGATTTAAGGTATATATACACAATCATATGACATAACCACAAAAAGAAAGACCGAATGAAGTAAGACATATTAGCCGAGGTCAAAGTAGGTGGAGTAATCTTGACTAAGTTTACATAAGAAAAATTATCGACTCATTATAAGGTAACACATATACATGGTGACGAAAGAATAGGTAAGTAGACGACTATCTGTAGATCCAACAAAGGCACAGGACCGATAATATTTGTCATGACGCTACTTGTAACCCCATGTACACAGAGAAAGTTAAGACCAAAGGAGCCACACATACGGGTCGTCACCCTAACGACCCAGTATTCCGTCAAGATAAACGTTAAAGAATTCCTTAGAGGTGTGACAAGAGGTATCACCGACATGATCAAACGTAAGGGTGGTTGTCACATTCTCCCAAGGGAAAAGAGGTGTGGGAGAGGTCGTAAATAACGAACGTCTGAAAACCTAGTGTCGGTAAGACTGACCACACTTCACCATGGAGTAACACCAGAACTAAACGTAAAGAGATTATTACTCACTATAACTCGTAGAAAAGCACACAAACAATCGGTGGGTATACAGAAGAAACCTCTTTACAGATAAATCAAGAAACCGGGTAAAAAACTAACCCAGCAAATAAAAAGACCTTAACTTGATGTATTCAACGAACATATAAAAACTCAAATCAACAAACAGTCAACGAAGTAAACGATAATAAAAGAGGGTAAGTCTTCCGACAGAAAAGTGGAACGAATATAAAAGGAAACAACACGTCTTCGAAAATTAAAATTAATCTAGGGTAAACAAATAAAAACGAAAATAAAGGTCTTAAGACCCTCCACCTAGTATCTCCTAGGACGACACTAAATACAGACTCTCACAAAACGGATACAAGAGGAGATCCTCAAAATATCAAAGACCAGAATGTAAATCTAGAAATTAGGTAAAACTCAAATAAAAACACACGCCACAATCTTTCACTAGATCAAAGTAAGAAAATGTTCACCAACTGGTCAAAAGGGTCGTGGTGAACAATTTCTCTAACAGAAATGAGGTAACATATAAGAACGGAGGAAACAGTTTCTATTCCACAGGTATACACACACCTAAATAGAGACCCGAAAGATAAAACAAGGTAACTAGATATACAGACAGAAACACGGTCATGGTATGACAGAACTACTGACACCGAAACATCATCTCGGACTTCAGTCCGTTCAACTAAGGAGGTCAAGGGAAGAAGAAAGAGTTCTAACGAAACCGATAAACTCCAAAAAAATAAAGGAATGTTTAGAACTTTAATAAACAATATCAAGACACTTTTTATGGCGACCATCGAACTCCCCCTAACGTAACTTAGACATCTAACGAAACCTATCATATGAGTAAAAGGGATATAACTAAGAAGACTAGGTACTTGCACCATAAATAGAGGTAGATAATCACAGGAGAAACTAAAGAAAGTAGTCACAAAATATCAAAAGATATATATCCAGAAATCAAAGAAATCCATCTATATAAGGATTCATAAAATAAGAAAAGTAACGTTACCACTTACCTTAACAAAGGAATTAAAGAAAACGATGAAAGAGTAATAAGCACATATCTTTACGTTCCCTAAAGACACACAACTAAAATATAGGACGTTGAAATGATATAAGTAACTAATCGAGATCATTAAAAGACCACCTCAGAAATCCCAAAAGATACATCTCGTAGTACAGTAGACGTTTGTCACTCTCAAAATGAAGAAGAAAGGTTAAACCTAAGGAAAATAAATAAAAAGACGAGACTAACCACACCGGTTTTGAAGGTCTTGATACAACTTATCATCGTCACTCTCACCCGTGGGAACAGAACAAGGACTGAAATCCCTTTTACGAAAGTTAAAAAGTGGTAACTCCTATTACAAACGACACCCAAACAGTATATATCGAAAATAATACAACTCCATACAAGGAAGATAAGGACGAAAGACCTCTCAAAAATAGTATTTACCTACAACTTAAAACAGTTTCCGGAAGAGACGTAGATAACTCTATTAGTATACCAAAAATAAAAAGTTAAACAATTACACCACTTAATGTAACTAACTAAACGCCTATAACTTCTTAGGAACGTAGGGACCCTATTTCGGGTGAACCAGTACCACATACTAGAAAAATTACACAACAACCTAAGACTAACGAGCTTAAAACAACTCCTAAAAATGTAGATACAAGTAGTCACTATAACCGGACATCAAAAGAAAATAACACCGTAGAAACAGTCCAAAACCATAATCCCATTACCACCGGAGTATCTTACTCAAACCTTCAAATGGAAGGAGACGTTAAAAGACCTTCTCAAACTCCTCCTATCCACAATCGAGAAGAGCTTTAAAAACCATCTTAAGTCGACACTTCGGTAGACCTGGACCCGAAAACAAACGACCTTCTAAAGACTAATGTCAAAGTTAAAGGCACGAATACTACCCAGACAATTCTAAAAGATAAAGAAGGACCAAGTCAAAACCTTTCAACATGATTCTTAAAACAGGTAAAGAAGGTGCAACAGGTAAAATAACCGTATATTAACGACTATCATCAGAGAATACTAGGAAACATAAAGACACAACAGACAACCAACACTAGAGAGGTAAAAGTAAAGATTAAAATAACTAAACTAAAAAGAGGGAAACAAAGAACTACTCAGACCGATTACCAAACAGTTAAAATAAATAGGAAAGTTTCTTGGTCGAAAACCGAAACAACTGAAAACGATATCAGAGAAAACAAAGAAAACGTAAATAAAGACGGGATTAAAAATTCTAAAGAAAGTAAGATGATTGAGACCCCAAGAGGTAAAGAAGGAAAAGATCAACGAAATCCGTAAAGATGTGGATAAAAAATAGTAGAGAGAAGTAAGTGTGACTCTTCATAAATCTAAAGGGATTTACATTAGGTACGAATGATGGAGGTACAAAAACGAGTCATACGAGAGATAGGATATTTACAGGTAAAATTACATTTAGGCATTTACGAATCGGTAAAATTCCGGATCTATTTGACAAAGGAGGAGATCTCTAGGAAAGATTTGGGGGAATCCAGGTATTTGACCAGTATACGAAAGAAAGGAGGTTTAAAGGTTTACGTAATAGGTGAACAACAATTCGTTATAAATGAAATCGGAACGTAATGTTCACATACTAGGTGTTTAGGATTCTTAAAGATTAAACCCTAACCTTTTCTAGAACGAAATCCTAACACGACTAAGACCCAAACTTAAAACGAGGTGATGTAGGATCGACACATTAACACCCGTTCAATCAGTCTGAAAGGTACGAAGTCTAAAGAATAGACGATTACCTCAAAGATAGATGAAGAGTCCCATCCCCTCAATGACTCTCAAGAGACCTGTCATAGATTGTGTATCATCCGTGAGTCATGCACCACTAGGAAGAAAAAGGAAGAGGATTTCTTATCCCATAAACATACAATGAACGGATTCAGGGTATGTGTCACGAACTGTGTATCATCCACGAGGTATGGATGATATATCCATAATAGTAATATTTCATTATATTAAATAAGTTAATGTTCACGTATTTAACAACCCGTCTATGTACTTTCACACTTTACCTCATACCAGAAGTTTTGTATGTTTATTTGGACCTGAAAGATCCACATATCGAAGGTCCATTAACGATAAAATAATTTCACAGATAAAACGACACAAAGAAAACCTAGGTGGTACTCTTTACTTGTAGTGGGTCCAGGAAGACATCCTCTCCCACGACATATAGTGATGACGAAAATAAAGAGGAAGTGGACAGAGAAAGGGAAACTCGTTGAGAGGTTACTGAGGTGCGGCAAGACAGAACTCAAGTAACTGGTCCTCTACGACTTCTGTCCAATAGAGGACTTTCCTATTACGGTTTGTACTAACTGCACAAAAGGTAAAGACTCGGGTCAGAGGTAGTGGGTGGGAACTCGCTGTTTGTGGCTTCTACATCGACTGTACGACTTGAATTGAATTCAAGACATCGAATGAGTGACTTAATTCAGATGTAGACGTCGACCATTTCACCCCTTTCTAATTATTTCATGTACAACTTCGAACTTTCTTATTAATCGCCCTACAATATACAAAACCGACGTTTCGGCAGAGGTGTAAATCAGATTTCATTTTGGAAAGAAGATTAGGAAGACACCTACTTCCTAACCGAACTTGATTTAACCAAAAGAAACACGTAAAACTCTCAAAAAAAAAATCACAATAGTAAAAATTTTTAATAATAAAAGGTTTAAAGTTCATTCGAAAATTAGTCGGAGAAACACCCTAGACGCAACAAAGACCTAAACGGTCGTGAGACGGTACGCTAATCGACGGCGAACCCGGGACTATTCTCTTTCGTGAACTTAACACCCGACATTTCTCGAATTTAGTGTAGAAAGTACCCCCGTGTAAGGCAGTGATAGACCCGACGATCCCACCGACGGTCGTCGGGTGGAGTGGCTCTACCTCTCACTCAATAACCACATGTATTATTTGATTGTAGACATGTCACGTAGAGTCTTACCCACAGTCCCTTTGACCTTCTGTTTCGTCCTACCGTAGTAATCCCGGTCTAAATTCTGAGGTTAAACACATTGTAAACGTATTGTTACGTGTTCTCGTTCCTAAGTGACAAGAGAAAGTCTTAAGTGCACAAAATGGAAGTGTCCTTGTAAGGACTCCCTCCTCTCCGTCTCTACCCCACGAACGGTCTCCCTAAGTCAGACCCTCCCGTAGGAAAGACCTCCGGACCCTAAGTGTCTCATCCAATCCTCAGGGGACACGGGACCTAGACGATTCGACGGGGTACGTTAGAGAAGAAACCGGGGGTACCCACGAGACCCTGAAGGAAACATATCCATGTAGAAAAGACCGAGACTCAACCACGGACAGTCAGTTGTTGGTACGGTCCTCGTAGTATTCCAGTTTTTTTCGGAACTTCAGGGAACCCCAGGTCTCTATCCTTAGGTCTAGCACAAAGTTGGTGAAAGAGGAAAACTGGGAAACGACTCCACTAAGGGGAGATACTTGACTTTGAAGACACCATCCTTACGAGAATTATGAACATACTAAAATGTCAATGACTCTCGACTAAAATACTGTATTCTATGATTCGCACAAAGTAAGAGTGTTGTCAGGAGACTTCAACTACTAAGACAAAAAGACAAACAAACAAACAAAACAAAATCAACTGTATATTCCACAACTGACTTTTTTTTTTTTGTCACATTCTCAACACTCAATTCAAAATAACCCCGTTTTATTCCTGATATCAAACCCTTTGTCATAAAGTCTATCGAGACTCTTTGACATGGTTTCTCTATCTCCCCTTCCAGTCACAATATCTACCTAAAATCACTTCCCCCATACACGTCCGTTCGTGTGTAAAATTGTCTTCGAACGACGATCACTACTCTTCGTCTACAGTGACAATCTCTAAAAAATTACCGAAAGATCCATGTTCCTTTACGTCCTTAACCCGAGTATTTTAGCAGAGGACTTTTATAGAGAGACTTCCGGACAGGACGGTCAAAAAGGGTCGTGTCTCACGGAGTAAGGACTAGAGGTGGCACTTGAGGAAACTCCCCGACAACTTCCAGTCGTCGATGTCGTGGAGCACTAAAGTACTAACTTAGGAACCTCTCCATCTACTGTTCATGTTAAACACCAGTTGTCTCCTTTGTCTTCGTGGTTCTTCATTGGATAGTGAGTGTGTGGGAGACTCACTGTTTCGGTCCCATAAAGTCGTAGAAAAATGGAGAGTACCACCTCCGAGTTATTACAGTTTAACCATCTACGAATGACTCTGGAGACCCACGATCCGTGACACTGTCGTCCATGACCCCTAAGTCACCACGTCCCTTCCCTCGTGTCCGAAACTGAAGGCCCCGGAGGACCTCCTGAATTCTCACCTCCATTTATCCTGTGTGAGGGGCTCACGGTTACAAGACCAAGGTCCGAGGGACGGAGACGAAATGGCGACGACACCAATACACCCCTCTTGTGTCCGAAACCTTGAGTTATTTAAACCAAAACTTAAGACCGAACCAGTCTTAAGAGGAATGAACACATATAAACCCGTTCAGAGAGTTGGAGAGACTTGGAATCAAAAGAGTACCGTTTTTATCGTTGATGTTCATAAAGTATCTCGACAACACTCTTAATTTACTACATGAACCCGGTATCTAAAGAAAAAAAAAAAATTTAATCATGTCATATATCTAAAGAAATGTATGACAGAACGGTGTCTAATTAAATAGTTGTTACCATCGATAATAATAATTAGTTGGTGATACTGAGTGTACTCCGACTTGAACTCATTGGACTTTCCAGTTTTTCCTAGACGAAAAAGATAGAAGAAGTCATAAGAACCTAGAACTTCGTGACTAAACAAAAAAAAGAAAAAGTGGTTCCGGTCCAAGTGTCTCGGGGAGAACCGGTGTCGGTCGACAGACCCGTAGGGCTGACTCCTGAGGGTCCTCCGATATCAGACAAACGACTAAGGAGAAGTTTCGTTGGAGGGAACTTCTACGTCTACATCGCCTTAGTGTTACAGGAGACCGGTATGTGAGTGGTCCGTGAGTCGTGACACTTCCGTACCCGGAGGACTTACTATTACTAGACGGGGTTAGGGTTTACTATTACTAGACGGGGTTAGGGTCGGTGACCGGGACCCAGGACGCAGAGTTTGAGACCGGACCCGGAAACCTGTCTGAGTGTTTAAAGACGGGATGGATATTACGGTTGGGGACGGGGGTTCGGAAGGTTGAGATCATCGTTGGAACGGTCCAAATCTTCCCGTCCTTGTACTCTCTAGAATATCCCACTACGTTTACAAGAATTTCGACTAAACACCACTACCAAGGTGTTGACCCGTTGACAGATCCTTAGTAACTTAGTACGTCTACTTCACCCATTTAAGATAGAATATATAAACCCAACCGGTGTTTCAACCAAGTCCCAAAAAGATATTGTAGAATGTCTTTTTGGACTTCATTTAAAACTGGTTGGGTTATTTGGTCTCACACTATTTCAATATTTGATTTATCGTACACTCCTACGATTTTTTTTTTTTTTAGACAAAGGAGTAGACCCTTTGTCCCATCGGTTATAGAATGTCCACCGACTCCTCCGACTATATTTAAAATAAAAGTCACTCTCCTTCATACTGACACAATCTTCTCTTTTTTTCGATCCGACAAGTATCCCCCTCTTTGATACTTTCATAAATAGAAGGTACGGAGTCCTCTGACCAAAATCCAAACTTTACGTACATCGTAAAACATTTCTCTGAAAAACTCGTGGAGAGACGTCATCCCGGACTGACGGAGCTGGGAGGAGCGTTTGGAAGACACTTTACCATCACTTTCTCCTCAGACTAACTTATGTACACTTTATAAGTAAGTGATTTGAGGTCCGTACACATCTGTCAAAAGGGGTCTATTACAGTAAGTCCAGAGTGTTGTCGAGACAGTCCTTCGAAGGTGGAGATGTCTACCCCTTTGACTCCGAGTCCCCAGTCGTCATGAGGGACCGATCCTCCTTCGTCTCTGTCTAGAGGATCCGGAAAGAGGGGAGACGTCCACCCACCGACCCGCCCCAGTCTCGACAATTTTTACGTCTAAGAGTCCGGAGTGCGTCTAGATCGTCTAGTCCCAGAGACCCTTACTCCGAGTGTTAGCATTGTGTGTACGGTCAAAGTCTTGGTGACGGAGTTGGAACGGTGAGTCAGGACACGGGTCTATCGTAGTGGTTGATTTCGTTTTAGGGGGTACTGACGACTGAAACCGATCAAAGGGGGTGTCCCTCTCCTCACCTAGAGACAAGGGATACGGAAACGGGGTCATCGTCCAGAACCCGTCGGAGATCCTACCGTAGAGACGGACTTCGACGACGATGACGACGACGATTCAGCAAAGTCAGTACAGGTTGAGACACGCTGGGATGTCTACCGTCGGGTGGTCCGAGGGGGTAGGGACCCTAAGAGGTCCGTTCTTGTGACCTCACCCAACAGTAAAGGAAGAGGTCACGAACTTTCACTTTTCACTTTCACTTCAGCGAGTCAGTACAGACTGGGACGATCTGGTCAGGATTTCCTTCGAGAAATATTTTTTGGTGGAACCGTATCTCCTCAACCAGACGACGTTCGCACGAGATTCCTGAAATCTACGCAATTAATTAGTAGGATAGTTGAGATCCTCCTATCAAGAAAATTTTTCAATAATAAACGACAACAAGTCAGTGCGTTAGTACAGACTGAGAAACACTGGGGTACCTGACATTGTACGGTCCGAAGGGACAGGAAGTGATAAAGGGTCTCGAACGAGTTTGAGTACAGGTAACTCAGCCACTACGGTAGGTTGGGAGAGTGGGAGACAGTAGGGGAAGAGGAGGACGGAAGTTAGAAAGGGTCGTAGTCCCAGAAAAGGTTATTTAGTCGAGAAGTGTAGTTCATCGGTTTAATAACCTCGAAGTCGAAGTCGTAGTCAGGAAAGTCACTTATAAGTACCAACTTATAAAAAGGAAATCCTAACTGACCAAACTAGAGGAACGTCAGGTTCCCTGAGAGTTCTCAGAAAAGGTTGTGGTGTCAAGTTTTCGTAGTTAAGAAACTACGAGTCGGAAGAAATACCAGGTTGAGAGCATAGATATGTACTGATGACCCTTTGGTATCGAAATTGATCTGTCTGGCAACAACCGTTTCATTACGGAAACGAAAAATTATACGACAGATCCAAACAGCATCGAAAAGAAGGTTCCTCGTTCGTTGAAAATTAAAATACAGACGTCACTGGTAGACGTCACTAAAACCTCAGGTCCTTTTATTCTAGACAGTGACAAAGGTAACAATAAAGGGGGTAAAATGTCTACTCCTGTAACTCCGTCTCTCTTGATTTCATCGGACGTCACAACCAATCACCTTTTTGGTCCTCCACTTAGGGTTGTTGAACCGAGCGAGACGAGGTGACGGAGACGGGGTTCGTAGGCAGAGACAGAGCCGGTTACCTTCGTTGGATCCTTGACGTTGAGTCAACAAAAGAAGAAACTTGAACAGAGTTTCAGGGAGTTGGAATAATTATTGTATGAAGTAGGTCTTTGATGACTCAGGAGACGAAATGTGATACACAGGTCGTTTGGGGTGGACACAGGAAGACGACCGGGTATCCAACTCCAGTCCTAGAAGCTCGATTTTGTTCTCGAAGGTTACAGTTCACCGTGTTATAGGGGTCGGGACCTGGTGAGACCTCAGACTCACCGTAAACTTAGGGTCGAGACGGTACTTGGTAGACACACTGGAACCGGTCCCGTGAATCAGAGTTAAAGACGTTGACCTACTATATAAACGTTAACATCTTACCCGTACGTAGTTGTGTATATGCACAGACTATATACTTTTTCTTTTGTATGACGAAGACTAGAGACACCACTTCCTTTACCGTTGGATGATGTCATAAGAACGGACCCTTTAGCGTACCTGTCTCCTCGGATCGCCCGATGTCAGGTACCCCAGCGTTTCATAGTCTGTGCTAAAACCCCGACTCGTACGTACGTGACTGGAGAGACCCCACTGACAATTCTTACTTACATTCCTACATTCCTTCTCTCCGAAAGTCTTTTGACTCTTAACGAGATTTTACACTCACTTCGGAATGAAGACCAAAAGGGACGGACAAAAAGGGTCGAGGATCCAAGACTGAGAAAAACACCGAGGAGACGGAGCCGTCCTTAGATAGAGGTAAAGTTTTCGTCTCAAGACCTACCGGATCGTGGTCCAGAACCTACTTGACGTATACGATTAAATCAGGAGTCCAGAAAACTGTGGGTGGAGGGTGAAAGGTCTCAACTCGACCCCCATTGGTTCCTTCTGTCTCCGACCGCATTTCTCTCTACCAAAGACCTGAATCTTGGTCCATCTCGCTTTGTTGGTCCGTCTCGTTTTGATCTGTCATCGAACTCTTCCCCGGCACAGTCAAAGACGAAGGACAAACATTTGAAGTTTCGGATGTCCACGAGCCTCGTCAGTAGACTGTCACTACTGGCCGTTGTAGAGGGGTCACCGGTGGGACGCGCCCTTCGTAGGTGTCTACGGTCAGTCTTTCGTTACTGGGTCACCTTAAAGTTAGATTCGGCTTCCGTGACTGTACTTGGGTCCCACGCCCTCTCTGTCCAACTTACGACTTCGACTGCGTGTTTCTCGTCTCGTCACGTCTGGGTGTGTCCACTTTAAGTGTATTAGTTTCTCCCGATTGTTCAACCCAATTACTGTCAAAGAAGTAAACTCAGGATACAATCTATTTCGATCACTTACCGTACAAATTTCTTTTGGAACTCGTGAACCCGATTTACTTCTTAACAGACCATTTTACTTCAGAGAGGGTAAGTGTTACGTACGAAATTCCTTAGAGTTAATCTAAAGGTATTTTAACTCCCGACGGATAGGTTTTGTACAGTCCTTTCCCTTTGGTAATTCGACTCCGAAGAAGAAACTCCAAAGAAAGTAGTCACTTCGTCTCTCCGTGTGCTATATGAGTGTCAACCTTCGTCTTTCCTCAATCTACTACGGGTGACACGACACCAGGACTACGGTTGGTGACCGTGTGTACGCTGAGGTAGTTTGGGGATTGTAATGGACCTCTACCTCCCTGTCCATATGGACACAGTGTCAACCCCGGGCATTCAGAGGGTCCAAAATTCTCTAAAAAAAGGTTTATCTATCTCTATTAGTTTACTTGTGTTTATACTACTGCAAACAATCAATATGAGTATCGGTATGTGTATAATATACAGTCTGTGACAGTACTCGTGCAGGTACATAGAATTAATTAAGAAGCTTGTCACTAGGTTATGTGAACTATCATAATAGGGGTAAAATGTCTATTCCTTTTTCTAAGTTTCCAATTTATTCATCGGGTTTGAATGTCTTGAACATTCACCAACTCAATCCTAAGTTTGGGTCCAGTTAGACTAGCCACAGGAACAGGACGTTGTGGAATCTCGTCCAGAACCGAAGGGTCAGTCTCTACCCGACCCAGTGTCACCTTTTCGTGGTCTAGGATCGATGATCTGGTCACCAGTCACTGTTCCTGGGACCAGGAAGTCAAAACGTCTTTTTTAAAAGGTGTTTATGCCTTTCATTACTTCGTTAATAAATAAGGATTGTTTTCATGTCATGTACACCTCTTTGTGTACCCACCTGAGTCTCTTTATCAGGGACTCAACGAGGGTGTACCGTCAAATTTAGTGAATACACCCCATAAAGGAGGTCTGAAGGAAACCGGACAGTAAAAATAAACGGATCAAGTATCAGGTACAAACCATATAGAGTCCTAGAAGGGAAGACACGCGTGTGTAGAGAATCGTTTCTACCTATGATGACTTTTCCGCAGACCCATCTTGTAGGGAACTGTACTGAGGGGAAACCGGAGGTTCCTCGGAGAAGACGTGAACACACCAACCCCTCCAGAGGACTGAAACCCTGACTCTTTAAACACCAGACACGTCCCAGGTCGGAGGAGGGAATTTACGAGACATAAGAAGAGAACCTAAAAATCAGTTATCTCTTACTTAGAGGTTAACGAAATGGGACCCCCCGGGTAGACGGAGGACGGAGTATAGACTCAGGTTTGAGAGAATAAAAACACACAAAGACAAACGATCTATATACGAGAGATTACAAGAGACATACGAGACACAGTAAACCATAGTCCTGTAAGTAAATAAATTGCACAACACCCGGGGGGATATATTCTATGGAACGTAAGATAGACGACTAAAGAAACGGAGTCCACGGGTTTCTCTTCGACAATAACGACGAAATATCTATTACTAAGACTCCGAGTCTCTCTCTATTATAATTATTGATGCGTTTAGAGTATCTACTACTCGGTATTCGGTCCAGAGAACCTGAGTTTCGATGTAGGAGCATCTCTGGTCTTTTCTTTTCCTATACCTAAAGTCCGACTACCTGTACATATTGTACCGACCTTTATCCATCCAAATCTTCGCATGATATAAAGTCTTGATATGTAATTAAACATTGGATCTCTATGGTTTTATACGTATCATGGGTGTTCAAATTTTCTTTTCAGAGGATTCCAGTCTTGCCTCCCGGGACAGTTAAGTAGTCGACTCCTCCTTCAGTGTCCGATTATCCTTTTTTCTCTGTTTGACCCTGAATTCACAAAACCTACTGAATTCTGAGTTTCAGTCGCACATTCAAAGGACACGTACGATGTTGTCTATGGGTGTTGGTGTCACCGTATTTTGTTATCAAATGAGAACATGTCAAGACTTATAGTTTTTATCTTTCGTTCCACACTCGTCCCGTCGTGAGGAACATCTCTGACAATGTTCTCTTAGCCAAGGAACGTAGAAGATCGACGACGACGACGACGACGATTCAGTGAAGTCAGTACAGGCTGAGACACGCTGGGGTATCTACCGTCGGGTGACCACCAACGGTTTGAAGGACCTGAATATCTGTGTAGTAAAGTAAGAGACGGAGGTGGAAGGGTAAAGGAGGAGGAGACCCAAAAACAACTAAAGAGAGACAGTGGAAGAATATTTCTGTCTTTCTAACGTAAATCCCGGGTCTTCCTATTAGAGGGATAAAGGTACAGGAATTGAATTACTGTAACGTTTCTCGGGAAAAGGAATATTCCATTGTAAACGTTCAAGGTCTCTAATTACGAACTACAGAAGCCCCAGTAGCAAGACGGGTGGTGGTAGTCTTTGTTCCGGTATCAAGAGGAACTGTCACCTCCCTAGTAGAGGTTAGAAATACGAAAGTATAAACCCCCATGAGGATAAGAGGCTTTTCTCACTACTATGAGGGAAAGGTTTTAGTACGTAGGAGTGTCGACCAAGAGTGTGAAAATGATTTTCCGTTCCACGACCTATTCTGAAATGACTCTGTCTATTTTCACCTGTGTCCCCTACCTCTCTCGTTTACTCCCCGGTTCCGTTCCTGACCTTGTGACTTCCCCGTTCCTCTTCTCTCTCTCTTTTTATTTCCTTGTTTCTCTTTTCCCTTCTCTCCTGTCCTAGTTCTCGTCCTTTGTTTCTTACTAAATCTGTTTTGACTTCTTTTTATGTTATCTTTCAAACTCTTTGACCCCTTCTTCTTTTCTCCCTCCCGTTTCTCTTCTACTACCCCCTTTATGACTCCGTTCCACCCTCTCTTTCTCTAAATTGCTCTCGACCTCGCTATTTTCTGGATTCTGTCCCTTCTCTCTTTGTGTCGTCCACCTTTCCATTATTTATCCTCTCCTCTCCTCGTAACTCCCTCCTCTCTGTCCGACACCTACTTCGTCTGTCTCTCCCCTCTCTTTCTGTCGGCTGAGCTCGAGTGCGACACTTCCTTTTATAATTTCCGTAAACCATTCCACTGTTTGCAGAGCTACAATTATACGACTTTATTTATATCGTCGACGTTCAATGTTTAGTGTAAGTAGCCGACAATGTCAGACCATTAACAGGTATGTCTGTAAAAGAAAGACCAAGGTCTGGGACCGAATAGTCTCCTGTTGTACGAAAACTTTACGGTGTAATAAAACATTCATGTAAAGTGCAGGTTTTCAAGGTGATTCATACTATATGACTTCTGAATAAATCAAAAGTAAGACATATCGAGGGTCCGAGGTCGTGTTACTAAAAATTTACCGGTAAAACTAGTAGTCAAAGGACTGTACGTTCCCGTCCTGTCCGGAAGGGTGACCGACGAGAGGTTTAGGTAGTGAATCGGGGGAACGAGGGAAAGAAGGAAGGAGGAAGAGAGTTGTGAGGGGGAGAAAGAAAGAGGAAGAAAGAGGAGGGGATAAACGGAGAGAAACAAAGAGAGAGAGGGAAGAGAGGAAGTAAAGAGGGGCGAAAATTCACAGAGAATTGGCACTCATCACAGAAAAGTTACACTTTGACATCTGGTCGAAAAGAGTTGGAGTCGTACTGATTGTAAAACACGACCCATTAAGAAACAACACTCCCAACAGGACACGAGTCTTCTAAAATCGTCAGAGGTACCGGAGATGGGAATCTACCGTCATCGTCGAGGTAGGGGATTGACACTGGTGGTTTTTACAGAGGTCTGAAGTGGCTCCCTGAGACGACGTCCAGTCCCCCAACGTTTTAGTAGAAAGCAACTCGTTCTGGGATAAGACATCAGTCTATCTAAGTTTGCGATTATGGTGGGGTGGTAAGGGACCGACTAGTATCCGTTTAGGAAATTTGAAAATTTACGTTATCTTAGTGGACGTCCCAAACAATTTGGTATCTCATGACCTGGGGTAGTCACCTTGACCCGACCCTGGGTCTTACAAGTAATGATTATGTCCGGGTCCACGGTACCTACGATCTTGTCCTAACGTGAAACTCTTGGACACGGGACGGAGATTGGTTCGTCTAGAAATCATAGCAGTGGTTTTATATCTCAATTATTCCGAAGGAAGAGACCGAACAAGATGTCTAAGTCTCTTTATTACATAGATTCTATGGATCGTGTTCTAAGACCAGGTGGGATTCACTATTTATTTACTATCAAGTATTTCTTTCAAAGGAATTTCCTCCCAACCAGAAACCGTCCTTGACACTCCTAATTTTTAGATATACCTATATAAGTGTCGTCGTGTATCTATAATTGGGAAAAAATTTTCTCCGAGTGACCGAAAAATCGTTGTTTCGTGTACACGAATAATTATTTAGACAGAACCGCCCTAGTGAGGGGACGTCACTATCTTCTAATTTACTATACTCGGTGGTAACGTGGAACCTAGGACCCTTAGATTTTAACTATATAGGTGTGTGTGCGAACAATTCAGGTTCCTCCTCATAGACACCTATTACAACGGATTTTACGGAGATTAAAGAAGAGGAGTCACTTTCTCACTCGTAAAGAACATAGATGCTACACGGTCCGTTATACGATCTAATGTCTACATACATGTAAACAAGGAGTTTGTTCCTCTTTCAACAGAGGAATAATTCTTATTTCTTTGACCCCACGTGTCTCTCCAGTTTATTAAACGGACTACGGTAGGTCGATCGTTTACGTCGCGGTTCTACCGTGGAGACGAGGTGCACTGACGGAGGACGTGAGAGAGGTGACGATGTCCACGACCACCCGTGTCTATTCGTGGAACGACAACTTACGATATTCGACATTCTACGATAGTCGGGTCACAGAACTCTGAGAACAAGAGTACGGACAAAGAGATCAGTCTTAGAATCAAAGGAAAAACTCTCATTTCCGACACGAGAGAGACAGTAGGACCTCGGATCAGATCGTATCACTTTAAGTGTATTAGTCGTGAGTCACAGACCTGCCATTTACTTATTTATTTCCTGAGCGGGTTAGTTACCTAGTCCGTTAGTCAGTCAGCCAGTCCTTTACGGTGACTTCGTGGTAGTATGATGTGCGGTCCTCAAGAGCCAAGACCAAAGTTAAAGGGTGTGCAAATACACGGTAGAATCACTTTTTCAGTGAAAGAGAAGACCTTTAGATGTACAACTTCGGGATTGTGGTTTACACAGATATAAACCTCTACTCCAGGAATGTATTAATACCAATTTACTACAGGATTAGAATTTTCTTCCCGATGAGTAGACTATCCTGGCCACCGGAATATTGTATTCCTTCTCTCTCTCTCCTTCCTCTCTGTCTGTCTACCTTTGTCTCTCTATCTCTGTCTGTCTCTCTCTACAGATAAAGGAACATACGTGTTCTTTTTCGGGTGTACTTCTATGTCGTTCTCCCGCCGGTCGATGTTCGGTCTTTCTCTCGGGAGTGGTCTATATCTTAGACGATCAGTGTGTCTCAGCCTGCGCTGACTTCGCTGAATCGTCGTCGTCATGGACCTAGACCCTGAGATCGGACATCTTGACACTCTTTAATTTGAAAACAAGAAATTTGACGGGTGGGATAGCATAAAACGATACTGTCGGGTTCGTTTGATTATCTGAGGGGGTCAGTATAAAAAGATTAAACACTTTGTTCTTCTTAAATTTAATTTGATAAAGGTTTCTTAAAAAAGTTCTCGTACAGTCAAATGTCGTTTATAATTATCCATACGGTAGTTTTTCTCAAGACACCAATTTTCTCCATCCTTTAGGGGAAGGACTTTTAGGTACTCACATATATTTCAGCCAACATTCTGACTGAAAAGTGAAAAGTGAGACTTTTCACTTTCACAATCAACGAGTCAGCACAGGTCGAGTCTTCTTTGGTTTTCGTCTTTGAGAAACTAGATAAATTGGGTTGTCAAAAGATGGAACAATTCATCCATCATATAATAAGGGGGATAGACAGAGTAAGAAACACACAACAAAAGACAGACAACAATTATCTTCTCCCTTAACTCCAATTCTGTATAACTTTTAAACGGGGGTCCGGGTATTGGTGTCCACCGTTCAAGTTTGAACATAGGCTGATAGAACCTTTGGGTTCGAGAAAAGTTACATATTAAAACATAGACTAAAGTTCGTAGGTCAGGTTTACGAAGAGGACACCTCCTAGTCTTCACCGTCCAACCCTGTTTACGCATCTCACAATTATTATAATAAACGATGGTAAATGACTCGTAAACAATATAATGTCCGTGACAAGATTCATGAAATCTGTATACTTGAGTAAACTTTAAGTGTTTATCATTCCTTCCATGATAATAATAGAGTCTAAATGTCGACTCCTTTGAATCCGTAGGTGAATTTATTCAACAAGTTTCAGTGTACCTTCCGATCCTTTACCACTCTATGTCTAGACTTGGGTCGGGCACGACCAAGGTCCAGCTGGGTTAGGATATATATATATAAATATGGGATGAAGGAGACCGTCATACGTGTCGTAAAGATATCCCCGGTTCCTCTTCAATATTTCTCAATTGAGTCTTATCCGTTCTTTAAAGATTCTCTCAGATACTGTCTGAGAATAAGAAGAAGATAGAGATAAAAAGTCTTCTATCTGGTTTATTTCCCAAAAAATTTCTATGGCAAAACAAAGAGAAGACCGTGACTAGTATAAATTATGTTACTAAACGAGTGAACGTTCCAAGTTCTCCCTTCTTTACTACATAGGTCGGGATACAAGGGGACGGATCGAACCACGGACCGTCTGTCGTATGCGTATCTCAACAACTCAACTTAATCCCTGGGTACGGTCGTCACCCCGGGAATAGACCCTTGATTTACTCTAGACTTACTGGGACTAAGACGTAAGGTAGAACGGGTTACCGAGTGGTCCATTTCTTAATTGGACGATTACGTCCTTTACGTCCTCTACCCCCAAACTAGGGACCCAACCCTATTAGAGAACCTCCTCCTTTATCGTTGGACGAGATCGTAAGAACGGACTTTTTAGGGTGCCTGTCTTCTTAGGTCGACCAAGTCAGGTGCTCAGACGTCTCAGCCTGTGCTGACTCGCGCGTAGGTGTGACGTAAGGGAGTCACGAAAGTCCCAGTCTAAAACGACGACCAACCTTTAAGGTTGTAGGGGGACGGGAGTCGAGGGTCGGGACGAGAGGAGTTGGGAGTGAGGGTCGAACCGTTATAAAGAGCTACAACTCAACGTAATCCGACTAGTGACCCCCAGAGGGTGGGGTCAGAACTAAGAAACTTGAGAGGTCCCAGTGGTCATCGTGACAAGAAGGGTTCTTATCGAATGGAAATTTTAGACATTTCTTCTCTTTTATGATTGTTGGGGGACAAACTCTTTTTTTCCCCGCCATTTTATGAATCTACGATTATCACTCTCTTAGAATCTTTGATAAACAGGGTTGAACACTATTCTGACTTCGGGTCACTCCACTTACTAACTGTCTTCGAATACGTCCCGACCTTACCCTTAAGTGAAAAGATTTAAGAGTCTACATGCCAAAAGATGAGAAGACACAATAACAGTGCTAGTCTTCATTCTACGACAGTTTCACTGAACTGTAGATACTTTTGTCGAACCTAGACGGTCTTTCCTTGTTACATTCCCGAGTGTTCACTATCAGTACTAAAACTCATTTCTACCCCTTGTACTTAAAGTTAGGTTGTTCACTTTAATTCAAAGACTTTAAAACCTAGGAATTCTTTGTCCTGAGGAGATGCAATTACCTTATGTGAAACAATAACTACCTTAAATCGGACTTGAGAGTAAATAGTTTGTAGATAATACAGGATCCTTGTCGGGATCCAAAAATTTTTTATGTATTAGAGTAAATTAAGAGTGATGTTGAAAATTACCCTCCGTCGCAATAGGAGTAAAAAGTTTCCTTCCTTCATCCCACACATCTTTGAGTTACTGAAACGGTTCCAGTGAGATGAATCAATACCAATTTAAGTTCGAAAATAGGGTCTAGGAGGTCCACGAACCCGAAGTCGAGGAAAAATAGGGACTTTATAGACTATGAGAATTATTGTCAAACTACTATAGAAGACCGGAGTAAAAGGTCAGAAATTTGAAGGTTTCAAAAGTTCCAATGTGAGATTGAGGGATCAGGGAAAGGGGTCTCCCAGAACTAAAACTATTGACGCTCAATTCCAAACAAACTTATTAGGTAATGGAATCTCTTTTAATGGAAGAGTAATACTTCATAAGACACAGTGAAAGTATGATTAATGAGATTGTCATAAATAACTCCTAATTACTGACTCGTTATAAAATAATTATTGGTTGACCGTAAATAATAACGTATTTATTATTTATCTGTCTCACGGAGTAATTTATATTTACGTAAAAAATAAACCCGTGGAAGTAGTTTTCACAACGGGTTTTTACAAACGTAACTAATTTTTAGAGTAATTTTACCAACTAATTAAAACGGAAACACGGGGTTGGGGTTGGGGTCTTATCTCAGGGACCGTTAAGCATGTGTTATCCATCTGAAACGCCAATAAGTAGTCGGACAGTCCTCTCCGGGGAAATTGTCACGTTCCGAGGATACGTAGTCAACGGTACTCTTGGAATTAAAAAACGGAGAGTAAAACAATATCAATGTAGACGTCACGAGTGGACCACACTTCCCCAAGGACATAAATGTTCGAACTCCTTGATATTCAACAAGGAGACTCTAGTACCTGAATTTCTTCTTTGTATGACAACTTTACCAGAACGGAGAGTAAATATCGGTTCCTTTGTTCAGGTCTCTCCCCATCATTTGAAGTGCCTACAGTGTGTCTGACAATAGTCGTTTCGTCCAGGAGACTGGGTGTCCCAAGAAGGGTGACAAGGTGGGACGAGCCAACGTCCTCAAGAGACCCGTATCAGAGACGAACTTGGCTCCCCGAGTAGGTAGACGGTCCGAAATGACCCAGGGAAGGCAAAAGGAAAGGGAAGAAATAAATACCGACACGGCTCAGAAGCAGCGACGCGCCCGAGAAGAGGTCGACAGCACTTGCTCCCGACGAGAAGCCATGTCAGGAGCACGAGGAGGAACGTCGCCGAAGGGAATAACGTCTCGCGTCCGAGAGCCCGCGCGCCCGAAGTCGTCGACACCGAGGACCCGAGGTCTCGTGTCCAAGTCACCAACACCGCGAGTCCGAACCGAAGAGGTGTCGTACACCTTGGAAGGATCTGTCGCCTAACTTGGACACAGAGGACGGAACCGTCCGTCTAAGAAATGGTGACCGGGTGGTCCCTTCGGAAAGGAAGAAAAAAAGAAATTAGTGATTTATTAGGTTTATAGTGTATCGACGTCATGGAACAATTATCAATGTAAGTTTTAAACGTCCAACTTTCGGGGAGGGGGGTTAAGGTAGTGGAAAGTCTCGACGGGTGGAACTCTTAGAGGTCCATACGGATTCCCTGGGGGTGGACAAGAGTATTTTGATCAGATAGACACTGTGGACAGTATAGACGGGGGGAGAGAGTGACCAGGTTTGGGATGGAACAACGAGAGGTCAGAGGTTCGGGACCCTTCTTGGGAGAGATGTCGAAGGTGTCAGTACGGACAATCCTCTTCCGTTCACAGGTACGTCTCGACGAAGGAAGGGTACGGGGTCTAGAGGACCAGGACGTCTGCCACCTCGCTCGACCCGTAGACACGTTCTCGTTCCGGGCATAGGGTTGAGGTCGGAGTGAGACTCGTAGACCCGGGGTGTCGTCGAATCGGATGTAACGTTCAGAGTGTCAGAGAATACCTGTGTTGACGAATCGAAGACGGAGACGAAAAGACGGGTGTACCTGAGGTTGGTTCCGACCTTTAATTCACGTCCCGTCCACGGGAGGAGAAGGTGAAAACAGGAGGAGGAGTGGGGTTTCCGAGACCAAGGTTTAAGGAAGGAGAGAGTTTCTTTTATTATTTTCGAAAATGTCTATATCTCCTTTTATATCACCAATGGTCACATCTCTTCCTTTCCCCTTTCCTCGTGATATCACCCCCTCCCACCATTCTCCAGGTTTGGTAATCCATATTTTATTCGAGATTCCTATTTAACACGTCGTACCTCTTATATTTGTTATAAGATATTATTGATGTTCACCTCATATCAGAAACTTTTAACACTAGGTGATCTGACACATGGACATTCAATACCTTATAACATGTCATTTATATGAAATTCTTTTCAAGAACATATGCAATAGTTCTAGTCGTCTACGGGTCTCTTTAGAGGTCGGGTAGTGAAGGGGTAGGTTTGATGCGTAGTGAAAACAGAACTGACCCTACGGAACGAGATGTGTGTGAAGTCAGGGAAATGGGACATGGAAATCGACGATCAGAAAGGAATGATTGGTCTTCGGGACGGGGATGTCGACAATGATAACAATTAAATGTGACCCTTAATTTCGTACGAAGGAGATCGTCATCCGAACGGACACAAGGGGTTATCTGACCCTATAAAAAAATTACCGTCTCTAACGAAACTAAAATTTATAATAAACATAATAAATTTAAGACATTGAAGTCATGAATCGGGTCTAAGACCATGTATCATCCTGAAAGTCGCTATGGTCAATTTATAAAAACTTGCTTACTGATTTTCGGACAAAGGTGACCTCAACTCTGCCATCCTCAGTCAGGTCGGTTCGAAAGAAACTGGACTAGTAACCCGACTCGTAACCCGACTCGACAACTTATTTCCAGATCAGGTTAAAGATCGAACTTGGTCGTGTTACTCGAGATTTTGCACTGTAAACGTAGATAAAGTGATTCTTAGAACGTGAGAGGGATAGAGGGGTTTAGGACATTGTTATCTTCAGGAGTAAGGTGATTTTGACACAGTAAAGAAATCGCAAAACTCCCAATCTTTGATCCTGTTCTGATAGTCGGTTTACGTCGCCCATGGTCACATGACCGACATATAGAATAGTCTATAAGTTTTTACGTCGTTCTTTACAGTGCCCCTCGAAAGTTGTTTTTATAAATTAATTATCGTTGTCGATGTCTTTACTTATTGTCGTAGGTCCGTTAATGTCGCAAGTTATTTTGTCGAGAGGCTCCTACCCCACCGTCGTCTAATGACTGACTACCTGACGTAAATTTACACAATAGACGAGTAACCTTTCTGGGGCCACCCGGGGAGGGGAGGTTCTGTACCGGTCGTAATAATAATAATAATATAGAAAGAAGAAAAATTACCTCATTGTTTAACTTAATAGACCCTCTCACCAGTCTCTAAAGACTGGGAGAGTCTTTATAGGTATCTAAGACACCAGGAGGGTTTGTTATAACCCCACTGACCTTCCTATTATTTTTTATGGGATCCCGAAGGGACCACCGAGTAACCATTTCTTAGACGGACGGTTACGTCCTCTGTGCCCAAGATAGGGACCAGGTCTTTCTAGGGCATACGGCACCTCGTTGATTCGGACATATGGTGTCGATGACTCTGACAAGAGATCTCGGACCCTCGGTGTCGACGACTCGGGTACTTGGAGTCGACGACCTCAGACGTACGGTGTCTCGGTACGAGTCGTTGATCTCGTCGGTGGTGTCACTCTTCGGGCACATGGTGTGGGCTTCTCGTCGGGGGTCAGTGACGGGTGATCTCTTTTCGGACGTGTCGTTACTTCTGGGTCGTTCGGTTTTAAGAAAATTTTTTATTAATAAAATATTCGTGAGGTGCACACCACCGAATCACCCATTTCTTAGGTGGACGTTACATCCTCTGCGTCCTCTGGGCCCAAGCTAGGGACCCAACCCTCCTAGGGGACCTCCTCCCGTACTGTTGGGTGAGGTCATAAGAACGGACCTCTCAGGGCACCTGTCTCCTTGGACCACCCGACGTCAGATACCCCAGTGTGTCTCAGTCTGTACTGACTCGTTGACTCGTGCGTATGTACGTTTACACCAACGAAATTCCATAAAGCCAAATCAAGTCAAGTCAGTGAGTCAGAACAGGCTGAGACGGGTACCTGGGGTACCTGGGGTCCCTTCGTCGTGTAATTCGACACTCACGAGTAGTTCACAATTAACTCTCAGTCATCCCTTTGACTTTCAAGATCAGGACCCATATATTGGAACCTATTCAAGACATTTAAAATCCCATTAAAAGAATGAACACTTTACTATATAAGATCCAAACGTACACACCCGTCACCCTTTTTTCACAAAGTACCTTGAAGATTATAATTATGTGATCGGTGGTCCTGTGGAACGAGAATAAGTACTATGCCATTGTCTTGGAAAGAAGTATAAGGCGTAGTGGTAAAGGTATTCGTAAAAAAAATTCCAGAGTTTTGTCGGTCTGTCTGAGCGTTTCCATGAAACCTTTCTTTAGACTCCTTTGACTACCGACCCATTTCAGAGATTCGGCGTTGAACCAATCAACGATTTAATACAGACTGAGAAAAACACTGAGGTACTGGACATCGGGTTCGAGATGAGGAGATAGGTGCCCTAAAGGGTCCGTTCCTATGACATCACCCAATGGTAAGGGAAGAGGTCCCCTAGAAGGACTGGGTCCCTACCTTGGTCGTAGAGGACGTAACCGTCCACCTAAAAAATGGTGACTCGTTGGTCCTCAGTTCCTTTAGTTGGGACTTATAAGTAACCTTCCTGACAACGATTTCGACTTCGAGGTCATGAAACCGTTGGACTACGTTTCTCGGCTGAGTAACCTTTTGTGGGACTACGATCCTTTCTAACTTCCGTTTTCCTCATCTCCCACTATCTCCTACTCTACAAATCTATCGTAGTGGTTAAGTTACCTGTACTTAAACTCGTTTGAGACCCTCTATCACCCCCTGTCTCCACGGACCGTGTGATGTCAGTTACCCCAATGTTTCTAAGCCTATGGTGAATCGTTAACTTGTTGTTATTGTTTTTACATATGACTCCGAATGGATCACACACTAACACTACTACTTCCTACAGGAACGTATACCATCGTCAAGCTATATATCAATGGGAAAGAGAGGATCCATTGAGTTAGTCCCGACCCCTCTCTCTTAAACTAAAGGACTAGTAGTCTCCGAGGATCTAGTCCTGTACCTGGGTACAGGACCTATTTATCCTCCTTCCGGTCAGATCGTTCCTCTTGTGTCGTAGATCTTGATATCATTTTATAGAAATATTCCTAGGTTCCCTCAGATTTCGGAGGTACACTTTACGTCTCAACATAATAACATTCCAACTGTGCTACGGGCCCTATACACAGGATGCCTCTTACTTGGTTGGTGGTTAGTAAAAGATCGAACTAAACGTAAGGTACCCTGTGTCACAACATCCTACAATGACATTTCCTTCACAATTGACCACCCTCAAGATCTTTCAGAGACCGTGGTCCTCTAACATCCACCAGGTTTATATCATGTAATTGTGAACCCTCTAACCACTTAAAGACACCTATTGCTGTATCCAATATCACAAGGAGTCGTCAGAAACATGACTTTACACAAGTAAGCATAGACAGTAGACGAGTCAACACTCAAAAAAAGATCAGTAAGTTGTTTGTAACTCACCCTTTCTATATCATACGGTTCGTTTTATAATTCGTCATCCCTATGATCCCATACATTACTAGATCATCCTTGGTGTCTATAATTTGTTTAAAACGTGTTTATTAATTTACAGTATTTTAGGAACTTCCTTTTCATTTCGTAAGACCTCACGTATCTTGTCCCGTTCCGATTCGGAATCAGGTCTACTCAGAGTAGGTAGATCTTGAGTATGTATCATTCACGAATCACTTAAGAGTAACTGGACTTAATTTACCTTCGAGGGGACAACAGATATTCTCTCACTTAAACGAGAGTATCATGAACATCTGTGTTAAGGCTTTCAATAAACCCACTACTGGGTTTAGTTTAAGATTTGTTCTCTGATGTTTCTTTATATCCTCCCAACGATCTGTACATAAAAGATAAGTTTACCGTCCTTCTTCGTAGACGGACTTCAGTTACATTACCACTCCATACATTGTCCGTTTGATGTTCTTCGTCTGTGTCCTGGATACTTGGATCATCCGATAAGTGAAGTCAAGTCGAGTCAGCGAGTCAGCACAGGCTGAGAAACGCTGGGGTGCTTAACGTCGTGCGGTCCGGAGGGACAGGTAGTGGTTGAGGGCCTCAAGTGAGTCTGAGTACAGGTAGCTCAGGTACTACGGTAGGTCGGTGGAGTAAGAGCCAGCAGGGGAAGAGGAGGACGGGGGTTTGGGAGGGTCGTAGTCTCAGAAAAGGTTACTCAGTCGAGAAGCGTACTCCACCGGTTTCATGACCTCAAAGTCGAGATCGTAGTAAGGGAGGTTTCTTTAGGGTCCCGACTAGAGGAAGTCTTACCTGACCAACCTAGAGGAACGTCAGGTTCCCTGAGAGTTCTCAGAAGAGGTTGTGGTGTCAAGTTTTCGTAGTTAAGAAACCGTGAGTCGAAAGAAGTGTCAGGTTGAGAGTGTAGGTATGTACTGGTGACCTTTTTGGTATCGGAACTGATCTACCTGGAAACAACCGTTTCGTTACGGAGACGAATCATATACAGTTTGTATGGGAACACAGTAAATGATTCACATACAAGGATGTATAGTAGCACCGAGGATTCACGGAAAGGGACTTATGGCGCTAAGTATTAAGTACTGTTTCTGGATAGTTCCAATTTGATAAACGGAAGTTTCGTTTACCCTTATGTCATTCAAACCAAGACAAGGTCCGTAGTGACGAATGAAAAGTGCACCGACTATACTCTGTGAGTCGGTTTTGGAATCAAAGAAGTAGATCCCCTTATCTGAAAAGTCAATATTAGTTTACCCACCACTCTCTTTCCACCTCATCGTTTACACTTTCACGAAACATACGTTATTTTGAAGTTAATGTAGAGAGGTAAGACCTGGTAAGGAGATTAATAGTCTAAACCTGAAGGTCGACGAAAGACGGACAAAGGTACACCTACAGCGGGTTCATAGAGTATAATCATACAAACTTTGACTAAAGGTTCAAGGGTGAGTGTCACTCAAAATGAGTTGAAAGGGTGACTTAGACGAATTAATGAATTGTTAAGAAGGGTAGGGAGTAGAGGATAAAGGTTAGATGGTCGATCAGGTTCGGTGACAGAAGTGGGACAAGACAAGAAAAGTAGAGGAAACGGAGGGAGAGTTAAGTTCGGTAGTACTAGTGAGAGGACCTGGTAACGTGACCGTAGGATCCACCAGGGAGAGAAAAGATCGAACATAAGGGTGGTGTCTGAGAGAAATGTTGTCTATTCTACTAGAAAAATTTTGTAGTTCGGTAATTGAAGAAGAGAAGTTTTCGGATGTTACTGAAGAATGATATGAATTTTAGATTTGAGGAAGGGTTCCACAGAGTCCGGGACACCGTGGTCCCAGGACGGACGGAGTGAACGGTTCAGAGGTGAGGGGGGGTGGGGTGGGGGTGGCGTAAGTGACCCGAGGTCGGTCGTCGGAGGGACACCGAAGAAGATGGACGGTCCGAGTGGGGAAGGATTAGTCCCAAAGACCTGGTACCTTCCCTCGAGTGAGTGAGACCCTATCCGATCCTGTTCCTTACCTTATTAGGTGAGTTACCTTGGACCAGGAAAGGGACTTTTGGTACCAAGAGCAGGAATATTTCCTTTGATAAGTTCCCGTTTATTAATTTGAGTCTCCGGTTAAGAGTGGTGGGAAGAGACCCGAACTGACTCTTTGTGTCCCTCGTTTTATCAGAAAAACTATAAGGACCCATCAGTTTAACATGAAAGATGAAGTAGATAGACGTGACGGAATTAATAAAAAGTTATAAAATGTAAGAAAAAAAAAATAAATTCGAAATGAATCTTCATAATGTGTATGTAGGTCTCCTCGTGTGTTTAGTATAGATGTCTGGACCCATTTAAAAGAGACTACTTGTGTGGGAACAGTGGTCATTCTTCGTCTCGTAAGGTTCGTGGGGACTTTGGGTCTGGTCGTTGACGGTCAGGTGTGGGGTGGTTCCACTGGTGTTACGGTTACGGCAAGAGATTATCCTACCCGATTTAAGCGGACAGAGTTTGAAATACATGTACCTTAGTAGTAAGTCATACTTTATACCTTTGTCGTCGAAAGTAAATTGTAATAAAAAATTTAGATATTAGTCTTTTTTTGATAAGGGTCGTAATAAACATTTTAACGGTTCTACACCTTCGTTAGATTTATAGGTCGCTGTCTACTTACTTATTTATTCTTCACCATGTACACGTGTTACCCCACGATGAGTCGGCACTTTTTCTTACTTTAAAACGGTAAGTGTCTTTGTACCTACCTGAACCTCCTATAATACGATCCACTTTATTCAATCTGTTTCTGTTTATGATATACTATAGTGAATATACACCTTAGATTTTTTATATCGTTTGACCACTTATCTCGTTTTACTTCGTCTAAGTGTGTATATCTCTTGTATGATCACCAATGATCTCTTCTCTTCTTTCTTCTACCCGGTATGTGTCCATCCCCTGATTCCCCACATTTGATAATACATATTTTATTCGATTTTCTTAGATAACATGTCGTGTCCTTATAACATGTATAAAATATTATTGAGATTTATCCCACATTAAAAATTTTTAATACTTAGTGATATAACATGTGGACATTACCCGAAGGGACCACTAGGTCAACATTTCTTATATGAACGGTTAAGTCCTCTGTACCCAAGTTAAGGACCCAACCCTGCTAGTGGATCTTTACCTTTACTGTTGGATGAGGTCATAAGAACGGATCTTTTAGGGTACCTGTCTCCTTAGAACGTCCGACGTCAGATACCCTAGTGCTTTTCTCACCCAGTACTGAATCGGTGATTCTGTTGTTGTTAAATATATTATAAGGTATAGTTGACATGAAGTCAATTTTTCTTTATGATAGAATCACTAACTAATATAAGAGACGACGGTTTCTACCTCTTAGAGATATGTCAGTCGTTTTTGTTCTGGTCCTCGACTGACACCGAATCTAGTACCTGAGGAATAACGTTTTAAGTCTGAATTTGACTTCTTTTATCCCTTTTGGTGATCAGGTAAGTCCATACTGGATTTATTTTAGGGAATACTAATGTGTCACCTTCACTGTTTATCTAAGTTCCCTAATCTAGACTATCTGTCTCACGGACTTCTTGATACCTGTCTCCAAGTTTGGTGACATGTCCTCCACCACTAGTTTTGGTAGGGGTTCTTGTTCTTTACGTTTTTCCGTTTTATCAACAGACTACTCCGGAATGTTTATTTTTTCTTCTCTTCATTTTCCGTTTCCTCTTTTCCTTTCTATATGGGTAGACTTACGCCTCAAGGTTTCTTATCGTTCCCCTCTATTCTTTCGGAAGAATTCCCTGGTTACGTTTCTTTATCTCCTTTTGTTGTCTTACCCTTTCTGATCTCTCCGAAAGTTCTTTTAATCTCTATAATTCCCTTGTAAAGTACGTTTCTACGTGTGTTATTTCCTGTCTTTACGATAACTGGATTGTCTTCGTCTTCTATAATTCTTCTCCACCGTTCCTATGTATCTTGATATGTTTTTTCTAGTACTGGGTCTGTTCGTACTAACATACTAGTGAGTGTATCTCGGTCTACATAACCTTACATTTCAGTTCACCCGAAATCCTTGGTAGTGATACTTGTTTAGATCACCTCCACTACTTTAAGGTCGACTTGATAAAGTTTAGGATTTTCTACTACGATACTTTCACGACGTGAGTTATACGGTCGTTTAAACCTTTAGAGTCGTCGTCGGTGTCCTGACCTTTTACAGTCAAAAGTAAGCTTAGGGTTTCTTCCGTTACGGTTTCCTACAAGTTTGATGTTGTGTCGACGTAAGTAAAGTGTACGATCGTTTCATTACGAGTTTTAAGAATTTCAATCCGAATTGGTCATACACTTTAGTTTAACCGTCGTAGGTAACCTACTATCTTTTTCGTTCTCTTAAGGTCTTCTTGTAGATAAAGACGAAGTTTTTGATACGATTACGGAAAGTGACATACCTAGTGTTGTTTGACATCTTTTAAGAATTTCTCTACCTTTATGGTCTGGTGGAATGGACGAAGGACTCTTTGGATATACGTTCAGTCCTTCGTTGTCAATCTTGACCTGTACCTTGTTGTCTGACCAAGGCTTGACCCTTTCCTCATGCAGTTCCGACATATAAAAGTACGACGAACAAATTAAATATACGTCTCATGTAGTACGTTTTACGGTCCCACCTACTTCGTGTTCGACCTTAGTTTTAACGACCCTCTTTATAGTTATTGGAGTCTTTACGTATTCTGTGGTGGGAATACCGTCTTTCACTTCTCCTTGATGTCTCGGAGAACTACTTCCACTTTCTCCTCTCAGTTTTTCGACCGAATTTTGAGTCGTAAGTGTTTTGTTTCTAGTACCGTAGACCAGGGTAATGGAGTACCGCTTATCTACCCCTTTGTCACCTTTGTCAATGTCTGAAGTAAAAGAACACGAGACTTTAGTAACGTCTATCACTGACGTCGGTACTTTTATTTTCTATAAACGAGGAACCTTCTTTTCAATACTGGTTGGATCTGTCGTATAATTTTTCGTCTCTGTAATGGGTCGGTTGTTTCCAAACAGACCAGTTTCGATACCAAAAGGTCATCAGTACATACCTACACTCTAAACCTGGTATTTCTTCCGACTCGTGGTTTCTTAACTACAAAAACTTGACACCAAAACCTCTTCTGAGAACTCTCAGGAAACCTGACGTTCCTCTAGTTTGGTCAGTTAATATTTCCTTTAGTTAGTACTTATAAGTAACCTTCCTGATTACAACTTCGACTTCGAGGTTAAGAATCCGGTGGACTACGTTTCTCGATTGAGTGACCTTTTCTGGGACTATGACCCTTTCTAACCTCCGTCCTCGTCTCTCCTGTTGTCTCCTACACAACCAACCTACCATAGTGGTTGGATTACCTGTACTCAAACTCGTTCGAGACCCTCTACCACTTCACGTCCTTTCGGACCACACGACTTCAGGTACCCCAACGTTTCTCAACCTATACTGACTCTCTGACTTGTTGTGTCGAGACCATTTCCCTGTCACTGAGGAGTGTCCCCCGAACCTGCTGACGAATATGTAGGGAAGAGACGGAAAATAGAGAAACGAAGAGATGGACCGTCAGAGAGACGGGTCCTACGGAAAGGCTGAAATACGAGAGTAGACCACGTGTAGGTTCAGGGATAAATCAGTCGTCGAGGAGATCTCAGGTCAGGAAAGTGGAGACCAGAAGGCAGAGTGTCAAGGGCACTAACTAAGGAGGTAGAGACACGACGAGTGTGACACCACAGGACTGACAATGTTCAAGTGGATCCGGTGTCGCCTACTGACTGAGTCTCTGTCCTTTGACTAAACACAGGGGTCGTGACACTGGGTGTTTTCCATATATTATCAGGTACGAACACCTTGAATTGAGTAACTTAATCTCGTTCCATCGTTACTATAGATGTTCTGGTTGAGTCCATTCTGGTTGAATGTTGATTTACATTCTGGTCTTTGATATTTTGAGAATCTCCTTTTGTATCCGTCTTGTGAGTCACCGTATTTAGTTTCGTTCTAGGAGATACTGGGAGGAGGATGTGATTACCTTTATTTTTGTTTTCATTTGTTCATCCTGGACCAATTTGTATTCGAAAACGTGTCGTTTTCTTTGATATTCGTTCCACTTTTCTGTTAGGAGTCTTACCCTCTTTTGTTATCGTTCACTTTGTTGACTGTTTCCTAATTAAAGGTTTTATATGTTCGTCGAGTATGTTGAGTTATGGTCTTTTTGTTTGTTGGGTTAGTTTTTCGCCCTTTTTCTGGATTTGTCTGTAAAGAGGTTTCTTCTGTTCGTCTACCGATTGTTTGTGTACTTTTCTACGAGTTATAGTGAGTAATAATCTCTTAACGTTTAGTTTTGATGTTTCTCTATCGTGGAGTGTGGCTAATCTTACCGGGAGTAGTTTTTCAGATGCTTGTTATTTACGACCTCTCCCACACCTCTTTTCCCTTACGAGAACGTGACAATCGCCCTCACATTTAACTATGTCGGTGATACCTTCTACCATATACCTCTAAGGAATTTTTTGATCCTTATTTTGGTGGTATACTGGGTCGTTAGGGTAAGATCCGCATATGGGACTCCTTTGGTTTTAACTTTCTCTGTGCACATAGGGTAACAGGTGACGTTGTGATAAATGTTATCGATCTTGTACTTTCGTTGGATCTACAGGCAACTGTCTACTTACCTATTTCTTCAACACCGTGGAGATGTGTTACCTTATAATGAGTCGGTATTTTTCCTTGTGTAAACTCAGTCAAGACTACTTGGATCTTGGATAATATGTCTCACTTCACTCAGTCTTTCTCTTTATGGTATAAGATTATGTATATCTACCTTAGATCTTTTTACCATGACTTCTTAAATAAATGTCCCGTCGTTACCTCTTTGTCTCTTATCTGAGTACCTATACCCCTCTCCCCTCCTCTCTCACTCTACATACCTTTCTCATTCTTCTTTTTTTTTTCTGGTTAAGTTTATATCGAGTTCAGAATCGAATAATCTTTTCAACGACTAACAATTTTGAAGCCCTACACAAGTTATGAGTGACCTCCATTCCGTTACGAAGTCATTGTCGAAGATAATTAAAGAGGGACCGGTCGTCTTGACTTTTACCAACTTAGTTAATTGAGGTGTACAATAATAATATGTACACACACATGGTTTATAACACGATCTGTACTTCTTCAGTTTCTCACTTCCCTTCCATTGTCTGAAAGAAACATCTCAACAAAATTCTTAATTTATACTGTGGTATCTCTCGTGCCACGAACTAGTGTCGTCTGTGAGGTAGTTATGAAGAGGAGGAAAGAATGGTCGTGGTCCGTACACGACCTTCTTACAACACTGGGACCACAGATTTCTCGGACCATACTCGGGACCCGTATATAGACCCATAGGATTCGGGACTATACTTAATCACCCTTATTGTCATCCTCATTGACTGGAGTAAACAGAGAACCCTTAAGGAAGACCCTAACGGAATGGTCTCAGGGGTATCAGACTGACAAAGACTCGGGAAGGAGCTTTCGAACTAGTACCTGGAGGAGGGACTCACACACAACACGTATATGTACACACACACACACACACACACACACAATCGGTAAGTCAGTACAGGCTGAGAAATACTGGGGTATCTGACATACATCGGGAGGTCCGAGGAGACAGGTACCTTAAGACATCCGTTCTTATGATCTCACTCATCGGTAATGGAATAGGTCCCTCAGAAGGACTGGGTCCCTAGTTTGGACCTAGAGGGTGTAACTTCCGTCTAAGAAATGGTAGACGCAGTGGGGCATAAGAGGTCTAACGGGTAAAGGAAGGGAGGACGACAAACAGGACAGAAGTCAGACGTGGAGACCCCTTTCCACAGTACAGAACACCTACCTTGTAGTAAAGTAACGAGTCTCTCTGGACACAACCCCAAAAGGAGACGAAAAATCCCGACTCACCTAACTAACGGGATTCGAGTTAAAGGAGGAGACACATACCAGGACGATCCGAACAACATTTATCTCTTTGTTACTTGTATACATTTTGAGGAGCTCAACTTAGTCTTCTCCTGGATTGATACGAATCCTGGACTATATTGATACAATACGAAACCTTCTGCCATTTGGATCTGTCGTATAATTTTTCGTCTCTGTAACGAAACGGTTGTTTCCAGGTAGATCAGTTCCGATACCAAAAAGGTCACCAGTACATACCTACACTCTCAACCTGACACTTCTTTCGACTCGTGGCTTCTTAACTACGAAAACTTGACACCTCAACCTCTTCTGAGAATTCTCAGGGAACCTGACGTTCCTTTAGGTTGGTCAGGCAAGATTTCCTCTAGTCGGGACCCACAAGTAACCTTCCTGACTACAACTTCGACTTTGAGGTTATGAAACCGGTGGAGTACGCTTCTCAACTGAGTAACCCTTTCTGAGACTACGACCCTCCCTAACTCTCGTCCTCCCTTTCCCCTACTGTCTCCTACTCTACCGACCTACCGTAGTGGCTGAACTACCTGTACTCAAACTCACTTGAGGCCCTCAACCACTACCTGTCCCTCCGGACCGCACGACGCTAAGTACCCCAGTGTTTCTCAGTCTGTGCTGACTCGTTGACTTGACTTGACTTGACTTGACTTTGTTTTCCTCCGAAACTATCACCATTTCTCGTACCACAAACATTCCTTTATGAGTACCGATACTAATCCTTTATGAGTACGAGGATACTAATCCTGGATTATATTGATACAATACGAAACCTAAGTACCTCAACTTAGGATAAAGACAGTAAAACCCGTTTAGTGACTAGAAGAAATTCAGGTGGAATAACATTTCCCAACAACGTTTCTATGTACACTGCTACACATACCTCATTCTTAAATCATTCACGACAGAGGCGTAGTCGTACCAGTAATAAAACCTGAGTGTATTTCAGAGTTAAAGGGTAGTGGGAACCCGTGGTCGAGGACCCTTGGCTATTCTATGGAGACGGCAGGTTGGTCGAGGGGTAAGAACCGGAACCAAAGGAGGAAGGTGTAGGAGTGTAAGGTCTCCATACAACGTCGGACCGAACCAACTTAAAATTGTCAGTCTCAACGTTTACTGTCTATTTCCAGGACAGTGTAATACCTCTTTACCGTGTAGTAAACAGAGTAAGGGTGGTTATGAAACTTAACACGTCCCCTTCTTCCATCTTCCCCTCCCACATTTATTGTTACGTTTCAGGGTCTTTAATTACTCTATTACCCACTCGTGTAAAGGTAGGGTCACTCAACCCCAGTACAAGGACTCTTCGTCGTTGTTTCTCCTCATCGACTACTTTGTTCGACTTTCACCTTTAGTCCGTTTGTCCGACTTATTTAGTTACAGGTCAACTCAGAATAAACACCGTTAATGAAGAGTCTCGGAGGCCAGGGGTCACGGGGTACACACCCGATGTCTACGAGCAAATCGACGGACCTCCAACTGTAGGATTACCAAAGGAAGGGTGTAATTTTTACCTCTAGACAAAGTTTTAAGTATATACAGCAATGACCAAGGTAGGTGTAGAACGGTAAGTTTCTTTACCTCATTCTTCTTTCAGTCTCTACTCCCTCCCATACGACGACACCCCCCTTCCCATCGATGGGACCCTCAGTCGAAAGTCGGGTCGCCAGACCAAAGTAGAAATGATCGAGACGTTGGTTCCCGTCCTGTGTGGTGAGTAGACTCAGTTTTCTTTTTACCTAAAGTAGTAGGGACGGGTAAACAAGAAAGACAGTAAACATAGAGTATACCAACAATTTCACAAAGGACAGGTAGTGTGTCACTTACTCCGTACAACCGTCCATGATGACTCGTACTCCCCTATTCTCCTGTTGATGTATGGTCTCGACATGATTCGTGAACCGAATATCATTGGGAAGATTAGGAGTACAGATGTGGTGATAGTCCATAATCGGAGTACTAGAGTAAAAATATATCCCCCTTTGACTCCGTATTTCTTAAATTCAATGGACAATGACCATTCATTACCTCGATTCTAAACCTCCGTCCGAGTAGACTGAGACCCTAGACAAAATGAGAGTATCTGTCTACTGGAGACTTTTTCGAAACTCGTTTCCTTTGGTCCGAGAATTCTATACACCGTTAGCTTCCCGGGTCCTGACTCCGACAACTCCAGGAAAGACGAAGAGTCGACGCGACTCGTCTCGGTTAAACCCTTTGGAGACCACTAAGATTTTGTCGTAAACATACATAAATTGAAACACTCCTAAAACCGATAAATCGGTAACCTTCAGAACCCTTACGACCAACGGACTCCAAAGGGTTGAGTAGGGAGAGTCAAGGGGAGATAGGGTGGTCCTTTGGACACCTGAGGGTTGTCAGGTCGGTCGTAACACGACACGAAGAAACTGTAAGCATCCCGAACACACGAGACCCCTAAGCTGGAGTGACCTCCGGTTCCTCTTGAGCTCCCTTTTTACTCGGAACCACTGTCCTTGGAGAGGATCGAGTCACACTCTCCCGTAGAGGGTTCTCCTTCCTTAAGTCCAAAGAATTTATGGAAGGTACACGGTCCTTAATATATATGTATCAGTAGACACTCCTCTTCCTTTACCGTTGGGTGAGGTCATAAGAACGGACCTCTTAAGGTACCTGTCTCCTCCGACCGTCCAACGTATGGCAGATACCCCAACGTTCTCAACCTGTGTTGACTCGCTGATTCGTGTGTGCGTGTCAGTAGACACTATTATTTTAGGAGGTGGGCTCTACGTAAAGTAACCTTCCTTTACTTCGAGTCTCTCCAATTCGTTGAACGGGTTCTACTGTGTCGGTGTCTCACTCACTCCTGAATCTTCACCTAGGGTCCGAACACACTACTGTTTGTGAGACTCGAAAAGCGACACCGTAGGACGGAGAAGAACCCATTGGAGCCCCGAGAAGAAGGGACCGGGCGACTCAGACCTATCCCCGTTCGAAAGCCAAAAGAGTGACGTGACGGGCGTTGTGACTTTACCCGGTCAGTGGAGTGTATAAGTGACGGACATCCCGTAGAACCCCGAAGGGTCCACCGTGATCACTATTCCTTGGGCGTACGGTTTTGTCTTCTGTACTCTGAATCCAAACTAGGGACCCAGTCCTTCTAGGGGACTTCCACCTTTTCCGTTGGCTGAGGTCATAAGACCGGACCTCTTAGGGTATCTGTCTCCTCGGACCGCCGGATATCGGACATCCCAGCGTCTCAGCCTGTACCGACTTCACTGAATCGTACGTACGTCCGTCCTATAGAAGTAAAAATTGTGTCTACTCAGAGAAGACCCACCTTGACCTGAACATTCATAAGTGGACCGGGCTTCGAGTCACCCTGTCGTCTTAACAGTCAAAAGAGAGTATAATCGATGAATTAACGTTAGAGTCCTTACTTTCCTGTTCGTTTACGATGGGTGGTCTACGAGGTCCGTACGTCAGCGTAGGGTTCATATGAACAATAGAAACACCAGAAAAAAAAAGAGGGGTAATGATTGGAGTCACAAAGAGACGTGTCTTTAGACAGACGAAACCTCTCCTGTGAAGTGTCGTGAGGGGTAAGGGAGGGGGTCGAGAAAGTGACCGTTTAATTTTGAGAGAGTCGTGGTCGTCTCCGTCGTCCGTAGAATATATTTACCATTAATCACGTCGGAGTGATTTCTGGACCACCCTGTCTGTTCCGTAGAGAAAAAGACTTGACTCACGTGAAGCACAAACAAACCCGGAAAAAATTCAACGAATAACGTGAGACGGTATATCTAAAGTAAAAAAAGTAAGTAAGTAAGTAAATCTTTTCAAAGTATCATGTAACTTTCCTCATGTACGAAACGGAATTAAAAATTTTTATAAATAAAAATAATAATGAATAAACCAACACAGTCCAGAATAAACGTCGTGTCCCTAGAAAGTAACGTAGAACACTCGAGAGGTCAACACTGTACGGTCGAGTCAATGAGGTACCGTACACCCCTATAATCAAGGTACTGGTCCCTAGTTTGGATCCAGGCGACGTAACGTTCTTTCTAATAATAATAAAAAATTTCTTTGAGAGGTAAAAGACAGGTGACTTAGAGGCAAAATTCTCAAACACCTTCTTGTCGAATTCCGGCGAGCCACCAACAAGGATGAGTAGGTCACCGGACTCGTCACCCTCGACGTCTGGTCAGGAGTCAGAACACACCGGCCGACTCGTGAGGTCAGTCGTCACCCCTTGACGACTTATGCGCGTCCTTCTGGACGTGTGGACGTCTGTCCATCGTCACTTGACGTCTCGACCCCGTCAGACAAGTGGGACTTTAAGGAGGAACCAGTGTCGAGAGAGTCGACGGTCGTTACGTCTAAGAATTGAAAACCGTACGGTCCCTTCAGGGACGGAACTGAAATCTATATCGGGTCAACCTTAGGACCCTAAGAGTCGAGACCAGAAGCTTGTTATCTGAAGAGGAAAGACTTGGAGTAAAGATATCGTTCCCTTGGTTACATATATACACGACGTACAAATCAATGAGTCATCACAGACTGAGATAGGACAGGGTACCTGACATCGACCGGTCCGAGGAGACGGGTGCCTTAAAAGGTCCGCTCTTATGACCTCACCCAACGGTAAAGGATGAGGTCCTAAAGAAGGGTTAGGTCCCTACTTTTGACACAGAGAACACAGAAGACGTAACGTCCACCTAAGAAAAAATAAAAATAAAAAGAGTCCACCTAAGAAATGGTGATCGTGGTGGACCCTTGGTTACAACAACAAGTCAACGATTCAGTATAGACTGACACTAAGGTAAGTTGTAACATCACCTCAACTTACCCTAGTCCAGTTACCTTACTTAGTACATTTTCCATTTGGTTTTAGAGGGTTTTGTTTACATTGACACTCAATGGTAATATCTTTTATTTTAGGCATATATGTACACACCGACCTACCTTAACAGACGACCTTCCTCGACCTTAAGGGTAATAAACTTCTAGTAGGAGATTTGGTTGAACAAATCTTACCCAGGTCTCCCTTTTGGTACCGTTCCTCTACCTTCAAGGTCTTTCTGTCTATAATCAAGGTGATTGTTTTATAAAACATTATTGGTCTCAGTCTCCACTACAACTTGTCAAGGACGTACCCTAGACGTCCATCTTTTGGACTACACCTTGGAATTGAGATGGAGAGTGTTCGTCTCACCGGATCTATCTAACGAAATTTAAGACTAAAAGTCATAGGAATAGATACTCAATCTCTATTATTATCATTGGTAGAGTACTTTAAAAACCAATCATAATTTATGCCAGTACGCACATTTCGGGTCACACATCGTATCTCATTTATAAGTTATCTACCATCAATTCACGTTGTACTTATTATTATTATCCGTAAACCTCCATGATTCGAGGGACGTCTCGGGACCTCTCTTACACCGAAACCTGAGTTGGAGTCCTATACCGAAACCTTCTACTGTAGGACTACTTTAGTGTTTATCTTTGAAAGTCTTAAACCCACACAGTGGAGACACCTGGGATAAGGTGTGACCTTTCCTTTTACTGGGTAGTCTCTTGTGTACCAGGAGACAGTCCCTCTGACGTCTTTTCCACCCCACCTTCCGTCTGATCCCTAAAGGAAGGGCAGGGGGAGAAAGTTACAGGTCTGAAGGAACCCTCAACACGGGGTTAGTCTCATGTCGAACTATGTAGGATATACCCAGAGTCACGGTTCGTGCTCCCGACGACGGGTGTTTATGTATACTAATTGACCACAGTCAAACTGGTTCGACCAATTAGAGACTCGGAGTCAAAGGAGTAGATATTTTTCCCTATTGTTAGGGATGGATTGTCGTGACAATCTCATGGTGTACATACATATACAATGCAAACGTCTATGTACCCTCAATGTATACATCTACCTACCCTAAGGGGCTTGGGGTTGACGGAGGGGTTGGGTACGTCAGAGACCAGACACCGAATTGTTGGAGAGACTGGTGTGACTCGTGGGACCCAGTGTCCGTCGTAAACTCAGAGACTCGACTATGTCGTTTACTCCTTATGACCGGTGTAAGTGGGTCAGAAAACTTTAATGATTAAAGGTAAATCATGTGAATAATTCGTGTATAACACAAAGTCCGTGTTACCACCCATCATCTTATACGCCTATTCATAGGACATAGGAGACGGTAGGACATTTCCTCAAGTTGATTATTTGTGCTTTTGATATTGCACTTACAGTAATAAAGGTATAATGTCTACGTCTTTGTTTCTGAATCTCTCTATGTTTCTATGATTTCGTCTCAAGGTAAGGTCAAAGATGAGACGGAGGAGATCGAGACGGGACTTTCGACCTCAAAGGTTTTGGGAAGAAGACTTGATATACGAGAGGTTCAACCTGTTGACGTAACCCCTTCTTTTCTTTCTCTGTCCCTCCCTCTCTCATCTGTTTCTTGTCTCTCTACGTTAAATTGACTGAATGCCTGGGAAAATTCGTTGACTGGAAGTACGAAAAGTATTTTGGAGAACTCGATTATCGTACAACCCCACGGGTTTAATAATTGTAGATCAACCTTTTACACAAAGAGTTTACGTTTCATTTTCATGGAACGGAGGTTTGAGATTCTAGAGTAATTTACTCGATTAAGTGGATGACGAATTAAACGACCTTCGGGATACTCATTAATCCGACGACTGTAGAAGGTTTTAATATAAGAATTAACAACGTAAGAAAACGTAGTGTTACTTCGACGGGTTGGAAGGAGGAACTCTCGGAAGGAGGAGAGGGACGGTCTCGAGTCACGACCTTGTCCTCACTCAAACGTAAATCGTGTGATGGTAGGTCTTGCATTAATCACCCTTTATAATTAATCTTTGTGTTCTGGTGGGACCTCTAGGTCGTCTTATAAACTTCGTTACCTAAATCATCAAAAGTACAAAAAAAAAAAAAGAAAGAAAAGAGTGCGACCAGGACTCGGGACTTTAGGACGTCGATAATAAAGTGGTCCCACTCGAGGATAAAGAACTATAACAAACGTTGTTAAATATTCACAAATGACCTCGTCACGACGGACCGAAACCGACCATTGGGTGTTATGATATAAAGTAAGAACTATACAACGTAGGTAAACAGTACGATTCACACACACATACAAACACACACACACACACACATAAAAATATGAAATCCTTTCTCGTCGTAAAAGGAATGACAAGTAATGTATTTATCGTCATAAGACTCCTTTTACAGGTGGTTCGGTAAAGGGTCTCTTGGTGGTGTTTGTGTAAAAAAAAAAAAAGCGTCATTGATCTGAGGGATTAACGAAACTTACATGAAATCATGAAATGACCCCTACCGAAACTCCATTAATACTTTCTTATTCCTCCGAAGACGTTCCTCTTAAATCCTTCTTCTACGGATCCTCTGGAAGACAAAGATTCAAAAATATACTCGTTCGGAGGTGAACGACTTATCACTGTCACCAGCGGGAAGGTGGCCCTTAATACTCCCGACCCCACGAGACACGACCGAGAATAAAACGATACTGTTCAAGACGACACGGGAGTGACGGAACGAGAAAGTAACGGACCCTTGGAGACAATGAGAACGACAGGTCCGTCGACCTCCCGACAAACCGTAAGCACAAACATTAAACCTTCCGTCAAGACACAGGTCCGACGCGAGAGGAGGAGATGAGACAAGTCACTCGAGTGACCGACGGACCCTAAGAGTAAGAAGTTACGGGTCTTATACAACCGGTCTAAGGAGGAGTGGGGTTGGGGTAGGGGACTTCAAAAGTTTCACCGAAATTCTCTAACGAGGACACAAACCCTTCCAGGGAAAGACCAACAATGAGGTGGTGTTCGAAAGACGTACCCAAGTTTGATCAGAAACTTCAGGAGTTCTGAAGAGAAAAATACATTATACAATTTCCAGGTCCGACAAGAGTCAATGTTTAACATCAAGTCAAGTTAAGTCAGTGAGTCAACACAGGCTGAGAAACGTTGGGGTACTTGACGTCGTGCGGTCCGGAGGGACAGGTAGTGGTTGAGGACCTCAAGTGGGTTTGGGTACAGGTACTTCAGCCACTACGGTAGGTTGGTAGAGTAAGAGACAGCAGGGGAAGAGGAGGACGGGAGTTAGGGAGGGTCGTAGTCCCAGAAAAGTTTACTCAGTCGAGAAGCGTAGTCCACCGGTTTCATAACCTCAAAGTCGAAGTTGTAGTCAGGAAGGTTACTTGTGGGTCCTGACTAGAGGAAATCCTACCTGACCAACCTACAGGAACGTCAGGTTCCCTGAGACTTCTCAGAAGAGGTTGTGGTATCAAGTTTTCGTAGTTCTTCCACACTTTAGACTGAGTCTTTAGGCTGAGTCTATCTAACTCGTAAACTCCTGAATAGAGAGACAGACGTAAGACGAAAGGATTATCTCTTTTTGGTTACTGGATTGATTCTCTTACCCGTCCTGCGAAGTCCCGTGTTACTTTCTTGACTCCAAACCTAAGTTTGTCTGAACCGACGTTTGGTCGAAGTGTTAAATTTTCGAGAAGTTGGAGTCCTGGGAGAGGTAGAGACTCGAAGGTAGAGGTTTAGGACCGTTTCGTCCCGGTATTATGGATGGACTTCGGGTCGACGTCTTTAATTCACTCTTTTACAACCATTTTCCATACTTCTGTTACGGACCGTCTGTGTTCCGAAAGTTCTTTCCAATGGAAGGTAGGGTGTGAGACGAGGTAGGAGAAACTCCCTCCTCTATCGTATTAATTTCAGTAATTTCTCACCTTAAAACTCTTCCGAACCCCTTACCTCCCTACCAAATGATCCCGGAACGTACCACATGACCCTAAGTCAACCACTCCACCATTGTCTTCCCGGTGTTGGACCTCAGGTGACGAACAAGACCCCTGTTACCCTCGTTACTTATGAGTATAGTCCCGTCACCGGTCTCAACCCCAACCGTACCGTTCGAATCCGTTCCGAAGCTCTTGGAACTTATAGTCAGGTTCTTTAAACTTGAATTGAACATCCATTTAACTAAGGTAGTTGCAAACGAGGGTGAGTACTAAACTCCCTTCAATGAACTAGTCTAAATATAAAATCCTTGTAGAAACCCATTTCCGTTAATCCCTTGTTCTGACCTGTCTCTCAGTTAATAATCCATTTCAGTTTTACTAGATCCGTTCTATCCTCTTTCACGACTGAAAATCAAGTCTTTTATCTCTGTGACATCGACATTATCATCATGTATATAAAATCCCGCCCGGGTTGTCTCCGTCATTAGTTAAAGATGTGCATCCTCCCCTTTCCCTTTTACAAAACCTTTTGACTGTACAAGAGTCTACTCACTTTACTCTGAGTCGACCTAGTTAGTTGGATAGTTGTCATACGTCTATCTTTCACTTTCACAACGTCAATTTCAGTTCATATCAGTCTGGGCACATAAAGGTTTTTACCAAGTCTGTCATTTCTTAAACGGACGTTACGTCCTCTAGGTCCAAACTAGGGATCCAATCCTTCTAGGGGACCTCTTCCTTTATCGTTGGATGAGGTCATAAGAACGGATCTCTTAAAGTACCTGTCTCCTCGGTCCATCCGATGTCAGATACCCTAACCTTTCTCAACCTGTGTTGACTCGTTAATTGTATGTGTGTATCAGTCTGGGATTTAGGGTGAGGCGAAGTGATGGACAGTTCCGTAGGATCTCCTTCATCGGAAAGTCGACTTGGAACTTCTTCTGTGCCAGAAAGAGGTCTATCTGTTACTACCCACTTCTCTTAAGGTCCCTCTTACCGGACTCGGTTCCGTAACGTACCACTCTCAGACACCAGGGAAATGCTTACACGTTTAGACGGAAGTCTCTCTACATACGTGACCTTAACCATGAGTCAATGACTCACAAATGACACACGGATCATAATAGGAGTCGTGAGTTGTAAATGACTTACAAAGTTAGAATGGACATCAAAGATACATCTGTGAATAGGATGAAATCCCACGGGTGAAATCTCTCTTAGTTCGACCTTTGTGTTTCGGGAATTCACCTAATGGGTCTAAGGATCTCGATCATTCTCTGTCTCGGTCTGAAAGTGGATTCTACGGCACCGGGTTCTCAAGAATTGCTAAAACGTTGGACCGGAAAATGAATGTCACACTTCCGATCCTCGGTAAGAAGGCACCGTGGTTTTACCTTCCTTTGTCACCTTAGTTAAACAAAAAAGTAGGGGGTTTTTCAATACCTACGGAGACTACTTCTATCTTTAGTTCGTCCCACTGGACCTATCGTAAGATAGAAAATATTACTCTACTGTTATTATTACTACCTTGGGTAAGGATCTTGGTACGACGGCTGGTCCGCGGTACACCCTAGGAGAGAGAGGACACGTTTGGAGTTTGTTTTACTTCTAACTGACGGTATATCCTACGACCACACCTTTCACACTTTCATCTCACAATCGACGAGTCATCGCAGGTTAGAAAATACTGGGGTTCCTGACATCGGACGGTCCGAGAAGACAGATACCTTAAAAGGTCCGTTCTTATGACCTCACCCAACGGTACGGTAATAGGTCCCCTAGAAGGGGTAAATCCGGAGGGTGTACCGTCCGTCTAAGAAATGGTAGACTCGGTGGTCCCTTCGGGTTTCGACCACACCTTTGTCTCCCCTTTGTACACGTAACAATTGGTACGATCTGTTACACCTGGAGTAGAAATCCCGTCACCCCTCGTGTCCTTCCGTCAGTGACTATTTTAAGACGTCTGAACTTTGAGGTAGAGACCACTATCAAACCCTCTCCTTTCCCTTCAACTAATCCCTCACAATTCTCCAGTCTCCGTCGAGTACCATTAAGTCTGAAGGATGGGACCTTTCCCGGACCTGATTTTGTTACCGTCACCCTTACTTCTCTTCCCTTACTTGAGTCTCAGTTGTCCTGAATCTCAGTTCAACGTACACTTCTCACTCCCTTTCTCCGAAATCCCCACCGTGGACTGAGAGATAGGATAGAGTGAGATTAGGTGAGTCTATGAACGAAAGAACGAACTTACCTTTTGATAGAAAGATATTTCTTCACATAGAGTACAACCCCGGTCCTCGTTATACGAACAAAAGAGAAAGGATTCGTCTCTTTCCATTTTCACAGTGAATCACTATACGTGTTCATTATTTTAGGTCTAAGGGAGGAGGGGGAAGGGCGAATTCCTCTTTTTAATAAAACGAGTATTGAAACTACTCGAACTACTTACAAGCCTATAGTAGGTTTCGTGGTTGGCGGGTCCGCGACCCCTTTAATAATTATAAAATGACCACCGGATCCAACTCGTTTGTGTTATTTTTGTCCGGGTCACAGTAACGCGCAACCTTTTCGTCTACCGTCAGCCTTCGTTTCGACGTAGGCCGTCAAACTTTAAAGTTTAATGTAGTTAAACTTCGAAACGAGTACGGAGTCCGTTCTAAAGGGGAGTTTACTTCCTCTGTCCCCCTCCGCTTGGGAAATAAGGACACGAGTAACCGTCATCGACGACTAAAAGACGTTAAAGATACTACGACACTGGACTCTCTACTCTTCCTCTACCCAATGAAGAACAACGTTCAAGGTCTCATACTAGGTCCCCTCACTTTTTGTTCTCTTCAGGAACCCAGGGATCATAGAGTAATTGGGTCTGGGGTACCAAACCTCGTATAGTAAAGTTCTGATATTCCTGGAGAGAGACCCCCCCGAACCGCGACAGACTGAACCAGAACGGTTCTTCACCGGGGTTGAACGGGTCCAGTCCTTAATGGTCACTGTGTTTACTTCGTTTCTTTAGGTACTACAATCGTCACACTACCAAGAGTCTTGATAATCCTGATACTCTCATCTATTCTTGTATTACCACTAACAGAAACCTCAGGAATTTGAACAGGTGTACAAGTCAAAACTTCTGACCGATCGAACCGAAGACAAAGAGTCACGGAAATAAAGAAAAAAAGACCTTTGGTCGTCGTACTCAAGTACATCTACTCACCAAGAATTCAAATTAGTAGAGTCCTTTACCTTCCGTCGAATATTATCATGTAAATAATCTCTAAAGTTATAACACTCAAACCCTAGAGCAAGAGTCAACATAAGAATCCCTGGTCGTGTCCAGAACTCGGTACTATTCGTCACTGTAAATGAACAACGTTTTTGTTTATTTCACTCATTGTACGTCCAGGGACATGTTTGGTATATAAGTTATATAAGAACGTATAAAACAAGGGTATGGCGTTTATGAGAAAAAAAAAAAAAAGTAAGGGAGGAGGGTTGGATATATTGAAGATAGGAACCCTATATGTGAAATCTAGTATGTTTCACAATATCCTCTATTAAGTTTTTAAATAATCTTTACTAACTCTTTGGTATAATTTTCCCAAATTTCATCCTTTCACTGTATTAGGGTAAACAACAGTAACAACAAAAAGTCAACGATTCAGTACAGGCTGAGAAACACTGGGGTACCTGACACCGTACGGTCCGGAGGGACAGGAAGTGACAGAGGACCTTAAAAGAGTAAGTACAGGTAACTCCGTCACTAGAAGTATTAGGATAATTCCTAAAATTTCTGGCGATACCCATAACAGTCTTTGGTATCCCTTTATTCTTTCTGTCGTCTCTCTGACCTCCGATTAAATCAGTAGACCCTTCGTACGCCGTCACTCAACTCCACCTACCAACGTCCCTCCACCTCTCTTCACTTGCCTAACCCTACAAAACGTCCATCTATAACATTCTAAACAAGTATCTGATTCCTCCAAACTCCCCTTTTCTCTCTAACGCACATTGTGGACCTAAAACGAGGTCCTTAACCACTACCTGTCCCTTCGGACCGTACGACGTCAGGCACCCCAGTATTTCTCAATCCGTGTTGACTCGTTGACTTGACTTGACTCCACTTACCATCTTATCACTGCACTAAAAGATCCCATAAATATTCTCCCCCGGTAAAGTCCCTCTACACAAATAACATATCTTCCCGAACACACGAATTTCTACTACATGTACACATCTTATACATAATTCCTCTCCATATAATATAACATATAACATGATCAAAGGATATTGACGACATTGTTTAACGTTGTTCAAAAATCCGAAATTTTGGTGTTTTTATATAAGAGAATTGTCAAAAGTTCCGGTATTCAGACTTTAGTCAAAGTGACCCACCCTTAGTCCGACAACCGACCAGACGTCACACGACCTCCGAATCCCCACACGAGGAACAGAGAGTCGAAGATCGTCGACAACCGTAAGGAACCGAAACCGACGTAGTAAGGTTAAAAGTTCCGGTCGTGGAAGGGAGGCGAGACAGAAATATAGTACAACCCCACACACACACACACACTTCAGAGGGAGAAGAAGGTAAAAGAACCCTAAATACAGTAACGTAAATCCCAGGTATATCTATTAGATTCGTGTTCGACCTTAGTTCTAACGACCCTCTTTATAGTTATTGGAGTCTATACGTCTACTGTGGTGGGAATACCGTCTTTCATTTCTCCTTGATTTTTGGGAGAACTACTTTGACTCTCTCCTCTCACTTTTTCAACCGAATTTCGAGTTGTAAGTCTTTTGCTTCTAGTACCGTAGACCAGGGTAGTGAAGTACCCTTTATCACTCCTTTGTCACCTTTATCACAGTCTGAAATAAAAAAACCCGAGGTTTTAGTGACGTCTACCACTAACGTTGGTACTTTAATTTTCTGCGAATGAGGAACCTTCCTTTCAATACTGGTTGAATCTATCGTATAACTTTTCGTCTCTGTAGTGAAACAGTTGTTTCCAGGTAGATCAGTTCCGATACCAAAAAGGTCACCAGTACATACCTACACTCTCAACCTGACACTTCTTTCGACTCACGGCTTCTTAACTACGAAAACTTGACACTACAACCTCTTTTGAGAACTCTCAGGGAACCTTACGTTCCTCTAGGTTGGTCAGGTAAGACTTCCTCTAGTCGAGACCCTAAAGAAACCTTCCTTACTACGATTTCGACTTTGAGGTCATGAAACCGGTGGAGTACGCTTCTCAACTGAGTAACCCTTTCTGAGACTACGACCCTCCCTAACTCCCGTCCTCCTCTTCCCCTGCTGTCTCCTACTCTACCGACCTACCGTAGTGCCTGAATGACCTGCACTCAAACTCACTTGGGACCCTCAACCACTACCCGTCCCTCCGGACCGTACGACGCTATGTACCCCAGCGTTTCTCAGCCTGTACTGACTCGCTGACTTGACTTGATCTATTAGGTTTTAGTAGAAGGATAGAGTTTTAGAAAATTGAATTAGTGTAGACATCTCTGGGAAGGGGGACGGGGGGGGGGTTTTTTTTTTGGTTTTGTAAATGTCTAAGGTCTTAATCTCAGACACATGAAACCCCAAGTATAGTATGTCTCTTCTCATGTTTACTATCCTTACTAAAGACTTTCATATCAGAAGTCTCTTCTCATGTCTAATATCTAAGTACCACACACACATGTCCAGTGTACACGTGTACGACAGATCCTGACATACACTTCCGGACCGGGAGACACATACCATATACGGAAAAGAAAGGATACAGGGACGTAGTCCTCTGAGATCGTCAGTGTACCAATGACAATTCTTTCACAAATATTTGTAGTATCTAGAAAGAACGAAAGGGATGTTTAGGTCCAATGACAATATAGAAGTCCGATAGGGTTCTCCTTCGGAAGATAAAACTGATATATTGACAAATACGAATGAATATTGGAAACCCATAGATTAAACTGAAACTTTTATCTAAACAAAGGGTTGTAGATTCGAATCTTCGGTGGGGGAAATTTCATTTTTTTTATTACACGACGGGGGACGATGGTATTCTTCTCAATATACACGAATCACAGGTAACTAGTTCTTGATATGTGATTGTTCTTCAATTATACTTAAACGAATGTGAGATTTTATATACATATGAAATAATTAATTAGGGTCACAGTAGATGGATGTAAAATTTTACGATGATAGACCTACGTGTACCGTAAATGTCCACTATTCACTACGAATCCTGTATAATATCATCTTTACCCTATGTGTTTAATAACAGGGTGNCTACCCGTCCCTCCGGACCGTACGACGCTATGTACCCCAGCGTTTCTCAGCCTGTACTGACTCGCTGACTTGACTTGATCTATTAGGTTTTATTAGAAGGATAGAGTTTTAGAAAATTGAATTAGTGTAGACATCTCTGGGAAGGGGGACGGGGGGGGTTTTTTTTGGTTTTGTAAATGTCTAAGGTCTTAATCTCAGACACATGAAACCCCAAGTATAGTATGTCTCTTCTCATGTTTACTATCCTTACTAAAGACTTTCATATCAGAAGTCTCTTCTCATGTCTAATATCTAAGTACCACACACACATGTCCAGTGTACACGTGTACGACAGATCCTGACATACACTTCCGGACCGGGAGACACATACCATATACGGAAAAGAAAGGATACAGGGACGTAGTCCTCTGAGATCGTCAGTGTACCAATGACAATTCTTTCACAAATATTTGTAGTATCTAGAAAGAACGAAAGGGATGTTTAGGTCCAATGACAATATAGAAGTCCGATAGGGTTCTCCTTCGGAAGATAAAACTGATATATTGACAAATACGAATGAATATTGGAAACCCATAGATTAAACTGAAACTTTTATCTAAACAAAGGGTTGTAGATTCGAATCTTCGGTGGGGGAAATTTCATTTTTTTTATTACACGACGGGGGACGATGGTATTCTTCTCAATATACACGAATCACAGGTAACTAGTTCTTGATATGTGATTGTTCTTCAATTATACTTAAACGAATGTGAGATTTTATATACATATGAAATAATTAATTAGGGTCACAGTAGATGGATGTAAAATTTTACGATGATAGACCTACGTGTACCGTAAATGTCCACTATTCACTACGAATCCTGTATAATATCATCTTTACCCTATGTGTTTAATAACAGGGTGTCTAGGTTAAACTGCTCGTCTACACAAACCTAACTGATCGTCCAACAATAATAACATATGTTTCGTATTACGGAAACCACCCTGTTCGTAAGAGGATACCTAAGACCAGGGTGGTAAGCGTTAAAATGATTTGGATGGTCGAGGTAGGGAAATATTGAGCGTACCGGGAACTTCTATAAACTAAACAGTAGGGTCCATATTTTTACTAAATGTGGAAACTGTCTTACGTCGATAGATGTCAACCATGATAAAATATAGAGACTGAAGTAAAGTCGGAGTATCAGGGGGGTGACGATTCATGGTGAGAAACCATCTCTACCTATCGCAGTAAAGGATTCTACTCAATTAACTCTGAGTTGTCAAAATAGAGGAACGGGTCACAGTGGGTCTAGTATTGATCTGAACGGTCCCGACCTTAGAGCCGGAGAACTGAGGATCTTTCTACAAGAGAAAAGGAGTGCGATATGACAGAAGAAACATTAAACGGACTTGAGACCTGTTTGGTCGACAATGACGCTCACCTATCGGTAGTTTTAGTTTAGACTCGTTTATCACCATTTGTCGACTGGAAGTTTTTTCGTTCCCTCCTTTAGACAAGTTAAAGACAAGTTCTGTGAACATTCACCTCTATCCATTGCATGTTCCTTTGTCTATCCCTCAACCATTTGTCATCTTTTTAAGATAGGTGCGGTACTCATTTAGTCTCTAACGACTTCCGTCTCTCGTTTCTTATCATATTTTTTTATGTTGACTTCTTCGGTCTTCTAGATTCGGAAATGAACGAACATAGATCTGTCTTAGTGGAGAGTGTCATAGACAAGACAAAACAAAAAGTAGAAATTTATCGCTACTAGTATATTATGGGTGAAAAAACCCAACGGTAGTACTTCTAGTTTGTCTTAGTGTCTCCGTCTTTACAAGACTTTAGTATGTCACTTATTGAGATACCAGATTTCGGGTCCTCCGAAAGTCTATTGAAAAAAAAAAGAGGTACCCCTTAATTAAAAGTTATATATATATCAGTGACTTCTAAAAGAACAACGAGTATCTTTTAACACCCAAAGAACCTTCCGGGACCTACAGATACTCTCTGGAGTTCCTGTGGTTACTAAACTTTTAACGTATCACTCAAAGGGATTTCTGGTAACCCGGTCTGTAGATTATATAGGTTTAAGGACTACCTATTTCTTAACATTTACAAATGAAATGAAATCCAAGACCCTCCAAACTAAACTTTGACTTACTGACAGAACCAGGTAAGTTCGACGATGTTGTCTGATGGTGTCTGACCCACCGGATTTGTTGTTTGGAAATACACAGCATCAAGACCTCCGACTCGTCAAGTTCCAGTTCCGTGACCGTCTAAGTCACAGACCGCTTCGCGGTGCAGGACCAAGTGTCTACCAAGTAACGTGATACAGGAGTTGTTCAGACTTCCCGACTACCTAGAGACACTCACTCTAGAGACGGGAGTACTGGATCAATGAAGGGTTTCCGGGGTGAAGGATTATGGTTAGTGTTACCCTTACTCTGAAGTTGTATACCCCTGTGTTTATAAGTCAGATATCGTCACTAATACACGAGACCTAAACTTTCCTGACATAAAGAACAAGTATGACTCCTTCGAGGTCATAGAAGACCCATCAGATAACCAAAATCGACTTTACGAAAGGTTTCAATTGTCTATAGGTCATTCTGGTACAAGGATTTCACGTACCTATAGGAAAAAAGTACGAGACCAAAGATCTAAACTAACACCGAAGACCTGTACAGTCATTCCTCGGAACCTTTTTAGTCACTTTTAGTACCACCTTAAAAGACACGTATCGTACCCAAATACCCATTAGACTGACCGATTCGACTCGGAGACTTTCTCTCCTTGTACCCACCGACACTATAACAGACGGGTACTAAAAAAAAAATGATAAAAAATTCGTTTTGAGAGAGTGGAGATGAACCCTTAGATAAAAAGAATCATTAGAATCCTAAATAACAGATATTAGTGTTTCGTGTTTGGACTAGATTGTACTTTCCATCATTTAAGGGTAAAAGGGTCCTAGGTTGGTCCGTCTTTCCGTTGAGTCACGAGGTACTAATAACGACCAAACTAACGTTTTTTAATTTTCTCTGTTGTATAAAAATACATGGAACGTTAGAACATACAATTCGTCAAGATTGGGTAGAATCTGACTCCCGAGGAAAATTGTTGTTCTTTTTTACACTATGTATGTTTATGTAAACCATAAATAATCTACTCTTTTCTGTACTACTGATTTTGGGTGTTACTTATCGTACCACGGTAAAAATTACTTAAGTCGACAATCTTGTCGTACCACGGTAAAAATTACTTAAGTCTACAATTCATGTATGTGTATAATCTATTTCTTTGTACGTATGTAATTACAAATACCTTGATACATGTGTGTAAACTTTTTTATGACTAAATATATAACGGTTCTATAGGAAAAAAAGTTGAATGTCCTTATAAACTACCTATAAGTCTCTGAACTCGAGTGACATTTTCAAGTACTGAAGACCCAAGGTAACGATGAACAACTCTTTATGACTTATGAATGTATCAAAAAGATTGAGAACTTTTCACTTGTAAGTACATTTTATACATGTTACCAATCCACTAGTCTAATAAGTCGAATAAGGAGTTAATAAGGTCTAGTTGTCCTTACTACCTCTGTCCAAATTCTTGAATATACACCCTAAAGAAACGGAGACTCGTCGGTCGCAAAGTTGTCGCACGTTTACTGTGTTGTGAACACTGTGACTTTCCCCAAATTTCTGCTCTCCAGAATAATACGTCGTCTTCTTAAATCTTTCTTAATCTAGGTACTGACGAGCCCAAGGTAACAAAGGTTCGACACGTAGGAACTCATTTGTCGGAAGATTCAGAGTCAAAGGACTACACTTTAAACTCATAATTTTATGGGTAAAGTGTTGCAACGACATTCCGAAAGGTACACTGTCCGTGAACTGTTTCACATCTCGGACGATCCGACGTCAGGTACCCCAGCGGTTCTCAGTCTGTACTGACTCGCTGAAGTGAAAGTGAAAAGTGAAAGTACGGAACCTCTTCCTTTACCGTTGGGTGAGGTCATAAGAACGGACCTCTTAGGGTCCCTGCCCCCTCGGACCACCCGAAGACAGATACCCCAACGTCTCAACCTGCTCTGACTTCGCTGAATCGTCGTCGTCGTCGTCGTCGATATAAGACTAGGTTGTAGGTAAAATATACATTCTTTTAATACTCGGTCTTTCTAACTCCGAATTACCTCTAAAATTTTTTGATCAAACACTGTGGACTTTCCTTTCTGGAGAACTGAGTACGTAGCTATAAGATGGTGTTAAGATTTTATATATATAAAAAAGTACGGTTAAAAGATCCGACATTAACCATTACCCTGTTGTCTGTCTCCAAACAAAAATTTTCCGAACTCTCGTTTTGAACGTCGTAGAAAATAGGTCTAAGAGTCTTACCAAAGGTCATTTACGATGAAATAGGGTTCTCGAGTTTACCATCCAAAGACAAAGAGAACGGAAGAGACTAAGACAATGATGAACCTTTCGGGATTCCAAGTGTCGATTAATTTCTGTCAACTTTCTTTTAATATAGAGACAACTACGATAACAAAATTAGATAAAGTTTAGAAGAATTGTCGTTTCCGTTATTCGTCACCTGACTCTCCCTCGGGAGAGACTGTCTGTCCTGTGTCCTCTGGGATCTTACTAAAAAAATACTTGGGTAATAGTAAAGTAATTCACTAAGTATGAAAGACAACAATGTGTAGGTGTGTGTGTGTGTGTGCGCGCGCGCGTGTGTGTGTGTGTGTGTGTGTGTGTGTGAGAAAATCTATTACAAGGTCCTAAAAGATTCAGTCCTCTCGTCCCTGTAGATCTGCTCTTATTTATTGTAAATATAATACATAAATAATATACTGAACGTGACACAAAAGAAAAGTAAACAAGTAGATTAGTGGTGTGGTGCACAGAGGTAAAATATATTCTTTTATAGTTTTGAAACACTTTAATTCTAGTATATCGATTATTCACAGTCTCGACTTTAAGTTTTGATATAGAAATAGGAGTAGTAATGTCGGTAGTAAGTGGCAGAAGTAACTTTACTAATTGTAAATAACCCGTGAATATACCTAACCGTGAATATACCAAGGTTTAACCCTTTCCTCATGAAGTTCCGACATACAACATTGGGACAAATAAATTGAATAGAAGTCTCATATAGTACGTATTACGGTTCGACTTACTTCGTGTTCGACCTTAGTTCTGACGTCCCTCTTTATAGTTTTGGACTCTATATGTCCACTGTAGTGGGAATACCGTCTTTCACTTCTCCTTGACTTCTCGGAGAACTACTTTGACTTTCTCCTCTCCTTTTTTCAACCGAGTTTTGAGTTGTAAGTTTTTTAATACTAGTACCGTAGACCAAGGTAGTGAAGTACCGTTTATCTACCCCTTTGTTACCTTTTTCACTCTCTGAACTAAAAGAACCCGAGGTTTTAGTTACGTCCACCACTGACGTCGGTATTTTAATTTTCTACGAACGAGGAACCTTCTTTTCGATACTAGTTGGATCTGTCGTATAATTTTTCGTCTCTGTAATAAACGGTTATTTCTAAACAGATCAGTTTCACTATCCAAAAGGGTTATCAGTACATACCTAAACTCTCAACCTGGTATTTCTTTCGACTCACGGTTTCTTAACTACGAAAACTTGACACAACCACCTCTTCTGAGAACTCTCAGGGAACCTGAGGTCCCTCTATTTTGGTCAGTTAGTATTTCCTTTAGTCAGGACTTATAAGTAACCTTCCTTACTACGACTTCGACTTTGACGTCATGGAACCCGATCGACTACCCTTCTTAACTGAGTAACCTTTTCTGGAACTACGACCCTTTCTAACTTCCGCCCCCCTACTGTCTCCTACTCTACTAATCTACCGTTAATGACTAAGTTATCTGTACTCAAACGCATTCGAGGTCCTCAACCATTACCTGTCCCTTCGGATCACACGACGTCGGGTACCCCAGTGTTTCTCAGTCTGTATTGACTCGTTGACATGACTTGACGGATATACCTAACTCGGGAGAAGATTTATGAAAATTTTATGACGGAACTAAAACCTCGGGTTCTTTTAGTTCAGAGAGTGACACAGGTAACAAAAGGGTAGATAAACGGTACTTCACTACCCTGACCTTCGACACTAGAGACAAAACACTTACTAGTCAAAATTCGGTCGAAAAAGTGAGAGGAGAAAGTGAAAGTAGTTCTCCGAGAAATCAAGTAGAAACGAAAGATGGTATCCTCACCATAGTAGATGTATAGACTTCAATAACTGTAAAGAGGGTCGTTAGAACTAAGGTCGAACACGAAGTAGGTCGGGTGTAAAAGCGTACTACATGAGACGTATATTCAATTTATTCGTTCCACCGTTATACGTCGGAACTACATGGGAAAGGGTTCAAACTTGGTCAGGAAACAAGGTACAGACCAATATTGACAACGAAGAACTGGACGTATGTCTAAAGAGTCCTCCGTCCATTCCACCAGGCTATCAGGGTAGAGAAAGTCTTAAAAGGTCAAATAAAACTAGGTGTGTCAGTTTCCGAAATCGCATTAGTTACTTCGTCTTCATCTACAAGAAGACCTTAAAAGAAAGAAAAAACTACTAGGTCGCCTACAACCGTTAAACTAGAGACCAAGGGGACGAAAAAGATTTTGGTCGAACTTGTAGACCTTCAAGACCAAGTACATGACAACTTCGGACCGAACCTCTTAAAACTCGTAATGAAACGATCGCACACTCTACTCACGTTAACACGTCATCAAACTTGCAAGAAACCGTAGTGGAAAGAAACCCTAAACTTACTTTCGACTTGGAAAATGTCAGGACACCGGTGACGACTCAAAAGGTTTAAACGACCGTATAGCTCACTTCGTGATATTGTAGTGGAAAATCCTAAACTTTTTGAGTCAACCTTAAGGTAGTGGAGGTGATCGAAACAAGTATCACTACGAAGGATTACAGTGAACTGGATTGCGATCTTGGATTCGTAAACTGTAAGAACAGGATCTGAATTTTGTCACTAATAAATGAAATAAACACATATGTTACTGGACTTTACCGTTGTCACATAATGAATACTAAAATACGAACGGACTCGTCAAGGAGACGACCAAAGGTGACCAAGTAAGTACTTCGACGTACATCGACCTCCCAGTGTCTCGACTTCTAAGTACACACACCATCAATCATGACAAACAACCGGTCCGACGGAGTAAAGAGGAGGTACACCAAAGAATAAGATGTTATTGAGTGTGGTCGAAGAAATGCACAACCACTATCTTATCGAAAGGAGGAGAACTCCGGAGTAGAGGTCTTGAGCGTCTTTCGGCAAAGAGTGCGTAAGATTATCAGTTTCAGGTAAGATCACCGTTCATACAGTGTCTAAGTTCTCCAGTCTTTTAACTGAAGTGAAGAATTACTTTATTTAAAGTTTCTTAGACGTCGGAATAAATTAAATAGTGCCGGAGGAATTGACGAACTCTATCTGTTGTCACTCTTCGTCGTTTCTAAAAGGGACTATGAAGTTATGTTAGGGTGGAATCTTGTAAGAGGTTTATCGTGACGACACGAAAGACACATGGAGATAATATTATGATTAGGTAAACACGTGACTTATTCGTTAATAACTTCTAGCAAACACTCGGTCCGTTCCACGGTCAAAAAAGGAAAAAATTTAAAATGTAATCGAGTAATTCAATAATATTCTTAGATAGTCTAAAATAGTAAGGGGAGGTGGGTGTAAATTTCTACTTCTGTGTCAGAGTCTTTCTACTCCTTTACACGAGACACGTGACAGTCGTGTACCGTCAGAAGGTAAAATTCGTCAGACAAATAGTAAACATGAATCAGAGGTCACAATGTCAAAACGTATATGGATAGATGGAGGGGATCTCTGACGCTTGAAGGACTCCTGTCTGACAGATAAAGAGGAAACACATAATAGTCAAGCGTCGTATGACGATCTCTACTAAATAACAAAGTGTTGTTTACAACAACCTGTCTTCTGACTTACCGGAGGGTTTAACACCCACTATACAAGAAAGGACATATTTACAGAGAACAAATACAATAGACTCAAGTACACCGACTCTTATTATACTACCCTTTTTTACTTGTTGTAACTAGTTTTACATAAAATACGGTCTTTTATAACCCTTAGAAACGTATACATAAAGTATATAAGAGTGGTGAATACTCCATGTATGATAGTAGAACGAAAATGGACACTCCTCGGTTCCCCAATCTCTTGTCTAAATCTAACGGGTTCCACAATGTCAATAAGTTTGAACATTAGTTTTGATAGACTGAGGATTCCGGTACAAGAAGTACTAACTTAATAAGTTAAGTGGGTTGGGACAACGGAAAGACGGAATAAAAGATCTTCCTTTCAAATTTTCAAATACACTTTCTTTTCAAATCCATTATCTTCCTTGGAGTTCTAAGAGGTACTAGACCGGGGTTTGACGGAAAGGTCGCAATAAAGGATGAAACTTAATATCTTAGTTACCTAAGATATAAAGATGGTAGAATGACTAAGAAGGATTGAGAAGGATACTGTACCTGAAGTGATGGTACAGAGAAACGGAGACGGTTATTGCACGGAAGGTAATTAGTGTGTAACTTTAAGAGGAAGTCAAGTCAAGTCAAGTAAAGTCAACGAGTCAACACAGGCTGCGAAACGGTGGGGTACTTAGCGTCGTGCGGTCCGGAGGGACAGGTAGTGGTTAAGGGCTTCGAGTGTGTCTGAGTGCAGGTAGCTCAGGCACTACGGTAGATCGGTAGAGAAGGAGACAGCAGGGGAAGAGGAGGACGGGGGTTAGGGAAGGTCGTAGTTTCAGAAAAGGTTACTCAATCGAGAAGCGTACTCCACCGGATTCATGATCTGGAAGTCGAAATCGTAGTAAGGAAGGTTTCTTTAGGGTCCCAACTAGAGGAAGTCTTACCTGACCAACCTAGAGGAACGTCAGGTTCCCTGAGAGTTCTCAGAAGAGGTTGTGGTGTCAAGTTTTCGTAGTTAAGAAACCGCGAGTCGGAAGAAGTGTTAGGTTGAGAGTGTAGGTATGCACTGGTGTCCTTTTTGGTATCGGAACTGATCTACCTGGAATCAGCCGTTTCATTACAGAGACGAAAACTTATATGATAGATCCAACCAGTATTGAAAGGAAGGTTCCTCATCTACAGAAAATTAAAGTACCGACGTCAGTGGTAGACGTCACTAAAACCTCGGGGTTTTTTATTTCAGACTGTGACAAAGGTGACAAAGGCGTAGATAAAGGGTACTTCACTACCCTGGTCTACGGTACTAGAAACAAAAGACTTACAACTCGAAATTCGGTTGAAAAAGTGAGAGGAGAAAGTGAAAGTAGTTCTTCGAAAAATCGAGGAGAAGTGAAAGACGGCATTCCCAACACAGTAGACGTATAGACTCCAATAACTATAAAGAAGGCCGTTAGAACTAAGGTCGAACACAAAGAAGGTCAGGTCGTAAAGAGTACTACATGAGACGTATCTTCAATTTATTCGTCCACTGTTATATGTCGGAACTGTATGAGGAAAAGGATAAACCTTGGTCAGACAACAAGGTACAGGTCAAGATTTACAACGAAGGACTGGACGTATGTCTAAAGAGTTCTCCGTCCAATCCACCAGACCATAAGGGTAGAGAAAGTCTTAAAAGGTGTCAAATAACACTAGGTGTGTCAGTTTCCGAAACCGTATCAGTTATTTCGTCTTTATCTGTAAAAGGACCATGAGAGAACGAAAAAGGTACTAGGTCGTCTACAACCGTTAAACTAGAGACCAAGGAGACGGAAAAGATTTTGGTCGAACTTGTAGTCCCTCAAGTGTCAAGTGTATAACGACTTCGGACCGAACCTCTTAAAACTCGTAATGAAATGATCGTACACTCTACTCACGTTAACACGCTATCAAACTCGTAAGAAACCATAACCTTACTTTTGACTGGAAAAGGTCAGGACTCCGGTGACGACTCAAAAGGTTTAAACGACTGTATAACTCACGTCGTGAAAGTGTAGTAGTAGAAAGTCCTAAACTTTGTCGAGTTGACCTTAAGGTAGTGGAGGTGATCGAAACAAGAATCACTCCAGGTGAACTGAAGTGTAAGGTTCTACAGACCGAGATCTAATCACTAGTGTGGTAGTACTTATAGACCCAGCACTTCTAGAAAAAACATGTCAAGAAGGCACATAAGAACGGTGGAGAAGAATTATAGAAGACGAAGACAATCCAGGTATGGTAAAGACAGGAAATAAATCGTGTAGAAACGTACTATACAAGGGAACCATAGAGAGTAAAAGAACTTCTCTAGAGATCAGAAAGGGTAAGACAACAAAAAGAGATAAATATAACTAACGACTTCTTCCGAAAAAATAGAGAAGAACGATAAGAAACCTTGAGACGTAAGTCTACGAATATAGAAAGGAAAAGAGGAACCGAAAAGCGGAGAGACGAAAAGTGTCGATAAACATTCCGGAGGGGTCTGTCGGTAAAACGAAAAAACGTAAAGAAAAGGTACCCCTACCAGAAATAGGGACAGAGGACATGTTACAGTGCTTGGAGTCAGGTATCAAGTAGTCCGTGAGATAGTCTAGATCCGGGAATTTAGATAAAGAGTGAAGGTGACATATTAGTATTCCCTAAACTAAATCCAGTATGGACTTACCAGATCACCAAAAGGATGAAAGAAGTTAAACTCAGACTTAAACCATTATTCCTCAAGTACTAGACTCGGTGTCAGTCAAGGACCAGAACAAAAACAACTGACATATCTCACAGAGGTAGAAACCGACGTTTCTTATATTAGTTAGACTAAAGCCACAACTGGTAGATCACTATAGGTACAGAAGTACTTATCGATTTCACTAAAAAGAAACCATTTTGTAAGAAAAATAAGGAGATCAACGGTAATCGGTGGATAAACAGTCACAAAGGGGTTCGTTTATTACACATGGAAATAAATCGGGTCAAGTGACAAATGTACAGACAGACGGTGATCTGTGAGTTAAGGACGGAGGTAGAGAGGAGGGAAAGAGAGAAAAAAAGGTCATCTAAAGTGTAAAGACGAGAACAGGGTCCGTGATGACATCGGATCCTGATATCTTTATTGATTCTGTAGTTAGAACGAGAGTCCTTCGAGTGTCTCGTCGGTGACTCATGTGTAATTTATGCANAAGTATGGTAAAGACAGGAAATAAATCGTGTAGAAACGTACTATACAAGGGAACCATAGAGAGTAAAAGAACTTCTCTAGAGATCAGAAAGGGTAAGACAACAAAAAGAGATAAATATAACTAACGACTTCTTCCGAAAAAATAGAGAAGAACGATAAGAAACCTTGAGACGTAAGTCTACGAATATAGAAAGGAAAAGAGGAACCGAAAAGCGGAGAGACGAAAAGTGTCGATAAACATTCCGGAGGGGTCTGTCGGTAAAACGAAAAAACGTAAAGAAAAGGTACCCCTACCAGAACTAGGGACAGAGGACATGTTACAGTGTTTGGAGTCAGGTATCAAGTAGTCCGTGACATAGATAGTCTATATCCAGGAATTTAGATAAAGAGTGAAGGTGACATATTAGTATTCCCTAAACTAAATCCAGTATGGACTTACCAGATCGCCAAAGGGATGAAAGAAGTTAAACTCAGACTTAAACCATTATTCCTCAAGTACTAGACTCGGTGTCAGTCAAGGACCAGAACAAAAACAACTGACATATCTCACAGAGGTAGAAACCGACGTTTCTTATATTAGTTAGACTAAAGCCACAACTGGTAGATCACTATAGGTACAGAAGTACTTATCGATTTCACTAAAAAGAAACCATTTTGTAAGAAAAATAAGGAGATCAACGGTAATCGGTGGATAAACAGTCACAAAGGGGTTCGTTTATTACACATGGAAATAAATCGGGTCAAGTGACAAATGTACAGACAGACGGTGATCTGTGAGTTAAGGACGGAGGTAGAGAGGAGGGAAAGAGAGAAAAAAAGGTCATCTAAAGTGTAAAGACGAGAACAGGGTCCGTGATGACATCGGATCCTGATATCTTTATTGATTCTGTAGTTAGAACGAGAGTCCTTCGAGTGTCTCGTCGGTGACTCATGTGTAATTTATGCATTTATGTCCTCGAACGGAACCCCACTTCAGTCCAAATATTTGTTGATGTTATAGTTTAGATATGATTTTTATACCCGTCACAGAGTGTGAGTTCTGTAAACCATTTATAAATAAGTAAATTAATGAAAGTATTACTCGATCTGAATCAAAGGTTAAGAAAAAAAAAAAAAAAAAATGAAATAAAATGTTATGACATAACCAAAACGGTATGTAGTTACCCTTAGACGGTGCCCACATGTACACAAGGGTTAAGACTTTGAGGAAGGGTGGAGGGAGGGGTATGGGAGGGAGACCCAGTAGGGTCACGCGGTCGGGGTTCGTAGGACATAGGACTTAACTTGGAACTGACCACTAAGTAAAGAATATACTATAATATGTACAAAGATACGGTAAGAGGGTTTAGTAGGGTAGGAGAGGGAGAGGGTGTCTCAGTTTTCAGACAAATGTAGACACAGAGAAAACGACAGAACGTATGTCCCAGTAGTAATGGTAGAAAGATTTAAGGTATATATACACAATCATATGACATAACCACAAAAAGAAAGACCGAATGAAGTGAGACATTTTAGCCGAGGTCAAAGTCGGTGGAGTAATCTTGACTAAGTTTACATAAGAAAAATTACCGACTCATTATGAGGTATCGCATATACATGGTGTCGAAAGAATAGGTAAATAGACGACTACCTGTAGATCCAACAAAGGTACAGGACCGATAATATTTGTCACGACGCTACTTGTAACCCCATGTGTACAGAGAAAGTCAAGACTAAAGGAGACACACATACGGGTCGTCACCCTAACGATCCAGTATTCCGTCAAGATAAACGTTAAAGAATTCCTTAGAGGTGTGACAAGAGGTATCGCCGACATGATCAAACGTAAGGGTGGTTGTCACATTCTCCCAAGGGAAAAGAGGTGTGGGAGAGGTCGTAAATAACGAACGTCTGAAAACCTAACGTCGGTAAGACTGACCGCACTCTACCATGGAGTAACACCAAAACTAAACGTAAAGAGACTATTACTCACTACAACTTGTAGAAAAGTACACAAACAAGAATAAAAAAAACTGTTGAAACTCGGTCAGTGAAATTGAAATACTCTGAGTCTATAGTTCATACACTTTATCAGTTATTATTACTGGGGAACCCCAAAGATACTTTTAATTTCTATATCGTCTACGGATATCATTCTCAAGTTATACACAATTGTATGATCACAAAAAATTATTCATAAACCAACAAGGTCCAGAATCAACGTCGTCCGTACTAGACCAAGGAACTGGTCCCTAACTTGGACCCGGGGGACGTAACCCGGTGATCCCTTCAGGAATAAAATCGTAAGATTTGAGTAGGGATTGAATTTAGGTCTTTCTTATACATAGACTACATGGGACACCCTGTTTTTCCGTAGTTGAGGGAAGAATCCCCGAGACTCAGTGATTTCGGGTCCTTTTATGGGAGAAGACAGTGGGTTCCCAGTACAGTAACGAGGAGGGGAAGTGTCCCCCGGGTCTGTCAGACAAAAGGAGAAGAAACACACAACGTCTATACACTAACATGACAGTCGTACCACAAAGATTACTTTCCGTTTACCACAGGTTACACTGAACCCTTTTTTGCACGTTTGTTGTTGTTTTAATATACAAGAAAAAAGGACATCACAAGCGTCCCTCTTATCACTGAACAAACGACAGTTATGCCGAATATTACTGTACCACGTGTCTTTGTGACGGTTTACACACGCCGTAAGTAATGTGTGCACATAATTTACGTTACACTATGCTCAAACCACCGTCTCGTCTACTCTCGACGGGACCCCGATTAAACCTCAATGTCGTGGAGAAGGGTACCCTACTAATTCCCCCTTTCCCCTTCACCCGTCGTCGTATCCGTACAGTGTCCCACAGAGCTTAAAATACCTGACTAAGACCCGACCCAACTCTCATTTTACAACAACGAGTTTCGTAGGAATTTCTAAATAGAAGAAAACCGTTTTTGTCGTCGTCTTAGTCAAGAACTCGAAGATGATTCACGGTCCGAAGATTGTCCGAGACCCTTATTCTACAAGTGGTCGAAAGTTTTTCAAGTGTCCAACCATCTTCTCTCTCCGTTCATCTATCTTATTGTTACTTTCACAGTCAACGAGTCAGTACAGGTTGAGAAACCTTGGGGTATCTGACAAGGGGTGGTCCGAGGAGACAGGTACCCTAAGAGGTCCACTCTTATGACCTTACTCAACGGTAAAGGAAGAGGTCACCTTGAAGGACTGGGTCCCTAGCTTGGGTCCAGAGGACGTAACTTCCGTCTAAGAACTGTGGTGCCAGTCACACCATTGTCGATGTCCTATTCATATTATAGTTTGACGTCTCCTCCTGTAGAGTTGGTAGGACTACAGTGAACACGACTCTACGGAAGGGACTGAGGAGGAGATCCCGGTCTAGTGGGACATTAAACGAGAACTCCGTGGGAACCGTAAAGGAATTACAGTAAATAGTACCAGAGTCGACCATTTATTAGATACACGTTACGTCCTCTGGGGCAATCTAAGGACCCAACCCTTCTAGGGGATCTCTTCCCTATCGACGGGAGAGGTCATAAGAACGGACCTCTTAGTGGTACCTGGCTCCTCGGACCTTTCGATATCAGGTTCCCCAACATTTCTCAACCTGTACTGATTCGTTGATTCGTATTTCAAAGAACACACACACACTATTAAAGCAATTACAGACCTAGGATCTAAGACTCGGAGTACTTCAGTCCGTGGTGAAAATAAAACGAATGAAATACAGAGACCGTGGATCCTGTTATAGACCGTGTATCCTCAACGAGGTTATTATAACACCAACTCACTTACCTATATCAATATATCCTTCAATTAAAACTTTCTGTACCATCTTTATTCGGTCCATTTCTCCTGCACCCCTTTCCACTCGGTCTTTCAACTTTATACTTGTTAATATCTCCATATATTTTCATACCTTCACTTTTTGACGTCCCGTCTTAATTCTCCTTCCGTCATTCTCACTTGAAAACTTTAAGAATTGACATAATAAGTATAAAAGAGAACATTCCGATTTTGAATGTACTCTCCGGTTTATAGTGACTATTATAGACCCTCCTTTGTGACCTGAACTACCTCTACATTAAACCCTCCGTCTACCCTCTGTTCTGTTCATAAAACCACTACTCGTTCTGTTATTTCCGCATCATACCGACAACTTGTTCGGTACACTCTTACTCTCAAATCGATTTCTTACAAATTCTTTAAGAAGAGATTCACACTTTACCATTATCCTTCCCCGTATAGACAACGGATCAACTACTTCCAATAACCGCCTTTATCGATCTGTTGTAACAGGACTTACTTTTACAGAGTAATTCACATGTAGGTCTAGGTATCTTTTTATTCTCCTTATTGTACTTGTCACTGATTACGAAAACTCTTTACTAATATACGGTCTTTCCATGTTATTATGAGTCGAAGACACACGATCAGGCAACTTATAAGTATTGTTCTGGTATTCTATCCATGATCCTTTCAGGGTGAATTTCTAGTCCATCATCTGGATCACTCCAATTCATTGAACAAGTTCCAGTAGGTCGGTTCGTCTCCACATCGGTCCTGAACTAGACTCTAGTAAACTGTAGACTTAGGTGAGAAAATTGATGGTTCAACACCTTGGTCCGAAATTCTGTCGGTGTTGTCTAACTTAGGAAGTAACAGACCTGAATTTAAACTCGGACATTAGAGTCGTAAGATTTTGATACAGAATGGGTAAATAACTGGAAAAACCTTTTATTAAACCCAGAATCAAGGTACCTTCGAGTCTGCCATTTCGTAGACGAACGTTATGCCCTTTGGGTCTAAGCTAGGGACCTATCCCTTCTAGGGGACCTCTTCCTTTACCGTTGGGTGAGGTCATGAGAACGGACTTTTTAAGGTACCTGTCTCCACGGACCACCCGATATCAGGTACCCCAGTGTTTCTCAGCCTGTGATGACTCACTGAAGTGAAAGTTAAGGTCAAGAAATACCTGAAACCTACAGGAACGACAGTATAGTTGGGAGTACTAAACCTCTAAACTTTTTCAAGGTCTTTCACTGGGAACCCTTGTAAGTCCAGTTGATACTAAGTCGTACTATCACCACCCCCCTAAGTCAACCAGTATCTACCATGACATTCACCCACTCAGTCTAGTACCCCTCGGAATATATAGTGTCCCTCCTCCGACTGGGTTGACTATTGAAATTTTTTTCTTTCCTTTAACTTTTCAAATCTTCAATTCCCAAAAGGTGTCATGAAACATTTTAGATATACACAAACATATGTAATGTATGTACGTACATAGAATATGTGTGTATATAAATATGTATATATGTGTATTTTATATATAATATACACACGTGTGTATTATAATACAAAAACAATAACAAATCCACCATTCAGGAGAGGTAGAAAAACACTGTGGTACCTGACGTCGTGGGGTCCGAGGGGACAGGATGTGACGGAGGGTCTCAAACGAGTTTAGGTACAGATAACTCAACCACTACAACACAAATGGATAGATAGATAGATAGATAGATAGATTATACATTACATATACCATATTTACATATTATATATTATATATAATGTTTCTATAATGTATGTTTATATGTAATATATGACCCGAAGGAACTACCGAGTCAACCATTTCTTAGGTGGACGTCACATCCTCTGGGTTCAAGTAAGGGACCCAACTCAGGGACCTCTTCCTTCACTGTTGGGTAAGGTCATAAGAACGACCTCTTTAGGGTACCTGTCTCCTTGGACCACCCGGGTACTCCAGTGTTCTCAGTCTGTACTGAATCTCTAATTGGGTGGTGGTATACAAATATACGAGTACGTATACAATAGTAATAATTTTATATACATACGTATATAAAGACTCTTCCGCTACCGCGGGGTGACGTCATGAGAACGGACCTTTTAGGGTACCTGCCTCCTCGGACCATCCGACGTCAGGTACCCCAGCGCTTCTCAGGCTGTGACTCGTTGAAGTATACGGTCGATTAGAAATAACTACAAATACCTGGTTACGATAGAACAGAAGAGTTCGTAATACAGTAAATTGGTAGTGTTGTAGGGTTCTTTCCTTAGTAAAAATAAAATTAAAAACATTATACCTTTTTTCCGACTCTCTTGAATCCCGTGAACCGTTCTGGAGTCACAATCAATCATCGACTCGATGAATAAACCAGGGGTCAGAAAGGTCGAGGGGTCCGGATAAGGTAATTTCCGGTACACTAAGACAGAGAGAATTGAACGGTGATGGACAAACGTCCATCGAGACGGTTTTCGACGAGGAAACGTTGAAGACTTCCAGTTCCGACCGTAGATGAGTAGACACGAAGTCACCGAATCGGGTTCGGGTACAGTTGTGGACACTTGCAAACACCTCACTTACTTCCTTACTTAACGGAGTCCCATGGGTCTACAATTCAGTGTCTCGACCCGATCTTGGTCTGAGGGATTCGTCTCGGACTCCTAGACAGAAGGTTTCAGAGAGAGAGGACACTTTATATCATAGATCATAGTAAAGGAGAAAGACTCACGTAGTGGTCTAAGACAGGACACGGTAGAAAGAGTGATGAGAACGAATTATAAATTGTGAACGGACTTAAAAGGAAGAACACTTAAGCGAAGAAAGAGAATTATCTAGTTCTCGTGGAGTCACCAATTTCCCTCTATTTCCTTTGAGTGTAAACAACTCAAACATATCGTACGGTTCGTAGTATAGTTCCGACAGTGTATATACTCAAATAAACTAGAAGTACTGTTAAGAATCTTTGTCAATAATATAGACGGAAAATGTCCTCTTGGTTAAACCCGAGTCTCTCATTGTACTAAACTTGCTATTGTGTGTCGTTCTTAGTCGTTCGACCCTAAGTCAGGGTCAAGAAAGACTGAGGTTTCAGGTACTGTGCCCGTGGCTCAAAGGGTGGGAGTGGAATTAACGGTGTACCGGGTCCGAAAGAGACGGTTTCTGTGGGAGGTGGGGAGGAAAGGGTGTGCGGAGGGGTATCGTCCTGGACTACCGTCACTCGGGCCCGTCACACCTCCCGACATCGTTTTTGCGCGAGACCGTAGAATCTTGTACCGTGTTCCATACGGTCGTTCTCCTTCTTGTCAACCACTTGTCAACCACTTACCTATAAAAATACGTTCTCAACGGATCTCTCTCCCCCTTTTCTCACTTTTTTTAACAAATATTTCCTCGGTGTTAATTATTCCAGAAACAATCGAAAAACCTAAAACTAAAAGTTCAGGTAACGAAACCCAAACTTTTTCTCGTCTTTCCAGGGACTCCTCAGTTCGAGGGGTCGAAGGTTTCGCACTTTCGTAAATCCTTTGGTTAGGTTCGGACGCACACAACTTCTAAAATCAATAAGTCGTTCCTCACGTTTCTACAAGACTTAAGGAAACCTGTCGAAGAGTAGACTTAACAAATATAATACCGTACAAGCCATACACCCGAATTCTCGACGTCTTACTGTTTCTCCTTTTTTTTCCCGCCCTTTCCTTATATCTCGTGGTACGAATCCTATAGCCTCTGTGACGTCGGTGAGATTAGGGAACGGATAGTGAAATGTAGGGAGAGGCTCGGAGTTGCAAGAGTAGTCATTTTACCCTTATTATCATAAGTAGTTTTACCCAATAACACTCCTGTACTTTGTGGTGTATCTGGAACTTTGACAAATCTTTAATCTTATAACCCAAATACCTCGTGAAAAACTATGTCACGAAGTGTATATAGTACCTGGAAGTGTAGAGAAAAACGAGAATTTAACTAAAACGTTCGTAAATATTATGTCTGATCACCGATGGTAAAGCCTCTTCCGTTACCGTGGGGTGAGGTCATGAGAACGGACCTTTTAGGGTACCTGCCTCCTCGGACCATCCGACGTGAGGTATCCCAGTGATCCCTAATATATGTTGACTCGCTGAAGTGAAAGTGAAAAGTGAAAGTACGTAACCTCTTCCTTTACCGTTGGGTGAGGTCACAAGAACGGACCTCTTAGGGTCCCTGTCCCCTCGGACCACCCGACGGCAGATACCCCAGCGTGTCTCAGCCTGTGCTGACTTCACTGAATCATCGTCGTCGTCCTCGTCACCGATGGTAAATAGTACTTCACTTATACGTTCCAGGTATAAAACGATATAAACTAGAACGTTATTAGGATACTCCATCCAAGGTAGGGACGTAGGGTGGGAGGGGTGGGAAAAAGTTAACTTCATTGACGACTCTTTCCAATTCCTTATTGGAAGAGTGTCCAGACACTCTTCGTCGTAGTCGCGAGTCTCTGACAAGACCTCACGTGTTCAACCAGGTTACACTCACGGTTGGTGAGACGACATACGGGTCTCGGGGCCCCGGTAGGAATCTCGACCGTGTTCCGGTCCATAAGACAACACCGAACTTAACATAGTGGGGGTTTTTTGTTATATGCGACTTCAGGAGTTGGGGTCCTGGAGTCTCAGTGTCTCTGTCGATATGTGTCTCCCTCCTTTGTGTTCCTCTTCTATCGGTAGACGTTCACTTCGTCTTTCCGAACCTTTGTTAGGAGGGGGGAACAGTGGAAGTCTTCCTCGGTTGAGACGAGTGAGGAACCAAAACCTGAAAGTCCGGGTGGACGTTGGGGACTCTCGAAAGAAAGATCGTTGGGGGTGTACCCTCATTTTCCTCCTTACCCCACTTACTGCTACCCTAAAGAGTCCGTTGGTAGGTTGGTAGAGTAAGAGACAACGGGAGAAGAGAACCACCGAGTCTATTTCTTAGGTGGACGTTACACCCTCTGGACCTAAACTAGGCACCCAACCCTTTAGGAGACCTCTTCCTTTGTCGATGGGTGAGGTCATAAGACCGAACCTCTTAAGGTACCTGTCTCGACGGATCTCCCGATGTCAGGTACCCCAGTATTTCTCAGTCTGTACTGACTCGCTGAAAATATCGTGTCGTGTCAAAGTCTCAGCATACTGTTATATAAAGGCAACAAATTCGGTGGGTCGGTCACCGGGAACCAATACCAGTAAGATCGTTTGATTACGTATAAGACTTAGGGGAGAAGACCTACTCTGTCACCCTTTCCTTCCACTGAACGAGTCCAACCATTCACCCTAGGGCTCTAGAAACGGTGTAAGGAACAAAATGAGGGTACGTACCCAGTGACCTTTCTTTCAAGAGTCCCACCCCGTCCCCGACCTTAAAGAGAACAAGTAACGACATAGGGGTCGTAAATGTAGTCAAGGACCGTACAATAATTGACTATGAACAACCTACCTACTTACTTACTTACAAGAAAGTTTAATGAATGGGTCTTGTAGTGTTAATTGAATTCTACCAATTTATGTCTTTTTCGTGCAGTGTAACCTTGTTCTCAAGGGTGGTGAGTTTCATTAACAATGTCGTTTCTTAAAATACGAAACTTAAGTTTATAAGAAGGTTGTTAGTCTATGTTAATACTGGTTCAAAAGTTTGGTTAAGGAGTCTTCAGACCAAAATATGTGACAGTCCATGTTTTGAGGTTCCAGGATTAAGAGTAAATATAAACCTTCGGTATCTGAAGGGACCGAAGGAAGTAGAGACTAATGACGGGTGCATCGACACAACCGTCTATTAAGGAGGGAGTAGTCGATGAGGAACCAAAAGGAAATAACCAAGAACGAGTCAAAGGGTCGAAGATTTGAGGCCTCACGAGGTCCTAAGACGACAAGAGACAGTTGAGTGAGAAACCGTCGGAGTGTGACAGACACCGAAATTTATGATAGGTACAAGAAACACAAACAACAACAAATCAGCGATTCAACACCGGTTGAGAAAACACTGGGGGACCTGACACCGGGTGGTCCGATGAGACACCCTCTAAAGGGGCCGTCCTTATGACCTCACCCAACGGTAAAGGAAGAAGTCCCCTAGAAGGGTTGGGTCCCTTAGTTTGGGTACAGATTACAGAGACCGTAACCGTCCGCTCAAAAAAAGAAAAGAAAAGAAAAAAAATAGTGACTCGGTGGTTCCTTCGGGAAGACTCCCACTTCAGAGTCAAATTAGGACACTTATTGGTTCGAGAAGAGGTGTAGTAACACGGTTACGAAGGGGTTTAGACGGGTCCGAGAGAGGGTTCTGTCCCAAATTGATCTAGAGTACATCGAGGTGTGGAGTAATTTTATAGGTGAAGTAAACGTACACTAAAAATCTTAGTAGTATAACGATTGTCCTCCTTGCCGGTTGAATTTCACCGTGTCATAGGAAGTTCGGAGAATGTGAAGTAGACTCGCTTCGAATGGAGTAATTCAAAAGCTCTTCCATGCAGTCGACGTCAGAGGAGGAATGGAACAGACAAAGAGACTTGAAGAACCATACGACCTACAGGACAGAATTCATTTAACGGAGAGTTAGGAAGAGATGAGACAGGGGACGGGGGTCCTCTGACTGGATATACTTCGCGTAGTCACCCGACGTCACGGGATTCCAAAGACCTACTTCACCCCTTTCTTCTCTTAGAGACGGTCATAAAAAAAGACCAAGGGAGGGACACTTCAGTGGAACCCATCCGACACAGGGTCTACGATGATTAGGAAAGACCCCCCGACGAGACGTCTTATGGGAGAGTAAATCCAAGACTAGTACCGAGAGAGGGTAGAGAAGGGAAGATCGGACCCCCACAATTGGAGACCCAAAGCAGGGATGAGGAATCCCAAGGGAAGGATGTGGAAACATTAATCGAGGAGTGGCTCGATAAGAGCATACTTACACAGTGGTCAAAGAAAGACCCTGGGACTGTCTCTGTGGACCACTAGGCATTTACAAAGGGATTGACTTGTGTAAAACAGGAACCATCGGTCTAACCTAGGTACGGGTAGGAAATTGTGTGTCTAAGAAAAAGACTCGGTGTGATGAGTCGACTTATTGTCTTTTCAGTCAGAGTGGAAATCCCGAATCTCAATACACCGGTTTCACTAGATAGAACATTAGAACCTAATTTAGCATGGGTTCACGACGTACCTGTCTCCTCGGACCACTCGATGTCAAGTATCGCAGAGCTCAGTCCGTGTTGATTTCACTGAATCGTGTGTACGTGTGTTCACGGTATTGAAGGACTACGAGGCCAAAGGTAGACTAGAACTTGAGAAAATTTACCTTAAATATACTCACTATATCTGACCACGTATCATCCGTGAAACTTTTATAATTAAATATAAGGAAGAAGAAGTGGAACTACGGAAACAAAAGGATCGAAAAAAAAGGACAAAGTAAAACTAATTACAATTATGGAATTTGAAGTCACCTCGACCACCTCATCGTGTCGTACATTAAACGTCAGTCTATTAAAGGAGTAGTCACCCTCAACGCGACCACGATTAAGCCCGACATAGGAGATAAAGTCAGGAAACAGAGTAAACATTTCTCGTGCAACATAACAAGGTTGAAGATGTCAAAAGACATACTCTAAGATGTAGCACTGACTTTCACTCTGCTCTTTTAGGTAAGGTGGGAGTCTGAGAAACTAACGTCCCGTGTACATGTTTTTCCGTAGGAATAATCCCTTTTAGATTCACGTGGTTAAAGACTCGTGTCCCAGAAAGAGACAAGAATCAATGTCGGAACTAAACACGAGTCACCTCAGTAACACCTTTCCTGTGACCTGCTTCCAATTCACCCTAGGGGCTAAGGTACTGGAAGACCCCGACTTCGTGATCAAGTGTGGTTCGTCAAGGGTAATCCGGACGAGTCTTCTCACCAAATTTCTCCCTCCACCTACTCGACTTCGTTCTCTCCACTATAGTCTTCCCTCTTTTGGACAATGTTTGGAGTTCTAGTTGTCGTGTAGTATCTCCGATTTTACACCTTGTGGTTCACGGTCTCAAGTCTGACCTCTAAAAACATCTGGTCTAACATATCGGATTTCCAGTTCTTGTATTTTTATCAAAGTTTGGATCTCTTCTCCCACCTTTTTATTCTACACCTATATTCGTTCCAGGTGGACCCTTGTTTAACAGACTTTTCTTAGTACACGGAGAGATTCCCTTCCGAACCGTATCAGGGTGGTTCAGTCTCTGGTCTCGACTTTCACCGAAATGGAAACCCTGGAACTGGAGAGACTTGGGAGCCTGAGTACATCCAATGTTCCCCAATTACCAGAGACGGGATAAGTAGTGGGTCCTAACAACACTCCTATTTTATTCTCTTATCTACACTTTCGTAAAGTATTTTGGGTTTTGTGATGTGTTTTCACTCCTAGGTCGTCTGTAAAGTGGTACATCTTGACTTGAGAAAAATTCTCCAGGGTATGGACCAGTCAACCTCAATCTGGTTAGGACTTGACGTAGAAGTAATCCTTACGTAAGTGACCCTCTCTTTGATATGAGTTTCTTTAACTTTGTTTTTTCGGTCGGTGTCCTTCTAACCACACCCGAACTGAAATTCCTACTCTCCTCGGACCAGAAGTTTATGCTTGGTTGGAACGAGGAACACTTGAAAGATGAAGAAAGATACCAAGTTGAAGTAACCCAAAGATAGTGTCGGGTTGAAAGAGGAACTCCGACTTTGAGTCAGTACCGTTGAGGGGCACCTACGACGGTGAAGGATCGTAGTGGTAGACTTTCCTCCTCTGGGAACAGGGAATAAAGATAAAGACTTTTTGGGATTCTCTTGAAGACGACGGAACCCAGTGAACAGGTAGATACTGGTCCGTTTCACCCCGTGACACTAACCAGGAAGTTGTATAAAACCTAGTTCCTTCGTCGATAACAAGTTAATATGGACCTTCCGTCCCACAATTTTCCTGTTTTTTTATCTACTCGTAATGTTCGAGTAGTACATTAATTGTACTATAGGGTAATTGATCCAAAACCTCTGGTTTCGTGGACCTGAAAAATCTTGTCTGGGGAGAGGAGGGTAACCTTCGTGTAGTCCTTCTCCCACTATCACTCAAACAGACACAGGGGTGTACTCCGTACCATGTGAGTCTTCCCCCTAGAATCCTCCGAAATGTCTTCCGAGATGAATGTCTTCACACCCTTCCTACTTCTTTTTGGTTTTTCCTACTATTTCATAGGTTTCCGACAGTGGTCACCCTTCCATAAAGACAAGAACCGGACTTTCCCTTTCCTACTCCCTCCCCTCGGACTTGGGTGGCTCTGTCCATCGAATCCCTTCCTTCCCGGGAGGTGTGTCCCTGAGTCGATATGGACTACCTGTTCAACCCTTCCTCGTCCCTTATGTTGGTGGAAGGAGAGGAAGGTGGACGGATAAGGGACGGCACGTGGAGGAACCGGTCAGGGTTGATCTTCAGTCTTCAGTTCCGTGAGTCGAACTGTGTCAGAAATTGTCTAGGGGTCCCACTCAACCTTTCTTTACCGTTCCCTTGGACCTCGCGAATACCTCCTGTAGGTCGTACCCCGTGGAGACGAGGGAAACCAGGTTTTCTTCAAGTAAGACATTTTACCCCGTCAAAATTTTCTCGGTCCCCTCAAATCCCGAATATGCCCGACACTGCGAGTAAGTCTGGACTTCAATGTCTGAACAGACATAGATCGGAGTCTACACAAAACGCGTAGACTGTGTCGAAGTTTCTGTTTTGGTTCTGTCGTTATCCGTTTGTTCGAGTACAGAAGTTTGATCGTGGGAATTCCATTCCTACGCGGAAGGTCGAGGGGTGTCGGTAGTGGCGAGGGTTGACCGACGACGGACGGTTACACATGTGACTACAAAGGATCTCATAAACTAAACTCCTGGATATTAATCTTTTCAGTCTAAAGAAGTAAAAAGTCTATCTCTTTGACCCGGATTTTTCCCTTGTATCAAACGGGTACCGATGTGTCGGAACCACCCTTAAGACAGACGGGTCTGTTTTTATCCTTATACATTAATCCTCCCTACTTCATTTCTCACCAGGTATAGGTAATTCGGTTTTAGGCAGGAGACATATGACCATGACTTAACTTAGAGTCTCTCAAACCCCACTTCATCTTTTCTTATCGAAATAACGAAACGATTCCTTCTCCCGGTGTCGTCCGAATCAAGTCAAGTCAAGTTAACGAGTCACCACAGGCTGAGAAACACTGGGGTCCCTGACGTCGTACGGTCCACAGGGACAGGTAGTGTTTGAGGACCTCGAACGTGTTTGAGTACAGGCAGTTCAGTGACCACGGTAGGTTAGTAGAGTAGGAGATAATAGGGGAAGAGGAGGACGGAAGTTAGAAAGGGTCGTAGTCCCAGAAAAGGTCACTCAATCAAGAAGGGTAGTCAACCGGTTTCATAACCTTGAAGTCGAAGTCGTAGTTACGAAGATTACTTATAAGTCCTGTCTAAAGGAAATCGATTGTGGAAGTTTTGGTACACAGGGTTGGACCTCCCCCATCACTCCTCAAAATATTATTAACAAGTTTTTCCTCCCGCACTAGTCGAACACTGGTAAGAAGACTAACCAACCACCACTCCATTAACCCTCAGTCGTAAATTTTGGAAAGTTAAGGTCGATTAGACGCCAGAGACACGAACACCCTTCGTTTATCAATTGAAGAAGGTGGTTGACGCCTAAAGTCATAGACGTTTTGTCGATTTTCTATAACAATACACATAGTGAACTCCCCCTTTGGTCCTGGGATGGAGTTCCGATGGGATTGTAAAGAACTGATCAGCAGGAAACATACATGTAGGGATGGGAAGAGACTTATCGTTGACAAACTTGAACAGGAACCGAAAGGCCCGAGGGACCACTGAGTCTCCCATTTCGCAGACGGACGTTACGTCCTCTGGACCCAAGCTAGGGACCCAGCCCTTCTAGGGGAACCTCTTCCTTCACCGTTGGGTGAGGTCATGAGAACGGACCTTTTAAGGTACCTGTCTCTTCGGACCATCAAATATCAGGTACCCTAGCGTTTCTCAGTCTGTGCTGACTCGCTGAAGTGAAGCGAACCGAAGAGTCCATCGAATTACCATTTCTTAGACGAACGGTCACGTCCTCTGAGTCCTCTTTCTCCAACCTAGGGAGCCAGGCCTTCTAGGGGACCTCCTCCTTTACCGTAGGGTGAGGTCACAAGGACGAACCTTTTACGGTACCTGTCTCTTCGGACCATCTGATACCGGGTACCCCAACGTTTCTCAACCCGTGTTGATTCACTGACTCGTACGTACGTGTGCTTGAACGGAAAACCTTGAGCCCTTTCGAGAACGTCCGACTTACTTTGGATTAAGGATGTTCGTTCTTTTCCCCCTGTGTCTTTCTGAAACACGGGCCGTCGGGGTGTCCCAGGACGATCCAAAGTTACCCTCGATGGAAGTGTGTACCTTCGTACCCAATACGTTTCTAAGAAGGAAACACACCGGGGTCCTTCGTCTCTTGATCCTGTCATCCCACTACTACCAGTCACGTCCAGTCTCGAACGTCTCCCGAGAAGTCTTACCTGACTCGACGGAGAGAAGTAGGACTAAAGGGTAGACACGTCTACCAGGTAATTATCTTCGCCTGACGGGGAACGACTCCTGCGTGACCTGAGACAGGAGACTCGGGGGGAGGATGAGATACTTAACTCGACTACGACTCAACTTAACCTTACTCTCCTTATACAGACGAACCGAGAAAAAGGACCTAATAGAAAGTAAACTAAGGTAAGACAAAACCACCGTACACCCACCCCTCCAAAATAAAATAGGAGCTAAGTTTTAAGAATCGGAAGGAGGGAAGGAAAGATACACTTCCATCTCTCCTCGGACTTACACACCCCTGTCTCCTTTGACCAGACTCACCTCCTCCTTACTCTCGATGACCACCACTGACTTTGTCTTTCTTTCCACACACCGAGAGCGCACATCGTAACCTTGACAGCCGGACAGGTCTACCCCTCCCACCGACACGACGTGTCCCAGCGGTCCTTGAGTCAAGGAAGACAGGATAGCGGAATGGTAGGGAATAACAGACGTTTTTACAAGTTCCTTACTGAGAGGAGATGATATGGGAGTACGGTGAAGAGCGTTTCCGTCTTCTGCTGAACGTCATGTTCGTGTAAGTAAAATCCTTCACAAGGTATCGTTGAAGAATACAGGGTAGTAAGTATTGAATGAGTCCACCAGTATAGATCAGTCTCCCTTCCGTCCTTTGTCAAAGATCGACCTTCGGTGTCCAGGTCAATTTATTTCCTTCTTCATACAATCAATACCCTTTAGTCTTACTTATCTACAATCCTCGGACCATTGTGTAAGTGCTGTATAAAAAGATCGGTCTTCAAGGAGGAAAACGGGAGATACTTTGGTTTCGAGTAGTAGAAGGTTTATAGTGCAATTTAGACGGGAGAGAATTGCGAATGGGTTCTTTGGGTAAGAAGTTCTCACAGAAGTCGTAAGAATCTTTTAGTTCTATTACACGGAGGTGGGTTCCTTTTTGCACTTCACAGCTAAGTCTACGTTTAGGGAGGTGGTGGTGATGGAAACGGTAATAGGGGTCAAGTCGTTTCCACTCCTTACTACGATGTTCGATTGTAAATGATCCGTGGTGGATGGTTCATGGTCCATTAGACGACACAATACTCGTAGTAAAGTAAGGTAGAAGTGTTAACGAGAAACTCAATCTATGACAACAGTCAACCGTCTATTGTGTGATACTTCAAAGAAAGGGTTTAAGAGGTCGATGTTTCTCGGTCTAAATCTTAAGTTTATATTCTGGAGACCTAGGTTCCAAATAACGAGAAAAGTAGTGAAAAGTTGAAAGATATTTCTCGAAAAGTTATCCCATCGAAGGGTCTTGACTTTGTCGACCCATTGAGTCTCAACTATGTGACCAGTCTGACTATTGAACTTACACTATGTGTTCCGTTTTGTCAGATCGATTGAATACGTAACACAAGGAAATTGGAAGATCCACTCACGTACAACGGAGTACTTAGTCCGGTGAAGAAACGAGAACAAAAAACAACAAATCAACGTTCAACATAGGTTGTGAAAACGCCCCGGTACATGACATCGGGTGGTCCGATGAGATAGGCACCCTAAAGTGTCCGTTCTTAGGGACTCACCCTAAGAGGTCCCTTAGAAACACTGGGTCCCTAACTTGAGCGCAGAGGACGAACGATCTGTGGAAGAAACGGTGACTCGCGGACCCTTTGGGAAGAGAGACAAAGTCTCCTGCATGAAGAGGGGAGACAAAGGTAGGAAAGAACTAAGGAAGTCACTGCAAAAGAACCCCCTTTCCTCGTCTAACTTTTGACACCGATATATACATTGGTAATTTTATCTACGAGACGGATATTTTTACTCGAACACGGTCCCGGATTATTTAATGTACGATTGTACGGTCGAGGGGTCAGATGTTCCCTTAACGTTAGTAAAGACTAGTCTCATCGTATGAGGGTCGGAGAAGTAAACAATCAAAGAATTGGGTCGTGTCGACTCCTGAAATAGCCGTAAGTAAAGTTGTAAGAACTCATGGTGTCCCACGAACCAATATTTGATCTTTAACGTCTAGTCTTCACCTCCTTTGTGTCCCAAACGGGAGTCCCTCCATTCTCAGATGTCACCCTCTTGTTTTATTTCCGTTGTTCAGTAACATCACGGTACTCTAAATGGGTTCCACGACAACCAAATTTTCTCGGAGAATTCAATTTTCCTCCTCCCCTCCCTTCCAGACTCGACTTAAAACTTTGGATCCTATATTATTCTACGTCGAAAGACCTTTCTTGTAAGGTCCGTCTCTCTTGTCTCATACGTTTCTTCCGTCCTTTGTATAGTACACGAAGTCCTTGGTCTTCGTCTATCTCTTAAAACGTCATAGTTCACTAGTAAGGTTAAATTCCTGGAATAAACTAACTTCGGTTCCTCAAAATTATATCGATATCATTGAAACCCGAAGGGATTATCGAGTCAGCCATTCCTTAGGTGGAAGTTACGTCCTCTAGGGCCAAGCTAAGGACCCAACCCTTCTAGGCGACCTCTTCCCTATCCGATGGGTGAGGTTATAAGAACCCGAAGGGAACACCGAGTCGACGATTTCTCAGACGGACGTTACACCCTCTGGACCCAAGCTAGGGACCCAACCCTTCTACGGGACCTCTTCCCTTTCCGATGGGTGAGGTCATAAGGTTGGATCTCTGAAGGTCGTTAAAAACTCCCCGAAGGGACCACCGAGTCGACGATTTCTTGGACGGACGTTACGTCCTCTGGGTCCAAGTTAGGGACCCAGTCCTTCTAAGGGACCTCTTTCCTTACCGTTGGGAGAGATTATAAGTACGGACCTCTTACGATACCTGTCTCCTCGGACCTCCCTATTTCAGGTGTCCCAACGTTTCTCAACCTGTGTTGACTCGTTGATTATGTATAGTATGGTTCCTCAAAATTCATCCTCTCATTTCACCGTTGTAGACACAAAATCTTGATAGGGAGGACCGCTATAGTCCTCTCGGACCTCTTTAGTCCCTCTGGACAATCTTTCGTCAACGTTAATAGTATCTCCTCTCTTCTATTTTACATTCACACACTACAGAGTCTTTATTTTGATCTCTTAGCCTACTACACACAATTCCTAAATAACACAGTCCATAATAAGATACAAGAAACGATATTGTCTAATACAGTAGGAATGTGGTGAGGTTCTTCCACCTATGATAATGACAGGGAGAAAATTTCTACTACTTTGAATCCATAACTTGGGTCGATTCTTTACTATCTTGATCCTAAACTCGACCCGGATCGGGGTCTCGGATGAGAGAATTCGTGCCTTCCCTTACGAAAGTAAAATAAAAGAATGACTTTATACTCCAAAGGATTCAAAGAAAAACTTCTAATATTCTTGACAGATCGTCACTTAATCCTTCTTCTGACTCTTCAATTGATCGAACTATTGGAACTTTCGTACCATTAGATACAAGGGTAGACACTGTACCTGTACTAGTATATAAGAAGTATCCTAAAAAGACGTCTAAATTCCCTGTCACTTGTATGTCACTGATCGTGTCTCGGAATCTTTTGTCAAAAGTTTACAATCAAAGAAAACAAAAAGGAGGGGGAACCTCCTACGACCATTAAACGTTGAGGATAATTCCAAGAAATATTTGTCTCTACTTTTAAGAATTTCTTGAACTTAAGAATTTCTAGAACTTCTATTTACTTGATGGCGATACACATTGTTATATCTAATTAGAACCTTTTGATTATAATCTATTCTTTTCGGTAAGAGTCTCCTGATGTATACCGCAAGATAAGGTAAAAATACTTCGGGTTTTGTTGTTTTAGATTTATTACATAACAAATCCCTGTACACCTATACACCGGTAAAAAAAAAAAAAATTCTTTTCCTGATGAATTGTGTTGTAATTTATCTCAACGTTTATCAGTCTGTGCTGACTCGTGTGTGTGAGTGTGTATTGTGTAATTTCTACCGTCAAGAATGACCTCTCCTTTCGTCCCTTTGTCCTATTCCTCCCCGTGTACCAACCACGTAGCCATTTCCGTTGTCACAACCACGACTCAAGTAACAGTAAATAAAATAATAGTAATAATTGGAGAATTCTCGTCATTTATGACGACGACGACGACGACAGAGAAGTCAGCACAGGCTGAGACACGCTGGGGTATCTGTCGTCGGGTGGTCCGAGGTGACAGGTGCCCTAAGAGGTCCGTTCTTGTGACCTCACCCAACGGTAAAGGAAGAGGTCACGTACTTTCACTTTTCACTTTCACTTCAGCGAGTCAGTACAGGTTGAGGATCACTGGGGTACCTGACGTCGGGTGGTCCGAGGAGGTAGGTAGGACCCTAAAAGGTCCGTTCTCATGACCTCACCCAACGGTAACGGAAGAGTAAACTACATCGTAATTTATGATGTATATAAATTCGTCTATTACTTCCCTTGTTTCTAAAGTTCCTCCATCTTATCCGAAGTCCGAACCGAACTGAACCCTGGGTTTGTTCTTTCATCCCGAGATAGAGAACCGCGACGAAGGACATCTGATTTTTGAAGGAATTAGACCTGTCACACCGAAGTGACCGTTGACGTCAGTATAGTAAGACCGTGAGTCAGTTCGTCTTTCGTAGAAGAAGAAGTAGTCGAGTTCGTTCACTGAGTCTTGACTTGGAGTAGGAAGGGCGACCGGACGACCCAGTACGAGTCACGACCTCAATTAGGGACTCCGATTCCACGCGTGACTAACTAAATCAGTCCCAGTATACGACCTTAGTGTACCAGACCTAACCTTAGCTGAGCTTCGCGTTAAGTTCTTATTCCCGTCGTGACCGAGGAAGTCTCAGTCTGACCCTATAAGTACTATGTGGTTCCCACCTACAGTCCCATTTGTGTCATTTACCGGTCTCCTTGATAAATTTTATGGACATTAATGTAATGTGCACAACTGATATTTGAAAAACCTTTCAACTCTTTTAATATTTCCGTGTTTATCTTCGGTGGTCGGTAGAGTGTTGAGACTCTTTTGGTTGTAATTGTGAGTTTGGATAATAAAGGAAGGAAGAAAATTTTTTTAAAGAAAACAACGTAACTACTAACATTTAAGTTGATACATTGGACAGAAGTAAATTGTTTACATAACAACTACAAAATAATCCGATTATTTTAAATACACGAAGAAAATAGGTAAATCCAAAATAAATAGTCGGTAATCACTCGGGGAGAATTCAAGACCCATGAAGTACTTCACAAACCTTATGACTTTACTAACAGTGACAAGAGTAGGAGTTAAGAGTTCTGTTTAAGTATTCGATGATGACTTATTCATCAATTCCCCCCCTTATATGTATATATATATTATATATGTGTGTGTATTCATCACCTACAGACATATATCATATTACATGTACAAAGTTATATACAATATATATATAATACTTTTGGAATTCGTCCCGGGGGATGGATTGGTTCCCAAAGATCGGTATACAGACTCGAGGCAACGATTCCCCACATCCTAACGTCATTCGGATCCTTTGCCCACCCTCCGATTCCGACGTCTCATTTCCAGGTTCGTTTCTACTGTCATATTCGTTCCTGTGTCCACTTCCGTGGTATCACAAAGAACTCGGCTTCTACGTCACTTCCCTCTGCTTCGACCTCTCTTCCTTTTACCTTCCGGAATGTGAGAGACGTCCTCTTCGACCTGAGGAGTCTCCCTCCGGTGTCAAATAAGATCAAACCCCTACGTCAGACACGAGGTCGAGCCCTGTGTGGTGTTAGACTTAACGGAAAGAAAGTCCGAGAGATACACGGACCGACTTAGAATGCGTAAGAACTCCCTTTTCATTACCTGACGAGTGAGGTATATCGGAGGAAGGGGGTCGATTCCCCTTCGGTTGAGGGAGGTTAGAGGTACCCATGGTTGGAGGGAGACGACAGTAGAACCCGTGAAACTACCACTACACAATTCCGCTCGTACCCTCAACCAAGACACGTGTGGAGATCTAACGGGAGGGACCTACCTTCCGTACGACTCCAGGACCAAACTTAGTAGAAACACAAAGGACGAGACAGACTGTGTATCTTACACTCAATCAATTTGTAACACTTTAACTTGATGTATGGTCCTCGAAAGTTGACTCTCTCTAAAAAGGGAGGTACTCCGTTGACCTCTCCAAATCTTTGTAGAAATCCACAGTACTGACTACTCCCTCCTCTATGATCTGTACATTCACCGATATCGGTCCCTACGACGATTTGTAAGATGAGACGTGTTCTATCGGGGACGTTGTTTCTTAATAGATTAGGATTTACAGTCAGTAAGACTCCAACTCTTTGGGACTTTATATGACTCACTCCATATCCCCAATAACCGACCCAACAGGTCTTGTGAGTAACAAAACAGAACCGAGACATCGAAAAAAGAATCCACTGACACCCGCTCATACATGAGAGACCCAGAGACCCGGTAGAAAACATCCCACAGATCTGTCGTATGATTTTTCGTCTCTACAATAAAACAGCTGTTTCCAGGTAGATCAGTTCCGATACCAAAAAGGTCATTAGTACATACCTACACTGTCATCCTGGTATTTCTTTCGACTCGTGACTTCTTGACTACGAAAACTTAACACCACAACCTCTTCTGAGAACTCTCAGGGAACCTGATGTTCGTCTAGTTTGGTCAGTTGAGATTTCTTTTAGTCAGGACTTATAAGTAACCTTCCTAACTACGACTTCGACTTTGAAGTTATAAAACCGGTGGATCACGTTTCTTGACGGAGTGACCTTTTCTGAGACTATGACTCTTTCTAACTTCCGTCCTCCCCTTCCCCTACTCTATTAACTTACCGTAGTGACTGAACTACCTGTACTCAAACTCGTTCGAGGTCCTCAACCACTACTTGTACCTCCGGACGGCACGACGTCAGGTACCCAGCGTTTCTCAGTCTGTACTGACTTGTTGACTTGACTGTCTTGACTATCATGCCTCTGGTATACGAACTCAGTCAATTTCCACTTGAGTTTCAAAGTGAGTTGACAGATGGGAGACACTCCAGGACCCGTGTAGTCAGAAAGACAAAGACAAAGGAGAAAATATTTATCCCTAATGCCACGGATGGAACCTTTTCAAACTCCTTAAAATACATTTGGGAATGTATTTTAAAATACATTTAATGTACTCCTTGAAATACATTTACTCTATTAAATACATTTGGTTCTAGGTATCGTGAACTGGGTATCTTCTACGAGTTATCATTTATAACAATACTATGGTGATGGTGACGATAATTATCTTATTTCCCGAATGATTACCTGAGATCCCAGAAAAGGTTGAGATTATCCAAAATCTCTTGAGGACGTAGACAAAAGGGACGTATCTTTACAAGTCACAAAAACGAGTCGACCTCATTCACACCACCGGTCCGTACCCATAGACTACCCCAAAGTCGTTCATTGTATACCGTACGAGTTTGACCCTTTGAACGCAAATACTCACAAATCAGTGAGTCATTGCAGGTCACGAAACGGTGGGGTACCTGACATCGGACGGTCCGAGGAGACAGGTACCCCCCCAAGAGGCCCGTTCTTGTGACCGTACCAACGGTACGGGAGGAGATCCCCTAGAAGGATTGGGTCCCTAGTTTGGGTCCAGAGGACATAACGTCCGTCTAAGAAACGGTAGACTCGGTGGTCCCTTTAAAACTCCTTACAAATAATTTCCCTAATAATATTTCTCCATCCGTCCAAATTCTTTGGTTGTTTTTCATTAAACCCCAATGTGATAGGTAGATTTTCTGAATTCCTCTTTTTATCAATAGTCCTAGGTCTCTTCCATTAAGACTCCTCCACCCAGGGAATCTCATCGATGTCACTTTGAAGCACCTCTATCGGTCCCTTATTTACAATCCGAAGGAGTAGAAAGGAGAGGTAGAGAGTGGACACGGATGGTAACAGGTATAGGTTGTCCTTCCATCTCCCGTCTTTCGGACAACTACGTCGACAAAACAGTTAAAGGCTCCAGTACCCAGAACAATTCTTCTACCCATCTCACCTAGACTTCTCCGTTTTTTTATAGTCAATGTCGTAGCAGAATCTCAGACACCTCATCGTCGTCAGAACCCAAACCCTTAGGCCGACAGTCTAGTTTTACAATCATCAAATCGAGAACCGTCCCCTCTCTATCGTGGTCTCCACTGGTAGAGAGGGTGAGACCCACGTAGAGTGAGGGGTCTCAATCCCCCTTTACGTCAAGACTAGACTATTTCTGAAGTCACTGAAGAAAACTCATTACGGACGCAGTCTCTTCTCTTTCTTGTGTCTCTTAGATGTACGACCCTACACCTTGTACCACCACCGACGAAACCCTTTGTCGTACTGAACCACCTTGGGACCACTGGACACAGGGTCAAAACTGAGATAGTAAACGACCGAAACACTAGAGACCCTGAGTCAAAAAAGTGGTCATTTTATCCTATCGTCAGAGATGTTTGGATAAAACACCTAATTCTTCTGAAGTTTCTCACATCTCGGACAGGAACTGTTGAACAGTACGAGTGATTCTGGTCTAAAGTAAATCAATTGTAAATAGTTTACCTGGTCAATGACCCGTGGTCAGAACACGAACTTCATTTTAGTACTACTGATTCCATTCCGGGGTTTGAAATTTTTTTAACGTCAGATCTTATTCTCAAAGGTAGGACCCTACCTATCCATCCGTAACCTCTAAGACATGAGAACTTTGGTTTACGTCTTTTAACATGTATATAATATATCCAGACACGTAAATAGATCTTTCTATAGTAATCCAAGAGATTCAATTCTTAGTGACTTCCTCTTGAAAATCTACTCTTAAGGATTGTCTCGTTTACTGTTCGGAGACTAAGTCGTCTTGTTGTTAATTTATTTGTTTTTTGGGACTGTTGGGACTGTCATGAGTCGTAACCCTTTTACGTTAAGCTCCTACGGAGGTATTAGTGCAGAAAACACCGGGATGGACCTTCGTAAACCCAAAGTCTCCGTTTAAAGTCCTTCCTCTGTATTCGAGGTGTATTGCCTAATGAAAGGTCATCAGTCTACAGTCCTTCAACTAACCCTCCTAGACTGTGACAATTCTTCTACGACTTTCTAATGGATGTTTCGTAAGATATAACCTCGTACACTGGGCCTTCAAGGGAGCGTTGAGAGTCCGAAGTGATAGAGTGGTCTTCGCGTACATTTCTATTACCGCCACTGGAACGTTTGGTGTCGGTGTATCTTTGTGTATGGAGATGAGAAAACTCCACACACAAAGATACACAGACACCAACGACACGAGACACACACTCCAGAGTACTAATGTACATTTCACTCTACATTGTTCGACCCCTTCATCCAACGACTATTCCATTGTCCTTCTATCTACTCTATCACGAAAAACCTCACAGAACAACTCGAGTGTCCACACAGGTACACCTTTTCAACAAATTTGTTCGTATATAATAATCTATGAAAGGTTCGGTTGACTTCTTGTAACTGAGACTGGTTCCGACCTAAGGTTCTAATCCAAGGTACCTTCAAAGAGAAGAGAACAAGGTTCCCGATTCCGGGTACTGTTCATTATAGAAATTTTGTAGAAATGTCGTATGTAAGGTTTGGGTGTTTTCTGATAACTACATAAGTGAGTAACCTACAAATAACTCGTGTAAAGTACACAGGCCTTCACATGGTTCTTAATCTCTATGTCCACACCTATATTTCCTCCCTAACTCGGTTTAAATAACTTACTTTCCATGAATTATTAACAATAGACTAAATTGGGTCTATGATAAGAACGTTCTACCTATAGCATAAGTAAAATCGTAAATATCCTTTGTCTGATTCGTTGAACAGGTTCCAAAAACTTCAACAATCTACAATGTGAGTTCCGTCTTAGTGAGGTTTCGGACACTCGGTAACTCAGAGACGGGAATTCCATGAATGTCGTAGGACACCCCGGGTGTATGGTATTTATGGACGACCGGGTACGCCTCGTACTACTCACCCGACTTACTCACGACTCCCCGGTTGGTCAAGATCACAATGGGGGTAGAGAGTTAGTCCTCGTTCGACCCAGGGATGACCTGAAGAAAAGAACCGTCTTGAGAGTGACCGGGAAAGAGAGTAAGACTTACAGAGGATTATTTAGTCCTCTTTTACGGGGTCCCGGGTGCGGACCGAGAGAACAATGGCATTTAGAGCCCACACTCATACCACTTACCACCCAAATCCATTAATGTATTATATTTTACCGAGAACGGAAAGAGTTCAGACTTCTTAACAATAGACACATAGAGGAAGACGTTAAATACCGGTAAGACCTGTTCGCCCTCGTAAGAGTGACGGTAACGGACATCTAATACACGAAAGGGTGACCACTTATAAGGACTACCAATTACTGATAATAAAGATAAAGATATCCGACATGAGTATATATGTATTATTTATGTCCGTACAATCTACTACTCCCAGTTAAATAGTACTGAGGACTGAATCTCTCGTCCCCATCACCCCCGTCTCTATCCTAAACGCAAAGAGACTTGTCGGGGAAGGTTACTTGTCCCCGAAGAAAGTTCCCCTGAAGGTCCTTGAAAACGGAAGGTTGTGTATGGTCGAGTAAAGTTCCACCAAGTCGACATTGTCGAGTTTATTATTAACGAACACAACTAAAATGGTGTATTAATTGACACGTTAACCCAAACGAGAACGTAATATGAAAGTAACAAAGAACTAAGAATTAGTGTCGCAGTAAAGAGTTTTACTCCTGTTACAGAAGTACAGCTATAGGGGTCGAGAATAAACCACGAGACATCTATATCACCTTCTTCACATTAAAAAATCCGTCAGTCGGTCAGAAGTAAAACAGGGATTAGTCGGCAAATAATCGACACACACATTGGAGGTCGTTAAATGACATACAGATGTCTCGTAATGGTAGAGGAGTAGACGTATACTCCTACCGTTCCTAGAAACCGAAGGAAGACACCTGTAGAGTTATAAACAAAAGTAGTAATGATACCTCTCTAGCCAGAAGACATATTTATTAATATTATTAGGTTGGAAAGTAGCACAACACAATCGAAACGAATTCCACTTACTTCAAAGAATGGCATACAACTCCGACAAACAAGTAGGTCGTGAAGGACCTCGGGATTACACAAGGGGTCTGTTTCACAACCCACCTACCCTGTCTCGGTAGTCTTTTCGTGTTCGGACCGGGTTTGGTCTGGAGTCGCGTTTTCGACCGACGACATAAATGGTCTAGATGTGGTCCGTACAAGGTACCGGAGCACACCGGGACGAAGGGCGTAGACATAATTTCCTACCACTTTTTTCTTTTTTTTTCACCGCCAAGGGGCCACCAGGCCACCAGGTCACAAATTCTGAAGTGGAGGGTGACTTTTTCCGTGTCCAAGCTAGGGTGTAGGGGTGTTACACCTCCTAATACTACGAAACACCTCTTGGTATGCTCAAGTGAGTCGTGGAAGGTCCTCGAACGTCGCCACCCCTCTGTTCTGGTCACCCCCTTGTTCTGATATATAAGTCGGGAAAGGACTGGAAGTCACAGTTCCAAAGAACCTTCTTTACTAGAGTTCCGACTCTGAGGGCACCTGTTTCTTTTCAACCGATCTTCTTCCGTTCTCGTCTCTCGTCCACCCCGTCTTCCCTCTGTAAAAGACTTTCCTACGAGTCGTAAAGTCTCAAAACTTCTACTCGGTCTTGTACCACCTAACTCATCGCGGTTTAAGAATTTATATGTGGACCGAATAATCTATCGATACCCCGTGACTGACGACACTTGACTTACGAACGTCGGGTTGTTTAAAGATACAACTTCGAATTTAGAGTTCACATGACCGGAAACCTCTACACCGGATACCCTCCATTAAACCAATATTTCCACCTCGGGATCACTTACCCTAATCACAGGAATATTCCCCAAAGGATCCACTGAGTCACCATTTCTTAGGTGGACGGTTACGCCTTTGTATCCTCTATTTCCAAGTTAGGGATCCAGTCCTCCTAAGGGACCTCTTCCTTTGCCGTTGGGTGAGGTCATAAGGACGGACCTCTTAGGGTACCTATCTTCTCGGACCAGGAAATATCAGGTACCCCAACGTTTCTCAGCCTGTACTGAATCGTACGTTGTGAGTTCTCCTACTTCTCTGGTCTCGAGGTAGACAGTACCCTCCTATGTTCTCTTCTGTCGGTAGGTCACTAGACATTTAGTCGTTCTCCCGGAACCAGTTTTTGGGTCGGTGTGACTATGGGACCAGAGTTTGAAGGTCGAAGGCCTTAACGTTCTTTCTTTCTTCGTGAATAACGTATTTTGGGTCAGATACTATCTATAGGACAATCTCGTCGGTTTGATTCTGTAAGTGGAGTAACCTTTAAATAAACTTATTATGACAAACATATGACCTTTCACTACTCATTAATCCCCCGTGACTTTTCTAAATTATTGTTAACCGAACCGGGTCGTAACTCCTTCCTTTCCCTCCGTCGTTCTCGTTCTCGACCCTGGACGGGAGGGGGAGGGAGTCCGTCCACAATTGGGAAATCAGTGACCTACACTTCTCCAGGATCCCTCCCTGTCACCGACGGGGACCGGTGAACCCCGTTCATCCCCGAACACAGTCACCGACACTTTACCTACCATACTTTTATAAAGTTACAACATTCTTGGTCACACTAAGGATGGTTATAAATGACGGACTTTTAGTCAGGACTAACATCGACATAAAGTGTAATCAAATTTAGGGACATGACTCGTACTGAATTGGGTAACAGGACTCTTTAACGAGGACAGGAGTTCTTAGAGTATTGGGTTGTCTCTTCTGTGTAAACTCTCGCTTGTAGAGTCCTCGTTACACTATGTAAGTTGTCTCGTGAAGGACAGAGTGCTGGTGACACCCTTCGCTCACATATTTCACAATAGGACGAACATGTCGTTCTCCGTCCCCTTCAAGTCCTCGTAGGACCCGGTACGGACCTCGATGTGTCGGTTGTTCCCCACCTCGGATTTGTGGAGATTTAGGTCTCGTAGGGTACTTTTCCCTAAAGGTACTGTCCTCCTCGACGAATTAAGACAAATTAGTGACGGTCTCCGGGTCTAACAAGAGACCTGTGCCGTGTCAGTTAACCGGGAGAGAGACCCTGGTAGACTTGTCCTCGAGTAGAGACGGGCACCCGTTACAGTACGTGTCCAGGGTACTGGTGACTTGGTTGACTGGAGTTCCGAACTGTCGTCATCCCTTCCGGGGCCACAGGAGGAAAAGGATTCTCTCTTCCCGTGAGCCCTTCCCGTAGTCTGACCTTTCCCGTCCCGGACGAGACACTGTAGTCTTCGGTCATTCTGTACCGGTGCCTTTTCGTCCTTTCCTACTAAACTTTAGAAGTCCGGTGACTGGACCGGACCCATGAAAATGTACTAGTCGTCGTTGGAAATTTCGAGAACCATAAAAGCCAACCTCTACGACAAAAAGAGTCTCGTGAACTTCACCGGTCCCTTATATTTTTGATGTGGAGACTAAAGACCGAGAACAGGACAATAAATAGATCTGGTGGAGGGTAGAGGAAAAGAGGTCGGAGGAGAGACGTAGTAGGAGTGGACGGAGGAAACCATAGACCTAAGGGTCCTTAGTGGCTTCTGACGACATCTTAGACTACCGAACAATACCTGTATGTTGAGATCGAGTAAAGGGGGGAAGAGAGTACTCGTCAAAACGATAAACAGAAAACCATGATCACCCTACGATCGATTCTCCGAGGTCCGACCTAACCAAACCGTCCGCATTGACTAATTTAACTAAAGTCCGTTCGGGAGGAGAGTAGGGGTAAAGGGGCTGGGGGTCGTTAGTCTCTCTTGTAGATCCTCTCCGAACGACACAAGGAAGAGGTACACCGACGGGGGTAATAGAGTGTCAAGGTATTAATCATTATAAATAAACATGGAAAGTATTTATAACTGGTTTACGGTTGATACACGGTCCGGACAAAAATTCGGACCCTTATTACTCTATCATTCTATTCCGGAGACGAGACGATCTTAAATGTGACATCAGTCCGTCCTGTCGGTAGTCTTTCATTTTCTTTTTTACTGATTGGGATTTGTCATAGTTTATCACTGGTGTTTCTTTACTTAGTTACACTACCTCAAGTCCCGTTTGACCCCCGTAAGTGGTCCCTCTAAGAAAGATTTATCTATAAACGTGGTTCTAACTTTTACTCTTCCTCATCGGTACACTTGTGAATGTCCCTCACGTAGTACCTACTTCCCTTCTCGACCACGGTCTCGGGACTCCATCCCCGTCGTACCGACTCTGTGTCTCTCTTCCTCCCGTCACACCGTTTCTAATCCGCGTTCCCGTCAGTCGTCGTCTCCCTTCTCATAATCTACCCCGACCACCCCAGGTGTCCCGGGACTTGTACTACCACGAAATCCGGGAAACGCCTCTCAAACCTAAATTGACATTTTCGTCGACCTTTGTAGATTATCTAACGTTCGTCCATTCACTGTACTAGATGGAACATCACCCCATTTCTTCGTCTCTCTTTTCGTCATTCTGATCGACCTGAGATTTACTCACTGACCAGTTCTTGACGACCACCGAACCTGACTCTCTCCGTCCCCTTACCTAGGTAAGCCTTATATCAGATTCAATTTACACTGTCTCCGGGTCCAAGGTCGGTTCCTAGTGTCTGTTGTTTAGTTAATCGTTTACACTCAATGTCGACGCGTCGGAAAGAAAGAATTCCGACTAATACATAAATTCCCAACGACAGAAGAAGTCTTATTGCACGGATATTCCGAAATTTTTAAGGTGATATATCAACGGAAACCCTAGGAGGTTTTTACACGGGTGAAAAAGCTATACTTTTGGTTCCAAGTCCTACCAATTAATTGACAGGGTTCCAGTGAACAAATCTATCGTAGTGGTTGAGTTACCTGTACTTAAACTCGACCTTCTATCACCTTCTCTCTCCTCGGACTTCACGATATCAACTACCCCAGTGTTTCTCAATCTGACAATTGACAACAAGTCAATCACTGACTTGTTGTTGTTGGTTCTAGTGGGAAGTCCTCTCTATACTTTGGACTTTAATTTCGTCTTGAAAGTTACTGACCTCGGTAGAAAACTAAATATGTACAAAGAAATAGTAATGAAAGGTAGGTGATGTTTTGTTCTAGGTAAAGTTCAAAGGAAGAGATAGATGGTTGACTTTGTCTCAATCAGGGGTCTTAAAGGTCGTCGACAACTGTCGGGTCATATCGTAGACGGATCCCGGGAAAGAAAATTCAGAAAAAAAAAAAAAAGGGACTACTATTAGGTAGGACTGAGACTGGAGGAATAACGGGAACCATTACAATAAATGGTTCGACTGACACCGAGTCTAGTACTTGAGGAATAACGGTTTAAGTCTGAATTGAACTTCTTTCATCCCTTTTGGTGATCTGGTAAGTCCATACTGGATTTAGTTTAGGGAATACTAATATCTCACCTTCACTCTTTATCCAAATTCCCTGATCTAGACTATCTGTCTCACGGACTCCTTGATACCTACCTCCAAGTACTGTAACATGTCTTCTGTCCATAGTTCTGGTATGGGTACCTTTTCTTTACGTTTTTTCGTTTTACCAACAGATTCCTCCGGAATGTTTATCGACACTTTTCTTCTCTTCGCTTTTCGTTTCCTCTTTTCCTTTCTATATGTGAAGACTTACGTCTCAAGGTTTCTTATCATTCTTCTCTTTCTTTCGGAAGGAGTCACTAGTTACGTTTCTTTATCTCCTTTTGTTGTCTTACCCTTTCTGATCTCTAGAGAAGTGCTTTTAATCTCTATGGTTCCCTTGTAAAGTACGTTTCTACCCGATTTATTTCCTGTCTTTACCATACCTGGATTGTCTTCGTCTTCTATAATTCCTCTCCACCGTTCTTATGTGTCCTCTTGACATGTTTTGTCTCGAAGTACTGGGTCTATTAGTGCTACCACACTAGTGAGTAGACCTCGGTCTGTAGGACCTTACACTTCAGTTCACCCGGAATCTTTCGTAGTGATACTTGTTTCGATCACCTCCACTACCTTAAGGTCAACTCGACAAAGTTTAGGACTTTCTACTACGACACTTTCACGACGTGAGTTATACGGTCGTTTGAACCTTTTGAGTCGTCACCGGTGTCCTGACCTTTTCCAGGTAAAAGTAAGGTTAGGGTTTCTTTCCGTTACGGTTTCTTACGAGTTTGATGGGGTGTTAACGTGAGTAGAGTGTGCAATCATTTCATTACGAGTTTTAAGAGGTTCGGTCCGAAATCGTTATGTACTTGACACTTGGAGGTCTACAAGTTCGACCAAAATCTTTTCCGTCTCCCTGATCTCTAGTTTAACGGTTGTAGGCGACCTAGTAGTTTTTTCGTTCTCTCAAGGTCTTTTTGTAGATAAAGACGAAATAACTGATACGGTTTCGGAAACTGACACACCTAGTGTTAGTTGACACCTTTTAAGACTTTCTCTACCCTTATGGTCTGGTAGATTTGACGGAGAACTCTTTGGATATACGTCCAGTCCTTCGTTGTCAATCTTGACCTGTACCTTGTTGTCTGACCAAGGTTTATCCTTTTCCCTCATGCAGTTCCAACATATAACAGTGGGACGAATAAATTGAAGATACGTCTCATGTAGTACTCTTTGCGATCCGATCTTCTTCGTGTTCCACCTTAGTTCTAACGGTCTTCTTTATAGTTATTGGAGTCTATACGTCTACTGTGGTGGGCATACCGTCTTTCACTTCTCCTCGATTTTTCGGAGAACTACTTTCACTTTCTCCTCTCACTTTTTCAACCGAATTTCGAGTTGTAAGTCTTTTGCTTCTAGTACCGTATACCAGTGTGGTGAAGTAACGTTTATTTACCCCTTTGTCACCTTCGTCACAGTCTGTAATCAAAAACCCCGACGTTTTAGTGACATCTACCACTGACGTCGGTACTTTAATTTTCTGCGAATGAGGAACCTTCCTTTCAATACTGGCTGAATCTATCGTATAAGTTTTCGTCTCTGTAATGAAACCGTTGTTTCCAGGTAGAACAGTTCCGATACCAAAAAGGTCTCCAGTACATACCTACACTCTCAACCTGACACTTCTTTCGACTCGTGGCTTCTTGACTACGAAAACTTGACACCACAACCTCTTCTGAGAACTCTCAGGGAACCTGACGTTCCTGTAGGTTGATCAGGTAGGATTTCCTCTAGTCAGGACCCACAAGTAACCTTCCTTACTATGATTTCGACTTTGAGGTCATGAAACCGGTGGAGTACGCTTCTCAACTGAGTGACCTTTTCTGGGACTACGACCCTCCCTAACTCCCGTCCTCCTCTTCCCCTACTGTCTCCTACTCTACCGATCTACCGTAGTGGCTGAGCTACCTGTACTCAAACTCACTTGAGACCCTCAACCACTACCTGTCCCTCCGGACTGCACGACACTAAGTACCCCAGCGTTTCTCAGCCTGTACTGACTCGCTGACTTGACTTGACTTGACTTAGAATAAATCCCGGAGAGACCAACAAAGCACCACTTCTTTGGTGGATGGTTACGTCCTCTCGTCCAAGTTAGGGACGCAACCCTTCTAGGGGACCTCTTTTATATCGTCGGGTAAGACAATAAGAACCGACCCTTTAGGGTAACTGTCTCCTTGGACCGTCCGATGTCATGTACACCAGTGTCTTCTCAGTCTGTACTGAATCTTTGCTTTGTTATTTTTATTTATTTGTTTACTTATTTTTATTTTTTATATAATTTTTTTATTTTTTTCTTTGCTTTGTTATCTACAAAGAATTGGTGAAATACTAAACGAAAAGAGTAGACATTTTACGTTTACAATTGGGGGGAGACTTTAGTAATATTTGTACTTATATCAAGTCATAAAACGACCACTACCTATTGACTATCAAGAGAAAATGAAGACGATGTAAGTGGACCTCTGGTGAGAGATGGGGTCGTCATTGTGAAAGTAAACAATTATTAGAGTCTATTTCTGTCTTTTGTAATCTGTCAGTAGTATTATTAGCAGTTGTAAAGAACTCGTGATCCAGTACGTGACACTACTTATCAAATTAGTAATGGAGTTAATTAGGAGTCTTCTCGAGGTACTACATACATAATCCTAATAATACGGGTGAAATGTTTTCGGCCTTCACTCCAGGTCGTTTCATTTGTTGAATGGCCCTCAATGTGTCTGACACTATCTCAGTCCCTAGTTTACGTCCAGGGAGACTGAGATCTTCACTTCACTTCAGTGAGTCAGGACAGGCTGAGAAACGCTGGGGTACCTGACATCGAATAGTCCGAGGAGGCAGGTACCCTAAAAGGTCCGTGTTCACGACCTCACCTAACGGTAACGGAAGAGGTCCCGTAGAAGGGCTGGGTCCTTAGTTTGGGCCCAGAGGACGTAACGTCCGTCTGTGAAATGGCAGACTCGGTGGTCCTGAGATCCTCTCTACCAGGATTAACGACTCGAGAGGACGGAGAGGACGGTCTGAGCGACACGACACTATTCACGGTCCAACGAAACGATTAATAGGAGACGTCGTCTATGATCAGTCGTATCCCGGACTTCGGTGACCGTCCCCTACATACAGAGTTAAGGTGAAACTCAAATTGAAGGTCTCTTCCTTGTCCTTTAACTCAGAGTCTTCAACGATTCACTTACTTTAACTTTGTCGGTCTTTACTGAACGAAATTCCCTCTCACTGAAGGACCCAGTATCTTTAAAACAAAGGAGAGAGACAATCACGTGACTCAATCGTTTTCAGCATGGGGACAGAATGCCAAACGAGTCTACCTTTGAAATTCCTTCGAACCTTTAGACTCGTCTCTCTTCAGGTCGTGTTACAGGACGTAGAGTCCCAATGGGATTCCGTCTCACTCCGTCATGGTTCGGGGATCGTACCCAGAGTCAATCCATCTACACCCAAGATCAGGACATGGGTGGTAAATGACCAGAACTCGCTCGGTCTAAGAAATAGATACTTTTTTTACCGTAGGTTTTGACTGAACCGTTTCGACATCTCTTCTAATTCAATCTAATTCAATCATTTCACGACCCATGAATCGTGTATCATTAGTGGGCTATGTAGGATCAATGACCCTTAAATACGTACATTTCTCGAATCTTCCCACAAGAATCTTGTATTCGTATAATATAGTCGATATGAATAATAGAAACACGAAAGTTGTAACTGTCTTGTACTAAAGAAAAAAAGGAGATTGGCAGATCAAGGCGTGTAGGTTTTTATTATGTTAATCTTTATTTTGAGGAACTTTTGAAGACCGAGCTTCTACAAAGTAAATAAAAGTGTGTTAAAACTCGGAAAATTTTTTAGACAAAAGAGTGTTCTGTAGTGATCTGTGGGTGGGTTTACCGATTTTAATTTTTCTGACTGCTACGGTTTACGATCGTTCGTAAATGTCGATGATAACGAACAACCATCCTCACCTTTTACTGTGGTTTTCTGTCCCTTTTCCCGGACATCGGAGAATATTTTGACTTGTATGTAGATTGGACACTGGGCCCTCTAGACGTTCCACGGTCAATGGTTTCTCTTCTTTTTGTGTGTAGACCTTTTCTACACATCTTTTTATAAGTATCGTCTGAACAAGTAAGGTCGGTCTTTAATCTTTATCCACGGGTAGTCACTCTCTTACCTATACGTTTCTCACCACATAAATATATTTATTTGTGACCGGTCGTTATTTTTTCTTGTTGAATAACTATGTATGTTATAGTTCCCCCTCAGAGTTTGTGTACGACTTACTTTCCTCGGAACGTATTCTGATGTATAATACTAGGGTAAATATACTTCAAAATCTTGTCCATTTTGGATGATAATTTTACTTTTTCCTTCACAACGACGGAGACCTCAGACTTACTATTGCCCGAAGACCCCACTAACGTTACAAAGTATAAAGTCAGTTCTGGAACCAACATGTTCATATACGTAAACAGTTGTGAATAAATCACTCTTACAAGCACATTCTAAACTCGTAAAGTAACATAGATTAAAAAGAAGTCCTCTATTTTTTTTTTTGGTGTTTACAAGGTGAGATCAATTACTATAAGTACGTTTTCATAAATCCCTCTTACATATGTCTACAGAAGTTAAATTAGATTTTACGTAGTTTTTTATTCTAACCACCAACCGTTATTCTTACCTATCTACCTATCGATTGCACTATTTTATTCGTATCCTTTTACAATTCACCCTCCATGTACCCGCAAGTAATATTTAATTAGACATACGAAACTTTCAATATCATGACAACCTCTTTTTTTTTTTTTTAGGAAGGTGTAAACGATCGGAAGGTTTATTTTTCTTAAGATTACGAGTACAACAACAAGTCAGCCGAGAAACGTTGGGAGACTGGACGTCGTGCGGTCCGAGTAGGGATGACCAGTATGACCATCGGGGTTTGGACGCACGGTAACTTTCCTTACGTGAAAGTCCAAACGACAATTGAAAATTCAACAATTTGGGACTAAATCTCCCGTGAATTTTAGTCTTACTTTATACTAAATCACTTTCTTGACTTACTTGTCGAGTGTTAGAGTGTAAGATCGTGACGATCTTTTTTAAAATTCTGAAAAAGACTCATCAAAATCTCAGTAAAAGTCATTTTGACTCACATTCCATGTCTAAATGGCATATTGGGTGCGGGATGCGTACATACTGGAGGGGACAGTAGTTGTAGTGAGTGGTCTCACCACATAAGTAACGTGACTAGATGGATGTGCCTGGGTAGTAATAGTGGGTTTCAGATGTTATATGTAATCCTAAATAAGAACCACAACATGTAGGACACTCAAACCTGTTTACACATTACTGTATACACACACACGAGCAAGCGAAATCAGCACAGGCTGAGACACACTACGATACCTGACGTCGGACGGTCGGAGGAAAAAGATACTCTAAGAGGTCAACTCTTATGACCTCACGCAACGATACGGGAGAAGGTCCCCTAGAAGGGTTGGGTCTCTAGTTTGGGTACAGAGAATACAGATTGGACGTAACCGTCCACCCAAGAAATGGTGATCATGGTAGACCTTTCGGGTAAATAGGTGATAATAACATAGTATGTCTCATCAAAGTGAAGTGATCTCTTCAAAAACGGTGACTAAACGAGGACAATTTAGTCCTCCCCTGAGAACATCGATACTTACCAAAGAAATTCGGACTGACAATACTGAGTGAATGGGTATACTTGTCAGTACCTCCACCTGACTCCGACCTCGAGAGTCGGTTACCCCGTCGACTGGAGATAGAGATATAGAGTCTGAGAAGTCCTCTCCAACGACATTTCGACATTTTTTAAACGGAAGAAATACCTTTGCTTTTCAGTCGTCTAAGAAGTACACATTCTTCTCTCGGTAAGACCTACATTACGAATGAGACTCGAAGTAAATGATTGGTGAACCACCAGTAGTAGTTAACGTAAAGTATCTATACATTTGACCTCTAGTCTCTCCAATTAAGTAAACGGACATCAGTCAGTTGATACCTCATAGTTTCCACCCTGAACTTAGGTCGGAAGCACCAAGGGTTCAAACACTGGGAGAAAGTAAATTCCGACAACCCTTCCTTCTACAGAAGACCCCCTAAATCTTAGGTCTTATGTAAAAACGACTCTTTGACACTAACTTCCACTAATGCCTATTACGTTATCACGGAAATTAGGACAACAAAACAAAAACCAAAAGTCAAAAGACGTTAAACCCCGATTCACCATAAGAGATTCGAACGGACCCTTAGATTGAGGATTTGTACTGTAATAAAACTTATCACAGCCACAGGGTTTTAAAGTCAGATACTCAATGTTTGAAACCTCTGTTCAAAAGGTATTGATCTCTGTTAGACACTTTCAGTATAGACTACGTATATGGACCGAAACGATAAACCTTTTATGGAAGTACAGACACAGAACACACTCGGAGTGTAGGTATGACGTTCCGTCCCTTTTGTTCCTATCTTAGTACTAAAGGCAAGATACTCCCAGTCCCTCTGGTCCACTCTCCAGGTCTTCAAACAGGTTCCAGTGTGTCGTCCCTTTCCCAAATTCGATTCAACTCTTTGGTTCGTGGAACTGTGGAGTAAGTGGTTACGGAGTGTGGAGGGGGTGAAACGTAGAGTAAAACCGAGGATCTGGGTCCGATTAAATATACACTTTAGAACGTTTAAGAACCATCCACTGGTTATATATTACACATCGATTACTCTATTTCATGTCAAAGTGAAACCAATGTTTCCTTCCCCTTGAGAGCTTTCCTAGCATTATTAGCCCGGAAAGAGTCGTCTTGAGTTCTCTCAAAATATCCGGACCGCTTTGCTAGGTAGGAGAGTTACCTGGGCACACAGACCCTGGAGGGTGACAGGGGCGGCAAGACGTCTTCTCCTTTCTTGTAATTCTCTAAACCAGGTCCCAGTCGTTGTGGGTCCAGTAGTTAGTGTGTCAGAGTCACCGTCTCGTCCCTCACCTGGGTCCTGAGACACATTGGTAGGCACTCTTACACGAGGTCGGTCGTGTAGCACATTACATAAAAATTTATGGGGTTTCTCGAGAACAATTCCTCGTCTTTACCTGTAGAGAATGCTATCGGAACTCTGAGTAGTCGTTCGGGGTACAGGTTCCAGTTTTCCTTTAGTCCCAGTCGGGGTCTCTTTGGACGTGGAGAAATATAGTGATTGTCTACTCGTAAACATGAAAAATACTGGCACGAAAACGAATTCTGTAGATCAGTTCGGGCGACAAATGAATGAGACACTGGAATCTACTCAGTGAACTGTAAACCCCCGGAGTCAAATACGGAGACCTTTTTCTGTCAACCTGTTCTACCCGATATAAAAAGTCTTGGTCCTCCTTTCTTGTCAGAATGGGTCTCTTGAATATAAAGATCAGACTTTGAGAGACTCTTGTTCCTACCAGACAAGATACACCGGGGTCGTAAGTTGAGATAAGGACTATGTATTTCCGACAGACTACTTACAATTCACTCACTTATTTTTACTGTGTCGGGGAAACGAATCCTACTCGTTACAAAGGTATTTAAGGCTTGTAGCGACCGTTACATAAAGTTCACACTGTGTAAAGTACGACCTTTGTGTCGAACAATTAGTAGGGTCTCTGTACAGTCTTATATTAGTACCCGAGGTTTTCCAGGAGCACCGTGTCTTCCGGTCTCGAACGAGAACCACTGAGATCTCCAGACTTGTCACTGAGTCTCACTGACACTCTGGGTTGAGTCCCGTATGAAAAGATTGACAGGACTTCCCAATTACAAAAAATTTATAAATAAATAAACAAACCGATACTCACTCACTCACTTCAGCGAGTCAGGACAGGCTGAGAAACGCTGGGACATCTGATGGTCCGAGGCAGGTACCCTAAGAGGTCCGTTCTTATGACCTCACCCAATGGTAAAGGAAGAGGTTCCCTAGAAGGACTGGGTCCCTAGCTTGGGCCCAGAGGGCGTAACCTCCGTCTGCGAAATTGGAGACTCGGTGGTCCCTTCGGGTTACGGTCTAGAATTAACTCCGTGAGTCTCAGAAGTCGGAAACAACACCGTACGTTTGAGAACGACGTCGTACACCCCAGATCTAAGGAATAGTCCCTAACTTGAGCCCGGGAGACGTAACCCTTAAACCTCAGAATCGGTGACTTGGTGGTCCTTTAGGGTCCCAATTAATAATTTCATCCCTCCCTTTTAAGAACTACTCTCCGTCCTACTGGTGATCTAATGAACCTCCTTTGGACTGTAACTACCAACGACTCAAAGGAAGGTCTGGATACTAGGATACAAAGAGTTAGATAAGAGATAAAACTGCACCTTTCATGTGTCTATAAGTAGACTTTCCTATACCGAAACTTAGAGTAAAACTTTACATAACTAGTATACTGAATTCCATTTAGATTATGACCCTAAGTTATTATTGTTATCAATTTGAATATTACATATTCGTAAATCGAGATGGACAGTTCTCGAAACAACTATAAAAAAATTGAAATGTAATTGAGTGAATTAGGTAAACTTCTTCCGAGTACCAATGATAGGTAGTCTATTCATTTGACCCTGTGTCTCTTAGATTCCGTAAGTACGAGGGTCCAGAGGATCACTCGTCACCGTCCGGACCTCTGAGTGAGAGGATAGATACACCGAGGTCAGAACCTCAAGAGTTATTCATTTAGAGACAAGCAGTCAAACAAGTTGACACTTTAACTGTAACACTACAGAGTCGTAAGAATGTCCATCAATGTTTTTAGTTTACTCTATTCAAAGGTTAACAAACAGAGAACGTAGTCTGTCAGTCGAGTACTTCCACGTCCAAAGTACACCCAGAGGAAGTTTCACCTCCTAAGGATTTATCGTGGGTAACTTATGACAGACTTATTTACGTACTCAATTACTTCTCTTATTAATCTTTGACGGACTACTTCTCAGTTCCATGATATATTCTCAATAAATGAATAAAAAACCACAAAGTTTTGACATAAGTCGGAACAAACTGTAAAAATTTAAACGTTCCATTGGTATCTTTCTTTCGACGACCTAAAGGGACCACCAAGCCACCAACTCTCGGACGGACGGTCACGTCCGTTGTCCCCAAGTTAGGGACCAGACCCTTCTAGGGTGTCCGGTGTCCTACCACCCGGTGTCGATGACTCGGGCATACGGATCTGGGACATGAGACCTTGTTCTCTTCGATGAAGTCACTCTTCAGACGTGTGGTGGTGATCTCTCATCGGAGACGAGAGGTGTCGATCTCTTTTCGGACTCGTCCTTGTTTCTGGCTCGTGTCGGTTTTTATTTATTTAAAAAAATTTTTTCTTTCGATGAACAATCAGGTCACTGAAATTACGGGTTTACGATTAGACAATCCTTGCAAAGAAAGATTAAGAGTAGAGTGAACTTAACACAAACTAAACGTAGACTACTTTAAACTTTCACTTTTAATACTGGACACAAACATGAAATAGGTAAGGATGATTTTAGGGTAAGGATAAACCCTTCACATAGACTCTTTTGTCTTCCCAAATTATGAATTGGATATTTGGAAGAGCCTTATTGGGAGACTCCAACTATCAAATCGAGTAATATGTGACCTACTGGGACTCTCGTCTAAGTAAGTCATGGTAACAACTACGAAAGTGAGTAAGTGGGAGTCCCAGACAGGACTCCAGGACCCAAACATGATCCCAGATCGTCTACTTCCGCGAAGTCTGAGGAGACGGGATTTCCTAAAAAACACCTCTTATCGAATCTCAAGTCACTCCCCCGTTAAAAATGGAACAGATTACCTAACGATTAACGGTCAACATCTAGGTCCTGATGTGTGTTCTGATACCGGACTACAAACACTTATAACTACGGAGGTCCAGTATTTGTAATTTTACCACTCTAAACGAATTGGACACGCTAGTTAGGCCAACAGAAAGGGAAGACTTCACCGAGCACCCACAAACTAGCGTATATCGGTTGGATAAGTACCGAAGGGTCCACCGTCACCACCATCCCAGGTGGACGGTTAGTACCCAAACTAGGGACCCAACCCTTCTAGGGGACCTCATCCATCCTACGTGGGTGATCGTAGGGTGAGGTCATAAGAACGGACCCTTTAAGGTATCCGGGTCCTCGGACCACCCGATGTCAGGATCCCCGGTGTTTCTCGACCTGTACTGGCTCACTGATTCGTGTACTGTGTCGGGTGGGTAAATTTGTCACGTGTAGGTAAGTGGTGACCCTCTATGTGAAGGAGTGAGACTGGAATAAAAGTCTGTAGCAGTAAAAAGTGAAGACAAACTATTGACACCATGTTTTGACAAAGTCAAAGACATACGTTTTGACTGCCTCCGAGTAGTCAAGTAAGTCAAGTCAAGTGAAGTCAGCGAGTCAGCACAGACTGAGAAACGCTAGGGGACTTGACGTCGTGCGGTCCGGAGGGACAGGTAGTGGTAGAGGGCCTCAAGTGAGTGAGTACAGATAGCTCAGCCACTACGGTAGGTAGGTAGAGTAGGAGACAGTAGGGGAAGAGGAGGACGGGGGTTAGGGAGGGTCGTAGTCTCAGAAAAGGTTACTCAGTTGAGAAGCGTACTCCACCGGTTTCATGACCTCGAAGTCGAAATCGTAGTAAGGAAGGTTTCTTGTGGGTCCCAACTAGAGGAAGTCTTACCTGACCAACCTACAGGAACGTCAGGTACCCTGAGAGTTCTCAGAAGAGGTTGTGGTGTCAAGTTTTCGTAGTTAAGAAGCCACGAGTCGAAAGAAGTATCAGGTTGAGAGTGTAGGTATGTACTGGTGACCTTTTTGGTATCGGAACTGATCTACCTGGAAACCACCGTTTCATTACAGAGACGAAAAGTTATACGATAGATCCAACCAGTATTGAAAGGAAGGTTCCTCATTCGCAGAAAATTAAAGTACCGACGTTAGTGGTAGACGTCACTAAAACCTCGGGGGTTTTTATTTCAGACTGTGACAAAGGCAACACAGGGGTAGATAAAGGGTACTTCACTACCCTGGTCTAGGGTACTAGAAGCGAAAGACTCACAACTCGATATTCGGTTGAAAAAGTGAGAGGAGAAAGTGAAAGTATTTCTCCGAAAAATCAAGGAGAAGTGAAAGACGGTATTCCCACCACAGTAGACGGACAGACTCGAATAACTGTAAAGAAGGCCGTTAGAACTAAGGTCGACACGAAGAAGGTCGGGTCTCAAAGAGTACTACATGAGACGTATCTTCAATTTATTCGTCCCACTGTTATATGTCGGAACAACTGATATATCATGAGCAAAAGGATAAACCTTGGTTAGACAACAAGGTACGAGTCAAGATCGACAACGAAGGACTGGACGTATATCCAAAGAGTTCTCCGTCCAGTCCACCAGACCATAAGGGTAGAGAAAGTCTTAAAAGGTGTCAAATAACACTAGGTGTGTCAGTTTCCGAAACCGTATCAGTTATTTCGTCTTTATCTACAAAAAGACCTTGAGAGAACGAAAAAGCTACTAGATAGTCTACAACCGTTAAACTAGAGATCAAGGAGACGGAAAAGAAATTTTGGTCGAACTTGTAGACCTTCAAGTGTGAAGTACATGATGACTTCGGACCGAACCTCTTAGAACTCGTAATGAAATGATTACACACTCTACTCACGTTAACACGCCATAAAACTCGTAAGAAACCGTAACGGAAAGAAACCCTAACCTTACTCCGGGTATCTAGAAAGAATAAGAAGAACAAGGTGAAGGAATATCTGTCCCCTCAGTACAACTTTCGAAGTCCTCTACTACTGACTAACCCGTACACTAACCAGATCTTAAAGTCGGACTCAGAGGTGAGAGAGACAAGAGAATTACCAGAAAAGAAAAGGGTAAGTCTGTTCTTTCTTCCTTTCTTTCTTTCTCCTTCCTTCCCTCCCTTCCTCCCTCCCTTTCTCCTTCATTTTCTTTCCTTCTTCTCGATATCAGTTTTCTTTCGAACCTCGTACATCTATTGTCTTGGGAAGTGACACTTCGAAATCATACGACACTTCAAAAATAATACAAACACCCACTCGTAGTAATAAAGGTGTTTCCAAAGTAGCACCACTCGTAAAGAATCGAAGACTAAGTACCTTTAAGAAAGCACCCTGTTTATCCTGGTAAACAACCTTACCACCAAGGAGTCTCGTTTCGAAGGGGTCTGTAGTCCGAAGGTCCGACAAGTGAGATGAGTCGTAGACTAAAAAAACAGAAATTAAAGAAAGAGGCATAAAAAGTCACTAAGGACTTGTAAAAGGAAAAAAGGAAGGAAGCCAGGAAGGATGGAGAGAGGGAGGGAGAAAGAAAGGAAGTGAGATAGAAAGAGAGGAAGGGATAGAAATTGACGTTCGGATATGGTAAAAGATGTCTCTGTGTACTAACTGTCCTTCGGATACTGGAACTCCCCGAGTACCAGTTACGTTCCCTGTCTGTGTATTCCTCATGTCCTACACGTAACAAACCCCCCAACGTCATCTCCTCATGCCCCATACCACTTTTATCTTTCCTCACTTTTCCCCAACTTCCTCTAATTAAAAAATCGACAGAGCTCTTCACTCATCTCTCATCATTTACTTTTACCCCTGTTCAAGTAAAGACAGGTGTCTTTGTTTGATTGTTTGTTTTTTGGTTCTTTAACACCCAGTATCTTGTCGGACCTTATAGACCTTTTCTCGTTCAAACTGACCTCGCATCCCAAGTTCCTCACCTACCTCGTCACCTGACCACTATTGAACTCTTCGCAACACCCTTGGAGTCCTCACAGACTTCGGTACTAATTCGGGAAAGAGGTACAAAGTATTGAGTTTTTGAAAAGATTGACGGAAACAAGGTGTACTTATTTAGTCCTAATAGACGACTGAAACAGTATCGATCTGTTATTAGATCGGAAAAGGTCACATATTGCACAACTTATGGTCAGAAAACTTTACTTCGCGTGGGTACGTGGGTACGTATACACGGTTGTGTACACCTACGTTAAATAGACTCTTTTTTATTTAAACCCCTTTCCGGGTAACCGTGTAAATTTTGACTTTCTTTACGAAATGGAGCCGTGAGTAAAAAACAACTACTTTTATATAATCATAAGGTATCATGTGTGAAATCCTTTTATAAAGATTGAGAAACTTTAAGACTGTTACCACGGAACACAGTTGGAAGACTTTGGTGGTCTCCGGATCTTTGGGACCCGGCCGTTGGTAATGATGGTAGACTCCAAATCTCTTCCCTGCTCTAGACGAGCTACAGTAGTCCGCATTGACTCGTTCTTGTTCTCAAGTCCAAATCCAGAGGAAAAAGACCAGGTCAAGAGTAAAATAACATGATTATTTACCGGGTAGACCTCAGGTGTCCGTAAATAGCCGCGGGGTGAGGTCATGAAAACGGTCCTTTTAGGGTACCTACCTCCTCGGACCATCCGACGTCAGGTGCCCCAGCGTTTCACAGCCTGTACTAACTCGCTGAAGTGAAAGTGAAAAGTGAAAGTACGTAACCTCTTCCTTTACCGTTGGGTGAGGTCACAACTTGTGAGGTCACAAGAACGGACCTCTTAGGGTCCCTACCCCTTCGGACCACCCGACGGTAGATACCCCAGCGTGTCTCAGCCTGTGCTGACTTCACTGAATCGTCGGTGCACAGATGGTAACACGAAACACGATTATTGTGTACAACTGTAAGAGTGATCACCCCCTCTACTATGATGTGTTTGGTTACTTGTCTATCACGGTCCCCCTTACACCGGTACCTCTTCTTGTTCCGTCCTCCTCTCTTACTACCCATTATCCCCACAATAAAACGGTTTTACTCCTCCCTTCTCTATCCCACTGTAAATCCCTTCACTCTCGGTCTGTACGTCTAGATACACCCCTTATGGAAGGTCTGGTTATTCTTCAATCACATTTCCATCCTTTTACAAGATCTTTGTGGTAACCCGACCATACCAACCTAGTCTTACTCGTCCCACTACTTCAATCCTCTACGTTAGTCATCCCACCGACCCCGACATCGGTACACCTAGGAGTCCCCGGTGCCATCCCTATAGACACGGTAAACACTCAATACTCGTCTCTTAAGTCAAGTCAAGTTAAGTCAGTGAGTCAACACGGACTGAGAAACGTTGGGGTACCTGACGTCGTACGGTGCGGAGGGACAGGTAGTGGTTGAGGGCCTCAAATGGCTTTGAGTACAGGTAACTCAACTACTACGGTAGGTTGGTAGAGTAGGAGACAACAGGGGAAGAGGAGGGTGGAAGCTAGAAAGGGTCGTAGTCCTAGAAAAGTTTACTCAGTCAAGAAGTGTACTCCACCGGTTTCATAACCTCAAAGTCAAAGTTGTAGTCAGGAAAGTTACTTGTGGGTCCTGACAAGAGGAAATCCTACCTGACCAACCTAGAGGAACGTCAGGTTCCCTGAGAGTTCTCAGAAGAGGTTGTGGTATCAAGTTTTCGTAGTTAAGAAACCGTGAGTCGGAAGAAATATCAGCTTGAGAGTGTAGGTATGTACTGATGATCTTTTTGGTATCGGAACTACTCTACCTGGAAACAACCGTTTCATCACAGAGATTAAAAATTATATGATAGATCCAACCAGTATTATATGTCGGAACTGTATGAGGAAAAGGATAAACCTTGGTCAGACAACAAGGTACAGGTCAAGATCGACAACGAAGGACTGGACGTATATCCAAAGAGTTGTCCGTCCAGTCCACCAGACCATAAGGGTAGAGAAAGTCATAAAAGGTGTCAAATAACACTAAGTGTGTCAGTTTCCGGAACCGTATCAGTTATTTCGTCTTTATCTACAAAAAGAGAACGAAAAGTTACTAGGTCGCCTACAACCGTTAAACTAGAGACCAAGGAGACGGAAAAGATTTTGGTCGAACTTATAGACCTTCAAGTGTCAAGTGTATAACGACTTCGGACCGAACCTCTTAAAACTCGTAATGAAATAATCGCACAATCTACTCACGTTAACACGTCATCAAACTCGTAAGAAACCGTAACGGAATTAGTTCTAACGACCCTCTTTATAGTTATTGGAGTCTATACGTCTACTGTAGTGGGAATACCGTCTTTCACTTCTCCTTGATTTTTCGGAGAAATACTTTCACTTTCTCCTCTCACTTTTGCAACCGAATGTCGAGTTGTGAGTCTTTTGCTTCTAGTACCCTAGACCAGGGTAGTGAAGTACCCTTTATCTACCCCTGTGTCCCCTTTGTCACAGTCTGAAATAAAACCCCCCGAGGTTTTAGTGACGTCTACCACTAACGTCGGTACTTTAATTTTCTGCGAATGAGGAACCTTCCTTTCAATACTGGTTGAATCTATCGTATAAGTTTTCGTCTCTGTAGCGAAACGGTTGTTTCCAGGTAGACCAGTTCCGATACCAAAAAGGTCACCAGTACATACCTACACTCTCAACCCGATACTTCTTTCGACTCGTGGCTTCTTGACTACGAAAACTTACCACCACAACCTCTTCTGAGAACTCTCAGGGAACCTGACGTTCCTCTAGGTTGGTCAGGTAAGACTTCTAGTTGGGACCCACAAGAAACCTTCCTTACTACGATTTCGACTTTGAGGTCATGAAACCGGTGGAGTACGCTTCTCAACTGAGTAACCTTTTCTGAGACTACGACCCTCCCTAACACCCGTCCTCCTTTTCCCCTACTGACTCCTACTCTACCGACCTACCGTAGTGACTGAGCTACCTACACTCAGACTCACTTGAGGCCCTCAACCACTACCTGTCCCTCCGGACCGCACGACTCTAAGTACCCCAACGTTTCTCAGTCTGTGTTGACTCACTGACTTGACTTGACTCCAACCGGTATCGAAAGGAAGGTTCCTGATTCGCAGAAAATGAAAGTACCAACATCAGTGGTAGAGGTCACTAAAACCTCGGGTCTTTCTATTTCAGACAGTGACAAAGGTGACAAAGGGTACAAAGGGGACAAAGGGTAGATAAACGGTACTTCACTACCCTGGTCTACGGTACTAGAATCAAAAGACTTACGACTCGAAATTCGGTTGAAAAAGTGAGAGGAGAAAATGAGAGTAGTTCTCCGAGAAATCGTCTCTTAATCAGACTAGGTTTAATCACAAAGTCCTTCAAAGTGTACCCGAGAAAGAGCTACCCCGTTCTCTGATGTCTCACTCTTGCCTTCGACCCCTGGTCACCCCTGCACTCGTGTCTAAGACTGAGACCTAGACACACTTTTCACGTTACCTATCTTCAACATCTATCAACATAGACTCTCCTTCTCTTCTGTGCTGTCGAGACTCCTGTCCGTGCCGGACCGGTGAAAAACTCTGTTCCTCTGACTACACGAAGGTTCGAGGGAACCTTGAACTAAATGTTAAACTCTTAGTCATAGAAATACCATGAAAATAGTGACAAGGATATTTTCTTTACGTAGAAGACCGTTTCTATTATATTTACCATGGTTTACGTAGGTCATTTTGAGTAAAGGGACCAAAGAAAGGATTCTTCGTTGGTGACAATGGTTGGAGAACACATCAAAAGATCTGATTCTCATGTCTACACACATACACACACGTATTATATAAGTGAAAAGAAAAAATTATTTCACCAGATCTGTTATATAGGACATGACATCGAATGAAAAAAGTGATTTATTAAATAGAATCTCTTATCAGATATAGTCATATATATCTTTCTTAAGATATATACAATTGTTACGGTGTCACATAAAGTAACATGACGGTATAATACTATAAATTAAGTATCACCTAATTAAGAATGACTTCCTGGAACAAAGGTCACAAAAATTTAATGACTATTTCACTAATTATTATAATATAGTATTATTATAGAAACTTGTATAATATGTGTACATCTACACTTAGACATCTTATTTAGGGATCTTCATCTTAGACACTGAGTTCTTCTTACACATATAAATTTACAAGCAACTATCTCGGTGAAACAGGTAGTTCTCACAACACGATTAAATATCCGGTCGTTATTACGTGCTACCATGGACGGTTTCACTTTCGGAAATATCATCACTTCAATTACCATTGAATGTTCACACACAACGAAATACAAACGGTCTTCACGGAACAATGGGTAATAAATGAATAAATGATTTTATCGAGAACTTTCGTTTAGAACACATAAGATTAAAATATGTATTCCTATCCCTTGAATCTCTCTAACTATGAACGGGTTGATCACTTATCGTCCCGACCCTAAACTTGGGTCCAGGGAGTCTGTAGGTTCTGGTCTGACGGACGTTAAATCGGAACTGTCCATTCCCAAAGAGGTTCAGGTGTGAATCTAAGGAGAGAGAATATCTGATGTAAGGTGTAGGGACCTTCGTAAGTGCACAAACGACCTATTCCGGAACCGTTTTACGACAACTTTCGTAATACCGGGGTCGTACTCCTAGACTGATATTGGAAGTTCCGGGGAAAGACGGGGTAGTGCAGGTACCTGATTTGATGAAAGGAGAGTCCGAATTATCGACGTAGTTGTTTTACTTTTATTATAGTGGACGGAGATTGACGTAACCTTACAGTATTTCCATTTAGTCTATCATGTGGACTTCGTGAATCTCGTTGAATTCTTTTTATTTGAGATATTTAGACACAATCTCACTGACGTTACGGTACCTCTACGAGTCGGGTGGGACGGAGGGGACCCGGAAATAATCCTCGTTCAAGGAAATTGACCTAAACAGAATTTACGTTTATGTTCATACGTGTATACGAGTGTGAGTGTGTGACTGTATGAAGAAGATTAAGGGACCGGGTAATAATCTCTCAGTGTTAAAAAAAAAATTAATTTCATATCAACTAAATGTTACAATACAATCAAAGTCCACATGTCGATTCACTTAACGAATACGTATATGTATATAGATAAGAAAAAGTCTAAGAAAAAGGGTATATCCAATAACGTTTTATAACCCATATTGAGGGCCACGATATGACATCTAGGGACACGATATCTCATATATGTCTTTATATAAAGTAAATATATAAATTCTGAGGAGGAGTAGACTGTAGATCGAATCAGGGATTTAAGTAAAATTCGAATTGGTAGTTTTGTTTAAACAAATAATAGAGAACATTTGTAGTGTGTTATGACGTTCATTTCACAAGAAAAGACACGATGCGAATCAGTAAGCCAGCACAGGTTGAGAAACGTTGGGGTACCTGACATCGGGTGGTTCGAGGAGAAAGGTACCCTAAGAAGTCCGTTCTTATGACTTCACCTAACGGTACGGGAGGAGGTCTTCTATAAGGGTTGGGTCCTTAGTTTGGTTCCAGAGGGTGTAACGTCCGTCTAAGAAATGGTAGACTCGGTGGTCAATAATAGAGAAAGAAAGACCTGTCTGTAGTTTCCAGTCTCTCCACTACAAAGAAAAAGTTCTAGTGTGTCGTGTAACCCCACCTCGTCCCTAATCTTGGTCCAAAAGACTACGCCTCAGACAGGAAAGTAAACGGTTCCGAAGTAAGTTTGATATACGGGAGACCAGAGACCCTCCTGTGGGGTTGACGGGGAGTAGGGTACAACACTTACCATGGGGTAAGTGTACGAAAAGATCTGGATAAATCCACAGGGTCCGACGACACATACAAGTATATCTTTACATGTAAAGGTATTCGAGGTCACTTGACCTTTCGAGGGACTCTCATCCCTATGACCGATGAGGTAAAAGATTCGCTGGTACGAACGTATCCTTCCTTTACGGTTAAAACTCACGGAGAAACACAGTCCATAAACACTTACAGAATTTAAAATTGGGAGGGTCACTTTTCTCCGTCAGGGTAGTCATAAAGGGTCGTCCCCTTTAACTCTGAATCTCTCGTTTAAATGTACAGGTCCCTGTGTGTCACTCACCTTCCTGGGTCTTAAGTTTGACTCCAGACACAAAGAGGTTCAGGACCCTAAAACGGTCCCGTTGTAGTGGGGATGTTGGTAGGGTACACTAATCGTACTTCGGACTTTAATCAATACCTAACAAAAACGAAAACATACATCCGAAAATAACCTCGTATCGGTGTAGATGAACAAATGTGTGGCAGACACCGACGAAAGAAAATAAAATTTTCGTCAAGATAACTCTATGTTAAGTGTATTGTGAGCTAAGTCGGTAAATTTGACATTTAGATCAAAAATTTTTAATGTAGGGTAAGAAAGTTCTGTCCTCTTACCATCCTCTGACAGAGGACTACCTACAGATCTCTGACTTCGGCACAAGCGCACGTGTAGAGCCACAGCTTATCCTGTCTCGTACGTCCCTTCCCTTCCGGCCCACATAGTGTCAGTCGAGGACTGGGTCGGAAAGTAGGATTTCTGAGATCCTGTTATCGTCTAATCAAGGGTCTTCATGTGCCTGTCGATTAAAGTCTCGTAGGTTCCGGAGGGACCAAACTTTCCTTTACATGATTGTGTTCAGTGAATGGTTCCACGGACGGAGAAATTATACGTCGATCCCTCCCCGACACCTCTCCTTGGTTCCTACGTTTATCCGTGTCTCTTCCCTTCTCTTCCAAAGTCATTTCGTACGAGACCCTCAAGTTTCCTTCTCCGGTAACGTGTTCAACGATTGTGGGAAATGTAGGAAAAGAGAAACTTGGAAAAAAGGTTGACATACCCCGTCCTGATCAGAGGAGTTAAATGTCTGCTCCTCGGATCTACTTGGGAGGAGAAAGTTTTGAATTACCTGAGATTCGGGTCTCGGGACTTCGTGACAGTCGGTTTGTGACTGGGGAGACCGGGGGGAACCCCCGTGGAGGGAGGTAGGTTCCAACGGGATTCGAGTCTAAACCGGTACCTGAACCCTTGGTTGTGTAGTACAAATGAGTCACCCCTCCTCCGTCGTGTCCCCTCTTCTTCCACCCATCCCGTCTGTGTAAATCTCTTTTCACAAGTCTTGTCGGACCATCCATCCTTGGTACGAAATATCCCCACTGACCTTTCGGGACAGTAGTGTCCACACGTACACACCCGACGAACACCTCAGTGTAACGGACAAAGGTTGAGACTAAGAGGGTGAATAATCGACATATTAGAGTCCACTCAAGGAACTGATAAATAAGATAGACATGGAGTCAAAGGGGTAGACATTTTACCCCGAGTAATAACAAATGAGTACAAAAAATAACTTTATATCAATTAAATGTTACAACGTAAACAAAGTTCACTAAGTTTATAAACACACACACACGCGCACGTATGTGTGCACAAGTCAACAAGTCGACACAGGTTGTGAAAAACTGGGGAACCTGACGTTAGACGGTCCGAGGAAACAGACCCTAAAAGAACCGTTCTTATGACTTCACCCAACGGTACAGGAAGAGGTCCCCTAGAAGGGTTGGGTTCGTAGTTTGGACACAGAGAATACAGAGGACTCAGAGGACGAACTGTCCTCCTAAGAAATGGGACTCGGTGCCCTCTTCCCATATCTATCTATCTCTTTAAGTCCAGGAAAGGGTGATATCCAATATATTCTACAACCTATATCGAGGGACACGAAATATCCTCCAGGAAAAACAAATAGATAAAACGTTTATGACCACACATAGACAATTAGTACCCCAATAAAACTTTTGATTTACTTGATGAAACAAAATTTCGGGATTTTTATAACGGATGATGGATGACTCGTGAACTCTGTTCAACCAACGATAATAATAGTGTGACATTTTTAATAACCAACCTCGATCGTATACTTTCCTGAACCTAGGGTCCGACACCGTAGGAACTAAAACATCGAGAACCAAAAACTTGGTCTACTTTAGACCGAAATCCCCTCCAAATGGATACAATCTTACTTAATTTCATCATCCTTTTAGTCTCAGCTCTCTAACCGCTTCCCCAACGACGGTTCCACAAATACCATTAAAGTAACAGACTCTCTCTCCGTCCGACCGGACTACTAACGCGAACCCGAAACAGTCACGGTCAGCCCAGTAGAGGAGGCTCCACTACCAAACCGACAATACCGGGCTAAGGTAACAGTCCCTCGTGAAAACGGATAATGGAATATCCTCTAACCCTCGTAAGAGAAAGTGGACGGACCCTTTCCCTGACAGAATTACCTCGGAACTCCTGACGCCCGGAAACCGGAGACACATCTCAACGGTCGAGTCCTTGACCGTCGTCCAACTTTCGTAGTCGGGGATGGTCACCGAGTCGACTCGACCTGAGATAAAATTCCTACAATCTCCCAAGTGGATTTTAAGAGGAGGACCCTCTGTCGGATTGTCGCGTGGTAATACGACAAGGATCCATTACCATCCGAGGCCCGTGCCGACGTTACTCTCCCAGAGAGGGTTCTAGTTAAGGCCGGTGTGAACGGTAGGAGAACGAAGGAGGATACCGTTATTAACAACGTCGAACAGTCCCTAACCTGAGTTTCCCGAGTCTCGACTAGCTGACGAACCAAAGAAAAAAAAGGGAAGACCAGTGAGCGTATTTTATAAATATATAAATTATATAACACGTACCCAAGAGAGGTTGAAACGGAAAGATCAGACTCGCCCTGAAACCGATTTACACCACGGGTTATTGAAGTTCCCTAGTTCACGAAAACTCTTTAAAAAGAGGATTCTTCTACTCGACCCCCCTTAACTTTCGTCCCGACGGTCGAAACTACAGAATTCATACTTTAAAGTTACCGAATGGTCGACGGTTCGAGACCAAAAGTACGTCTGTCCCATTCTAAATTCCTTTACTAGTGTAGTGTTCGGACTACCCACTGTTTATTACTAACCCTTTGACGGGTTCCTTGGGGCCCTTTCTCTTAAGTCTCTCGGATCGGGGCTCAAAAATCGACCTTACCCAGTAGACTACTTTTAGAGAAAAGAAAAAAAGAAAAAGTCTCTACTAAACCTAACCATCAAAAGGTAAAACTTTGTGTATGAATGAAAGTCTATAAGTCTGTGATACTTTATAGTCCACCGAGTCTGTCGTTTCTTAGACGGACGTTACACCCTCTGGACCGAAACTAGGGACCCAACCCTTCTAGGGGACCTTCTCCCATACCGTTGGGTGACGTCATAAGAACGGACCTCTTAAGGTCCCTGTCTCTTCGGACCACCCGATGTCAGGTGCCCCATCATTTCTCAGGTTGTACTGACTCACTGATTCATGTACCTTCTAGCCTTTCTGTTTCTACTTGTCACTAAAAACGGGAAGGGGTTTCTTTTGGTAAAACCATATAAAGGAATATCAAGAAATGAATACTAAATTTTTTTTTAATAAATAAACTCACACTGTCCAGAATCAATGTCGTACATCCTAAATCAAGGGACTGGTCCCTAACTTGGGTGCAGGGGACGTAACCCTCGAACCTCAAAATCGGTGACCTGGCGGACCCTTCAGGGGAGATACTAAAAAAAAAATTCAATAATATAATCCAAAAGTAAATAGACTGACAAATGAAGAGATACATAGATTGACTTAATATAGGAACAGGATCACAAAACAAATAAACTAACTAACCAAAATAAAAACAAAACGGATCGGTTGTACCATTTTATGTAGAACGTGTATTCACATTTTATAAACGTGAAATGTACTTAGTACCAACCAGATCCCTTAGGGTTTTCAATCCCACGTACTGTTACTGGACTTCTTGAATACTTTTATATCCCCACCACGTAGACTTAAAATTTTTGGTAAACACCACTAAAACTCTTCACACCGAGTACCTGGTGTGTATCCCTTTGGAAACATAGTCCGATTCATACCACCAATATAACTAGGTAACTCATCTAAGAAGTACACGAATAGGGAAAAGTAGTCTCAGTTATACACCCCACAAATAACGAAAAGTAATTTATATTCTACTTTGAGGTTATGAAACCGGTGGACTACACTTCTTGACTGAGTAAACTTTTCTGGACTACGACCCTTCCTAACTTTCGTCCTCCTCTTCCCCTGCTGTCTCCTACTCTACCAACCTACTGTAGTGACTGAGTTACCTGTACTCAGACTCATTTGAGACCCTCAACCACTACCTGTCTCTCCGGACCGTACGACGCCAAGTACCCCAGTGTTTCTCAACCTTGTGGTGACTCGCTGACTTGACTTGACTTGGCTTGACTTTGTCAACAGTGTCACTTTGTAGAAACCCGTAAGTAAATAAATAAGTAAGTTGGGTACAAAAAACTCGTGGACTTGTTCCATTCGGAAGGGTCCATGACCTTTCTGGTTATTAGTTTGTCTGGGTCAAGTACGAGAATAACTCGAAAATGGATCGCCTTTCTTTCTGTTTGTCTTAGTGTTATAATCTAATACCGTTTAGTATTACGAACAACACTTTCTTTCTAAGTTTGACGATACTGATCCGTTTCTTAAATCGAAGTCTCCGGTGTTTTCGGAGAAACTCCTCCACTGTACATTCACTTCGAACTCCCTTCTTGTCTCAATCAACTACAGTGAAAAGTCTGAACGTCTTAATGACCTAATTTGCCACGACTGAAAACTCTGTTGAAGGAAGTAGAGGGGAGGGGGAGTCCAAAGTTACGGGTCCAAGTTTATACGTCCAATATGGTCAGTCCCAGATCACCCTTTTCTGGTTGACGTACACCCTAAAGTGTACCTCTCTCAAACCATGTCTTTTAACCAATATTTGTCAAACTTTACAACTTCCTTATTTTCCCTTTTCACTCCATCTAGTCTCTAATCACTCATGGTCATCATCGATGGTGTGGATCCGACGCACTTGTGTTCCTTCGGTCCGTTGGGGAAGAACGACTCGACATGACGGGTCCTTACCCCTTGGTCGGGTGTGACCTTAGTCACTCTGCCCTGACGACTCCGACCTTGGTTTCTCTTCCGTGTCGTACCGAACATGATCCTATAGGTCCACCGCCCGACATCACGACTCGACTCCTTCTTAAGGTGTTCAACCACTACTCTTACGTCCCAATTGTGACGTACCGACCACGACCCCAAAGTCCCCCGTGGTGAAGATTCTGACTCTAACACCTCCTGGAAGATTCAAGACCGGGGTCCTAGGTCTTTCTCCGAAACGTGATACTCTCTCCTTTGACGGGTCTCTATGACCTCTTAGGATCGACAGGCGACGATGATCTCCCTACGACCGTCTTTAACCTTCGTCCCTCACTCAAGGACGAGGGAAGGAGGACGGAACATTACAGGATGGTCTAGAAGGATAACTATTTTGGCTTCGTTTTCGGTGGTCCGTTTTCCTGTAGTCTTATCGTCTAAACCCTCAGGTTCCGTCTCTCCCCGTCTTCGTTCTGTCGTCTACTTTGTCCATATCGCGGTCGTGTGTCTCTTTCCTCTATAGGAAAATGACTAAGGGGAGGGAGGGGTTGGAAGCCATGACGAGGATCCCCTTTTAATTTGGTCAAGTCACCAATAGTTAAGATACTGAGGTGATAGGAGTTTTATAAGAAAGAAAAGGTTTACAGAAACCCGTATTTAGACTTATTAACTTCAGTCATGAAATATTTTCGACTAACACACCTACTTATTTAACATCGAAAAGGACGACGACAAATCAGCGATTCAGTATAGGCTGGGAAACACTGGGGGTACCTGATATCGGGAGGTCCGAGGAGACAGGTACCGCTAAGAGGTCCGTTCTCATAAGAGACCTCATCAACGGTACGGGATGAGGTCCCCCTACAAGGACTGGGTCCCTAGTTTGTGATTAGAGGACGAACCGTCCGTCTAAGAAATGGTGACTCGGGGGACCCTTCGGGTAACAACGAAGATCTACGACGAATCTTAGACCATGCCACGATTTGCGGATGTGAGTAAGAAAAGTAGTTCGGAGTATAGACGGAGATGTCCATCCGTAACAGTGAGAGTCCGTCACTCTGACTTTGAGGTTTCCCACTTATATGAGCAAGTCGCGTTGTACAGAGGATTTATCACTATTTTAGGTTTGGGTCCTGAGAACCGGAGGCATCGAAGTCTTTGAAGGTATTACATCTGGGTGTAAATTTCCGGTAAAAAGTCACTAGAGATTTCCGTTCATCTCTCACCGAACAACGTGTATGGGTTCAAAGGTACTCTGATATAACCATCTTCGGATCTTCGATTGACTGGGACCTTAAGGTTACCTTTACTGTCGGAGCAGTAAGTTCCGGCACTGTACCGAGATCCGAGGACAGACTTTTGAGAGGGGACTGGAAAAAGATTGTAAACCGTAAAATAACAAGACAACTAATGTCTAGTGAATACACGTCGTGTGTCAACTGACAAACAATTTCACTTTTCACTATTTTTTTATCTTTCATGTACGAACGGTCTCGTCACGACACATTGCCAACAAGGGATCCATAAGTAGAGACATGCAGATTTGTGGATATTAATTTGATCGAAACCTCGTCACGGAGAACCTCTCCCGCCTTCTTAGTTAAGACGTCGTAAACCTAGAGCAAGAAACATATGTGACGAGTCGTCACTTCTACAAGTTTTTTCTGGTCTGCGACACTGAGCTCTTACGTTAATGGGTGGATAGTCACACTTACCTACTACCCGATCAGAACCCCTGTAGACTCGAGTCCCGTCGTCTCCGTTTTTCTGTTCACTACTTATGCCACTGGAGGTTAAGAGACACAGGCAAGGGGTCAGAGTAAAGGACGGACCCTTAAAATAAAAACATGGAACCTACGTCACCAGTGACCCATCGAAACACAATTCGTCGATTAATTACCGTTGAGTTCAGTCGAGAGGGTAAATACTTTGAGACCTCGTCCGTCTTCGTGAAACCAATAGACCTTTTTATTCAACCCTAGTTCGACGTAGTTGATATATTTATACACTCCGTGACGACAGTCTGAGGCCATGGTCGGTCACGACGGACCGAAGTGTACTTAGTAACTTTACTGGGTTTGGGAGTCAGACTCAACTAACATCGATTACACACGATATATTAGAGTATACGAGTCTTACAGAACACTTGGTGTGTGCGATAGTTCTATGTCAAAATTAATTGTAAACGAAAAATCTATTATATGCGTTAAATAAAACCGTTCTCAAGTAACTTACATTTTAGATGTATTAATTCTATGATTTGGACATTATAAAAAAGAAACGTCATAAAAGACGATTTACTGTGTCTAAGTCGTTGTAAATAATGAGACATCTATCGACGTTGACCGTTAGAGTTAAAGTATGAGAGGAGGAGGGGGCGTTGGGGGAAGGGTAAAAAGAAGAGATTGGTTTCCTATGTTTCAGTATTTCAACTAAAACAAGCGAAAAATCTAAACTCTCATAGTCTAAAAAAAAAAGGAATCAAATTAAACTGTAATTTCGTTTTCCCTGAAGGGACCTCCATGTTACCAATTCTGAGGTACGAAGGTTACATGCCCCAATCTAGGGACCAGTCCCTTGAATGTAGGGTACACCACACACCATTTTATTTATTTATTTTCTAGTAGTCTCTAGTAAGTAATTTTTTTTTTTTCTTATTCTTAGGATTTTTTATATCTCGTTTGTAAGTACTAAGAGAACATGTCTCAGATTATTTTTATTCTAAATAAAATCTGTACTTATAACAGAATACTCGAATATAGGGATACAAAAAGTGGTGACATTACCCTGAGAGACAGTACTAGTTGACTCCGATCCTTACGACCCTCTCTGACGTTTCTAGTGACTCCATTGAGGAGTAAAATGGTTCCGTCGGGCCCAGGAGCTCAAAGTCTCACCTTTATACTGAACGGGTTCCAGTGTGGTGTGCCTTCGTTCTGATTTTGAGTACCGGGAACTGGTCAGATTGAACAAAAGATGACAAGATCGACAAAGACAAATTTTTATAGACGGGAGGGAGACGGGTATTTCTCAGAGTAGGTGGTAGAAGATTTAAGTCTTCACGGAACCATAGTGTATATTATCCGTATAAACCCCTTTTTTCACCTTTTATCTGGACGTCCGGGTTTAGGAGAAGGCTTCACTTCTCGCCGTGTTACCGACTTAGGGTTGACGAAACAAGAAACACTATTAGGTATATTAACCCAGTCTCCCGATTACTGAACCGAAGTCCTTAGACTCGGTATACGGAGGTACTAAACGTCGGTCGACGCACGGACGTCACTCTCCGCAAGTGCTGCCTTCGGATCCCGTCGTCGACTACCTTCGGTGCCGGTCTGGTCTCGACCCTCGTCCCTTTGTCTTGCCGGAGGCCAATACTCCGGTAAAAGATCTGGGAGGGAGGTGGAGAAGGTTAGACGAACCAACGACTCGACGGTTCAGGAAGGGTCTGTCCGGGAACTGTTCCCGGAAAGGGCTTCTGAGACGTGGGTCTTACACCATCCGTCCCTAACGCGCCACAGTTAGAGAAGGGAGCCTAGACATCATTCGACGATTAATCACAGTCATTAACGACCTCCTCTCCTAACGACCGACGGGTAGTCGGGGCCCCTTCCCCCCCACGATCCCGGGCGGAGGAAGGGAGGGTCGAGGGAGGAGAGATCGCAATTCGTTATTTAGATATAGCCAATTTAGCCGACAACCCGACGAACAACTTTTCCTACAGTCACCTCAGCACAGTCCAATTACCCAAATCAATTACATACCCGTATTCCTACTCATTGGGCTAGTCCGTAGCATCGGTTTCCGTCGTCCGATGTCCAGAGGTCTCAGAAGTCTCACCTCCCGTGTGGTTATGTGAAAACTTCGGGACCAAAAGATCCTCACTTCAGGGACTTTTCGACAAGGAACCCGTCGAGAGAATTTTCTTCTTTCATCACGAAATATAGACAATTGTTGTACGGTGTCTACCACCCCTCCTTTTCTCCCAAGTTTAAAGTACGTCGAAACGCAGGGTGATGTCACGATGGGTCTCTTCCGTGACCGTGGGGTGAGGTCATGAGAACGAACCTTTTAGGGTACCTGTCTCCTCGGACCATCCGACATCAGGTACCCCAGCGTTTCTCAGTCTGTACTGACTCGTTGAAGTGAAAGTGAAAAGTGAAAGCACGTAACCTCTTCCTTTACCGTTGGGTGAGGTCGTAAGAACGGACCTCCTAGGGTCCCTGTCTCCTCGGACCATCCGACGGTAGATACTCCAGTGTGTCTCAACCTGTGTTGTCTTCACTGAATCGTCGTTGTCACGATGGTGATTATCAACAATGGACCCCGTTTCATACTGGAAGAGATTCGGAGTTGAAAGAGAAGTGAGATTACCCCGATTTTTCTCGTAGATCGAGTGTCCCAGTAACTTTCAAATTTTACTCGTGTATGTGTTTATTACGAGTGACGTACGAATACGTTAGTGACAAGACTTTCACTCGTGAATAATTTATAACACTTAATTCAACCCGAAGTGACCACCGAGTCACTATTTCTTAGACGGACGATTACGTCCTCTACACCCAAACTAGGGACCCAGTCCTTCTAGGGGACTCTCCTTTACCGTTGGGTGAGGCCATACGAACGGACCTTTTAAGGTGCCTGTCTCCTCGGACCGTCCGATGTCAGGTACCCGAACGTTTCTCAGTCTGTACTGAATCGCTAATTTGTTGTTGTACTTAATCCAATTCTATTATTGTGTGGCCCGTGTACCCACGAACACACGATCAGTTAAAGAAGCATTAACACATGTCTAGAACCTCACAGAAACACCAGTCTGGGACGTCCTCCGGATGTCAAAGACTAATGGGGTACCAGTCAAAAAAGTAGTGGTGGGGAAAGGGTGGAAAAGTCATAGTCACACACAATACATGTCGAGGGGTACATACATGTATGTAGTACGTAATTAGGGTCCCACCGTCATGACTCTCGGGACGAATACAGGATTATTCTGGAATCTATTCTACTCCACTCTATTCTACAGTAAGATTCTGGATGACGTTTCGGAGTTAGTAAACCTATGTCTTATAGGTTACTAAGTGTCGTCCCAAAAGTGAAATACGCTACATTACTATTTTATTACGGTAACTATACACATAGACATACAAAAATGGAAGGCAAAAAGTTTCTATGTCCATGAAAGAAACGGATATTATAAGTAAACGAATCGTTTATATCTTGTATATAAGAATAAAAATATACATACAAACGATTCTTTTACACAAAACGGAGACACGTATGTGTAGACAAGTAAATAAGTAAGTTGTTTATAAATAACTCGTGGTTTACTTAACATCTTAAAATCTCGATTTTCCCTGAATTCGCCAGTACCATAGGTCCCGAAGGTCAAATATCCTCGTCTTGGACCCTAGGATTGTACTGTTCCAGACGGGAGGAAAACCCATGGGAGGAACGGACAGGTGGTTATATCAGTCGCCTCGTTGTCCGGAGGTATCGAAAGTGAGACGACGAGACAGAATGACGTGACAAGTCTGGTACCAAGACACCTCAGTTCGACAGACACGGAGACGGATGGTGATCTTGTCGACGTATGTCGACCTATTTTCGTGTGTCAGTCCGGCGGGTCCACAAGAAGTACGGGACTTTGGAGGTAGAATTCCTCAGACCGTCTCGTCAATCCTTGATTCGGTGGAACGAGGACCCAAGTATATAAGACAGTGCAAGATCGACACCCCGGTACTCGTTTAATGAATTGGAGAGACACGGAATAAAAAGAGTACTTTGTATTCCTTTGATTAGAAACTTGCACTTGCACTTACACTTCAGCGAGTCAGCACAGGCTGAGAAGCGCTGGGGTACCTGACATCGGATGGTCCGAGGAGACAGGTACCCTAAAAGGTCCACGGCAAAGGAAGAGGTTCCCTAGAAGGGTTGGGTCCCTAGTTTGGGCCCAGAGGGCGTAGTATCTGTCTGCGAAATGGCAGACTCGGTAAACAAAATTCCAAATTTCTTAAGGTTTATACATTCCGTAAATCTCGTCATGGACTCTTCGATATCTGTACACGAGTAAAAATAATACGTTGTGAGATGTAACACGGTTGATTCAGGAGATGGTATCGACGACCTCGTGGGTGATAGATTTGGTGTAAGGTCCGTCATACTTCCCTTTTCCCGAAACGGACGACTTAGTCGAAGAAATTCCTAGGAAGAGGTTTCCAAGAATGTTGTGAAGACAAATGTCTTGGACCGAAGTATCCGTGTAAATTGACACTCTCTCTGACCCTTTACTCTAGAAATAAGTTTACCATAATACGGGGTCACCTCTACGACACTGATTCCTTCTTCCCCCTTACCTTATAAACAACCGTCACCTTCCGAGACAATGTAGATGTTCCGGTGTAAATTATCTAAGCAGAGACGAAAGGAGACTGACTTGACGGGTCCTTGAATGGAGAGAACTGAAGACTATCGTATGTGAGGACCAACAGAAGGATGAAGAAGGACCCGGCGATAAAAAGGTAGACAAAAAATACCGAAGAGGAGACGAAGTCAGATACTCACTCACTCGGGATCACAACGAGGGAGAAAAGAGAAAGACTGAATGAAGTGAGACATGTTATCCGAGATCCAAGGAACAGAAAATTGGAGAAGTTTAGACAGAGAGAGAAAGGTGGAACCACTAGTGACGACATCAGGTTCGGTCCGTATGAGTGAGGTGACCACCACCACTTATGGGGTGAGTTCGACCACTAGGGGTGTAAGGGTAGAGATTGGGTTTAAATATGAGACTCGGAATGTGAGTATGGATAAACAATAGAGAAGAGATACCAAATAACTTATCGATGGTGTTTAAAATGTCACTTCGTATTGAGAACTAAAAGGTAGTTTACACAAAGAGAGGGTCTGAAGGGTTAGAGTCGTGTACCTGTACTGTAGGTAAACGAACGTCAAGTCCTGAAAGCTGTCATAGGAACTACCGAGGAACAGAATAAAATCAAAAAATAACGTCTTATAAACGAAATGTTATAACACGACCAAAGACGGTACGTAGTCGTGTTTTAGTCGGTGCCCATATGGATGCAGTGGAGGGAGAACTTGGAGGGAGGGTAGAGGGTGGGGTAGGGTGGGGAGATCCAACAGTGTCTCGTGACCCTACTCGAGGTACACAGTGCATCGTTTGAAGGTGACCGACAGATAAATGTTTACCACTACACATACAAAGGTTGGATGAGAGAGTCAAGTCGGGTGGGAGAGGAAGGGGGTGACACAGGACGTCCCTGTACTTGTCTTGTCTCTTACTGTCTCAGACAAGAGATACAGATGTAGAGGTAACGAAGACGACGACGACGACGATTCAGCGAAGTCAGCACAGACTGAGACACGCTGGGGTATGTGCCGTCGGGTGGTCCGAGGGGTCAGGGACCCTAAGAGGTCCGTTCTTGTGACCTCACCCAACGGTATAACGACGGGATGTTTACCCAAGTAGTCACGGTAGAAAGATTTAAGCAATGTGTACGTAATTATATGTTATAAACAGAAAGAGAAAGCGTGAGTGAAATAAGACATTGTAATCCGACATACAGGGACAGAAAATTGAAGAGGTTTAGACAGGGAGAGAAAGGTGGAACCACTAGTGACGACATCAGGTTCGGTCGTTGTGACAATGATCTTACGTTCAAGGACAAGAACTGTTTCACTCCGGTTTTTTTACAAAACCAAAAAAAAAAAACATCCCGGTACGTTCCTTTGACCACTGAACACGGTGGGGTTGTGGGTACGTTGAGGACCATCAAAGTCGTTTCGGGAAAAAATTTTTTTTATAAATAAACGAACGAAATAAAAAACCGACACCAACCAGTAGTAACGACGTCCGTCCGAAAGAGACAAACGTCACTCGCCCCAGAAGAGAAGTAACAGTACTCGTCTGAATGACACCACCGAAGAGAGCAACACCTCGTGTCCGAGATCTGTATGTCCAAAGTCATCGACATCGTACGTCCGAAGTATTAACACCGAGAACCCGAGATCTCTCGACCGAAGTATCGACACCAAGTGGCCGAATCAGTGAGACGTCGCACCCTAGGAAGTCCTGGTCCCTACTTTGTATGTAGGGGACGTAACCGTCTTCCTCAGGGACCTGGTGGTCCCTTCGGGAGTCGTTTCGTGAAAAATTCCGTTCCACTCCTTTCCCGTACTAATCAACAATGTTTGAAGAACCAAAACTTTAGGAAACAAGAACCTTAGTAAATAACGAGGATATTTGGGTTATTCTGGAGTACAAAAAGAGACAAGGAGTTGAAAAATAGAGATACACTTACCTGAGAATTTCTAGTGTTGGGACTCTCATCCGATCGGACTTATAAAGCCCGATATCCATTGTGAGAAAATGTCTTCCATGTCTCGGTGGTTTTGATTCGTGGTCGTAATCCTGTCTAGATTATACCTCAGTCTAAACAAGAGAGAAAATATCATAGAGGGTGGAACTGTCCGACGTTCAGACGGGATTACTTAGTGGGACGAAGGTACGAGAGAGAACTCCATTTCACTATATCACGGTCTTGAGGTCTTGGTCCGACGGACCCAAGTTTAGAATCGAGGTTATACATGATCGATACACTGAACTTGTTCAAATAATTGAAAAAAGAATAGAGTTACAGTAGATATTTTACTCTTATTATTGTCATGGACAAAGTATTCCAATAACTCTCGTGATTTACTCAATTATATACATTCGTGAGTCTCGTTACGGACCACACATTATTCGTGTTAGTTATTCACAATCGATAATAGTAATCGACAATAATGGTATGTAAAAAGTACTTCGTCGGTCTCACGAGAAAGTTTTTGTATGTAATTTAGAATAGCAAGAACACGAATTTTGAGAGGTCACCAAAGGGTAAAGTCAACGTTACTTTAAGATCGTGTAATGGTGCCGGTTTCCAGAATGTACTGGATCGGGAACTGAGGAGGGTAGAGCCGAGTCTCGAAGGAGGGTCGAGAGTGATAGAAATTCAGTGTGGATAAAATCCAGGAAATTGTAAGGTTTGAGACCCCGCAGCGGGGGGAAGAGAAAGGAGTCGGAGTTTACGAGAAGGGAGGGAGGTCAAAAAGTATCCCAGTTAAAGAAGAGAAAAAAGTCTAGAGTGGAGTTAATCGAAGGGGAAACTTTCGAGGAGGGACTGATCCACGGATTTCCTACTGGGGGAAGAACCAGTAAGAGGGAGAAGTAAAAGACACCATGTATAACGTTAACAGTCACAAGCACAACCAAACACACAAACGAATAGAATATCAGAGAGAGACGATCTGACACCTCAACAACTCTCCTGTCTAGTATAAAAATAACATGTGAGTATCTAAGGTCTCAGATTTGGTCGTTACCGCGTATCATCAATGAGTGTTTGGTCCTTCTTCTCTACTGGGAATTTGTTCAAAAATTTCTTACTTACCCTTAAGAGATCTGTGTGGTCCTCTCCACCCCTGAACTTCGTTTCTCTTGTCGCGAACGTTTACGTAAGACTGTACTTCGTCTCATCACGGAACGACAATGTTTGACGTCACACCAGAGGCCACCTCACCGTAGTCGGAGTGGACCCTCGGACAGTCTTTACGTCTTAGAAACAGGGGTCGAGTCTGGGTGACTTAGTCTTAGACGAAAAATTTTTCTGTGGATCCACTAAGGAAACTCTTCGTGACCTCATCACACAAGTTCCTTGGTCTTTATCGGTAGTACTGATCTCACATGTCATCCCCTTATACAATAGACCCTATATTCGAGTCGACATACACTGTCTGGGTCTTATTGTCACCAAATTTTTATAGTCTATGAAAATGAGCGAAGAGTGTATTTTCAGGTTCGATTATACCGTCGAAAAACCACTTAAATAGTCCTTGAACCATGTAAGATTTATAAGACATTTTCACTTAAAAGGAAGTGACGGGAGACTATTTCTGACAGACTCTAAAACTCGACGACGAAACGTGAGTCAACTTCCTTAGTAAGAACCCAAGGAAAGTACTATTGGTCCCTCGCGCATGATTGTAGGTCCATGGTACGATCCACGACCCCTGTGTCGGTGCTCTACACTGAGGTAGGAAGTTCTTCGAGTCGAACCATCACCTGTAGTACTATGTCACAGTCTAGGAAGACGCACTGAAGAGTCTAAAGGGACACTCCTTATGTGAGTCGTCCCTCATCCTCCCTGGTTGTACACTTGAGAGTTTACTGACTATAATCCCTCTTACTCCTACCCTTCCTCGATCTTTTTTGTTATAAAAGAGGTTCTAGGAGTTAATCTCGTTGTCTCACTTCTAACCGTTGTTCACCAAGATTGTATGAACAACAATAAGTCAACAGGTCAACATAGGTTGAAACTCTGGGGTGCCTGACATCGTGCGACCCGAAGGGACAGGAAGCGGTAGAGGGTCTCAGACAAGTTTGAGTACAGGTAACTCAGCTACTACGATAGGTCGGTAGAATAGGAGACAACGAGGGGGAGAGGAGGACGGGAGTTGGAAAGGGTCTTAGTCCCAGACAGGGTTACTTAGGCGAGAAGTGTAATCCACCGGTTTCATAACCTCGAAATCGAAGTCGTAGTCTAGGAAGGTCACTTATAAGTCCTAACCAAAGGAAATCCTAACTGACCAAACTAGAGGAAGGACAGGTTCCCTGAGAGTTCTCAGAAGAGGTCGTAGTGTCAAGTTTTTGTAGTTAATAAGTCGGGAGTCGGAAGAAATACCCGGTTGAGAGTGTAGACATGTACTGATGATCTTTATTATATTTTTCCTTAGGTACTCAGATCTCACTGTGATTTTTAACTTCTCCCTCTCCTTTTCAAGAAAAACGTCTTTTTTTTTTTCGAAAACATACTCCTTACTATCTTTATATTGTCATGACAAAACGTTAGTGACGATATTATTGACTAAATCCATTCATAATAGTTACTTACGAATTCGGTAATATAATTTCAGTAAACCCATTTCCTATAAGTATACCAGAGTTTATAGAAGGGTATCTTATTACTAATTAATGAGTTTTTGTTTTAAGTTGACTTATTTAATATTTCTAGAATAACCGAAATAAGTCACTAAGTACTTAGTCCGTCGTAGGGTAGATCGTCTATCTTTCCTCGAGGTTTTTCGACATGTGTTACTTTCTTAAAATGTCCGTCTTTCCTCGTTACTGTTCCTTCAATATGAACCGTTTTTTCACCTAACTAATAACGTTCTAATAACAGGAAAGCCCCTAGGATCCCCAGATAGTCCATCTAATGGATGGATCACGACTGGTCCGTCAACGACTAACTGTCTAAATTCTAAGGTAAACACCCTCTCGACTTTGACATTAATTCAATTCAGAGACAAACCACTACACCCCGAATCGTATTCACTGAGGTAAAGTCCGAACGACGAAAAAAAAAAAAAAAAAGAAAAAATTGTTTTCTCCTTTCTATGAAAATGTTACTTGTTTAGACTATGTATGGTATAAATTAGTACACCATTTAGATTACAGAGGTCACTACCCCATTTGACCTTAGTACACTGAGTTCAACTCCTGGTAAGATTTTTTGTTTGGACCGAATACGCCAAGTTTTCGTAGTTGTGGTACCTTTCTTTCTTTTCCGACTCCTGGTCAAAGTCTAATGTCCGATTGTTCTTTACCGTAAATTTACGTTGTGCACTAAAAGTAACCTGAGATGTACCCTTTCTTTCTAAACTTCCTGTAATAACCCTATCAACCCCTGTAGACTTATATGTGGAATGTAATCTATTGTCAAGAGATTACATGGTTACTCTAGTCATAAAACCGATACCCCTTATAGGAGAACAAAAATTTTCTATGTACGATTTCTTAAATCCCCATTGTGAAGTATTATAACAGTTGAATAAGAGTTTCCCAAATTCCTTTTTCATCGTACATATATTTCTATTTTGTTTACACCGTTCGATAACTCACCTACTAAGTTTATAAAGAATAAAAAATTGACGTTGAAAATTCATCGAAATTTAAAACAAAATTTTCTCGGAAAATGATAGGAACCACTGACTAGGACACATTTACTTCAAGTCATATATGTCATCTCAGGGATTTAAGTGTAGTACTCTAAACTAAATCAGACCGGTGACCAGGTAGTCAGACGTGTGGCCCTTTACCCCGACCGAGACTCGTCTTCCCTGGTCCCCTGGGTCCCAAGACACCCGAGTCTAAATCGGAGACACACTTGGGACGTAGGAGACGGAAGAGAGACCTCCCAGGCTTGATTGTTCGGTACGTATGCCGTGGACCGTCTGTCCCTTTGTACCTCCTACTTTCGGACAAAAGGAAAATTTAGTTTTAACTCTGGATTTCGGTGGTGACCTAGACCAGAGAAAGAACGACTGATCACTCCTAGACCCTTTCTCTCCGTCTAGTCGTCAAGACCCCCGAAATAAAAGCCCTCACCCCCACACTCGTACCCCTTCACTCTATTTCTACTCTACTTTAAGATTGACACTCTCGACCCCTTCTCACGTAAAGTTTCTTGTAAAAATCAGTGTCTACCACCTCCTCTTTATCTCTCTTGTCCGGGGTCGTGGAGCAGAAGGACCGACCACCGTCCCTCCCCCTCGGACGATTACTTGTGTAACTAAAGGGTCGAGGAGCCTTGTTATCGTTTACAAAAAACGTCAATAATTAACCCTAGGGTGTCGTCCACACCCCCTACCTTCCACGACACTAAGATTCAAATAGAAACCCCCAAACCACTTATCTTTCTCTTAAATTTCTCGTTCCTCCTTCTCGACCCGACCCACCAGGGCTGAACTACTTGAGAGTTGAAACGATGACCCGTCAATGTGACGAAGGTAGGAAGTAAAAGGAGAAACCGTTTTTAATCTTATTATGAGAAGGAAGTATACCTACTACATTCTTTATTTTTTGAATTATGTAAATTTTTCTTGAAACCTTCGAAAGATCCAGATATTTGATGAACAAAAAGAACAAGTAAATAAAAATTCACTAAATAAATAAATAAATGTTCACAAATAATTCGTGGATGACACATGTCATCCATGTGTCACGGAAATGACATGGCGGAAATGATATGTGGAAGTGACATGGTAAGTAAATTTTTTATTGTCAAAAATTTACTTAGATTGAACACGATCTAAGTTCCTTATACCGTCACTCAACCTTTTATATCAGGGGAGTGGAGGGACATTTTGATCACTAGATCGTTCCTTCTCCCCTTAACTGGTTCACTAGTGTTTACGTGACTCTATATGGACTACAGAGGGTCCACCGTCTCACCGTTTCTTAGACGGACGGTAACGTCCTCTGCGTCCTCTGTGTCCAAGTCAGGGACTCAGTCCTTCTAAAGGACCTTCTCCTCTGCCGTTGGGTAACGTACCCCCAGTGTTTCCCAGTCTGTGCTGACTCGCTGACTCGTCTACGTGTGTGTGGTCGACGATAAGGTCGTCCTTTGGATTTGTCTACCCTTTCCGTCCTCCCCGGAGACTTCTTTCGTTGTGGTAATATCTCTGGGCAGTATTTGTCACTACGATGTGTGAAGAGGGACCTCGTCCCGGTCCCTGAATCTACGACTGGGTCCAACCGGTCTACCTGTTTCCGGACTTTGAAGCACTTCCTACCCAACTGAATCTAAAGAGGTAACTCCTCTCCGTTCGGTCAAACAGAAGTCTGATCGGGGAGGACGGAACAATTCGAACGAACAAAGGTACGTGTGAGGCACCCATGACCGACTGTAGGATCTTGTCCCATAAGGAGTAAGAACACTCCGAGAGTGGGACTATTGTTACAGTTTGAAATGGATTCACCGGAGGAACGGGGGTTTATTTTTCCGTTGTTCCTTGACTACAGAAGAACCCAGGTTGTACGGGGTCATGTGTCGGAGACACTCTCCGACGGGGTAAGGTAATCGATTCCCGGACGTCGAAAAGGATTATCGAGATGGTACTCGGACACTGGGTACCGTGAACACCATAAATAGAGGTTAAGAGTACATTTTTCGAGTTGTGACGGAAAATATTTTTGGTAGAAACTTTTTGTCCTGAAGACCTTCGACCGTCCCATCAGACCCTACCTTTCACGGACAATCCTCTACCCTCCAAACGTAAATCAAAGTGACCCCTATATAAAGGACTCGTCGGTGACTCTCTATTTGAGTCAAGGTCCGTTTCTCGTACGTCTTATTTATATAAAGGTCAGATCAATCCCTCTTCCTAATAATTTACGAAGTGTAACACGTTCTCAATTTCTAAACCACTTTCATAGTACTCCCAAGACTTTTTTGGAAAAACGGACGGTAAGTAAGACACCAATCGAAACACTGTTAGTCGTTTATTAACGGTAAAATACCCGAAACCACAACACCATTATAACCTCCACCACCATTACTACTTCCAACATCTCGACATTCATGACTATCTCCGTCACCTCCGCGACCATTACTACCTCTGTCACCGTTACTACTACACCACTGCCATTACTACCTTCACGACCATAAGTACCCCCACCACCATCACTACCTTCTCCATTACTACTCCCTCCACCGTCAGTACTATCCCCACCACCCTCATTGCTACCTCTACCACCGTCACTACTACCACCCCTACCGTTACTACTTTCTTCACCATATCTACCTCCACCATTATTACTACTACCCCCACCCCCCATCATTACTACCTTCACCACCACTACTACCACCCCTACGATTACTACCTCCACCACCAACAGACACGTGAACTCATCAACCCCCCATCCCTTCCCAAACATCAGCCCCCTACACTCGGGTTATTGTGGATTCTGTAGAACTGTTCAAACTGAAATTAAGTCAATTTGGATTAGTAAATAGTCACATATTTTGTCCATATTCGTGACGAACATAAGAAATCTCTCTCTAAGGAACTTGTCCCTTTTTACTCTCTTAAAAGATTCTAAGGGTGTAGATTGTTACCCTAGTCTAGTTCTAGGTCTTCGTTAGAAGTGGGGATAAAAAAATTAAATGAATAAAATTAACCTCCGATTAATGAAATATTATAACATTACCAAAATAGGTAGGGATAATAATTATTAAATCTTGTGTATTTGATACGTGTATCTACTTTAATCCTTTATCGAAGATAAAGTACTCCTAAAAGTACTTTAGTACATGAGAGATAAGTTCTGAAGGGTTTTCTTTCCTTATTTTAAATGTATAAACGTCCTTTGACGACCATAGAAACTTATAGAAGGGTATTCGTCCCTTTAACTCATAAAAAATTTTTAAACTTAAAAGGTACATACTTTCTTTTACAAATAATTACTATACCTAATAAGTTTAGTAATTCATTTACAACATATCCAAATTTGTTTTTTCGACATGGGAGTAAGGGTCAAAGACATTGTTAGGTTAGGGGTGGGGACGGGACGGGAGTTTCCCTTTCCTTATCCACCTTTTTCTAACTCGAAAACAAAAGGTTCAGTCATGTATCCGTCTTTATACATCTATGTGCGGTTCTTATACTTTCTAGTCAACTGATATAGAAGATTCGTGAAATACCCGTAATTGGGTAAATTAGGGTGTTATTATGATGTTCGTTACACCGATACTGGTGGGAAAAAAGGGTGTTCACACCTTTGTCTCTCTGGGTAAGTAAGTGACCCCTAGTCTTTTGACTCTTCAACACCACAACCTAAACTGGGGTCCGTCGTCTTGAAATTACGGAGTTTACATATGGTGAATATTTATTTTCTGAAAATTTCTTAATATTCGAAATAATATAGATCTGGTAATATCAAGGAAACTAGGTCTCAGAAAGTACGGACCATAGTTTAAGTATAGTTTATCAACTGACAGTATATATACCCTGGAGTGATAATAAAGGATATTGAAGTACACTTAGATTAATGGAGTTATTTTTAAGGTAAATTTTTCCCAACTGATCGTGGTATATATAGAGATTCGTCAAAGATGACCTGTTCACTTAATTGTGACTTCTATGTTTTGATGACTAAAATCTCCATTTTAGTGAAACATTTACATTTCTTTATAAAATACCTTTATAGGGTTGTAAACCTTCATCTTCCGAACCTTTACTCTGTATCCGGTTTACTTGCCGGAACCTTTTCGAGGGACTGAAAGATCCGGTGTCAAAAGATTTATACATTTTACCCCATCACTGTGGATAAAGTGACGGAACAATCCTTTTCCGTCAAAAGTTCAGTCCAAACAGACTTAGGTCTCAGCGAATGAGAATCGGTGAAACACACAGTGACTCACCTCCCCGTGACCCATGGTCGACGTCCTTTCTCCCGGATTACCTCGTACAGACATCGAGGGCAGTCAATGGGGAAGTCGTGGAAGATAGATCGTCAAAGGGGTCTTGGAAAAGGAAGACCGTCCCGGATTAGAGTCTAACAACACAGTTGAGGTAACTTAGAAGGGTCGAGTTGAACGAAGAAAAAGACCTAAACCTCAGTCGTCTAGAGTCAAATTTTGAACGAAAACGACCCATCGAAGATCTTTCGGTAAAGGGATCGTCCCAGAGTCCAAAGGGTGGGTATTACGCTTCGTAGGTACTGTACCATGTTTTCAGTGTGGAAGAGATTACAAGAATACGATGTCCTCCTTACTCTTTACCGAGGAGGTAGAAATACACGTTAGGGTTTGAACGTGAGGGAACGGAAAGGGACGAGGGAAATTTTCATGACACTGATCCCGTGTACTTTTCTACGAGTTGTAACGATTAATGATCTCTTTTCGTTTAGTTTTGATGTTACCCTATAATGGAGTATGGTCAGTCTTACCGGTAGTATTTTTTCAGATGTTTATTATTTACGACCTCTCTCGTACCTCCTGTCCCTTAGGAGGATGTGATAACCACCCGCACATTTATCCAAGTCGGTGATACCACTTGTCATACTTCCAAGGAATTTTTTTGTTTTTATGTTGATCGTATACTGGGACGTTAGGGGAGGACCCGTATATGCTTCTTTTTTTTTTTGGTATTAAGTTTTTTTCTATGTCCGTGAGGTTACAAGTAACATCGTGATGAATGTTATCAGTTCTACCCCTTCGTTGGATTCACAGGTAGTTATGCACTTACCTATTTCTTCTGTATCACATGTGTGTGTGTATGTGTCTCCTTATAATGAATCATTATTTTTTACTTCACAACGGTAAACATCGTTGGACCTACCTGGATCTCAAATAGTATGATTGATTTCATTCAGTCTGTCTCTTACTGTTTATAATATACTATAGTGAATATACACCTTATATTTTTCTACTATGTTTATTTAAATAAAGTTTTGTCTTCATCTGAGTGTCTGTATCTTTTGTTTGAATTCCAATGGTTTCCCCTTCCCTTCTCTTTATTTAATCTTCATACTCTAAATCCTTTATTTAAACCTTTTGAGTCGTCACCGGTGTCCTGACCTTTTCCAGTCAAAAGTAAGGTTAGGGTTTCTTTCCGTTACGGTTTCTTACGAGTTTGATGGCGTGTTAACGTGAGTAGAGTGTGCAATTATTTCATTACGAGTTTTAAGAGGTTCGGTCCGAAGTCGTTATGTACTTGGCAATTGAAGGTCTACAAGTTCGACCAAAATCTTTTCCGTCTCCTTAGTCTCTAGTTTAACGGTCGTAGGTGACCTAGTAGTTCTTTTGTTCTCTCAAGGTCTTTTGTAGATAAAGACGAAAGAACTGATACAGTTTCGGAAACTGACACACCTAGTGTTATTTGACACCTTTTAAGACTCTCTCTACCCTTATGGTCTGGTGGGCTGGACGGAGAACTCTTTGAATATACGTCCAGTCCTTCGTTGTCGATCTTGACCTGTACCTTGTTGTCTGACCAAGGTTTATCCTTTTCCTCTTGATATGTCAGTTGTTCCGATATATAACAGTGAGACGAATAAATTGAATATACGTCTCATGTAGTATTCTTTGCGACCCGATCTTCTTCGTGTTCGACCTTAGTTCTAAAACCCTCTTTATGGTTCTTCGAGTCTATACGTCTACTGTAGTGTGAATACCGTCTTTCATTTCTCCTTGATTTTTGGAGGAACTACTTTCACTTTCTCCTCTCACTTTTTCAACCGAATTTCGAGTTGTAAGTCTTTTGCTTCTAGTACCCTAGACCAGGGTAGTGAAGTACCCTTTATCTACCCCTGTGTCCCCTTTGTCACAGTCTGAAATAAAAACCCCCCGAGATTTTAGTGACGACTACCACTGACGTCGGTACTTTAATTTTCTGCGAATGAGGAACCTTCTTTTCATACTGGTTGGATCTATCGTATAACTTTTCGTCTCTGTAATGAAACGGTTGTTTCCAGACAGATCAGTTCCTATACCAAAAAGGTCACCAGTACATACCTACACTCTCGACCTGACACTTCTTTCGACTCGCGGTTTCTTAACTACGAAAACTTGACACCACAACCTCTTCTGAGAACTCTCAGGGAACCTGACGTTCCTCTAGGTTGGTCAGGTAAGACTTCCTCTAGTTGGAACCCACAAATAACCTTCCTTACTACGATTTCGACTTTGAGGTCATGAAACCGGTGGAGTACGCTTCTCAACTGAGTAACCTTTTCTGAGACTACGACCCTCCCTATCCCGCCGTCCTCCTCTTCCCCTGTTGTCTCCTACTCTACCGACCTACCGTAGTGCCTGAGCTACCTGCACTCAGACTCACTTGAGGCCCTCAACCACTACCTGTCCCTCCGGACCGCACGACGTTAAGTACCCCAGCGTTTCTCAGCCTGTGCTGACTCGGTGACTTGACTTGACTACCCTAAATCTCTATGTATGATGACATATATATATTTTGTCTTTTTGTTGCTCTTAAATGAATATCGTGTCCCTTGATTTCAACAATAGAATATTATTGGATATTACCTTTTTTGAGACTTTTTCTTATATATATATATATGTATATATATATATATATATATATATATATATGTATATATAGGCTTAGTGAAATGACATATGGACTTTGACTGTGTTAGAACATTTAGTTGATATAAAGTCAAGAATTTTAACTGGGTCCACTCCTCCCCCTTGTCAACTCTGAGATCACAGGTCCTTTCCCACGAACGACCCGTCACACTCCAAAGATAGTCTTTCCGGACACCGTCGGAAAGTGGGTCCCTTAGCTCTTCTGCGATATTAACCTCTCTGAGTCGCAACGATTTGACTTTTAAAACACTTTAGTTAACTCTCTTTTTAGTTATACCCTAAAAAAAAAGGTACTACTTTTCTGTTCTAAGGGTGTGTTAATTCTTGACCCGGCGCTAAAGGTGCGAGACGGACAGTACAAGAGCACCAAGACACGGTGTTGACAAGTAGTCTTTATTAATTTGTACAAGGGTACCCGTTGTTAATGAACGAATTTTATAATACTCATTCCTCTTATGTAAATATTAATGGATTGGAAAGACTTCCACTTTTATATATAATAGGAAACTATCTTCTCTTTTTCGCCAAAGACCTAAACGGTCGACATACAGGACTTATGCGATTAACGGGACTCCTTACCTTGTTATGAAAAATGCGTGGGGTTGGAAAAGAAAATAAAAGACATTGCAAATCCGTAGTTTATTGACAAGGAGAAAGAACAACAGAAACATTCAGTAATTTATCGGTCGGACATGGATAATCCTACCGGTGTGTCGGAGAGACTTGACGGAGTCACGACACTATATTACTCTTGCCGTGACAGAACGAAAAGAAACCTCAAACAAAGGGGCACTCGGTGTCCGTCTGCATTCCGTCCCCGGGTCGCAGAGCAGAACAGTGATCAAAGGACTAAAACACAATTTATGGGTGTGTCACTTTTGTTGTTCCACTATTAGTGTCTATCAATTGTGAATTGGCTCGCGAGTGTAGGACAGTCCTTACAGATTTACGAAATACATAAGATAGAATAAGTTGTGAGTACTATTAAGGCACTTCGTCCAATAATACTTGTGAGAGTCGAATGACTACTCTCACCTGGCCTCTACAATTCATTGAACGAGTCCCAGTGTATCAATCATTCACCACTTCGACCCCAAACCAGGTCCCAGATATGGAAATTGGTGAGATGACTTTATAGAGAGTCTACAGAGTTCAGTAAGACCTGATTATAAAATACAATTGATTGTTTCTTATATAAAGGACATTCTATACAGAGTTCTCGATCTGACGTTAGTACGAAAAACAATTCCGAAAAAAGGATTCAACAAACCGGAATGACGGTTAAAAGTTCAGATATTCGTACATTATTATTATCGTCATCGTCACCATTATTAGTATAATCGTCGTCAATGATGAATGACTAATATATAGGACTCGATTCACGACTAGATTCTAGAAATAAAGGTAGAAAGGGGAAGGGAGTATACGTACCGTTTCGTGTCTCATCTATAATAGTAGGAACTAAATGTGTGTCTATTCGACTCCGGGTACTTCCTTTCAATGTACTGGTTCCGGTGTGTCGTTTATATCGTCCCTGGAGTTCCCTAGACGGGTAGAGTGAGTCGGTCAAAATAGGGTGTATAACTACGAAAACTTGACACCACGATCTCTTCCGAGAACTCTCAGGGCACCCGTCGTTCCGTAAGTTTGGTCAGTTAGGATTTCCTTTAGTTGGGACTTATAAGTAACCTTCCTGACTATGACTTCGACTTCGAGATTATGAAACCGGTGGACTACACTTCTCGGTTGTGAAACCTTTTCTGGGACTACGTCTCTTTCTGCCTTCCGTTTTTCTCTTCCCCCACTGTCTGCCAATCTATCGTAATGGTTGAGTTACCTGCACTTAGACTGTCTGAGGTCCTCTATCACTTCCTGTCCCTTCGGACCCTACGACGTCAGGGACACCAGTGCTTCTTAGTTCATACTGAATCGTTACGTCGTCTCGTCTTGGCTAAAATACGGTCCATGAGAGGAACCGAGACCGTTATGGTAACACTCAATCCGGAGTAGACACTACGGTCGGTCCCCGAATCAACCGAGTTGTGGGTGGTACAAACCCCCTGCTATCAACCACGTCGATGTACGTACGAAAGGAGACCTTTAAAGAAAGGGAATAAAATCTTTTTGACTCGAACCCATAGAGAAGGTGTCATAGATTTCAATGTACATTAAAACAACTCTAAGACGTCACAAAGTTGTTGTAGTCGTACGTAAAAACACAAACATACAGTAACCGTACTCCTCTAATAGAATCTTGAGTCAAGGACGGAGACTGAACCACAAAAAAGAATGAGGTAATATCCCCCGTCACTTCGAGTCATAGGTCCAAGTTGAGTAGGAGTCTCTGTCTAATAAGACACAGTCTGTAATACGATCCCTATGTTGTTTTAAATTTTTCACCCCGGAGGAAGAGAGTTATTCATTTGTACAGAGTATAACTTTTAAGAGACCTTCGTTATCATACTACCGATTGTGAGACCTCGGTGTTGAAACCTCGATCTTCCAGACCACAGTTCGGAATCAAAGTCATCAATGGTCGACACACTAGAACCCGTTTAATGAATGGAAAAAATACGGAGTCGAAGGAGTAGATAGTCTACTCTTATTACCTCAGTATCACCGATGAAGACCAAAGGACCCACCGGCTCGACCATGTTTTATTCGAACGTTACGTCCTCTGGGACCAAACTAAGGACCTAGCCCTTCAAGGGGACCTCTTTCCCATCTGATGGGCGAGGTCATAAGAACCCGAAGAGACCACCGAGTCTGTCATTTCTTAGGTGGACGTCACGTCCTCTGGAGCCAATCTAGGGACTCAACCCTTCTAGGGGACCTCCTCCCTACCGTTGGGTGAAGGTCACAAGAACGGACCTCTTAGGGGTACCTGTCTTCTCGGACCACCCGATGTCAGGTGCCCCAACGGTTCAGTCTGTGTTGACTCGCTGATTCGTGTCGTGTCGTGTCATCGATGAAGTACCCACTAAACTTACTCATTTATACGTATTAGTAAATCCTGTTATCCCGAACCAAACACCCGTGATACATTCACGACTGGTAACAATGACTACCAGTAGGTACCTAAACTTAAAGTAATATTAAACTTTTTCTGAATAAAACATTCTTTTCTTTTATCGTAAAGTGATAGACGAAAAAGTCGAGAGCTTCCCAGTGATATAAGAAATTTAGACGGGAAGATCCCTAATATGTGTCGGTAAGACAACTCTTATAAGATTTTTCTTTTAGAAGATACCTGAAAAGATCGTTCGACTTCCGAACGTAACGTTGTGAAACGATGTTGATCGGATCTGGTCAAATCATACAACATAAATTTATCACGTTACGTTCACCTAATAGACTAGTCCGACATTTCAAAATATAATCATAGTTGAAATTTAACCATGTTGACTATTTGGAGAGGGACGAGGATAGGTAGGGGGACGACGACGACGACGACGACGACGACGACGACGACGACGACGACGACGACGACGACGACGACGACGACGATTCAGCGAAGTTAGCACAGGCTGAGACACGCTGGGGTATCTGCCGTCGGGTGGTCCGAGGGGGCAGGGACCCTAAGAGGTCCGTTCTTGTGACCTCACCCAACGGTGAAGGAAGAGGTTACGTACTTTCACTTTTCACTTTCACTTAAGCGAGTCAGCACAGGTTGAGAATCACTGGGATACCTGACGCCGGTAGTCCGAAGAGGTAGGTACCCTAAAAGGTCCGTTCTCACGACCTCACCCCACGGTAGCGGAAGAGGCTAGGTGGGGCGATGGTAGACAATTCACAAAGTCCATCGGGTCACGTACCTCTTTAATTGAGTAGGAAAAGGAAAACGACAACGGGGAATGTTTGGTAAGAGGTGTCCTGTCGGTCTCACTGGAAAAAGTTTACGTTTACTCTATACTGTGAAGACGACTTTAGGAAGACAACGCGAATCAACGAGTCAGTATAGGTTGAAAAACTCTGGGGTACCTGACATCGAGTGGTCCAAGGAGACAGGTACCCCTAAGAGGTCCGTTCTTATGACCTCACCCAACGGTACGAGAGGAGATCCTCTAGAAGGGTTGGGTCCCTATTTTGGGTCCCTCGTTTAGGTCCAGAGGGTGTAACGTCCGTCTAAGAAATGGTCAACTCGGTAATACCTTCGGGATCAGAGAAGGACCTCTTCCTTTATCGTTGGGTGAGGTCACAAGAACGGACTTCTTAGGGTCCCTACCCCCTCGGACCACCCGACGGTAGAGACCCCAGCGTGTCTCAGCCTGTGTTGACTTCACTGAATCGTCGTCGTCGTCGTCGTCGTCGCCAAAGAAGGATAATATGACTCTTATGTTAAGTCTTAGAGGGCCACACTATGTTTCGGGTAGAGTACGGACACGAGGACCGTGGGACCGAAACTGACTCTAGGAAGACTATAGTCCCACAATTGGAAACACTAAGAGAGACAGACGTTATAAGAAAAGGCCGATAAGTGTTCCGATATATAAAGAGTAAGTATACCTGTTTGGATCTGTTGTATAATTTTTCGTCTCTGTAGTGAAACGACTGTTTCAACGTATATCAGTTTCGATACCAAAAAGGTCATCAGTAAAATACCTACACTCTCAACATACTATTTCTTCCGACTCGCGACTTCTTAACTATGAAAACTTGACGCCCCAACCTTTTCTGAGAACTCTCAGGGAACCTCTCGTTCCTCTAGTTTGGTCAGTTAAGATTTCCTTCAGTTGGGACTTTTAAGTAACCTTCCTGACTAAGACTTCGACGTCGACGTTATGAACCAATGGACAACCTTTCTCAACTGAGTCATCTTGTGAGAGACTACGACCCTTTTCAACTTCCGTCCTCCTCTTCTCCCACTGTCTTCTACTTTACCAACCTACCGTAGTGACTGAGTTACCTGTACTCAAAATCGTTTGGGACCCTCTGTCACTTCCTGCCCCATGCACCGCACGACGTCAGGTACCACGGCACTTCTAAGTCTGTACTGAATCCCTGACTTGTCGTCGTTACCCGAGTCAAGTTCTGTCGACTAAATTAACGAAAACCTCGTGGATTTTGGTTTCAGATGTAAACGAAAACTGAAGACGAAATTTTACAGTGAACGATTAAGTGGACTAAAGAAAAAAAAGGTTATCTTTTGTTTTGGTCAATGACCCACCCAACAATCATTTGACGATACTACAAACTATGAAAAAAGTACGAGGATTTGTCTTCTCCATTTTTAAGGGAAACTAGAGTCTCCCTAACTCTATCAGACAGAGACTTTATACCGTACAACTCGCGAAATCCTAGAAAACACTTTCTTTTGACTCTTAAATGTTCCTCAGTTACTTCGTCACCAACACTTTCACACAAGGAGTCTGGGGACCGTCGTCGTGACAGTGGATCCTTGAACAATCTTTTATTCCGAAAGTCGTTGGAGGATTTGGAGAACTTCGTTTGACCCCCACCCCGGGTCGTTGGTTTCAAAATTGTTCGGGAGGTCCACTAAGAATACAATCGATCACACTCCTTCTCTTTCATTGGAAACAGTCTCTCTTTACCTTTTAAACGATTTAAGACGCTTACAAATACGTCCGGTTATCAAAAAATTTTGTACATTAATTGTAGAGAAAAAAGGGTCCTTAAAAGACCCCTACGGACTCTAAGTGTCCATTCCGTCTCTCCTTAAGAACGGAATTGAACTCCGTAAACAGAATTGAGTTCCTAGAACTCCTTAAGTGACAGGGTACCGTTCATTTATCAGATAACGTCACATAACAACACACTCAACCCTACCTCGTTTCGTCTTTCGCGACTCCTTCGTCTCCGTCCTGGGATAGTCAACTCTCAGAGACTCTCATCGTATTCTATTCCTATGTTTACACTCGAAGTCTCGGACCGAACTCGAATTCAGTCGAAACTAATAAATGGTCGATACACTGAGACCCATTCAATGAATTGGAGAGACACGAAGTCAAAGGATAAAATTTTTACTTTCACTATTATGATTATCATTGGATAAAGTATCCCACCAACACGACCAATTTACTATTTATGAAAGTAACATTCGTGACCAATGTTCGTTTCCGATAGTCCACACGAATTAATAATCACATCCACTCACTCCCCCCTCCAATAAATCCGTTCCAAAGGTGACATTAACAATCGTCTAGAACGAAGAGTTTCACACCAGGGAAGTGGTCGTCGTAGTCCCCCGAACAATCGTTACACCTTAGAGTCCGAGGAGAGTCTGAAGGACTGAGTCTTAAACGGAAAATTGTTCTAGGGGTCCATTAAAAAAAAAGGAAAATAAAAAAATAACTTCCTATTGATATAATGTCTGAAACCAACAAAAGACAGTTTGGAGTTGCACTAAGTCGGTATCCATATGTATATAGGGGAGAGAAAACTTGGAGGGAGGGTAGAGGGAGGGGTAAAGTAGAGAGATCCAACTATGTCTCGGGGACAAACTCAAAGGACTCGATATGTCGTTTAAGAGGAGCCGATACACAAAATGTATACCATTATATTCAAAGGGACAATGAGAGAGGTATGTAGAGTAGGAGAGGAGTGGAGAGGGGTACAGTTATTCAAACAAGAGATACAGACAAAGAGACAACGACGGGACATTTATTTAAGAAGTCAAGGGACCACCGAGTCTCCAATTTCGCAGACGGACCTTACGCCCTCTGGACCCAAGCTAGAGACTCAGCCCTTCTAGGGGACCTCTTCCTTTACCGTTGGGTGAGGTCATGAGAACGGACCTCTTAGGGTACCTCCCTCCTCGGACCATCCGATGTCAGGTACCCCAACGTTTCTCAACCTGTGCTGACTCGCTGAAGTGCAGTAAAAAGATCTAAGACATATACACGTAATCTTATACTATAAATAGAAAGAGAAAGACTGAGTAAAGTGAGACATATTATCCAAGATACAAGTAGGTACTTTGTTGACTGTTTCCTAATTTAAGGGTCCATTAAAAAATTTCGTCTAAAAGTTTGACCTCTTGGTGACCACATCCTTTCACTAAGACTCTGGACTGACGTGTATGGACTTCTCCCCTATATGTCCGTTTCCGTGACTTAGGACCCTGTCCTTGTGGACGTCCAGGAACAACACCCTGTTCTCGACTCCCGTTCCCCCTCCTATTCTCCTCCACGTGTGCTCGTTCCGGTATGTCTTCCCGACTTGGAGTAGGGACCCGTCCAAACGTCGTCACTTCAGTCCCGACACTAGGGAAAACTCGACCCTTCGAGTTGTACCACTGGGACGTTTCGGATCTCCCTCCTCTCGAAACTTGACGGGACTTTCTTTTCGACTCTGAACCTCAGTCACTTCCACCTCCCCTCCTTTACTCCAACTCCTAATATTCTAATGAGTCCGTTCGTCCTGATTCGTACCCTTTACTCCCTCCGTCTCTTCAGTTCGCACTAAGTCGGAAACTTGAATGCACTGATTCAAATTTTTCGACGAAAAACCTTCAAAAAGAAGTGTCGAGGAAAGGTCCCAAAGAGAGAAAAAATCAAAGATTTCTGATGGGTCACGTCTTGGAAGATAAGGATAGGTGGATACCTGAAGAACGTTGTGTGACTTGTTCGAAAACCGTAACGAAGGTCGGTACGTTACCAAACCCTGTTTTACAGGGTAGTCTGGGGACCTTACTATCACCTCAAGAAGGTAGAAACAGAGTACAGAAAACAAGTTAAGATCGTTTTGAAGTCAAGGGGTCCCGTGAATGTCTTACTTAACAAGGCACATTCGTTGTAAAAGTTCATCGACTCTTCATTAGAAAATACACACTTTTTTTTTAATAACTTTTATAATGTGACAAAAATTCCTATATAAAATTACGGAATCATAAGTGTGTAAGAATTTCGTTACCCTGGAAAGATTTTTTTTCTTAATATCTTAGAGTCATATATTTTGTCGCATTACTCTCAATGAAATTTCGTCATTCCTCGTCCGGTTCGGGGATCGTAAACGAAAGACTAAAGACGTATTAAATAAAGGCATCTCAGAAGGTATGTGTGGAACCTGGGACAGTTTGCCAAACTTGAAGAAACAAAATTTTACTTGAATAAGACACGACTAAAGAATTTGTCTTCTTAGTTCACATTAAAAAAAGACTGACCTCCGAAACAGTAACCATAGTAATAGCACCATACTAACTCAGACATGTCTATAGAAAGTCACATTCACTATCTTTAGGTTGACATTATGGTCGTTTTACTACTTATATAACCGTGTATATTGACCCTTCAAAACTCACTATAGTCCAGACCAACATAGGTCCATGATTTTACAGAAGTAGTCCCAAGTAGGAGAGAGAAATAGACAATTAAAGTTTGAGAAAGATTTACGCACTTGTAAATCGTTATAAATGAGGACGGTTTCCCTCACAATATATACGACGTATGTTCTTTTACAACCGTCAGAGTCCATTTTAGCAATACCCAGAACCTTGTCTTTTGGAGACAGATCGTAAAGAACAACTTCCAGAGAGATCAATGAGACGGACCCAGTTACGGTAACTCTAACTGTCAACGAGATCTTAGGGTATCTTACCCGATCGATACTTTTCCTACGACATGTCTGTTACCGTTACATTCAGATGGTGATACGACGTCAGAGAAATTTTTTTTATGACTTAAACATGACCCTGGACACCGTCTCTGGTTCCTACTTTGTCTTTTTGTGGGTCTTAACTCGTTATTCCCATAGATGCATTTGGTGTCTGATTACAATTATATTACACTTCTCAACACAGACTCTCATCGAGAAGACCTTCTTTATGAACCCTGACTCATTTACTCGTCAATTGACACGACCTCCTTTAGTCCTTGGCGCAGTACGTCCTCCACTATACGTTACCGAAAACACAACCCCTCCTCTTTACACTAGAGTTCACCTTCCTAGTCTCGTACCTTTTCATACTTTCTCCAACCCCACCAGTCTCCACTTTTCGACCCCGATATAAGAACCGTCGTCTTCAGTGAGAGAAGGGAGTTAAATAAGTACACGGGGAAGGGGGAAGTGGGGAACGACCAAGAGGGTGGACAAGGGTTCTCACCATATGATTCGACCTCTCTACCATACATACAGGTACCGATACAGGTCGGGGAGGAGGGTGTCCGACGTTTCGACGAGGTCGAGAGTAGAGGGGGTAGGAGTCCCGTTGGGGTGTACGACGAGGTCAATGGTGGATGGGTCGGTTCTCTCCGTCGGTAAGAAGACGAGAGGTAGACGGAAGAAAGTACACAAGACAAACAGGAGAACAACGAAGGCGTGAAAAGTTGGAAGAATACATTTCTTTCTCGTGGTCAAAATCTCTGGTAGTCGGTTAGTCTTGTAAAGAGAAATGAGGTCACTTAAAAACTTTGGACCCGAGGGGTAACGTTATTGGACCTTGTGAACGTTTTAAAAGGATTACACGTCCGGGGTGGAGATCTCCGATACTAAGTCATCCAGTCCATCTCGGACTACCAGTCATTAAACACTTCAAGGGCTCCACTGAGAATTATACGCCAAACCCTTGGTGACGAAGTGAGTAATACATCTTACGGAGTACGTGAGTGTCCCCGAAATCTTGGAAGAGTGTCTTCGGACAGTCTCTGAGGGGACGGTTTTCTAGGACGGTGTCGCCTTCGGACCAGGAAATTACCAGTACTTCTGAAACGATATCAGTCCAAAATTACTCTATCAGGGTTCGAACAATGTGACAACAGAACAAGTATTTTTTTTAATACAAAATCGGAAGGCCTGTAGATTAAAACGTTTAGTCACAGTCCATGTCTTTTCTAGGACAGTGAACTCTCGTTCCGTAAGTCATTAAAATTTCCAGTTTCTGGGTACACCTTTAATCGAGAGTCGATAACTTTATGTAACTGAATGTGTGTTGTCTTTTACACCAAAGCCCCGTGTGACCGATAAATGTGTAGATATTTAATCAGGTAATCACCACACCTAGGACTATAGAGTTCATGAGCTACTACTAGGGCCATCATACCACTCTTTGTGAGTATTTACTTCTTTCTGAGAAACAAATTTCCGATAACATTAGTATCGAGAGTACCTACCTCGTGGATGAAATACTTTCCGCGACGTGCCGTGTCACAAATGGAGTTTAGGAGTGTTGTCGGGACGTGCACCCTTTGAGTCCGAGTAAATTTTTCCCCTTAAATAGATCTTATTATATAAACGTTCATGTTCTCGATTCGAAGGTACGGTCCGACTATGGCTGGTCCTGAGAACTGAAAGGGTTTAGGTATCTTTGATCTTCGGTATAATCTTTAAGTCCGTTCCGAAATGACCTCGGGGACGACGTCGTCCCCCCTTCATTCTTGTTTCCTGTCCAAGGAACGAGTGAGAGGGGGACTGTTCCCTCACCGCTCGAAGAAGAAATATACCACATTCCCATCCTCACACAGGTCCCTAACCTGAGCTCCCCACTGAGTCCACAAAACGGGTGGAGATCCCGAAGGGATACCGTGGGGTGAGGTCATGAGAACGGACCTTTTAGGGTACCCGCCTCCTCGGACCATCCGACGTCAGGTACCCCAGCGACCCTCAGCCTGTGCTGACTCGCTGAAGTGATAGTGAAAAGCGAAAGTACGCTCCTTTACCGTTGGGTGAGGTCACAAAACGGACCTCTTAGGGGCCCTGTGGCCTCGGACCACCCGACGGCAGATACCCCAATGTGTCTCAGTCTGTACTGACTTCGCTGAACCGTCGTCGTGGTCGTCGTCCCGAAGGGACCACCGAGTCTGTAATCTGTTAGACGGACGTTACACCCTTTGGGTCCAAGCTAGAGACCCACCTCTTCTCGGGGACCTCTTCCTTTACCGATGGGTGACGTCATAAGAACGGATCTCTTAAGGTACCTGTCCCCTCGGACCAACCGGTGTCAGGTACCCCAGTGTTTCTCAGTGAATACTAACTCGTTTATTGTACAAGTGAAAAAGTGACCACCACCACTCACGTCTCCCGTATGAGTAACGAGACGAAAACGTGGACTATTTGTCAAAAACAAGGACTGAAAAGTCTTCACCGTCAACCCCAAAAAACCAGCAAGATACCGAAAACAGGTATTAAACGGGGTCGACACATACGTGTGTCAATAAAAATCGAGGTACATAAAAAAAAAAATAAAACAACGGACTCTCCAAACGGGTGCACGTTCGTAATGTCATGACGTCGTTTCCCAGGGCCCAGGGTCGCATAGAGTCCTGGTAGACTCGTTTTTTTATACGATGGTAGAGAACGTGGTGCACAGGACTAGTCAAGGACTATCAGTTACTATCGTCACACGACCCGTATACGACACACACTGGACCCTCGTCCCAATGAGGGTCACGGTTCTTAGACAGGGGTCTTGGGAGCGGGTGTGACACATAATAAAAAATTTTCTCATAACAACTAAACTGTTCACCTTATACTACCGAGTACGATTAAAAAAAAAAAAGTCTACAACCAAGACTGGTCAAACGAATTAAAACTTACTAGACTGAGGTCACGTAAAATAACCCTCTTTAAGTCTCCTGTACTACCCAACCAAACAAAGAGACTTGACAATTGACCCCTTCCCCTTCTCTTAACGTTCGAAGACTCGTGACTGAAAGCATAAATAGTTGTATGGTCAGTAGTTCCATCTCTTCATCTTTAAAGGTCAGTGGAATTGGTTTTCTAATGTTTCGTACAAAACGAAAAAAGAAAGTCAACCGACTTTTAACACAGAGGATTGATAAAACGTAAACCCTCATTTTGACTCGAGCGATCGTTTTACAGACAAAACTATTTAGCCCTTGTTTTTCTGGTTTTGATTACCGAAGGTGTTACCTTCCACGGGACCCTTTATATTATATCTTATCACCTTAACCCCCGAACAAATGGTACTAAGACACATAGGTAGACTACCCCTCATATTTATCAAAAGAAACGTGTTTCCCTGGGTCCCTTATCACTTAGTCCCTTATTAACTGAACAGAACCATACAAACACTTACACGTAAAAATAGACTACCGTTTATACGACAACCGAAAACTCAGTCAGTGAGTGGTATTTTAAAGGAGTCGTAGTGTGCGTGATTCTATCGTAGGTGGAGAGAGGGCGAGGGTTTCTTTTGTAAACTTTAATCGTAATTAGTCGGTTACAACATAAACCCCGGGATGCACTTTCGGTGGATGACGTCGACTGACGGTAAGTCGTCCGTTCTTCACTAAACGTTATATTAAATTTACTTCTCAACCAAAGGAAAGGGTAAATCTTGTGTGGTCATACCTTTTGACTAACAGTCGGTAAGACCACTACACGTAGTTGAACCGATAAGTGAGTCTTTTACTTCAAAGGACTCTGTGGTCGTGTAAATTAAATAAAAAAAAAAAAGTGACACTTCAATTGAAGTCGAACAATTTATGTTACTGCTAGGTTTGGTGTCTTTTTGGTTGTGGTAATTAAAATTACGAGTATTACATTACCTTTCTCTAATATAAGTAAACCCTAAAAAAAAAGGTAAAATTATCTTACAAATGAACGGGGAAAGGAATACTCAATTAATAATAAAAGGAAGGCATTACGAGACGAATATAGACTCGTCGGTCACACAGACAATTACAGAACTCAAATATTTAACGACCACTTAGACAGTAAAACGGCACAGACAGTGATTTTGTAGTTATCGAAACGTCACACCACTCGTTTATACACCGTCTATGCCTACGTTACCCAGGGAATGTCTTAAAAGAGTAGATAAAAATATTTTGTAAATTAAAATCGTGAAAGACAAGATACGAAACTATCCCTCTACTAACTCACCGAAAAGTGAGTAATATATCATCACTCGATTCTTAACCATTGAAAGGGAACGAATAGCAAGTCCAAACAAACAAACAGAATTTTATAAAAAATTGAAAAAACTTAATTTAAAAAAAAGTAAAAATAACTCTATATCAACTAAATCTTATAACACAATCAAAGTTCATGTGTCGTTTCGTTAAGTTAATATGTATATATAAGAAAAAATCTAAGATAAGGTAATATCCAATAATCTTCCATGATTCATATCAACGGACACGATATGTCATCCAACCAGTAGAGCAAATACATATGATCATATATATAAAATTAGGGTTTGAGGATTAAACATGGGAGGAAGGGGAAACCATTGGTGCAAACAAACGATACACTCATATAAACACAAAACATTTATGAAAATTTTATAAAATTTTTAGATAAAGAAGTAAATTATTTGTGAATCTCTCGTCCATAAATACGTCCATCACACGATTCATAATCCCTAATTTTTATTGATTCCGTAGCAGGGGTAGAAGACCCTCGAGTAGCAAGACTTGTCCTGACTATTGTTCCTTAACATGGTGTCTTACCACTCGCCACGTCTACTCGACCTTATACCAATACCTCCCTCGAGAGAGAGAGACGTCTCCCCTGGTAATTTCTTCCGAAATGTCTCGTCTTCCACGATCTCGTTCTAGGGTCTCTGGACCCGGAACTCAAGAAGTCACGTTACTACCACTCCCACCCCTTTCTATCGTGTCCGTCTCCCTTATCGCTAACTTAAGCTTCCACACTACCTGTCCTTGGAAAACAACCTTTGGTTGATGTACGATAAATTTATCACTATTATCCTCGGCTATAAATTCACGAGTCGTGTACGGTGTGTGACAAACTTTAAGAACGTAGACGTTTGAGTTTGGAGTATTACTGAGAAACTTCAACCATAATAGTCGTAGGGGAATGTTTAGGTTTAGTCACGGACCTCTCTAAACCATTAAACGATTTATAGTGTATCGACCATCCTAGTCATGGATCTGACCTCGACTATAAGAAACTGAGGTTTCAGATGTTCAAAATACGAGTACCTGAGATAGGAAATCTCGGAAGTCAGGTCGACACGACTATTCTGTGAATTATCACTAACCCTAAGTCCTGATTCCCCTTTATTATTGTCATGGATAGTGGACACCTCTCCTAATTCACTCTATATCTTTCACAAATCTTGTCACGGACTATGTATCGTATCGTAAAAATTTGACCATAATACTACTGATTAAAGGATTTTCAGTACCTCGAGTCATTTGTCCTTAAACTATCATGAATCCTTAATTTGAGGAAGTCAAGTCAAGTCAAGTCAACGAGTCAGTACGGACTGAGAAACACTGGGGTACTTAGTGTCGTGCGGTCCGGAGGGACAGGTAGTGGTAGAGGGCCTCAAGTGAGTTAGAGTGCAGGTAACTCAGGCACTACGGTATCTCGGTAGAGTAGGAACCAGTAGGGGAAGAGGAGGACGGGAGTTAGGGAGGGTCGTAGTCTCAGAAAAGGTTACTCAGTTGAGAAGCGTACTCCACCGGTTTCATGACCTCGAAGTAGAAATCGTAGTAATGGAGGTTTCTTGTGGGTCCTGACTAGAGGAAGTCTTACCTGAACAACCTAGAGGAACGTCAGGTTCCCTGAGAGCCCTCAGAAGAGGTTGTGGTGTCAAGTTTTCGTAGTTAAGAAGTCGTGAGTCGAAAGAAGTGTCAAGTTGAGAGTGTAGGTATGTACTGGTGACCTTTTTGGTATCGGAACTGTTCTGCCTGGAAACAACCGTTTCATTACAGAGACGAAAACTTATATGACGGATCCAACCAGTATTGAAAGGAAGGTTCCTCATTCGTAGAAAATTAAAGTACCGACGTCAGTGGTAGACGTCACTAAAACCTCGGGGGGTTTTATTTCAAACTGTGAGAAAGGTGACAAAGGGGTAGATAAAGGGTACTTCACTACCTTGGCCTACGGTACTAGAAGCAAAAGACTTACAACTCGAACTTCGGTTGAAAAAGTGAGAGGAGAAAGTGAAAGTAGTTCTCCGAAAAATCAAGGAGAAGTGAAAGACGGTATTCCCATCACAGTAGACGTATAGACTCCAATGCCTATAAAGAGGGCCGTTAGAACTAAGGTCGAACACGAAGAAGGTCGGATCGTAAAGAGTACTACATGAGACGTATCTTCAATTTATTCGTCCCACTGTTATACGTCGGAACTGTATGAGGAAAGGGATAAACCTTGGTCAGACGACAAGGTACAGGTCAAGATTGACAACGAAGGATTGGACGTATGTCCAAAGAGTTCTCCGTCCAGTCAACGAGACCATAAGGGTAGAGAAAGTCTTAAAAGGTGTCAACTAACACTAGGTGTGTCAATTTCCGAAACTGTATCAGTTCTTTCGTCTTTATCATACAAAAAGACCTTGAGAGAACGAAAAAGCCACTAGGTCGTCTACAACCGTTAAACTAGAAACCAAGGAGACGGAAAAGATTTTGGTGGAACTTGTAGACCTTCAAGTACCAAGTGCATAATGACTTGAGGAATCCCCGTCATATAACGTCCCCAATAATAAGTTCTCTGTGAGAACTCAACCATCGTAAACTATGTGTGGACTTACCGAAGTACCATCTTAAGGATATCTATCCTGACCCCCTGTTCCTACATAAAGTCATTGTCTTACGTCTTTACGTTCGTCTGACCTTTTAAGGTAGTACGAACTCTTTTCACTTATTCGGTTAAACTACTCTCGTGTAGAAATTTCTCTTTGTCCTTCTTATGTGAATTTGTCCATCAATCTTTAACGAATATTGATCACTATAAATAGTTAACAAACCGTGACAAATAGAAAATGTAATAAAGCAGTAGTATGTGTAAAAGGACCCTAATATCTAAGTCACAAAAGTAAACTTCTTTTACTTCAAGTCTCTTCGTTCAATATATTTTTAAACGAAATGGTAGTAGGTAGATTTTTCATCATTTTGAACTTGAACTTGGATCCAGATACATGAAAGTCGTGGTACGAAGAAACTGGTGTGGTAAGAAAGTAAAAACATCGAGACTGGAAAGATATATAGGACTTGTAACCTTCTTATTAAAAAGATCACTTTTTTCGTCGTCTTTTTTCATTCTTTTTACATAGTACAACAAGAATCCCAAAACGAATAGTTGGTGATATCGGGTTATAAAAGGGTGAATTATCGGACACATATGAAGATAACTCTACCTTTCTTAACCAGAGGGACTAAGGGATCTGTGTGTGGGAGGGAGACCGAAGGATAGACACACATGGACAATGTTATTCATGGTATCTATTATAGGGTGGAGGATCTTATTCTCGATTATAAAAACCATAACTTCTTTACGGTCCATGTTCCCGATCTTGGGGTCAGGGTGGGAAGTATCGACACCAGTCCTTGTTCTACGAATACGAGGGATTCAAACAAAGGAATAGATAAATTACTGTTATCATTATCAAGGATACAGACACCCAATGATGATGTTTATTTACCTAATAAGGTATATTTCTGATTTTGACCCGAATTTTACGATGTTAATTTTTTCATCGGAATAGTAACAGAACTTTCACTTACTCACAATCATCGAGTCAGAACATGTCGAGAAACGTTGGGGTACCCGTCATCGGACAGTCCGAGGAGACAGGTACCTTAAGAGGTCCGTTCTTATCACCTCACCCATAAGGGAAGAGGTCCTCTAGAAGGGTTGCTTCCCTATCTTGGACTCAAAGGACGTGACGTCTGTTTAAGAAATGACATACTCGGTGGTCCCTTAAGGATAACAACATTAATAATTCGGAATATAGAACACAGAGAGGCCGTTTTATCACACTGGTCGAAACGACCCCTTCTGTACTCTTTCAACACTAAAGTATGTAGCGATTTCTCTCACATTTTGACGTATCAATAACATCTACCATTAAACTGTTACAGATACTTTTAAATATTCGTAGAAAAAAATGGGTTATTAAGATGAAGATCCGTAAATAGGATCTCTGTTTAAGGATTATAAGATCCGTTTATAGGATCTCTATCTAAGTATGTTCACTCTTTACATCTTAGACATGGATAACTTAAAATCGGACGTATATTGGATCAGGTTTAAAAATCTTATGTCTAACTACTTAGGTAATACGAAACAAACATGGGTACATGGGTGCTGTAATAGACCTCCGAAGGGTCCACCGAGTCGTCATTTCTTAGGTGGATGATTACGTCCTCTACACCCAAACTAGGGACCCAACCCTTCTACGGGACCTCTTCCTTTATCGTTGGGTGAGGTCATAAGAACGGACCTTTTAGGGTCCCTGTCTCCTCGGACCTCCCGATATCAAGTACCCCGGTGTTTCTCAACCTGTGTTGACTCGTTCACTTGTGTTGTGTTGTTGTTCTGGTGAACACAGTACAGACTGTGTCGTACTCCGTGCCTCTGTGACTGCTTACGGGTAAACAAACCGGGTCGTGTTAAGGATACCTGGGGACACGGGGGCCGGGTGGATGTACATGGTACACGTGAAATCTACCACGAAGTAAGACTCGGTACATGAAATTTACGGTGACACTGGTAATTGAGGTTTGAGACAGGAGGAAGGAGGAGTAACCAAACGAAAGGTTTAACTGTATATGAAGAAAGTAATGTCGCTACAGGAACCGAAGAGAGGTACTGTTAAGGACTAAGCACCAAGACCGTTAGAACCCTTTTGTCGTAGGTTAAAGAAGGTAGGTCTAAGACCCCAGATGTAAAGGGATCGTCGTGGGGCTAGGGCGGACCTGCGTAGCCGGGTCGGAAAAGGATCCTGTGTACACTCATTTTATGAACTGAGAAGGTCCTTTTATCAAATTTCATAGGGGAGGGGCGTGACGTGGGAAGTAAAACCTCGTCCTAAAACAAAGAGAATCTACAACAAGGTTAAGAGAAGGAAAGACCTTGACTGACTGAGAGGAGATCACTGACGGGAGTCCAGGTAAATAAACAAATTAGTGACCGAATAAGTTCCTCGGCCATCGGTCAGGTTAGACTCCTGACCTTCCGTTTTCGGAAACAAGAGAAGGACACACCAAGGTAAGTCCCAATGAACAGAGACTGAGTCTGACCTCTGATTTACCTAATCTTATTTTGGTTAAATTCCCTTTTTTTCTTTACAAGTGTGTGTGTCTTTATCTCTAAGAACGATAGAACCGACAGATCTTCTAGACACCCGGAGTGGTTCCTTAAATTTTTCATTACAAAGAATAGTATTCACTGTCTTTATACGACGAAAGACGTAGTCATCTATACTTCTAATTTCCCAGACTGGCATAATTTGTTAAAACGTGTCGTGGTCCGTGGGACCCGAGACGAGAGACGGAATAATGGGAAGTAGAACACCGATAAAGTCCGGGTTAAATTCTTATGTTACGTCAGACCGAAACGTTTAACTGTAGGAAATTAAATTTGACAGAACGTCCTCTTAATTCTTTAATACCTTGTTAATAAGCGAAACTCAACTTTCGACCTACCGTAGGACTCTGGGAACATGTAGTCGGTAAACTTAACTAATTCAGTGTATTAACTTAATGTGGAAACGGGGGGTATTATAGAACACCGTTTATACAACCATAAAGTACAACCCTTTTACGAAGGTATTTTTATTTTATCCCCAGCCCCAACTTCTAACTGAACTCACAGTTCTTTTGGATCCCCGTCCCACCCGACTGTAAAACTTTAAAACACCCCTTCCAACTAATCGTCTCGTTCACAAGGTAAACCTCAAATTAACCTTCAAGTGTCTAGTTTTGCTACATGTACTATATACCTCTTCATACGAAAGGGGAAAACACTACAGGAAGTTTGAAGTCGAATTCTCACGTAGTGAGTAAGAGGTTCGAAAAAATTTGTAGAGGGTACTTGTTTCTACGACACAGACTATGTCGAAGGAAACAGGGGAGACAAAAGGGTAAGTAGGAAGTCAGTTTCGTGGAGGGTACTACTACTGTTCAGAGAAAATGGGGTCCGGCACACCAACTCGACCCTTGACACAGGTCGAGTGGATCGTACCAATATCATGAGATAGTCATAGACAGATGACTCCGAAATAAACCTTTGGAGGTACCAAACGAAAGATTTGAGTTAGAAGAAAACATACTACCTTTAGTCTTCCTGTACCTTAGACTATCATTAAAAAATTTCGTAGTAAGAGTTCATCCCCAAAAACGGTCGTAAAGGAGTTCCTAAAAAAAAATCTAAAAATACTAGATTTTTTTTAAAATCTAGTAAAAGAGTTCCTAAAGAATTTGTGGTTGAAACAGGTAAAATGTTTACAAATAATCCGTGACTAATATATGTTTTGATTCCATCAACAACTCCCCTTTTTATAGGTTTTTATAAAGAACAAGAAAACTCCGCGAGTCTCGCGTAAACACTTAACCCCTCCAGCCACATTCTTTGTCGGAACCACTTTCTCACTCGTCTTCCGACAACTTACCAGGTCCTGAAACTGTCCCCCGTTACCAGTTAAGGTAATATAAGTGGAGACTTCAAACGAGACGGGAAGCAGACGGGACGGGGGAGGGGGGAGGATGTAGTAAGTAAAACCTTGGGTTGCCTCTTCTTTTGAGAGTCTGTTTACCGGAAACCAGTCTGTCCTACACACGAAAAGTAACCTTTTGAGGAGCATCCCTCTTTTAAAAATTTCGTTCTAAGGGACCTATCTGGGGTCGAAGACTGAGAGGTAGGAGGAGACTTAAGACCCAGAAGCATCAGAAACAGATAAGGGACATCGTGTGCTTGGAAAGACAGAAATTTTCACGAAATGGAAAGGAAATAGAAATAGTCTTTTGTCAGAACCTCGAAATTTTGGGTTGATGTCGATAGGAGGACTTGTACGAACACACCTTCCCTAATTAGTTCAGACAGTTTGTAACTCGACACTTTGGAAATTATAAAGATTTTCCAAATTTCGGTCGTATAAATAGTGTACGTAGTAACTCTTATTAGAAAGAAAAAACAATTTTTTTTTTTTAAATTTACGAGTGACATCACTACTCGGGTCACCCACTGTCCGAGTTCGTCCCCGGGCTACCACTATGACTTTATCTCAAAGACCATTTTAGAAAGAACCTGTAGTGAGGGGATCTCTGGTGGGTAACAGTCGGGGTGTAGACACACCTACTTATAAAGTATAACACCTTAAGATCTTAGAACCACGAGTTTCCCTCTCTTTTCCTCTTTCCCTGACCAGAAACAACTCACGGACGACACACGACCCGCAGGACAGACACACGAAATTGTCTCAACAGTGCACCAGTGAAAGCGTTGTCAAGGAATATCACTCACGATAGTCTCGACTAAATATCTGTTCTTTTGCTTCTAAGTTTTTCATTTCGTCAAAAGTGTCCTAGTGTGTCTATAAGTGAACGTTTAGATCCTGAACTGGGATTTAATCAATCGGAGAGATTAAGAAATGAGACAAATACACCGTTTTTGGACCGTTTACACATTGTGTTTCATCCTAGATGCTCTCCTATGGGTCTCAATAAGTCTGACACTGACAATTCCAAGGACATCCCAAAATAACTTCTTAGAAACAAGGAGTCTGTCTCTCTGTCACACCTAATGACCCGTACTAAGACTCTTAGTCTCCACAATCCAAAATTCTACAAATTAAGTCGTCACCGCATCAAAGAAATCCCTCTCTTAGTGAGTCCCGAAAAAGAACTTTATTGATAATAGTTGTGACATAAAGTGACAAATAAATGTTTTATGAAAGTGTACGTGACGGACTAAATGAGATAAGACGTCAGAACACTATAGTGTAGTCGTAATAACGGTAAAATGTCTACCCTCTTGACTCCGGGTTTCCGTACTATTCAGAACGGGTCCGGTAAGTCGATCTTCGTTGAGTCAACTACTAGGTCAAGTCAAGAATATCACGACTTCACTTTCAGTGAGTCAACACAGACTGAGAAACGTTGGGGTACCTGATATGTTAGGTATATTAAGAGGTTCGGTCTTATGACCTCACCCATCGGAAAGGGAAGAGATCACCTAGAAGGACTGGGTCCTTAGCTTGGTCACAGAGGACGTGACGTCCTCCTAAGAAATGGTTGACTCGATAGTCCCTTCGGTACCACGGTTTCTCGTTAGGATGGTGATATGATATGACAACCCAAAAAAAAAATTTCGTAAACTAATAATAAGGATTCTTACGTTTTTTATGTTAAAACTTTTCTTTTCGAACTTTTCTGGAATCTCTGGGTAGTCGCAACAAAAGGCCTAAACTGTTATCTACGTGTCTGGGGCTTTTATCGTATTCTCTCCGGGTTTGTTACACAATACTATTGTAACTCCTTTCCATTCACACAAGTATACCGATACTGATCATATGTTGGTCCCTCCCGACGGAACTCCACCATTGGCAACTATTACAGGACTTTCTTCCTCTTCCTAAAATTATCTCCAACTTTTAAGTTGTTCACTACGATTTCGTCCTTTTTCCTTACTAATACGCCGTTTTACCGTAATACCACCAGGGTACCCGTCCCCGGGAAGTTTCTTCAAACTCAAACAAAGTCATATTAATTAACATATTCATACAACGGTCTGACGGGGTCATCGTGGTGTGTGTACATCGTGGGGACGGTCGGTCCATTACAGAAGGAGTACGGAGATAAAGTATGGGGTCGAAGTGTGGGGTCGAAGTGTAGTGTCGGTCCTGGTTCTCTTTCTGGGACTCCCACCCTACTAAACGGTCGGGTCTGAGTGAAACAGTGGAGAGACACAAATGGACAGACACAACACCACCCTCCTTTTTTCCTATGTTCTGAATCTCCCTCTCTCAAGACGAGGGTCCAATTCTGGTGTCCGGGTAGAGACCTTGAGGAAACCTACCCGCTCTACCAAGGGGTCAAATGTAAGTCGTTTGACATTAATCGTAGTCGTCCTCTCCCTCTTTACTGACACAACCCTTTATGGTAAAAGGAGACGTGTTGTCGGAAACAGGACTTCCCGCCAGGGGTCGTAGCCCGAAAGAACACCCGTCCGTCACATGTTCACGGGACTTATCGATTTACCCGAAGAAGACCCCCACTTCGTGAATACAAAGCATCCCCAGTCTCCGGTCTACTACTCAGTCAAGTGAACCGTCTCATGTGGAACAAATGTACAGTCGGTGAACCTTAGTATTTCGAGAACATACCAAAGTAAGTAAGATATTTGTGTGTATTTTGGTGTACGTCCATTCAAAATGTTACACGACTTGTGATCCAACCTACGGTCCCCGTTGTCTAGTGGGTACGGAAGTACATTTCGTACGACCAGTCTCCGCCTAAACACCGACATATGTGTCATGGTCGACTCCGAAAAACTAAACCTCTAGTGACTTATTTAGTCCGTGAGGGACACCTAATCAATCCTATACATTATGATAGACACAATTGGTGTTGTGAAGGGTCGGATCTCTTCGTCAAAACACAACGATAGGGAATTTGAGCCAAGGATGACTTCGTTTACGACGACGACGTCGACGATTCAACGAAGTCAGCACAGGTTGAAACACGTTGGGGTATCTGCCGTCGGGTAGTCCGAGGGGACAGGGACCCTAAGAGGTCCGTTCTTGTGACCTCACCCAACGGTAAAGGAAGAGGTTACGTACTTTCACTTTTCACTTTCACTCCAACGAGTCAGCACAAGTTGAGAATCACTAGGGCACCTGACATCGGGAGGTCCGAGGAGGTCTGTACCCCAAAAGGTCCGTTCTCATGACCTCACCCTACGGTAACGGAAGACACGTTCGTTCACGTCCCAGTGGATTTTCTAATGGAAAATAATGGTGAAACTCCCTTCGAAGGTCCTTTTTACTAGAAGGTAACATCTTACCTTTACGTGACCACCCTTCCATTGATTATAGTTAGCGGATCTTCTCGGATTTTACTAAGGATCGAAAACCGAACTCAAGGAGGAGATTATCAGATAGGATTTTTGTATTTAATGTTTCCATGCACTCGTTTGTTGAAATAAAGGTTAATGAACATCAAAACTATCTCTCGTTTGTTGACTTTCAAGGTTTTTCCTCCTTTTATAAAGTGGCTTCAAAAGTGTATATTTATTATATCAGTAATTTATATAAGATTTATTAAATACGGAAACTTGACACCACAACCTCTTCTGAGAACTCTCAGGGAACCTGACGTTCCTGTAGGTTGGTCAGGTAAGATTTCCTCTAGTCGGGACCCACAAGAAACCTTCCTTACTACGATTTCGACTTTGAGGTCATGAAACCAGTGGAGTACGTTTCTCAACTGAGTAACCTTTTCTGAGACTACGACCCTCCCTAACCCCCGTCCTCCTTTTCCCCTACTGTCTCCTACTCTACCGACCTACCGTAGTGGCTGAGCTACCTGCACTCAAACTCACTTGAGACCCTCAACCACTACCTGTCCATCCGGACCGCACGACGTTAAGTACCCCAGCGTTTCTCAACCCGTGCTGACTCGCTGACTTGACTTGACTTGACTTTATTAAAAAATAACAAGAATTACCGCACACCTGCACTTCCATTCGAAGTCCTGAAATACATGTTGTAATAAGGTTTAACAACGTTCGTATAGAGATCTACACATCTACAGCTGGGACTTTTTCCGACTTCTGTTCCGCAATTCTACAACTCTCACTTAAAGGGACACAGTACCCTATTCCTTCTGAATAAAGTGATAAATATAAAAAAGAAGATTTAGACTATAATACTAACTCACACGTAGTGAAAATACTTGTAATTTTCCATTTAGTAATTTTTTAATTTAACTTTTCTCCTTACCGAAACCTAGTCCTGACTGAGTACATACCCTCTTAATAGAGTTCATAGAGACCTCCCTTCTCCGACTCTCGTACACGTTCGGTTGAGGATCGTGACACAGTTCAGGTCTCCCGGTCTTCTGTAGTACTTCTAGTCCTCAAGATGTTTGATCCCCCTGGTGTTGACTCGATCTCTCGCATTTGGAGTTGAGATTGAATATAAGTTTTACCCTTTTGACGTGACTAAATTTTTAAATCCTAATCCTGTCACCCAAGTTCAGGACCGAGAGAACGAATGATCGACACACCGAAAACCGTACGTAGAATTGGTGAGACTTGGAGTCAAAATCTTACCTTTATTATGATAGAAAAAAAAAAATTGTCATAACGACATTGTCAATGACACTGGTATAAAACTTTATAATATATGTTGTTTATAATATGTATATATGTTATATATATATGTATATGTGTGTGCATACGGTCCATCCCGAATCCCAGTTTTATTCTCCACGAAATTGTCAACCTGGTTATTTGTGTGAGGAAACTTATTGATCTTTTGTTCTATTCCTACCTTAATACCATGGCACAGTGACTGTCATAACTAGTCGTGGAAAGTAATCGACACTACAAAAGGTATACACCCCTTTGTCTTCTCTGTCCCAGGTCGGACCAAGTGTCTTTGAACCCCATCTAATAGACATTATGGTACCTTCGTGTAGGGTGGTTTAAGTTTCTGTGTGAAACTCTATTTCGGAGAAGGAGTAACTTCGAAAAGTATTAGGAGAGATCGGGAACAAGTGATGGTGGTAGGGATGAAGGTGTCTTGGTAATGGTCCTGTTTGACCTCGGGTTCAGACCACCTCAGAGACGACGATACTGGGAATAGACTTTAAACCCCTATAAGTACGACCCTTCAGAGGGGACAAAAAAGAGACGCACATGTCGAACCGTAGGTCTTTTAGTACCGGGTGATGTAAAGGTAGGACGTAGAGTCGATCTCCTCTCCACTCCACAGGACTTACTTTAGTATATCCTGTAATAGTCACGAGTGGTCTACTAAGACCATTCCCCCGTGAGTCCGACACTATGACGTGGTAGGATGTCTTAGTTTCCTTTGCTGTCAGTTGTACCCTTCGACACTGAAGTGGAAGTGCAATCAAGTTCCACTACAATGTTTTCGTGGTATCTAGTCCACCGAATTTGTTGTTTATAAAGAAGGAGTGTCAAGACGTCCGACCCTTCAGGTTCTAGTCACACGGTCGTCTAGGTCACAGACTCCCGGGTAAAGAACCAACCGTCCATCGTCGAGAAAGGAACGTAGGAGGGGACCGTCTCTCTCCTTCGGTCGACAGGACAGAGAGGAAAATTCCCGAGAGTAGGGTAAGTACTCCTGAGAAAAGAGTACTGGATTAATGGAGGGTTTCCGGAGGGGAGGATTTGGGCAGTGAAACCCTTAATCCTAAAGTTGTAATAGTTAAACCCAACTGTCTTCGTACATCAGGTATAGTCGTAAAGACGACGAATTGGTTCTCCAGGACCTAGTAAAAGGGTTAAGACAGACTTTTCACGTTCACAAACAACAAGTCAGCATAGGTCGAGAAACGCTGGAGTACCTGACATCGGGTGGTCCAAGGAGACAGGTACTTTAAGAAGTCCGTTCTTGTGACCCCAGATTCACCTAGTAACGTGGGTCGAGGAGTCCACCACCTCTGTGGATACACGGTCTGTGACACGGGTCCGGGAACAGTGTACACCATGGAGACCGAGACAGTAACGTAACACGAAGGAGGTCCTCCTTCTTAAAACAAAATTAGGAGATGACTGACGAAAAAGAGGGAGGACCCGTGTAGAAGTGAATATACCAATGATATGACTCGTTTCTACCCTACCCTTAAAGACTCTACATAGTAAAAGGAACTTATCAACTTCTCCTGGACAAACGACTAATGGAATCTTACAGAAACTTTCAGTGGGATTTCCAGGAAGGAGACAGGCACCTTAAAAGGTCCGATCTTATGATCTCACCCATCGGTAAGGGAAGAGGTTCCCTCGAAGGACTGGACCCCTAACTTGGACCTAGGGGACGTAACGTCCGTCTAACAAATGGTTTACTCAGTGGTCCTTTCGGGGATTTCCAGAAGTCGAATTAAATTTACCACGAGTCACTAAAGATTCTCTTTTCTCGTACTTTCCTTTAACACGACAAACGTCGAATCACTAAGGGGGTTTAAGATCTGAACAGAGACTAAATAGGACGGTTCTTCGGACAACGACTAATGCGACCCACGGGGTATTTAATTACTCCCGACCTGAAGTTCCACTGTTGTTAGTGACTCAGAAACCTCGTCTTTTACGTTGTGATTATGTATGCAAAGTCTTTACAGGAAAACAGATATACAAACCTCTTCTTTCACGACTACTCCTAGTTAAAGTATAACTGAAATTTAAAAAGTTAACTGGGTCTCGGGAAAAATAATTCATAACACGTGTTTTTGTAAAGTAGGGGTCGGTTGGACTACCGAACCTCTTAAGGGAAGTCTTATGTCGTTAGACCTCTCTTAATCTTTTCGTTAAGTAAGTAAATGAGAAAATAAGTAGGAAATTATTTATAAATAACTCGTGAACGATGTACGAGTTAAGATCTTTGAAGTGATCTGACACTCGTTCTGGGTTAGACGGAAGTTCCTTAGATTTTAGATTACTGAGTTGTCTGTGTAACTATTTGTTTGGACCGGATCACAAACACAGAACAATCTACATTCACGTCCCATACATCTTGATTACTCCTTCCTTAGTCTCCGTAGGACACATGAACCACTCATGAATTGAGAAAAACTAACTTACTTACTCACTCACTTCCTTACTCACTTCTTTACTCACTCACTCACTTACTTTACCGGGAGGACTCGTTTGAGACCCTCTATCACCTCCTGTCTCCTTGGACCGCACGATGTCAAGTACCCTGACGTTTCTCAGTCTGTACTGAATCGCTGATTTGTTCTTTACCTTTTCCCACATTCCCGGAAACACTTTCACTTTCACTTCAGTGAGTAAGCACAGACTGAGAAACACTGGGGGTACCTGACATGGGATGGTCCCGGGAGGTAGGTACCCTAAAAGGTCCGTTCTCATGACCTCACCCCACGGTAAAGGAAGAGGTCCCCTAGAAGGGCTGTATCCCTAACTTGGACTCAGAGGGTGTAACGTCCGTCTATGAAATGGTAGACTCGGTGGTCCCTTCGGGTTTCCCGGAAATCCCGACCCCCTTATCATACACGGTTCTATCCTTCCACACTACAAAATTTGTATCAGGTCCACACTCCCTTTCGTCTCCACCCGAGCTCCCGTAGTTCTTGTTCTGTATTCCTGGAACCCACGACTCGACGGTGGACACGTCTGTCTGTAGGAGTATCTTCCGTTTCACCTGTGTTCCCCGGAACGGGGTGAAATGTCCTGTCCGGAGTGGTGTGTTGCTTAAGGAGTAGGACGATGTGTTGCTTAAGGAGTAGGACGATGTAATAGAAGACACAAACCTTTCCTCTAGTATGTAGTTCCTCTATCAACGGGTCCTCGAGGAAACCTGTGAAAGGACTTCTTCGTATCGGGTCGTCAAGGTTTCACAGACAAGACTCTGAGTGAAAGTTTAGGGCCAGGACGGTAGGACGTGACTCTTATATAAGGACGAACGACGTTTCGGTCAGAGATCGAAGACGGGACTGACTTACAACCCGTTTTGTTACACTTTAGAGGGAGGTAAGTGGCGGAAGGAATTAAAAGAGTCGATCAGAAAGGGTATAAGATTCAATGAAAGACAAGTAACCACAACGGTGAAACAAAAGAAAACAAAACTAGAACAAACCCAGGAGTTCAGTCAGACCCCTTAGATCTCGTAGTGAGGACACTCGTACATGGAGACCCTGTACCAGGGACCCAAAACAGAGTGTCCAATCTTTAAGACAACGTAAGGGGGTTCGAACTGAGTTGCCGACGTCACCGACCCGACTAAATGCCGGCAAAGAAGGGTACGAACTAGAATCGTTTGTCTGTCGACACTATCTCGCCGAAGTAAGATGAGTGGACGACCGTAGAAGCACAAACCAGATTATCGAACAATTGACAAGACTCCTGGCCGTGACGGGAAGGACCGATGGCACCTCTCACCAGAGATACCATTGGTGTAGTGTAGTCCCTGGTACGAGTAAGAAGTTCCGAAAGGAAGAGGTAAAAAGAGACCACCGAAGACCCATTGGGCATTACCAACCTCGGGACGGAGTGGGACGGTCCTTCGGTGACGACTAAATTTCGAAGAGTTTCCTTGAATTGTTCTGTGTGACGAAAGGCAACCGGAACAACGAATAAGACACAGTGTGAACCAGGTCCGGACGTCCCTCGACAGTAGAGAGGAAATAGTAGAGAGAAAAACCGTAAGGGATCCATAACAAGTGTATGAGAGAGTCTTTCGAAACTGTACCAAAGAGGGTCTAGAGAGACGAGTAATCATAGAACGTTGTTAAGAAAGACTTAGGGTCGTAAGTTATACAAGAGAAAAGAGAGTAAAGAAAAATAAATATCAGAAAATCAGTAGAAAAGTCTTTACTGAGGGTTCGACAGACCAGAAGTAGACATGGTTTCTGTAAATACAGTTTTTTCGAGTACATCTGACAAGTCAATATTATAGACTTCTTTCTTGACTAAACACACATTATCCTGAGATCTCACAGACAAGACGACTAACGTAAGTCCAGAGTGGTTACTATGATGATCATTAACAATTATAAATTAATAAATAAATCTCGAATAATATAATGGGTCATAACGCCATCATTCATGGACATAGAAGTGTTATTAGGGTATTGAATTTATGGGAATAATAGGGGTTAAATATCTACTCCCTTGACTCTGGGTCTTTCAATTCCTTGTACGGGATCCCGAGGGTCGAGAATGTACCGTCTCGATCGTGAACTTGAGACTGGAATCTTAGGTACAAGAAGTGATGGTATCATATGTGACCCACCCGTCACTGGTAACTAGAGACATGTACACAAAGAGTTTATGAGGTAAAGACGTTTCGATTCGACATGAGTAGTTGGTACGGTTCTAACACAGTGGACGAAACACTTTGGTGGGTGAAAGGAGATATCAGTACTATATACAAGTCAAGTCAGTAAGTCAGTACAGGTTGAGAAACACTGGGTACCTGACGTCGTGTGGTCCGGAGGGAATGGTAGTGCTTGAGGACCGCAGGTGGGTTTGGGTACAGATAACTCAGTCACTACGGTAGGTCGGTAGAGTAGGAGACAGCAGGGGAAGAGGAGGACGGGAGTTAGAAAGGGTCGTAGTCTCAGAAAAGTTTACTCAGTCGAGAAGTGTAGTCCACCGGTTTCATAACCTCAAAGTCGAAGTTGTAGTCAGGAAGGTTACTTGTGGGTCCTGACTAGAGGAAATCCTACCTGACCAACCTAGAGGAATGTCAGGTTCCCTGAGAGTTCTCAAAAGAGGTTGTGGTGTCAAGTTTTTGTAGTTAAGAAACCGTGAGTCGAAAGAAATATCAGGTTGAGAGTGTAGGTATGTACTGATAATCTTTTTGTTAGAGAACTTCTTAAAAGGTATCAAACAACACTTAAATGGTAAAGTATTTATAGTTTGCATCACTAATATCGGGTAAGTAAATAGGTAAGTTGTTCTCAAAAAGTTCATTGGGTGAGGTCATAAGAACGGACCTCTTAGGGTACCTGACTCCTCGGACCACCCGACGTCAGGTGTCCCAGTGTTTCTCAACCCGTGCTGACTCACTGAAATGAATGAATGGATGAATGGTGTAATGACACGATTTACGATACGGATGTTACCACTTGTTTCTCGTTCGTCTGGTACGAGAGTAGGATGAATAAAAAATTTTTTCCTTTTATTCCGTCTTCTGTCCTTCTGTCTACTTTTCTTTATCCCTGTTAGTCTGAAAACCTAGCGTCTGTAAGACCGACCACACTTCACCATGGAGTGACACCAAAACTAAACGTAAAGAGATTATTACTCACTACAACTCGTAGAAAAGTACACAAACAATCGGTAGTACAAACCCTTGCGTACATATGGGTACCACCTAAGTACAGTTACAAACCGTTTTGGTTGTGTCATAACATTTCATTTTATTTCATTTTTATTTTTAAATTTTTTGTTTTGTTGTTGTTGTTGTTGTTGTTTTTATGTTATAACATTTCATTAATTGGTGGTTAAATTTATTTATTTAAATATAATTTTTATTTTATTTTTTTCGTTTCAAATTTTTTTTTCTTTATCCCTGTTAGTCGTTATCGACATATATATATGTATAGATATTGATATAGGTACGTAGATATAAAGACACTGAGAAATAGATAACTACTTAGTCAGATAACTATAATCCCCAAAAAAGAACAGTTAAAGAGGACGGAGAAATACACTATTTTGAGTGGCGGAATCGGAGTGTAGATTCTAGGTGGTATTAGACCGGAATCTATGGAAAGATCCGAATATAGAATGGTCGAACAGGAAGGACCAAAAAGTTTATCGGTGTGGACGGGGTAAAGGGTCTTTTATAAAGGAGTAACCTTTGGTAGGTTTGTGTTAGTGACTCGAAATCGACTCAGAAAAAAGGAGACGGAGTTCAAAGGAAAAATGTAAAGGAAAGAGCGTAAAGAAGAACTTTCACTTTTCACAATCAATACAGGCCGAGAAACTCTAGGGTACCTGACATCGGACGGTCTGAGGAGACAAGTACCTTAAGAGGTCCGTTCTTATATCCTCACCCATCGGTAAGGAAAGAGATACCCTAAAAGGACTCGGTCCCTAGCTTGGACCCAGAGGACGTAACGTCCGTCTAACAAATGGTAGACTCGGTCGGCCCTTAAAGAAAGATTTGTGGTTCAAGGTTGTGGGAAGGAGACTCCTTGACGGTGTCAGTACAGGGGTGGGTATGAGGGCGGTCGTTCCTTGGCCAGACGTGAGGAGCCACGAGGTCGTCGTGACCTGTGTGGGGAGACACTGTCACGAACACTGAGGTACGGGTCGACGGGTACACATACGAATAAGAGGACTGATCCTGACGACCGGGGAACTGGTACTCTTTGTCCGAAATAAAGAACGACGTAAACTTCTTGGAACGGGTCACGGATCATCTATGACCTGAAGATAATAATAATTTGGTAATAATTATTGTCATTGAAACTTTCGTAAATTAACGGTAGACATAGACTGTAAGACAATTCGTAAAGGGAAGAAAATAATGTGAAAACGTAGTATTCTGAAAATATTACATCTACTACTAATTTTTGTTTGTTTGTTTGTTTGAGGTCAAATGTCTACTCTCTCATTCTGAGTCTCCTGAGTCTCTCGCCCACCATGGACGGGGTCCAGTGCGTGCGCCTTCGTAGTTTCGGACCGCTCTAGGGTGTACCCGAAAGACATTCCCTATACTCCCACCTGAGACGGACGTGGGACGAGTGGTAAGAATCGGGTCGTGGATCGTGTCAGTGGAACTTCCGTGAACTAGTTTAGGATCCCTGGCCTACTTACCTACAAGACATTCGTGACGGGAAACTACAACCACCTTACTTGTCACTTACATGTAGAACTCAGACCTCATTGTTTCTTTATATCTTTACGAAAACGAGGACATCCATCAGAATTTGTGTGTGCGTATTCACCTTTTCTTTTGGTCTTTTCCAAAGATATTTTAATACTATAAGACTATTCTACTGGTGACCGACGTTCGACATACAAAAATAAAAAACATCGCCAACGGAGACTCAAATCTTCTTCAACTACCGTCTAGGTCTTGTCAGAAAATCTACAAACACCCGGTCTCCCCAGTCTGAAACCTCAGTTATGTCGTACAAACTTAGGGTAGGAATGGTACTGGAGACACACTGTAACCCGGTCTGTCAATTGGGGAGACTTCAAGTTGTATCACTAATTTACACACTCAAGATCTTAGTCTATCGGACTGAGATTCGACTGATTCACACCCTAGAACCCTTTCTATGAAGGGACAGGAGCAAAAAAATGGACATTCTACCCATGTTATTATTGTAAAAAGAATATTTAAACTATACTCTCAATTTATTTATCCAAATAGGTTTCGTAAATTTTATCATGGACTATGGGGCTTTTGATATAAATCGAGAATCTATTAATATAGATAAAGTATCAATACATCACTCTTAATTTACCAATTATATGAGTACTTCGTAATAATGAGTATTTCGGACCCGAGTCTTGATCGTGGTATAGTGAAGGTGGGATAAGAAGTCAATTTCGACATCCTATTCTGGTCTAAGTCCCAACACCTCCCCTACTTCATCCCCAGATTTACGTCCTCCTCACCGGGTAGTCCCCGGTGTCTCCTCATAGGAGAGTGTCACAATTATCTTCTCCCTATACCGAAATCTAGGCCCAACCACAGTCACCCATAATTTCTTCGTTTTATCTATAGTCATTAAAGTGGGAAGCTGTGAGTAGACAAGCCGAGAGTCTTCTCGGGGGTCCGGGAAGGGAGTTTTGGACAAAGAGTAAAAGATGTTGTAAGAGTGGTTCACAATCACATGCGAAGAGTGTTCTTTAGTCTTCCTACAAACTCTCTACCTTAACAAAATGCTTTGTCCACGGGACCGTTGTTTTTTTCCCCTTTTACTGTTTTCTGTTTGCACTTTTCGATATTATTTTACTTTTTTTTTTTTAGGATGTTACTTCCCGCTTACTCCCGTAAATTTTGTATCTGACCGTATGTCTGTTCACACACATGAAACGCGTACAGGATAAAGAAGTCTACGATCCGACGATGATGTCTGAGATTGGAAAGGTTAGGGAGGTAGTCACTACTACTCCTTCCCCAACTAACGACTACGAGGAGGTCCCTCCGTCCCTCGCAGAGTAAGTGCTACCTTAGGGGTACTGACCGGGAATTACCCACCAAACATTCATAAACAATTACCATAACAGTCGGTAAATAAACTTACCAAACGACAAACGACCACGATGTAATTTACGAAAGGTTTACGGTAACACTAAGGTGAAATTGAGACATTTAGGAAGAGTGACTACAGTTGAAAAAAAAAAGATTAGAAGTAATCCTAGTCAAAAAAAACAAACAAACAAACAAACAAACAAAACTACACCTGGTAAAAATCACACAAATAACTTAAACAATGTTATAACAAAGTCGAAATTCTAACAAACAAACTAACACTCCGTACACCCTAGAATCGAGGGGCTGGTCCCTAGTTTGGACATTGGAGACGTGACCTTCCACTTCAGAATTGGTGACCTGGTGGTCCCTTCTGGGATCCCAATGAAAAAATATTAACTCTTCTAACTCTGAACCCCACTACCCACAAACGACTGAACCGTTTCAACCTTTATATTTGATAATACCAAGACAGAGGATTAGGTATAACAAAGGAAAGTGTCTAATATTCGTCGAGGTAGGTTTAATAAACAAGTAACTGGTGTAAATGACTCAGGTACGATTCACGGATTCTCAGGACCTGGGTCACCAAAACTAGACTGAGACACGACACGTAAAAACTATACTTATTATATTTAATTAGAATTATCAACGGTGTACTTCATCCTTGAAAACGATCACAACGATTACTCTTTTGACGTGAGTCTCTCCAATTCACTTAAAGGGTTCCAGGACACCAACCTTCCACGGTTTCGACTCTAGGGTACCAGAAAGGTAGTATAGTACTACGAAGGAGGTTGAGGAAGGATGTTCTACCGGAAAGTGGACATAGGGTTAGTAGAAGGGTAATACGACTTGAGCCTCGAGAAAGGTATGGACTTACGTTTCGGTTTAACTCCGACTTCGTAAGTGTCCGTCCTAGTCTCAAAAGATACTGTTTACGGATCTGTATATGTAAACAACGAACAACAAGTAGACGATTCAGTACAGGTTGAGAAACGTTGGGGTGAATGACGTTGTAGGGTCCGAGTAGACAGGAAGTGATAGAGGGTCTCAAACGAGTTTACGTATAGGTAACTCACCCACTACGATAGATAGAGTAGGAGACAGTGGGGGAAGAGGAGGATAAGAGTTAGAAAGGGTCGTAGTCCCAGAAAAGGTAACTCGACCGAGAAGCTGAGTCCACCGGTTTCATAACCTCGAAGTCGTAGTCAGGAAGGTTACTTACAAGTCCAAACTAAAGGAAATCCTAACTGACCAAACTAGAGGAACGTCATGTTCTCTGAGAGTTCTCAGGAGAAGTCGTGGTGTTAATTTTTCGTAGTTAGGAAGTCGGGAGTTCAGAAGAAGCACGATGGTAGGAGACGATGAGGAGAAAAAGAAAACGGAAGTTAAAAAGGGTAATAGTCCCCGAAAAGGTCACTCAGTCGAGAAACGCAGTCCACCGGTTTCGTGACCTCGAAGTCGAAGTCGAAATCGTAGTAAAGAAAGTTACTTGTAAGTGTCAACTAAAGGGAATCCTGACTGATCTCCTCCCTTACTGTTTGGTGAGGTCTTAAGAACGGTACTCTTGGGGTACCTGTCATACTTTTCTGTATATACATCCATCCCCGACTATAAATGACTCACGGAGGACATACGTAGACCGTAACCTGTACGGTAAATGTATGTCACAACGTGAAGTTGAAATACAGTCTGAATGTTCCAATCATGATAACGGGGTAAAATGTCTCCTCCTTTGTCCGATTCTTTCCTCTTCGTGGTAAGGGTTTCAGTAAGGGAGAGGGGCTGAGGTGTCGTGATAAATGAGAGGTTCCACGGAGTCTCTCCTAAACTTAATATGTCTTGTAACAGATCCTTTTGAAATACTCTTTCTATTTCGGACTCGACGAGGAACCTTTTGTGTAGTACGTCGATTCTATTCAGACGACTCCCGGTTACTCGGACAATAATGTCAACACTAATCCAAAGGTACACGAAGAGTTTATTCTACACATTTATATTAGTTTTTCTAAAGAGACGTCGTGTCTCGAGGTCGTCTAAGGTGGGTCGTAGGATCAAGACTTCTTTCTATTATTTAATCGAAATTAATCGAAAGGGAGTGTAACTTCGGTCAAAGAGAACAACGGTGAAACGTATGTCCTCTCTCCCCTCGAGATGATCCTAAGAGGATTCCTTCCACCAGACGTTCCCCGACCACCAGTGTCCAGACCGTGCACTGAAAACCAAGAGATAGTGGAACACTACGACACGTGTTTGATAAACAAGAGAGCCGGAAACCAAAAAGGGAGTACATCTTCCTCCTCGAGTCTGATTTTAGAAAGAAAAGAATGCGTCATTTTTAGGTGCTTAGAAAGTAGGACCTCCTAAAGGATCGAACTTCGTAAGTGAAGTAAACACGTATATCTCAAGGACTTATAGGTAACAAATAGTCCTTAACTGGATCTATGACCCATTCCTTAGATGGACGTCACGTTCTCTAAGTCCTTATATGCTCAAGCTAGGGGTCCAGTCCTTCTAGGGGACCTCTTGTCGTACCGTTGAGTGAGGTCGTAAGAACGGACCTCTTAGGGGTACCTGTCCCCTTAGACCGTCCGATGTCAGGTATCCCAGTGTTTCTCAACCTGAGTTGACTTCACTGTCGTGTGTGTGTTCTGGATCAATGACCCCTAGATTTTTACTCATTTTTGACCAGGGACAGAAATTCCTTAAAAGTAAGATCATCCCTCTTATTATTATAGGTGATGAATAAGGATGTATGGTCCCGGAACCGGTACGGGTCGTTTATACAATAGAGTAAATTAGGGACGTTCTCTGGAAACTCCAACATGAAGATAGGTAGAAAATCTCTACCTCTTTATCAGAGTCTCTGTAACAGTCAAAAGGTGATAAAGTAACGGTCATACTTACCTTAAGATTAAAGTTAAGTCTCGGACTAGAGAATTGGTGATCTAATCTAATAGAGAATATCTTTCACAATCTTCAGTAATTTCATACCTGGATTGTCTTCGTCTTCTGTAATTCTTCTCCTCCGTTCTTATGTGTCTTCTTGATATGTTTTTTCTAGAAGTACTGGGTCTATTGGTACTACCACCCTGTTGAGTGGATCTCGGTCTGTAGGACTTTACACTTCAGTTCACCCGGAATCCTTCGTAGTGATGTTTGTTTCGATCACCTCCACTACCTTAAGGTCAACTCGATAAAGTTTAGGATTTTCTACTACGACACTTTCACGATATGAGTTATACGGTCGTTTAAACCTTTTGAGTCGTCACCGGTTTCCTGACCTTTTCAAGTAAAAAGTAAGGTTAGGGTTTACTTCCGTTAAGGTTTCTTACAAGGTTAATGACGTGTTAACGTGAGTAGAGTGTACGAACGTTTCATTACGAGTTTTAAGAGGTTCGATCCGAAGTTGTCATGCACTTGTCTTTTGAAGGTCTACAAGTTGAAACTAAATCTTTTCCATCTCCTTGGTCTCTAGTTTAACGGTTGTAAACAACCTAGTAGTTTTTTCGTTCTCTCAAGGACTTTTTTGTAGATGAAGACGAAATAACTGATACGGTTTTAGAAGTTTACACACCCAGTGTCGCTTGACACCTTTTAAGAATTTCTCTATCCTTATGGTCGGTTGGATTGGACGGTGGACTCTTTAGACATACGTCCAGTTCTTCGTTGTCAATCTTGACCTGTACCTGGTTGTCTGACCAAGGTTTTTCCCTTTTCTCATACAGTTCCGACAAATAACAGTGGGATAAATAAATTGAATATACGTCTCATGTAGTATGCTTTATGGTCTGACCTACTTTGTGTTCGATTTTAGTTCTATCGGTCTTCTTTATAGTCATTGGAGTCTATATGTATACTATGGTGGGACACCGTCTTTCACTTCTTGATTTCTCGGAGAACTACTTTCACTTTCTCCTCTCACTTTTACAACCGAATTTTGAGTTGTAAGTCTTTTGATCCTAGTACCGTAGGTCAGGGTAGTGAAGTACCGTTTATCTACCCCTTTGTTATCTTTGTTACTGTCTGAAATAAAAGAACCCGAAGTTTTAGTGAGATCTACCACTGACGTCGGTACTTAAAAGAATTTTTTATGTTTAAATAAATAAAATAAAAATTATATTTAAAGAAATAAAATTAACCTCCGATTAATAAAATGTTATAACATAACCAAAACGATATGTAACTGTACTTAGGAGGTGTCCACATGTACACAAGGGATAGGACTTGGGGTGGAGGGTGGAGGGAGGGGTAGGGTAGGGAGATCCAGTAGGGTCACGTGGTCGGGACTCGTAGGACATAGTAGGTAACTTGGACCTGACCGTTAAACAAAGTGTATACTATTATATGGACAAAGTTACGGTACAAAGGTTCAGTAGAGTGGGAGTGGGAGAGGGTGACTCAGGTTTTCTGATAAGATATGTAGACACAGAGAAAAAGACAGAATGTATGTCCCAATAGCAATGATAGAAAGATTTAAGGTATATATACGTAATCATATGACATAACCACAAAAAGAAAGACCGAATGAAGTGAGACATATTATCCGAGGTCAAAGTAAGTGGAGTAATCTTGACTAAGTTTATATAAGAAAAATTACCCACTCATTATGAGGCAACACATATACATGGTGTCGAAAGAATAGGTAAACAGACGACTACCTGCAGATTCAACGAAGGTACAGGACCGATAATATTTGTTATGACGTCGGTACTTTAATTTTCTGCGAATGAGGAACGTTCCTTTGGATACTGGTTGGATCTGTATTACAATTTTTGGTCTCTGTAATGAAACGGTTCTTTCCAGACAGATCAGTTTCGATACCAAAAAGGTCATCTGTACATACCTATACTCTCAACCTGATATTTCTTTCGACTCGCGGCTTCTTAACTACGAAAACTTGACACCACAACCTCTTCTGAGAACTCTCAGGGAACCTGACGTTCCTCAAGGTTGGTCAGGTAGGATTTCCTTTAGTCAGGACTTATAAGTAACCTTCCTGACTACGACTTCGACTTTGCGGTTATGAAACCGGTGGACTACACTTCTTGACTGAGTAACTTTTTCTGGGACTACGACCCTTTCTAACTTCCGTCCTCCTCTTCCCCTGTTGTCTCTTACTCTACCAACCTACCGTAGTGGCTGAACTACCTGTACTCAAACTTGTTCAAAACCCTCAACCACTACCTGTCCCTCCGGACCGCACGACGTCAGGTACCCCAACGTTTCTCAGTCTGTGCTGACTCGGTGACTTGACTTGACTGAGGATGTATGGTCCCTGAACCGGTACGGACCGTTTATACAATAGAGTAAATTAGGGACGTTCTCTGGAAACTCTATCATAACAATAGGGAGAAAATCTCTACCTCTTTATCAGAGTCTCTATAACAGTGAAAAGATCAAAGTAACGGTTCTACTTACCTTAAGATTAAAGTCCAGTCTCGGACTAGAGAATCTGTGATCTGATTTAGTAGAGAGGATCTTTTACAATCTTCGCTAATTTCAGTGTCTATCGAGTAGTATCCCTTCGGTACCCTACCACCCTATGTAGGGTGTACCCACTAGTTCTTATTGAAATCAATCCTACCATAGACTTACCTTAGAAGTCACTTTCTATTCAAAAATTAACGAGTTCTACCTTCGCTTTTTTCCAAAATCCACCTTCTATGTCCTGTCTCTCCTTTCTTTCCGTTTGTCACTAGTACCTACTCCTTCTCCTACGACACACGTTCCCTCGGATCACCTGACCGAAGACACGATGCAAGGAAGTTACTGTTTAACAATGACTCACGGATGATGGAGACTTTAGTGTAATACCGGTTATTGTTAAGGTTATGAGGTCCCAAGAGTTGGTTCCCGTTGAAACAGGGGTCCACTGTAAACCGTTGTAGACCTCAATCACAACCAACACTGTCGAACCCGTCATGTCAACCGTAGATCACTCATCTTCGGTCCCCACAACGGGCTATGGGATGTTACGTATCCTGTCGACGGGTGTGTTTATTAATAGTCGGTAAAATTTTGCAGTCATCGAGATCACCTTACTGTTCGACCCCGGTGGAGTACTTCTTGGACCGTCCGGTCCGACTTCTTAAACGGGTACGGAAAAAGTCTAGTCCACCGGGGTACATCGGTTTGCATTATCGTCTTTACTGTTGTCATTTGAGAGAGGTAACGTCTATTAGAGGGTCGTGTTTTCTGTAGTAAAGGCAACGGAGTCGATAAAATAATCTCCGGACCCTATTGGACCTTTACGTTAAGATGGTGGAGACCAAGACTTGGTGAGTCTCGAATACTCTTATATACCAGGGTGGGGAGGGGGGTGGGGCGTATATGTGTGTGTCTGTGTGTGTGTGTGTTTCCCTACCGAAGAAGGAGGAATTAGTTTAATTCATTTATCACAGAAGAGTCTTTGAGACGTGTCGACTCCTTAAATAATGTTTACTGAGTTAGAGTACCAAGAGGATACCTTTTCTTTACCTGATTTGGGGCAGATTGGAAGAAGTGGGACTCGTAAAACTTTATGATCTGGTCTCGGACAAATAATTCAATTCGTCATAAATGACCTAGATTGCACACTCACAGTTATACCACCTTGAATTGACGAAAAATTTTACTTTCAGATGAAAAGTACTAATAGAGCTCGTAGGTCACGATAAAACGAAAAGACGATGACCAGTCCTCCTTTGCCCTTAAGTCGACACCGAAACTCCTTCGAAGTCTATAGTCAGATCGTTTCTGTTCTATTGACACTCTGTGAAACTCCACCCGTAGAGTCTTTGTCGTGTCCGAGATGTTTGACCATCCGGGTAAACTTGGGGTCAAAACGAAAAGTGACACGTTGGTACCTGTGGAGAGAATTGGAGAGACCTGGAATCAGAGAAATGGTTCTTTTTACCTGTCGGTCTTAACAATAATCCAATTAACACCACTCCTTTACCCGTATTTCGTGGGTCTCGTTTACGAGTCATATTTTTTTTTTTTTTCTCTCTACTACAGTATAGTAAAAGGGTGGGTCTTTTACCCTAGGAAGGAGGTCTAGATACACGTCCTTAGACCTCAGACCGTCTGTGTGTGTGTGTGTGTGTGTGTGTGTGTGTGTGTGTTTTGTTACTCCTAGACGATTTCTCTAAATCAATGAAGTGAACAGTTCCCGTCCTTTCTCCCCCTCTAAAGAACACCTGATCTTCGAAGAATCGTTAAGTATGTCAAGTCTGGTTCAGAGACCCAGGTCCGTCTCCGACCGTCCATTCGAGAGACGGTCCAGTCTCTCTTATTCTTTCTTTTAGTTAATTTTCTCGGAAAGTTCCTTACTTCCCACCGTTTGCGGGTCCCAATCAGGGCTACCCTCTACACATAAAGGTATTGTCCGCTCCGGAAGGGAAATTGGGTGACCGTGGCACTCAACCTCAAAAGGCCCCACTTCAGGTAATGTCCGTTACCCACACGGCGCACACTAATTACTGGGACCAATGCCCGGCCAATCGTTGTCTCTCGAGGTAGGTAGAGTGAAGTACCTTCGTAGTGTGTGGTAAATAACAGACGTCGGTCCTACATAAGGAAACGTTAATCCATTTACGGAAGAAAACCTTATCGGTACTACTAAGGAGACAATGACGGGGGTACGGAGACAGGACGTGGGTGACCCTTTCCTTTCGTTCGGTTTCCCTCAGTCTCTACCACTGGTACAGTCCACGATAAAGTACCGGAGCTTATTTGTACCAGGTCCTACAAAACGGAAGAGAATCGATGGAGGAAAGTTTCCTTACAAGTGAGGACCCTTTGACGTTTATAGTACCGACATTTTAGGGGAGTTCCCTTTCTCCTACCCGTACCGTAGAATTTACCTAGGACGTAAGTGAAAGACAACAGTTTTCCTTGGGGGTGTTGATTGACAAAAATTATCGTTGGTAGCAAAGACCCCCGAAGGAGACACAGTCCGTGGTACGAGGGGAGTATTCTCGAGATGGTCCGTATAGGGTAATAACAGTGGTCAAATGTTAGTCCTTTTGACTCCACATCTTTACCGTCCTTTTAAAGAGACCCAAACCGAGGATTCTTTATTGACTCGGTCCGGGGTGGTCGAGTGAGGTTTCGACACCCGAAGTGGTGAGTCGGTACGATACTAAGACTGAGTAGGTAGCTTGTACCCGGTCGTGTCATTCTCCCTACTCGGTGTCTGTGAACAAAGAAATTTCAAAGGGTGGTACATGTTCCCTTTCCTGTCACAATGAAATAAAGTGTCAACAAAGACCCTAAGGGTGATACCGGTCCGTGACACATTGAAGACTTTTATCACTTATTCTTGTTACCACTACCTCGAGTTGGGGTACCGTCATTGTTGTAACCGTTGATGATCAATACCAAATAAAATGTGGAACCCGACGTGATTCATAAAATAGATGGAGTAGAGTAAATTAGAAGTGGTAGTAGTTACTTCCTACGTAATATCAATAGGGGATATAAAGTTTACTCCTCTACCACCGTTTCTTTCAATACTTGTCAGACCGGTTCTCAATTCTGGTGGTCACCCAGTATCTGTCTACGAAACTTAGGTGTCAGACTAAGATTGACACGAAAGTCTTTGACTTATTCAGTAACGTTGACACAACTCTAAAGGACTCTCGTACCGCCCCTTGTCTATCACCCCATCCCTCCACTACTCAGGAATCTTGTTCTCCTTGATCGGATCAGACCCCCATTCTCCTCTTTCGGTTTTCGTTTTCTCTCACTTTCCTTTAAGGTACTTTTTTTATCCTGACTGCTTTTCTCCTCCTTCTCCTTTCTCACCGTACGGGTCACTCGGAACTTCTCGTATTTTACAATATCGGGATCTGTCTGGTGACTGTGTCTCGTGACTCTGGTCTCCCTTTACCGGACCATATTTTACCCCATACATCCAGTCCTCCGTTGAATTTATCTAGATCATCCGATACAATTTCTAAAAACACTTACCACAATCTTTCACTAGATCAAAGTAAGAAAATGTTCACCAACTGGTCAAAAGGGTCGTGGTGAAAAATTTCTCTAACAGAAATTAGGTAACATATAAGACCGGAGGAAACAGTTTCTTTTCTACAGGTATCCACACACCTAAATAGAGACCCGAAAGATAAAACAAGGTAACTAGATATAAAGACAAAAACACGGTCATGGTATGACAGAACTACTGACACCGAAACATCATCTCGGACTTCAGTCCGTCCAACTAAGGAGGTCAAGGTAAGAAGAAAGAGTTCCAACGAAACCGATAAGCTCCAAAAAACATAAAGGTATGTTTTCGTTGGATCTACAGGTAGTCGTCTGCTCACCTATTCTTTCAACACCATACATATGTGATACCTCATAATGAGTCGGTAATTTTTCTTATGTAAACTTAGTCAAGATTACTCCACCTACTTTGACCTCGGCTAATATGTCTCACTTCATTCGGTCTTTCTTTTTGTGGTTATGTCATATGATTGTGTATATATACCTTAAAGCTTTCTACCATTACTATTGGGATATACGCTCTGTCGTTTTCTCTGTGTCTACATTTCTTGTCTGAAAACCTGAGACACCCTCTCCCTCTCCCACCCTACTAAACCCTCTTACCGTAACTTTGTACATATGATAGTACATTCTTTTCTTGGTGATCAGATCCAAGCTATGTCCTATGTCCTACGAACCCCGACCACGTGACCCTACTGGGTCTCTCTACTATACACCTCCCACCACCCGCCCCCCAAGTCCCAACCCTTGAGTACATGTGGACACCACCTAAGTACAGTTACATACCGTTTTGGTTATGTCATAACATTTCATTTTTTTATTTTAAATTTAATTTTTTATTTACTTATTTATTTTTTCTAAAAATTTAAAATAGTCTATCTCGAATTCGGTTTCACCTTCTGTAACACACTCTCACAGATCCTTCGGTGGTGACACACCAGGAATGAGGTTTTATACCCGAACCGGGACACCCTTCGACAGATTTATCCCTGACGGAAAAGACAGGTCGGAAGAACAAAAGTTCTATACTCGTGCACTAATACCGAACTGTTCCTTACATTTACCTTCACTACATATAACGTAGGTCTGACCCCCAAACTTCTTCGTCCACACGGAAGAGACTAAAGAAAACTACAGAGACGAAAGAGTTTCTTCCATTGGGACTCAGTGTTCCACCTTCCTCGGATCCAGCGACTGAGTGGTCCCCCGAGTATCGAGGTACTCCTACCCTGACGACACACTCATTCTTTACTTGAAGATATCCGAATTCGGTGACTTCACAACTTGACATAAACTCTGTCATCCATCGTACTCCTATTGATTAATGTCCCTGAACTAAACATAAGATTTCCCTAATGAGAATCGTGTCATCTTTCTCACCTCTTCTCGTTCTACCCTAACCTTCTGGGTACCAGGTCCACTCATCGCTACCATCGAACCTGGTAAGGATTCTAAGGTCGTCGGTACACGAGGTACCGTTCTGAAATTTGGAAGGTCAGACTACCAGGTACTTCGTCTCCCTCACTTGACGTTTTTTATATTTTAAGGTAAAAAGGTCTCACGAAGATCTGCAAAATGTAAATACACCATAAATGAAGGTACTAAGTGTACTTTCGTGACAATGTACTTTGCTACTGTTTCGTAACAAAGTAATCTTTATTCGCTCCTTCCTTAACCTATCTCCCGTCTATACACACTTCATGCTAATGAGTAGGGTTTAGGTGACGACCCCGAAGTGTTTGGATACATGAGACTGTACCGATGAAGCACCAATCCTCGAGTCCTAGGTCCCAGTCTGTCTAGACCACCTAGACTCAGGGAGAGAGTCGACTAACAATGGAGACCCAAAAGACGTGGAAAGTCACAGAGTCCGAGTCAAAATAGTCACCGTGATACTCTTATTGTGATCGCGCACGGAGTACCCCAACGACATTCCTACTTTCGAGAATCAGTTTTAGTACAATGTGTCCATTCTGAGTTATTCGTCTTCACCAGTAATACAATGACAAAGGTGATAGGGTAATACCTTTCTGAATGACTCGGGACGGAAGTGGAGGAGTCAGAGTAAGACAAAAATATCAACACTGTACATCCTGGAAATCAACGTCGATTCTCACCCTGATCAAGGACACTTGATCAAGGTACACCCTAGATTAAGAGACTGGTCCCTAACTTGGTCCCGGGGGGACGTGACCCTTGTATCTCAGAATCGGTGACCTGGTAGTCCCTTCAGGGAAGTCAGAGAATAATTATTATCGGGAAGATGAAAGAAGAGGTCTTTCCCCCAGAAGAAGGAGTCGGAGGTGGACCGAATGAGACCGGGTAAGTCTAAATATGTTTGGAGTCTGTCACGGGTCGGGACGGTGGAAAGACGGAACGAAACGAAAAAGAGGGGTCGTGTGTAACGACGACTATAATATATACAGAAGGAACTACATAACTACAAGATAGAGTAAGGTGACCTTACACTCGAGATACTTTCGTCCCTAAAATAGAGAGTGAGCGTCGACATAGAGGTCGTAGATCTTATCACAGACGGTACCTCACCCTCGGGTCATGTGTAAACTACTTATACATCTTCTTATTTACTGCTAAAATAGTGTACACGTGATACAAGGTTCAGGATCGAACTGAAGTCTAGAAAGACAAAGAAAAAAGGAGTCACGACGGGATCACCTAGTAAACAGTCAGGCATCGGACACATGTTTAAATACGAAAAGAGATTTTCGCGGTGGGGTGGGGGAGGGGACGGGGTGTGGTACAGGTCAAGGATTGGACGAAGGTATCTTTGGGACTCTGTTTCTGAGGCGTCGGAAGGGTCTTTCCCACTGTCTGGGAAAGAATTCACGGGCCGTCAAGGGATACCGTAAGTCACGACTACGCCGTCTTAAATGTACGAAAGTGTAGTGGGTTCAATAGTTTCGGATGTCTGATCTTAATACCGAGTTCTTTGACGTGACCTGGTGTCCCGGTAGAACAATACACTAGTGCACGAAGGTGGTTTTTTTACAATTGTCCGAATAACTCCATATTAACCATATATTATTTATATGTGCAAATTTCACATGTTAAACTACACAAAACTGTATACGTAGGTGGACACTTTGGTAGTGGTATTAATTCTATTAGTTGTAAAAGTAGTTTCGGGGTTTAAAGGAATACGGGGAAATATCGGATTGTAAGGAGTAAAGTTGGCGGGTGTGTATCTGGGGTGTGGGTCCGTTGGAGTCCAAACCATAGACAGTGAGGTCAACGAAACGAAAAAGATCTTAAAATATATTTACCTTAGAATGTCATATTTCAGAAACCTAAGAAAGAAAGTGAGATGAATAAGAGTGGAAGCGATAGAATAAAACTGTAAGTAAGTAAGTACACCAGTTCACATAGTCGTCAAACAAGAGTAAATAACAACTAATCGTAAGGTGACATACCTAAATGGTACAAGTAAGTGGACGAGTTGAAAATGGACGAACCCGTCAAAGAGTAAAGACCAATATTTGGTATTTCATCTGAGACACCCTCTCCCTCTCCCACCCTACTAAACCCTCTTACCGTAACTTTGTACATATTATAGTATATACTTTGTTTAGCGGTCAGATCCAAACTATGTCTTATGACCTACGAACCCCGACCACGTGAGCCTACTGGGTCTCCCTACCATGCCCCTCCCTCCTCCCTCCATCCAAGTCCTACTCCTTGTGCACATATGGACACCGCCTAAGTACAACTACATACCGTTTTGGTTATGTCATAACATTTCATTAATTGGAGGTTAATTTTATTTATTTAAATATAAAAATTTTCAATGATACTTGTAAACATATTACAGAAACACAGTCGCATACGAAAGTAAAAGGAACCCGTTTTGTGACTTTCACCCTAACGTCCAACATACTACACACATACAAATTGAAGATTTCTTTATCCACTTGAGAAGAGAGGTGTGACCAACATATCAAAGCATAAGGATGCTCATCACATACACTCGATGTTAACAAGAAATACGAACGGTTGGGAACCATACCAATTAGACAAATAAGAAAAATGAAAATGAAATCATCCAAGAGTACCATAGAATACGAAAATTGAACGTCAAGGAATTGTCACTTACTAAAAAACGTATACAAAACAGTAAAAATAGAAAAGAAACCACCTCTAATACTACAATAGAATAAAAATTCTCCATTCTTAAAAAGTATATAAGGTCTTTCTTCGAGAAACAGTCTATTTGGAAAATGTCTATAGAAGAAATATAAATAAACATAAAAGGGGAAACAAAATACAGTAAAAAGTCGAATTAAAAATTTTTTAAAATATAACCTAACATCAACTAAATGTCACAACACAATCGAAGTCCATATCTCGTTTCACTAAGTCAAAATGTACATGTATATAGATAAGAAAAAGTCTAAGAAAAGGTTATATCCAATCATACTTTATGACTTGTCTCAAGGGATACGATACCCGAAGAGTCCACCGTGACCTCCGTTTCTTGGACAGACGGTTACGTCCAATCGGCATTCTCTGTGTCCAAGTTAAGGACCCGACCCTTCTAGGGGACCTCCTCCTTTACCGTTGGGTGAGATTATAAGAACGGATATTTTAGGGTACTTGTCTCCTCGGACCGGCCGATGTCAGCATCTCAACGTTTCTCAATCTGTACTCGTCGACTCGTGTGTGTGTATGACACGACATAGCATCCAGGGATGACTAATAAGACAAGATATATATCACAATCGACGAGTCAGTACAGACTGAGAAAAGTTGGGGCACCTGACATCGGGTGGTCCCAGGAGACAGGTACCCTAAGGGGTCCGGTCTTATCACCTTACCCAACGGTAGGAGGTCCCCTAGAAGGGTCGGGTCCCTAACTTGGACCAGAAGACGATACGTCCGTTTGACAAATGGTAAACTCGATGTCCCTTCTGGAAAAATATATAAAACACATATCATCACACAAATAGGGACCTCCTCTTTTACCGTTGGACTAGGTCATAAGAACGAACCTTTTAAGGCTCCTGTCTTCTCGGAAGTGTTTCTCAGCCTGTGCTGACTCGTGTGTGTGTGTGAGTCACACAAATATAGGGGTTGTGGATTTAATAGGGAAGACAGGGGGACGGAAAGGGGTAACCATTGGTAAGTCAAGTAAAAAGAAGGTCAGACACTGAACGGAAAAATCAGAGGAAGGGTTCAAGGGACTCACCTCGTTACAAGAACGTAAGGGAACGTATAACGATCTTCGATCTTATGTTATCAGAATGTATAACTTTTATAAGTCATTTAAAGTCAAATTACTTACTTTGTTCAGGGTTGAAATTTATGAAGTTCTGTCTAGGTACTTTCCACCGAAACAAAGGAGTCAAAAGGTCAGACATTTCAATTGTCGTTTAACTCACCTAACAAAAGTCTTGACTCATTTACACTTATCTAAAGAAACTGGTTACGATCCTTGTCTCATTCTCAAGTTATTCTTAATCGTAATAAAATACGACAATAGGATCCCTCCTCTTGACCCCGGTTTCCCAACTTTAGTATCCCTTCGTCTAGCAGAGTCAAATCACTTAATAAAAGGTAACGACAGATTATTTACCTCACTTTATTTACCGGTGTACTCGAAAACCCGACGGGTCGTGACTCTTGTAAATTCGTCTCTCGTTTATTGGTAAAACAGTCGAAGATCTTCTCTACTAACGATAGAACTCCTTTTAGGACCCGAAGACACACAGAGACCAACGATTTTTTACAAAGTGAGGACCATTTTTTATTACCATCATTATTATCGTTGAACAATAACACATATATAGAACATTTTACTCGTCGTATAATATTACATATTATATCACAAATAGATGTACAGATAAATATCATATGTACTATATGTATTATATTACATGTAATATATTAACAATTCCTATATGACAACCCGATTCTTTAGAGTGTTGTTGGTGGATTCGATTCTCACTTATAGTAGAGATAAACGAACTACTCTTTTTATCTGAGTCTGTACCATTTATTGAACGAGGTAGTATTGTGTCTTGCACCTCTTCGTCTAAAGACTCACATCCACACAAACTCTATTCAGGTACGACCGTTGAAACCACGAGACACCGGTAGAAGGAAGATGAATCAGTGTCGGTTCACGACGACTTTGTTTTCCGACGAGTCGTGGAACATAGGGGTGTGACGGTGTAGGAGTGACGTCGTACAGAGACTCGGTCACCCTTATTCGTAAATCCAGAACCAGACCCCAACGGATAGGTCCGGTAGACGGTCACGTCCTCTACATTCCCTGTACCCAAGCTAGGGACCCAGCCCTTATCTGGGATCTCCTCCCGTACCGTTGGGTGAGGTCATAAGAACGGACCTCTTAGGGTACCTGTCTCCTCGGACCGTCGGATGTCAGGTATCCCAACGTTTCTCAGCCTGTGGTTGACTTCGCTGAATCGTACGTACGTACGGACGTACGTACATGTGTGAGGTCCCGACTTCTTAAGAGGAGACAACCGAGTCGTCCAGTGGGTCTTCACCGGTCTCTGTTCTGGTCCAGTCGGTGGACCGAACGAGAGGTGGTCCGTGTTGGTCGAAGGATCCCCTTACTGTGAGTAGTAGAGGTCAACCTTGTCCGGAAACGACCCGAAAAAGAAGACCGTATACCTCACAAATAAACAAAACCTTCAGGAATGTTCACCGTCGAAAGAGTGTGCCGTCATCCCTTATAGGGGTAAACCACGAACAGGCAGGTCGTATGGTATAAATACGACAGTGACGTTTCGACAACCTGGGACCTAGAATTAGTAAGTTTCTATGAAGGCACCGAAACGTTTTGGTCCGTGTAGAAGACTTTTACTTAGGGACGGAGTGGTGGTAGGACTAATGGGTGAGGACAACCGTTCTATTGATACTCCTATAAATGGTCTAACACGGTTTGTCTGCAATGGATCGTTGGTCGTTCTCGCCGACCCACGTGACAACACAAGATTTGTGAGACACGCTAGGAAATCCGTAAAACCTATGTTACCTCTTCTTTTCGTCGAAACTCCCAAACCTGAGGCTATGATGAAACAAGTCGGGACTGACCGACTGAGGATACTGGAACCCGTTCAACGGATTTTAACTTCTCGGAGTCAAGGACTGGATCTTTTACCTCTTACTTTTGTGATGGATGAAGTACGATTACTAGACTTGTTTTACCTACTTACATTACGTATTTTTATTTTATAATGTTCCCTGTTATAAGACATAATCTGTCTATAAGTTGTTTATAATCAAAGGAAGTTTTATGGAAAAAAAGACACTCCTTAAACTATTTTTATGTTTAAATTCGTACACTTCCTAGTCTTAGATCAATGAAGAAGGGAAATGAACTTTCTTTCATTTTCACTTTAAGAGAATTAGCACAGGCTGGCAACGTTACGTCACCTGATATCGGACGGTCCGAGGAGACAGGAGCCTTAAGAGGTCCGGTCTTATGACCTCACCCGTCGGTAAAGGAAGAGGTCCCCTAGAAGGGTTAGGTCCGTACTTTGGGTCCAGAGGGTGTAACGTCCGTCTAAGAAATGGTAGACTCGGTGGTCCTTTCGAGAGAGAAATGAACTACTGTGTCATTTAACGACACAAAAATTCCTTCACAGAATGACGAGAAACTTTATAAAAGGAACAAACTTAATACCCCTACTATTATTTACAACAAGACCTTACGTCAACTTTGATCACTATACTTTTGCGAGACTTATAGTCCTACGTTAACGTCGTTCATTTGATTTATATAACGACCATAAGATAAATTGACTTCTCTCCAATCGTGCGATCTTCCGACTGATCTGTGGAAATAAAATTGTCATCAAAAATGGAAGTAGGTCCATACCGGGACCATAAGTATAACCACTTTACCTATAAACTTTAGTACAACTTTGAATGGATGGGTTGAGGGAATAAACAAAAGTGAAATTGAAGACACAACCAAAGTCTTTTACATAAGGGTTATGATTATGGTCTTTTTGAGTAACGGTCCCGATTATTTTCACAAGGTCCCCTATATCAACATGATCAATCGAACCTCTTTGGTTCCCGTCTTACTGGGTTTCCTGCTTACACTTAATACATTGTAATACGTTTCATAACCTCGTTTCATCTGTACCGAATTTCCGGGAGACCATACGATGAAGAATCGAGACTCCTGAACTTATTTAGTAAATGGAGTTATTCGGAGTCAAAAGTGTAGACATGTCACCTACACTATACTGAATTGAACATCCCAACAACTTTCTCATGCTCATCACTTATACTTCACGTATAATTCAACTAACCGTATATCTTATAAGAATTATATATTGACCTGTACCTCGTTTTCAGACCAAGGTTTATCCTTTTCCTCATACAGTTCCGACATATAACAGTGGGACGAATAAATTGAATGTACGTCTCATGTAGTACTCTTTGCGACCCGACCTCCTTCGTGTTCGACCTTAGTCCTAACGACCCTCTTATAGTTATTGGAGTCTATACGTCTCCTGTGGTGGGAATACCGTCTTTCACTTCTCCTTGATTTTTCGGAGACTACTTTCACTTTCTCCTCTTACTTTTTCAACCGATTTCGAGTTGTAAGTCTTTTGCTTCTAGTACCGTAGACCAGGGTAGTGAAGTACCGTTTATCTACCTCTTTGTCACCTTTGCGACCGACTAAAATAAAAAGACCCGAGGTTTTAGTGACGTCTACAACTAACGTCGGTACTTTAATTTTCTGTGAGGAACCTTCCTTTCAATACGGGTTGGATCTGTCATATGCTTTTTCGTCTCTGCAATGAAACGGTTGTTACCAGGTAGATCAGTTCCGATACCAAAAAGGTCACCAGTGCATACCTACACTCTCAACCTGATATTTCTTTCGACCCGTGTGACTTCTTAACTACGAAAATTTGACACCACAACCTCTTCTGAGAACTCTCAGGGAACCTGACGTTCCTCTAGGTTGGTCAGGTAGGATTTCCTCTAGTCAGGACCCACAAGTAACCTTCCTGACTACAACTTCAACTTTGAGGTTATGAAACCGGTGGACTACGGTTCTTGACTGAGTAAATGTTTCTGGGACTACGACCCTTTCTAACTCCCGTCCTCCTCTTCCCCTACTGTCTCCTACTCTACCACCCTACCGTAGTGACTGAGTTATCTGTACCCAAACCCACCTGAGGTCCTCAATCACTACCTGTCCCTCCGGACCGCACGACACCAAGTACCCCAGTGTTTCTAAACCTGTACTGACTCGTTGACTTGACTTGACTTATACGTAATTTATGTTATAATTATTACCACTATCTTTGATATTAACTCGTGTTTTCATCTCGTCTCCTTGTCAAGGTTTACAAACCAGATTCGTCGTTTATACTTATTTATTTTCCTTTACACCCTTAGTTCTCCGTCCCTTTACTCTTTATCCAGTCATTCACTTGACTACCTCTATTTATTAAACCTCAGGTTCAGTCCTCCTCCCATGTTCAAAACCCCAGGGTCAATTTACTGTGTCTCGTCCTGTCTGAACAGTCGGTGAATCCCTTCTAAACAGGAGTACAGAAACGGAAATGTCCGGTAGAAAAAGAGACAGTCCTGAGTTTACTGTTGGGGGACGTCTACACGGACTACTTTTTATCAAACAATCGATCTCTTCTCCGATCCTACGAGGTCCGTCTCCCAAGACTGGTTACTGTCCAGACGTAAGGTGTAAACCTTAGTGTCGAGAACTTACAGTCCCTCACCCTAAAGGAAATTCTCAGCGGGTACACTGATTCATACGGAGTCCAATCACCCCACTTGTCAATGGGGTTTAAGTCAAATATGAATTTAGTCCATTGTAGAGACGTGTAGATTCTACGGAAAACCGGTAACAGAGGGACTGAAGAGTGGAGTCCCTCTGACTAAGCTTCCTCAACGAACTTCGTTTCTCCCTCTCTTGAACTTTACTTAAAGCAGACAGTAAGTCAGGATTCAGAGTCCAAGGACCGACCCAACCGATGGTGTCGGTCGGGGGTCCTTCGTAGACAGAACCGTCTTCAATCGACGTCGTCGAGCTTGATCTCTACACATAGTTACTTTTGAAGTCTCTCTCACCGAAAGAAGACAATTTATACTCGTGGTTAATAGTGGATAGGTGTAGTGTCTCGAAACCCTTGGGTGCCTCGTCGGTTCTGGTCATGACACGTATCCACGGAATGCAACGTTATCGACCAGATTCTTTTCACCAAGTCTCAAGTAGACATGTCTATCAACCAACAGAAAAATCACGACGATTCAGTCCGTCCGAAAACTTAGGTGATACCCGAAGAATACACCCCGTCACCATCTCTTAGGTAGACGGTTTGTTTCGTCCTCTGGGTTCTCTGTGGGACCTCACACTTTACCGTTGGGTGAGTTCATAAGGACGGACCCTTTAACGCATCTGTCACCTCGGACCACCCGATATCACGTATCCCAACGTCACTGACTCACTGACTCCTGTTTCACACACCTTTAGGAGACAATGGTCCTTTGAACCTGTCCAATAAATTTGTACAACTCGTTATTAAAGGGTTATAAAATTGATCCCTACATTTGTTGAGGGTTTCGAGAGGGAACGTAAGATTTTTTTATACATGAAAGTTCACTTTATAAACAGTCGGTCTGAACTTACCTACGTGGTCGTTATCTAGATTTGAGAAGGTAAGTTCGTTGAGAGGCTAGTATGTCCTACAAAGTAAACAAGAATCAAACCTTTCTGTTGTACCTATTCTCAATTATTGTTCAGAACTAGAACAAGATAGTGATTAATCGACACACAGTCACTCATTCAGTGGAGGGGAGAGACCCGAACTTAAAGGAGTAACCATTTTATTCTTGGAACTTGGTCCATTACAGATTCTAGAAAAGGATGTACTTGAAGACACTGAGGTATAACTGTTTTAACGTTATGTAAAAAATTTCAGTATATGAATAAAACAAAACGACACGACCCAGAAGTGACGTACGTCCGAAAAAAGAGATCAACACCTCTCGTCCCCGATACGAGATCAACACCCTACACCCGAAAAGTTAGGAATCCGAAGAGAACGACACCTCGTGCCCGAGGTCTCGCGTGTCCGAAGTCGTCAACGGAGTACACCCGAGCCATCAACCCCGAGGACCCGAGAACTCGTGTCCGAGTTATCGACACCACGTGAACGAGACACCGTACACTCTAGAAGGGTCTAGTTCCTAACTTGGACACAGAGGAGGTAACCGTCCACCTAAGAAATGGTGACTTGGTAGTCTCCTCGAGGATTTTAACGATATGAGAATTTTACGAAAGTAGAACTGATCACTAAAAATAGTTTGGAAGTTGTAAAGAGTTATTTCGGGTTCAGGTTGGAGATCCTCTCACGGACATGGGTTGACCATAAACCATTTACCCTCAACCCACTTACCTATTGAGGGTGGATAGTAATGTAGGTAGAATATAAAAAGTGAACGAAGTTTAAAGACACACTGGTAATTGTTTAACGAATTGAAGAAATAAACCCAATCTGTTCCGGGAAGGAGTAAGGCAGACTGGGGACTCTGTTACAGTCACTGTGGTTGTTTGTGAAGATCTCTGCGAACCACAAAATCCACTCACCCCGAGGGTAGGTTAGGGACGTACACCGTGTACTGGTGTCGTCGAGAGTAAGGCAGTCACTCTCGTGTAAACACCTCACAGAAGACACTCGTCCGAGACAAGATTCACAACTACTAATCTAAATGTGGGACTCACATAGTAGGTGTCAAGGAGTATCTGGGTCAGGAGACTACTTGTGTAGAGGTGACTCCGTAAACACACTTTCTATATTAGTAGTGAATATCTTCAACTAGTATTCGAAAAACATACATGTCATCGAGGAAGTAAATCTCCCGGTTCCACGACCTTTATTTTTAGATACATGTCGTACGGTCACGGGAGCTCATCGAGAAGCAAAGGACCCCACTCCCGTCTAAACACCTTCCTAACGTCAAACGGTACCATCAGTAGAACTCCAGGTTCCACGAAGACCTCTTTGTTAAAAGTACAGACTTTTCTTCGTGGGACGAATAGACTCCAGTGGAAGAATTTAGGTATGTCACCTACAGTAGAAAAATTTTTGTATAAATGAACCAACACGGTCCAGAATCAACACCGTGTACCTCACGTCCTAAATCAACGTCGTACGTTGGAGAATCAACACCGTATACCCTAGATTTAGGGACTGGTCCCTAGCTTGGGTCCGGGAGACGTAACCCTCGTACCTCAGAATCGGTGATCTGGTATGTCCCTTCAGGGTTTCACCTACATTAGAATGAGTGAAGGAACCTAAGAACACTCCGTTGGGGTCGGAAACGACAGGGGACCGATGTGAAGGACAAATCCCCTGGAAGACGTCTGGGTACCAACATCTACGGTTGGAAGACATCTACTGAGGTCTGGTTGGGGTCAAGTCCGAGTTCAGGAACATCGGTAAGAGGTACGAAGAGAAGGAAGGTGTAGTGTATAGGTAGGTTGTCGTTTAGGACGGGGGAGACAAAAGTCTTACACAGGACTAAGGACCGTGACATGTACCTCGTGAGAAGGTAGGAGTACTCTAATAAGGTTACGGAGGTCCCAGAGGTAAGTAGACAGGGACGGGTGAGTGACAGTCGAGAGCTGTATCGTCACACTACCGAAGTTCTGACCAGTCTATTGTAGAAAACGAAGGGTTCAGGAGAACACCAACGGTATAATACGGGTCCTCTCTTGAGCCACAAGACACTTTCCAGGATATTCTGGGTGTACTGGACCGGAGTGGACGACCAAAAGAGGAACAAGGGGACTCGAGGACTAAAGGGATTAGAAGGTACGTGTACGAGGGAGTCCACACATGTGAAAAGAGGGAAGGAGGGAGTGAGGGGGAGGGACATAAACAGGGCAGGAGGAAGTGAGGTGCAGTCAGAAACGTGAGACATTAACAAAAGTCTCGGATGATGAAGACTGATCTGGTGGTAGTTCAAGGTATTTGTGTGAGCATCGTAGATAGTTTGTAATGTCGGTTTGTAATGTCAATGACAAGTACAGAGACGTATACCGCGTGAAGGTAAGGAAAAACACCGACTCATTATAAGGTAACCCATATACATGGTGTATAAGAAACAGACAAGGAGATAACTACCTGTATCAATAAATAAAATATACGAATAATAATTATTTACGGGAGTCGATCTTATATTCGAGACGCCCCTGTCCTTGTAACAGTCGGAGCAAGTAAGGACACAGGGGTCCTTCTATGTCGGTATACCACCCGTGAGTTATTCATAGATAAATTACTTATTTATTTACTTACTCCTCCTTTATCGTATAAACATTTTCCGGTTCCAAGTTTGAACACGAATATCGTGACCGACAAAGAACGAGGGTGGAGTGAAATGGACAGACACAGGAGAAAGTCGGTCGAGGGAGTTGGAGGTCGGGACGATTCCCATGACACGTAAGCACCAGAAGAAGGACAAAGTGCTCCTTCACTGGTTTTAGGAGGACGATAAGGAACAAAATCCGAGTAAGCGAGACTTTACGGGACGAGGAGAGAAAAGTAACTCCGGTACTGTAGATAAGGAGACTCAAATTCTTTCTTTCCTTTTCATGTCCTTTGACATCACTGGCAATGTAAAATGTTACTTGCCTATTCAGTGACCGAAGAGAAAGTAAAGAAACACAGAAACCTCTAAACATAGGATCTGAGCTCGCATTGATAGAGCCTACTTGTTACGTGTATTTACCGGTAAGAGTCCCAGAATAACAACCCTAAGGTCCAGAGTCGGCGGTACCGAGGGACCGGTCTGGAAGAGGTCTATTGGGGTGTGTAGTCGGAAGACACGTGTGGAATTACCCCGAGTGACGTAAGTGACACGGAGTTCATACCAGTTAATAGAATGTCTCGTTCTCCGTCGGTCCGGAGGTCCGACGTTTGGGGACGAACAAGGACTCACACCACTTTTCTTTTCCCGTGACCACCGTCTCTGAACCCAAGTCTAGGTTCTCATAGTACAAATACCAGAACCTATTTAGTAATTTACAGACCCTGCTGAGTAGTAGACATTTCAGAGGAGGAGTCCCAAGAATACTTCTAATCTTATCTGTACGTAAGGTTTTCATGTAACGAGTCTCCCTGAAGTGTTTACGTTCGGAGAGGAAGGATGTCACCAGAGAAGGAACCTGGTACCACTGAAGTTACGAGGTGAAAAAAGGGCGTCTCTTTCCCCGTGTCCGGGTCAGTTCCCTGGAATATCTATGGTCTGTCGTCATATAACCCATCATTAAAAATGAGTCGAGCACCTTTGTAGTCACAATCTCAACCTTAGAATCTGAAGGTCATAGTAAAGTTAAAAAATTTCAACTTTTGACAAAAGTATTTGTCAACGTCCCGTGTCCCTTGACATAAGTTATATAACATTATTGGATATTACCTTTTCTTAGCCTTTTCTTATATATATATCCTTATATTTATATATATACAGTGAAAAGACATATGAATTTGTAATATTCAGTTGATATAAAGTAAATTTTTTTTTTCTTTCATTTTGTGTTGTCTGAACGTTTCTTGGTCATAAACCGTTTATCTTCCGTAAATTATAATCGTACATACAACTTACTTACTTACTTATACATTATGTTAAATTTTTATCGACGAAACCAATTTGTCTGTAACTCAAGAGACTTCAGACGGAAGACCCGGGTTGGAGTAGAGTCCTTTATTGGAAACTTCGCGTTGGGGGTCTTAGAAGATTCGAAGTACTGTGTCAAACCTTTGGAGATTAAACCAGATTACGGTAAAGATGATACCTTTAAAGACGATGTCGTAAAAACTACTTTACTCCCTACCGGATCTCAGGACACGAATAAACACACACACACACACGTGCGTACGTGTGTGTGCATATATACACACAGACACACACTATAATAAAGATTACCGGAGTTCGACCTACCGTCATCACTCTACCACTCACTACCCCACCCTCCTTGACCCCAGGTACCCATTCGGTAGAGAAAAAAAGGACGGCCACCACTATGTTCCCGACCGTTTCACCACAGGAGAAACCTAGAGTATCTTCAGGAGAACAGGGAAGACTAAAAATGGTCACCTCCCTTCTTCCTTTTGTACTCCACGATACCTCTATACATACTTTCGTAAACCTTATATCTCCAACCTCCTCCGTTAATCCTTCCTACGAAGTTTCATCCTCTGTCGTATCCTCACTCGGTACACACCCTACAGTCCCGTTTTATAGAAGACGACGGGTCTCCTTCGGTACGGACGTTTCTGGATACCCCTACTTCAGTAGACCATCCAAATTTTTTTGACGTCCACCAAGTGAAACCGACCTCGGGTCCTACATTTCACTTCAGTCCTCGATGTCACTTCCTTACATGTCTAGTACGATCCTAACATCGAAAACGTAGAAGTCGTAACCCTTTTGTAAGGTTCTTTTTTTTAATCTACTGGGCTAGAATACAAAGTCTTTCCGAGAGGATTCATGGGCACAAAACCGTCCCTTTTTCTGAGTAACCTTCCTTTCTTTACTCGATTCTCGTTCTCATCTTCCATCCATCATCCCTCCCTCTCCATCTTTGGTCGGGTCGGGATCAGGAGAGGAAGAGTTGTCGGGTCGTCGATAAGGTTCTGAACAGGTCTCAGAAGAGAGGTGGTCTGATGTGGAGTGTTAACGATCCCAGTTGGGACGAGTCTCCACACGTACCTATTCACCCTGAAAGTGACGTCCGACACCTAGGACCGTCGACGGGAAACAGAAGTGCTAGGACAACAGGAGTGCGTTTTCAGTTACAGTTTCACTTGTCCACAACGATTACCATGATCCCTGATCCTCTCAGTCCTTTGTTGTTGAAGTTCCGACTTTATTATTGTAAAATTAACCTTTAGATGATACTTCTCTGATTGGATACATCTATATACGTTTAGGATACGTTTATGTGTACACCAGAAAGATTGATAACAGTCTTGGAGCTAGACTGGGTACCCTTAAGAATTGTCATCTACGATCGAAAGTCGTCTCCGAGTCCCGACAACTACATGTTAAGATCCAAAATGGATACAAATTTGGTATTAATTCTTTATATAACTACCGTTGGACTCGAATTAATCGAATTAACTTACAACCTTAACTAACCCAGACCTCTCTCGGGACAGAGACTTCGATTCGGAATCCCTCAAACGTCCCCCACCTTCCTTTTGACTTGAACTTTCGTGGATCGTTTTTACTTTTCCTTACCCGCTCCTCGGTGACCCTCGTAATAATTTCCCTTTTCTAAGAATAGTCTCTCAACTTTCTCCTTACGAATGTAAAGTTCAGTGCGTATCGGCAAGATCCAGTCTGGTGAGTCAGTTTACCCTTTTTTTACTACGATCCTTCCTTCTCAAGACACCCTCTGTGTCTTTCACACAGTCCGTAGGAACACACCCTCACATAGTATGACTTATGTGTCTGACTACCCCGGGTCCGGTGAACCAAGGTATGTTTCGAGGACCCCTCTCCTGTTACATAGATTACCAATTTTTGTTTCCTAAAGTCGATGCTACGTAGACAGAAATAAAATTCTTGATAAAAAACATTCGATAGTTTAACATAAAATATTATTTACTAAACTAAAAGAATAAAGTTTTGTGGACATAATAGACCTCAATCCACCAGAACTCGAAGTTGGGGTCGAGACGGGAAAACATATGACCCTGGAAGTATAGGGTCTCAAACTCCAGGACATTAGTCTAAACTATCATGTCTGGGTTGCGTTACACCACCACCCTTCCACGATATGGTGACTCCGTGACTAGTCAGGGACGGAGTGTAAGCACACTCCAGGATACGAAATATTCACCAACTCGACTCCACGTTTGGTCTAGCGACCAAGATAATATACAAAGACGGAATTACAGGAACGGGAGACGAGACCAAGAGGGGAAGAGAAATCTCGTCGAGAGACTCAATACACAGGTTACTACACCAGACGGTGTGAACACACGGGGGTGGAGTAGTTGTCCCTGGAAGATCGATGTAGGTCGTAGTCGCAATGATAGACATACAGTGACAAGTACGAGTAAAGAAGACATTTTAGAGGAAGAAGGTGGGATTACTACTACTTTATCTCGTATTTAAGTTTATATTTTGAACTTACTACTCAAAGGTAAAACAAAAATATTAATACATGTATACGTGTATACGTGTAGAGACATGAGTCTCTTTTATTTAATAACCTTCCTTTTTTCGGTTTTACAATGGTCTACACTTAAGGACCGTAACAACCCTAAAAGACTTTCACAGGTGTTTCCTATCTAATAAAAATTAACTCTTTTTAGTTGTAATTTTTGTACTGAATTTTTTTTTCTGACATAAATGAATATTTCAGTTACTTAGACCCAGAGTTGGGACGAGGAATGTCGGACACAGGACGGGAACACTCCCGTGAGGGTCCCCGTACGAGGAGGTCCTGACCACAGTCTCCCTTACACGTAAGGAGACTGGCAGAGACAGTAGGAGAGAGTTCAAAATCGACGTGTTCTTCGTTCGAATAAAAGTCCTCTTACCGTTGAGTTTAAATGGTATAACATCCTTGTCTTCGGGGAGAACATCTTCTAGGTCTAAGGGAGCTCCATTGTAGACTGAAAGATCCTTATAGACGTCTTTATTGGAGTCCTGAACTAGACCGGAAAAGAAGGAAGTTCACACTCCTAATGAAGAACCTCACCTGGAGGACCTTAAAGGTCAAACACAATTCGCAGATTGAAGTACCCGTGGGGGGAAGTGTTTTGACCTAGTACATCGACGGGGGTCGGTAGGGGTATGTGTGTTTGTGTGGGGAGTCAGGGTGGAACAGGTATTACTGGTATATGTCGGAGTCTAGGTCTCGTTCCGGAATTGGAACTAGACCCTCTCGACACTTGGTTGACTCTACCAAGGTAGTTGGAATCTAATAAAACTTCGATCAGACGGGATCCGTGAGGACTAGTGAGGACGTGACAACGAACACAAACTTCCCAACGAAACCCATTAAGTACACTGCATCAGTGGGGAAGACAGACCGGATCTGGAGACTTGTGGAGGTCGGGGCAGAGGTGACAATACTCCGATATTGAGTCATCCTTGTTCACTAGACAGTTATACTGGTAAACCCACAAAGGGAACTTAATGACCATTCTCCGTAACATAATTATATAAATAGGAGTCACCAAGTCTACCACTTCTTAGACGTACGTCACTACCTCTGGACCCAAACTAGGGACCTAACCTTCCTAGGGCACCTCTTCCGTTACCGATGGGTGGGGTCATAAGAACGGACCTCTTAAGGTACCTGTCCTCAGTCCACCCGATGTCAGGTACCCTAGTGTTGCTCAACTGTGTCGACTCACTGATTGTGAAAACGAAAATAAATAGGACCATAAGGTCCTTTTTCAGTATGAACCAGTACTATTAAGAAATTATTCACCCACTTTATAATTATATAAACTTTTACCAACATCTTAAAACCTCAGTACGAGGACACTAAATGGATGTACCACAACACACACACACACAAGCACACACACACAAGCACACACACACACATATGTGTACATGTATGTGTGTTCAAGATAGAACCAGTCCAAAAACCACAATATAGCAGAACTAAACGATGTAATATAGTGATACAGTCTAATAAATCTGATATGAAAGGTAGGTAAGGATAAAACAACTCTTAAAGAAATATAGGACCGTATGTCAATAGAACCTACTAGTCACAGGATCAAACGAAATTTTACTGAACGTAAGAAAGAAACTATAATTGTATTATTGATCTTCCCGTCTGAGACCCGTATGGACGAAGTCGAATCTTGATCCGAACTGGAGATACTGTTACGTCAACACAATATTAGAACCCACTTAATCAATTCGAGGAACACGAAGTCAAAAGAAATTATGTCCCTATTTAATAAAAGATTAAGTGTCGTAAGAACACTTCTAATTTACTCTCTTATCAGATACATCTATAAATCTTGTCGTAGATCTTACAAAATTCATGAGTTCAATTAAGATTCGGTAAAATCTCTACCTATGTATTGAATTATTTTTACCATAAGATCAAAACAGAAAGAACAACAATTTAGTCAAAGTTCTTCCAATAAAGATAGTGATAGAGAAATATAAAGATTCTTAAAAAGGAAAATATAAAACGGTAGTACATAATCGTGTGACGAATAACGAAATAACAGTTTACTCGACAAATAGTTATATTTTATTGGAAGAAACAGAGTATTTTACGGAAAACGGGACTTAAGATGAAACTTTACAACGGTTAACGACTAAAGAAAAACAAACGAAAGATACGAACCGTTTGTAAACGGGTCGAAAGGGGGGAAGAGAAAGAACAAAAACAAGATGACCAGGACGTCGTATACCGACTTAAAACGAAAATTGGGTTAGACTTTCTGAAATCGAAAATAATCCCCTCTGAATTTGGTAAATATAAATGACAGTATTGACTAACCGAACCAGAATAAGGACAGAAAAACAAAATACGAAAGAGAAGAAATATGAAAGAACCCCGAAGGAGACAAATGACAGAAAAAAAAGATACCCGATAGAGTAGAAGGATGAAAAAAAAAACGGAAAATCATTAAATTTTCGACTTATAGACAAAAACCGGTCAGGATCCACTTCGATTTTTTTACTAGGGACTCGAGTTCGTCACTGTCTTCACATTACCACCCACTCGTCGGTCCGGTGACTCGCACCTTCAGTTATTTTAGCATGGATTTGGAGTCTCCTTATCACTACCGGTAAGTGACTCGTGGAATAGCGTCGACATTTCGGTCCGAAGAATTTAGACACAGTGTAAGAACACGAAGCGTGAGCCCAAGATCGGATGGATAGACCGAACTAGAGGACGATCGGAGTCTATTCATAAAACACGAAGTCTGTATAGAGTTGATTGGTGGGAGGTTTGGTCTGTCTAAGAATTTGTAGAGGTGCGAAACCAAGTCCGACGAAGGAAAAACGGACTTTTGTGGGAAGTTCTGGACTACGTTACGTCACACACACACACACACACACACACACACACACACACAGACACAGACACACAGACACAGACACACAGACAGACAGACACACACAAAGGAAGAGTAAGAGGACGGGGTAAGAAGATATCTAGGTTAATCCATCGTCTTAAGTACCCTGGTTGGATGGACCTAAACTCCAATTCGAGGTAAGGAACATCGAGACACACGGTACCTATATTAAAAAATGAATCTCGGTTTCAAGAGAATAAACATCTTATCCCTACGACTGTAATATAGAGGGAATCTCATTCTGACTTACTCTACTCTCTTTGTACCCTTCTCGAATCGTCTCATGTACCCTGTTTCATCCGTAAGATACATAAACTTTACTTATTCTTTATTTATGCCCCCTCTCCTTCCAAACTAAAAATTTATACGTACTACATGAAAATTTTTAGTTCCACATGTTATAGATCCGACCGAAATCTTTCCTGTTTCGAACACACACACTGATGGTGATGACCAAGTAAAATTTACTCGGAGGGGGCCGAGGTGAGGTAGAGACCCGTCTCACCGTCCATACACCGAGTGTTTCGTAAAGTACACGTCTATAGTAGAAGTAAATATAACAGACGGAACGTTTCCGGGCGTCCGGATCTCTTTTAAATAATTTCACCTCAGATAAATAAGTTAAATAATTTGTCCTTATAAACTTCCCAAAAGTAAATCTTCTCGTTCAACTAAATAAGACAAACCGAGGTCTTCCGTCCAGATTCAGGTTACCCATCTTCAATTTCCTACCTAAAATGGAGTGGGATTCTATTTTGTTTTCCAAACAACTTTCTCCCAGACAAACAAGTAAGTAAGTGAGTTAGACAAGTAATGTACCCTCGGTCTCTTCTCTTGTGACAGAAACGAGACCGAGAACGAGACAGACCCTGTGACACTAACCGAGGGCATGTAAGAAATTGTAGAACCTTAAAAGAATTAACACATTTTACTTTCACTTTCAACGAGTAAGTACAGACTGAGAAACACCGGGGTATCTGATATGTCAGGTACCTGAAAAGGTCCGGTCTTATGACCTCACCCATCTAAAAGGGAAGAGGTCTCATCGACACATTCCTCCGTATAATAAGGTAATATATCTATCGTTTTTGACTCCGAGTTTCTCCATCATTGAACGGGTTCTACTTGTTGTAGGTCGGATATTGACTCGGACCGAATTTGATGTTAGAGAGACAAAAGAGAAGTCTTGAATAAGAGAAAGGTGAACTAACACGACAGCCGGTTTTGTCTTCTAGTCTAGCCGTACTGGTTGTCTTTAATCTTTGTTCTGACTTTTTAGGTAGTCGGGAGAAAAGGGTACAACAAGAAAGAGAAAAGGGAAGGAGGACAGTTGGGTGGGTAGAGACGGTTGGGGGTTTGGTCACGGTCACTCGACGTGTTTTAGTCTGTGAAGTGTCAAGATTGGTAGTATGACACTTACAACGGTTCTGGTGAAGAGTTTCACAAGGACCCACCCACGTCGTCGACGTCTACTCCTAGATTTCGTCTCGTCCTTTCCCTTTCTTATGGGGTCGGAGAAAAGGAAGAACGGGGAACTGGAGGGGAGTCTCGAAGGGCAACCGTCTTGGGTCCATTCCCGGAGGTCAGTTTCCTCGAGGGAACTTCGACAGGTGTACGTAGTCTTAGGACCCAGTGGGGAGTGACTGGACTTCTTCCCTACCCTGACCCTGGGTTATCTTTATTGGTCGAGTACTCCCCTCTGACCCACTCACTATATCGCCCGACTTAACTCCTCTTTTGGGTGAGAAGAAGAGACCCGGGTTGAAAGTCTTTCCTTCCCCAAATCTCTTAAGTCATTACTTAAGAGCTTCGCCGGTGGAAAGGGTGACGTCTGGGACGGTCTACGGTGCGACCAAAGTCACACAGACTCAGACAACGTCCTAATGAGGACCTACAATCCTAAGTAAGTAAGTGGTCTCTATACGGTAGGAAATAAGATTTGTAACTATTTTTCTACTCTTTCCCGAAGAGTCCATTGGGTCACCATTTCTTAGGAGGACGGTAACGTCCTCTGTGTCCTCTACACCCAGGTTAGGAATCTAGTCCTTCTAAGGGACTCCATCCTTTACCGTTGGGCGAGGTCATAGGAACGGATCTATTAGGGGACCTATTTCCTCGGACCGGAGGTACCTCAACGTTTCTGAATCTGTACTGACTTGTTGACTCGTACGTAAAAGTTTCTACTCTTTCCCTCCTGAGGACATAAAGTCGTACAATGTCCTGTGATTCCCTTTGTCTAGGCCCTTAGTTAATAAAGTCCCAAAATCTACATCCTACTTTCAGACTTACGACCAGATACCTCAGTGTCCATCTCACTCATTCGGAGGGACTCTCTTAAATCTTTTCACTACGAACCCGAAATCTCCTACTTAACCTCAAAATCTCCCGTCCTACCTCGTCCTGGCAGAGATCTTCCACTGTACCGTTTACGCTACAACACATTCTAACGGCACAACACTCTGGTACACAAGTCCCTTGTCGATCCCTCATTAACACAGACCTCGTTACTTGTGTCTAACATACGACCCAGCACCCCGATTTCCCGAAAGACCCTTCAGTTCGGACCAGTTTACGAACGAAGAAGATTATGTCGTTCGGTCCTTCTTTACACGGGGTTTTCCGTCCGGGACGACCCAGACGGACAACAGAGAGTATCTGAAGACTTTCTTTCGGTTTCCCTTACCACAGGGTCCCGGGTCTAACAAGTGGACACCCCTACTTTCTCGAATTTTTATGTGTGCCCTCTGAGAATCCACTTGATTGGTGTCTCGGTTTAAGGAAATTAAAACGACTAGAAAGAAGTTTCGAAAGACAAACGGTTGAGAAAGACCTTTTATGGTTGTATCCTATACGGGGAAAGAGATCCATTAATGATTTAGCCAATTAGAACCTTCCGAAGGACCCTCTCTGTCTAAAACGTGACTATTGGATTTTTCATATTTTCCTTCCTTTGGATGGTAAAAAACTCAGAAACGAGACACTGCTTATTATGTGATCCACTAAAACTATAAAATATTTTCAAAGTACCATTAGGATACGCCATCCATAATAATCGGGGTAAAACGTCTATCCTTTGACGTCTCACCGAACAGTTCTAGTGAGTCTATCTCTCATTGGTTACGACTTAAGTCTGAACTGTACTTAGGTTTCGGACATAGGAACGGTAAGAACGACACAAACCGGTGATTTCCTATCCCGTCCGACGTACGTCGGTTCCCATCTTCCTAATCCCACCTTTTTCTGAAAGGAAGACATTTCTCTATGACAGATGGATCGTCCCGAAACCCTCCTGAAGTACTTTATACACTTCATGGAGAACAAAGTATGAAGAAGTGGAAACATATACAACTAGAGTGTCGGACCTTATAGGAAAAGAGGACAGGGGTGTCGAGGTATACCGAGAGAAATTAAAAAAAGTTTTATAAATAAACCGATACGACCCAGAAGAAACGACATAAGTCTGAAAGAGATCAACACTGCTTACCTCCGATTGAGAGATCAACGCCACGTGTCCGAAGAGAAACGTCACCGGAGAGAACAGCACCTCGTACCCGAGATCCCACGCACCCGAGTCACAAACATCGTGTGTCCGAATCAGCGGGACTTCGTGTACGCTAGAAGGGTCTGGTCCCTAGCTTGGGTACACGGGACACAACCGTCCACCTAAGAAGTCGTGACCTGGTGGTCCCTTCGGACATAAGGGAAGCGGAAAGATTTGAACGGAATCTATTAGGAAGGTGAGTAGTGTATCATAACCTACGTGGAACCAACAAACAAACGGAGAGAGTGGGGCACGACTCGGGGGCAGAACAAGAAGGTACACCGAAGTCGTGGCAAACGTCTCACAAGGGATGACTTACTTCTTTCCCGTTAGACTCTCTCGGGTGTTATATTGTTCCCGAGGTATTTATAATCAAAGAGAAAAAAAGAGGGGAGGAAAAAGACCTCCGTCGTCTGTAAAAAATTTATTTCTGACCTTCCGTTTGTCCTTTTGTTAATAAAATAAACTTTACTCGTAGAATGTCCTTCGAACCCGTATTCCCGTCGGAGGGAGAAACTTCCTCCCCTCGGGATCCTACGACACGAAAAAGACCCGACTGAGACGGGCTGTCCAGGGTCCAGAGGAATCGGAGTGTACCTCTCCGACCCCGGGACACCGAGGACCACCGGCGGAGAATGGACCTTTCTACACCTCCGAGAAGGTGAATACCCCGTCCCCGTCCCAATCGACTACCTAACTGTTCTCGTGCCACCGTATGTTTCATTGTCATTTTGTCTTACTATTACGTAAAGGATTACCGGAGGAAGTGTCGACACATGTGGCTAAATTAGAAACGTTTCGTGAGATAACAAATACTCCGGAAACCCATGTTAAAATACGGACTGACTTCTCCAACGATTATCGACGGTATAAACACAAATTCCTGGATGTTTCCTAATTTGCTTCATAAAATTTCGTTACTCGGTATTATTTGATTATTATATAACGTTTATTATTTACAAAAATCGGTTATTAACTGATGTTTAGAGCACTTGAAATTTACTGTTTTTATGATTAATGTTTACAGCAACAAGGCACATAGGAAGGTACCCCTATTTCCAGTCTCTTCCCATCCCCCGGACCCCGTTAAGTCCAGTGACCCCTCCCACCGGACCTACGACTAGAGCAGGGGATCACAGTACCGACTCTCGACAGTTCCAGTGAATCACTTTACGACCCAAAGTAAAGGTAGAACACCCCTTACGTACTCGTCTTTGACCCCGGATTCGGTGAGTGAATTCAACCACCCTAAAAAAAAAAATTGTAAGTAAAAGATCAGAATTCCAAAGGTCACGAACCAAACGTAAATCCTCTTAACGTCTGTGTAGGGGGTCTCCTAGAACCTTTGTCCGACCAAGAATTCTTTTCCTCAAGTACAAAACAATTCGAAGATGTCACTCAGTGTAATAGAAAAAAAAGAAGGAAAAAAAATTACTCTTTGGACTATGTGTCTCTCTACTTCATAAGACGGACTCCACAGTATCAACCATTCGTCGTCTCTGTATCTCGGTTCACGTCTTGAGGTTTCGGGTATGAGAAAGGGACTTTTACAATACTGTAAAGAAAGCACGAGGACTCAGGAACACCTCGTACTTCCCTCTCAGTGAAGGAAACTTTATCATATAAAGACATGAAAGATGTAGAAAGTTAGTATGGTCGAGAAAATGTTTACCCTCTATATATTGATACTAGATTTAAAATCTATAAAATTTTTGAGTTCTACTCTTAATTTTAGTGGGTATTAAAACCGTAGATGTATTTTGTGACAGTTGACGACAAACGTAAAAGAGGTCCTTAAGATATAACACATTTACATTGTGTTATAACTCTAACATAAAATACTGCAAAACCATAGGATTAGAGAATTTTTATCACAGTAAACTACAGTAAACTATAGTGACTGCAAGGGACTCTTTATTGAAAAATATTAACGTATTATCAAGTATCATATATCAGGGATAACTAGCCGCGAATTCGACAAAGGGTGAAAAAGGAATGTTAATTTTTAAGTTATTTATAACTCAGATCGTGACACACACCGTATATTATCTGTAGGGTACATAAAATACTTACTCGTTTAGTTAGAAACGTACGTAAAGACTGGTAAAGAAAACTTGTTTGAAGGTTTTCAGTTTCCATGTCTAGTTTAATACATTTATAACGGTCTGATAAATATATATATAAGGATTTAACGAAAGATTTCCCCGTTATGGTTCAAGTTTTATCCGTGAGTATTTAAGACCTTGGACAAAAAATTTTCCATTGAATCAATGATTATACAAATCTGAATAAAGGGAATGACAGTATTTAACTTATCTTATGTCAATTTTCTGAATAAGGACTCTGTAAGGGATAATTCCCTCTGTTTAAAGTACACACACACACACACACACACACACACACACACACACACACAGCCCCGCCCCCCACGAAGGGACCACTGAGTCGTCATCTTATAAGTGGACGTTACGTCCCCTGGTCCCAACCTAGGGACCCAACCCTTTCAGAGGACCTCGTCACGTACCGTTGGGACATGAGATTGTTCTTAGAGGTCCTAAAAACGGACCTCTTGGGGTACCGGTGTCCTCGGACCATCTGAGGTCAGGTACCCCGACGTTTCTCAGTCTACGTTGACTTCACTGAATCGTGTGTGCGCGTGTACACATACACACACATATATCAATTGTGAATAAATCTTGAATGGTATATGGTACTTGATAAGATTCGTGAATTGTATACGAACAATATCAGGTCATCTCAACCTGGTATTTCTTTCGACTCGTGGATTCTTAACTACGAAAACTTGACACCACAATCTCTTCTGAGAACTCTCAGGGAACCTGACGTTCCTCTAGTTTGGTCAGTTAGGATTTCCTTTAGTTGGGACTTATAAGTAACTTTCCTGACTACGACTTCGACTTCGAGGTTATGAAACCGGTGGACTTCACTTCTTGACTGAGTGACCTTTTCTGGGACTACGACCTTTTCTGACTTCCGTCCTTATTTACTGTACTGTCTCCTACACTACCAACCTACCGTAGTGACTGAGCTACCTATACTTAAACTCGTTCGAGACACTCAACCACTACCTGTCCCTTCGGACCGTACGACGTCAGGTACCCAGTGTTTCTCAGTCTGTGTTGACTCACCGACTTGACTTAACTTGACTTGTATATGAACACGAAAATTAGATAACTATCAAGGTACTCCGCCTATTATTTTGAGACTCTACAAATAATTCAACGGATCCCAGTCTATCGGTAGAATACTACCCCAGGCGTGAGATAAAGTGTGAGTCACCAATATCCATACTTATTCTGTTAGTTTACTTCTCAATTAATACTAGACCACACCACTTATAACACTATCTTCTTATATTTGTTTAGTCTTCTTGTGTCTCCTGAGACTTTACAAGTTCCTTTATAAGTTTCTCTTAAAATTTCCTATTTACCCTCAAACGGTCCTTTTGTTTTACCCTTACGTGTTGTCCGTTTTTGTTGTCGTTTATAGTTTGTATTTTATATCTTTCGTCGACTACCTCGTGCCCCCCTCCCTCCTCCCTATCCCTCTTTCGTCGGATCCTGCAAGTTCAGATATATTCATTATTTCCTTCCCTTATTCTCAATTATAAGATCTGAACTCTCAATGTTCCGGAACCAAGTTTGGGTCGAGAACCTTAACAAACTGGAACACTACGGATTACACTATCTTATACATGTCCGAATCGGCTCACGGACTGTCTCGTGGTGGTCACAACAAACCACCACAACCGTCACCTATACTAGATTGCACCCTACTCCCTCTATAAAATCCTATCCTTAGGGACTTTAGGGTGGTAGACCCGTAGGTGGGTGAGACGTCTGTAAATTCCAGTCCAGACTAAACCTTGTTTCTTATTGGTACAATAAGAAACCTGGTACAATAAGAAACTTATTGGTACAATAAGTTTCCTGGTGTCGGACCTTCAATGGAACCTGTCTAGTTTGTCCTACTACATTCCTGACCTCTCACACCGCATTCGTACCTCTCCACTCATATGTCCTATACAGGGTAGATAGTTTTTTCCCCCTAGATCCCTGTGTAATTACCTATTAGCTACTTTTAGTGGACCGGGGTCCAGGTGTGATCGGGTGTCACTTTCCACTCTTACCTTTACCGTGTTAGTCTAAAGACAGAAAAGTTTCTATTTACTCATTACCTACCCCCTTCCGCCTTGCCCCTCCCTTTGCTTGCATCCCACCCCTTCTCGCTATGTACAACGGTCAGAGATAGGTTCCCTTTTTGTGAAGATCACACCTACCACCGTCACTTCTACCTATAAACTTTTTTATAAGTCCTCCATCTAAAACGGAAACTCTACCTGAGTTACTCTAGTCACTTTCTCTCTCTCCTTGACCCCTAATAAGGATCCAACGACAGAACTCCTCGACGTACCTACCTCTACGTAAAAGACTCTACTCCTGTGGTTTCCCTCTGACACAAACCCCCGACACTATTGTACAAATCAAACAACTTACTCACTACTCTGAAATACGACATGTAGTTTTGGATAAAGACCGAAGAGAGAAAATCACGTCTGTACCCTTCCCACATCCTCCTTCCACACGTTCCGAGACTTTATCCGATTTTCTGTTCTAGAGACAACCGATAATACACGTTGTTATTGGGAACGACACAAATAACGGGTAAATTATCTCACATGTAATGTTGGGTGTCCCTATTAGTTCTCTACCCCCAACAGTTTACTCTACGCCTCTATGGTATCCACCCTTTAAACAAAGTGACGCTTTTCCAAGAGTAAAGACTTTTACCTAAGACCTATTTAGAGTCGGGAACGGAGGGAGGCAGAGAGGAAAGGAGTAGGGGGTTTCTCACTCGTGTCTACGAAAAGACGGTCTCACGACCCTCCGTCTCTTGGTAAAACTTTTCTACCTATGGTATCCTCTCTCTCCCTCCCCCTTATTCCTCCCTGAAAAGGTCGCTAACATTTCAGTCAATAAAATAGAGTTCCCCCTACTGTGCGATTCATAACTTTCAGTAGAAACGTCGGCAAAAGGAACTTTCTCTTGTCAGTACCTTGGGAAGTCTGGTTACTAGTTTCGAAAGAACTGGGTTCTAATTGACATAATATAAAACTACCAAAAAAGGATGAAAAGATCGGAACCAAACGAGGAAACATTTTCCCCCTAGTATCATTGAAGATGCGTCTCAACACTTTTACTTGGAAGTAATCTGTGGTCAACAATCTACGGTCTCCGTCACCACGAGTACAGTATTTACGATTAAGGAGGGAAAGGGGGAGAGAAAAGAAAAGGATCAAATCTCTTAGTCTGAACCGGTACTCCGTTTTGACCGGAAGGGGACCCAAAACTCCCCTGGTACAACTTGCACCCCCCTGGTACAACTTGCGCCCCTCAGGTATAGACCCTAGTGACAGATAAAATAACCTATGAATAGGACCTCGGAACTGGGTTGACCCGTCTCACAGAGATGACCTTTTCTAAGTCCCACCGAGGAGCACCGGTAGTACCCCAAAACAACCGAGGTCGTCAGGAGGGACACACAGGAACCCTCGAACCGACGAAAGTCCTAGACCACCGACGGACTTGTCATTGGACCGACGTCCGAAGTCCCCCTTGTGTAGTGGTGTAGACACAAAGAGGTCGTCTTGTTGTCCCGATTATTTTATCGAGAATCCGTGTTAGATAGTCACGTGATGGGGGGAACAAAAGTGTCCGACGTTGACCTCTGGACTCTCGTACCTCCAGGACTACGCGACCACCTCGTGATCTTATCCTTAGTCCTCAGAACCGAAACGGTGGTGGCCTACTGGAACCGGTGTAATGAATCTGAGACCCGGAGCAAAGGACTAGAATTTGCAGGTCTCCCAAAGAAACCAAATATCACTGTTAACGACGAACCCCTTATATCCATCGCAAGTTGTGCCGTCCGAAGAAACAATACTGTGTATTTTAAACAAAGTAGAGAGATACTGAATCCAAGGAGTAGACTTGTATCCTTCCCAATAACGTGGTATTTTTTTTTACAAAGAATTTTTAATTACCCCTACGACTAATCTCTCAGGATCTGTACTAAAGACTTTACATTACTCGTGAACTGTTTACAGTCTACGGAAAGATGGGAATTCAGTATAATGACGAATTATAGACACGACATCATGTCCCGATGATGACAAATCAGACTCGTATCCTAGACTTTAGTGCAATCGTCAGCAATACTAGTTCACACTGCACACATAAGGGTGAGATGTGAGATCGTACGATTAAAGAGTGTCTACGAAGACGTGCATAACTAGGTAAACGGTTTCTTGTGTGGAGGAAATGAGTAAGGTGTTCCAATTCGTGCTTACTAAGAGGGAGCACTTTGATACTCGGGAGAGATTCCTCTACACTACCGAGTAAATCACTTTTACTTGGGTCTGGGTCATTCAAATTGTCTCTTGCCTCTGTTATCTGAACGATTCCTTACGCACCTAATAAGAGAGGTGAGTCCTGTACGTAATAGGATATGAGGAGGCAGTTGGTACACTCTCCTACCTTCACCCGGAGTCGGGTCCTTCTACGCGAATAGATAGAAAAACAAAGAAGGAGAAGGGACACACATGAGGGTAAAAATACTTATTAAATCACAGACCATGTATCATCCATATTACTCACACTACTTACAAACCTCTTACTTACTGTACACATAGATTAAGGAGTTATTAAAAAGTAACTCGTAGATGACACAGTTCCTCCGTTCGTTGCACTTCAAAGAGAGGTATAATAAATCGATACACGTAAAATAAAGGGTCTACTTCAATTAACTAAGAATTACCCTACCACCCTTATGTCCGTCGTGTTAAATATAAAGGAATTCCGAAGCAAAATCTGGAGTTCGTCCGTAAGGAATGGAGTCACACTATGACATCTGTTATGACACACTTAAATAACGTTAGACTTTAGTGACGTAGTGTTAATGTCACGAATAATAATACAAACGTCAACAAATTACGATGAAATATAAAGGTGTAAAACATAAGATTACGTAATCTGACGTCTTCTCAGGTTAAGTAGAAGAAGACGAACCCTAAAATTTATCCAATTATCATACGTTTATGTTCCGTGTAAAAACGTAAGACAATGTTTATAGCATGTGTCTATAACGATACGACAAACCCGTTTTACATTACTTTACATTAAATTATACTATGAAAGTTCGTGTAATCTAACAAGGACTCCCGAAACACTGGCACCAGGATTTGACACAATTTGGTATCGAGTTCGTTCAGACTCGTTTTACTCAAAGAAAGGAGTAAAATGACGGGAAAGACTCAAGTTACTGAAAAACAACGGGTACAACTTACTACAAACCTCAAAGGACACCAATCCGATCCGATCTTTACTCAAACTTTTATAAGTAGGGAGGAACACTCTTATATAACGACAAAGATGAAAATCAGTCGAAGAGTTAAGTGGTCGGTAAGATAAATAAATAATTAAGTGGTTTGAGTGAGTGAGTAAGTAAATAAATAAGTTGAGATGTAGAACGAGACACGAGGGTCGTATTTAGAAAGACAAAGAGGTGGGAGAACGGGCTCTACCTTTTACACACCAGGACCCGTTCCGACGGACTGATCTCACATTCCGTTACGGATCGAGAATCTTCCTCGACGTATGACCTCTTTTCCTTCCTACCTACATTCAGAAGAAAAAATACAACACTTCTGAAGAAGCTCCTACTTTAATTTATTTCGACAATACACTACGGTACTCTCCGTACGTCGTGAGTCACAAGTGTCCCTTTTGCACATTTACTTGGGTGAAGGTTTAAATATTGTATACCTGATTTACGGAACCAAAGAAAAGTCTAAATTTATGAAACTGTAATCGTGGATTTTCTCATCCATATGTACGAGTCAATGAAGACAGTACAGACTGAGAAACGCTAGGACAACTGACACCGGGCGGTCCGAGGAGACAGGGACCCCTAAGAGGTCCGTTCTTATGACCTCACCCAACGGTAAAGGAGGAGGTCCCGTAGAAGGCCGGGTCCTGAGCTTGGACTCAGAGAATACAGAGGACGGAACCGTTCGCCTAAGAAATGGTGGTCGCGGTGGACCCGTCGGGTTCCTCTTACTGATCATATATTGTTACTAAATTAAAATGGAGAAAAGATTTGTTTCTATCGTCTTAAATGTTCGGTATTATTCCTTCTGATCTTTACTAGTCCATTCGGGTACTCCCAGTCTAAATATTTTAAGACTGAAAACGTATAGAACCCTCTCCTGACTCGGGTCGTGAAGAAAACAGGGTCTGTGATGACGAATCTTTCAGAAGAGCCCGAGACACGAGACAAGATTTCTCGAAGGTAGGAGGAAGGGTGGACTGGAGAGTACTCCACACAGTATATACCAGTCCATGCAGTACAGTCATAAGTGTCACCTCTTCCTTTTCTTCCCTCAGAAACGTAGAGAAGTAGGGAGAGAGAGTTCGGGTGTCGTCGGGGGAATCCGGTCAAAACCTACCTGGGGTCGGGTAGAGATCGGGGACAAGATATGGAGAAGAAGAGGAAGGACTTACAGGTCCGTAGACTCGAGTCAAGGGAAACTTTATGTCTGTTTAGCTGAGGTCAGGAGACTTATTGACTCATGAACCTTCTCTCATTTATCTTTCAGACTTCGATGAACCTGAGGGAGAGAGAAAAGGGAGAACCGGGGAGGTGTTTAACTTAGGAGAGGTAACTGACGTGTAGACGTAAAGTCGTCCGTCCGACGTTAATAAGTTACTGTCGTCAGGGGTTAAAGGTGGCACCTTCTCGACCCCGACCGACTCTACTGGGTCCGCACTGGCAGGAGACAGTCGTCACGACCTCCCTTCAAAGACTGAATTTTAGTGTGCCGTCACCTCTCGTGGCAACAGACGGTAAGATCATTCAGTGAGTTTTACGATCCTATTCTAACGGGGTTCTTCCCGAATGTCTTGTAAGGACTTCTAGGGAAAAAGGACTGGGCCAATAGACACTACGGGTCATTCCAGGATGTAAGATTTAGAACCTGCCCTCTATTCTCCATAGGGGTGTTTGAGATGAGGAGACAAGGGGTAGACGGGGAGTGGATCCAATTCACCTGAACAACAAGTCCGACTTTATAGTAAAAGAGTCCCCCTAGAAGATACTATGGACGTAGATTCAGTCTGTCCGGACGGAACCAGGAAATAAAAAAGTTGAGAATAAAAAAATAAGGATTTACAAAAGGTTGATTGTTTATGTTAAATTGAAAAAAATAACACCATTTCAGGGTATTACATTTCTTATGACATAATCGGTATAAATTGAGACGTCAAGTCACCGTGATTATGTAAGTATAACAACACATGGAGAGTGATAAAAGGTAGAGATCTTAAAACGTCGAAGGATTTGACTTTGAAACAGGGGTAATTTGTAAAGGATGGGGTGGGGTGGGGTGGGGTCGTAGATGATTACACGAAAGTCTGACATACTTAAACTGAGAAGAGGAATTAACCTCCTATTAATGAGATGTTATAACACCACCAAAAACGGTATACAGTCGTACTTAGTCGGTGCCCACGTGTACACAGGGGGATAGGACTTGGGGGGGAAGGGAGGGGTGGAGGTAGGGGGACGCGACAGGGTCTCGTGACCGAAACTCACGGGACAAAGTACGTAACTTGAACGTGACCGGTAAATAAAATGTATACCATTATATGTACAAGGACCTCTCATAAGGACGGACCTCTTGGGGTACCTGTCTTCTCGGACATTCCGGAGTCAAGTACCCCAGCGTTCTCAGTCTGTGCTGAATCGCTGATTTGGTGGTGGTGTGACGGCGGTGGTTATATGGACAACGTCACGATAAGAGAGTTTAGGAGGGTGGGAGCGGAAGAGCGTGTCTCAGGTTTTTAGAGAAGAAATGTAGACGCAGAGAAGACGACGTAACGTACATCCTAGTAGCAATGGTAAAAAGATTTAAGGTATATGTACGTAATTATATGTCATGACCACAAAACTTGAACTGATAAGATCAATAGCACATATTTGCCTTAGTTTGTCATAAACAAACGTAGACTACATATATCCCTACGTAAAAATTCCAATTGAATTATATACAAGATATTTGTCCAACATGGAAAAAGGGGAATACGATATGTCATCCAAGAGTATCTGAACATGTCAAGAAACATAAAAGGGAACCATAGAGTCTAGTGTTAAAATATATACATATGTGTGTGTGTGTGTGTGTTTGTGTGTGTATACGTCACACAAAGACATACAGACACACATACAAAAATGATAACGATAATACACAAACAGGATAACGCACTAATTTCACACAGAAGAGGTGATGTTACACTTAGAATAAGAGACCGTGTCTCATTCAAGAACTACTCACAAAGAACTTACTTGTCAACCTGTTTCTTTTCTTGATACCAGTTTTATTTTTATTATTTTCTTTCACCAATTTTATACACTTGAAGTTCCGTATTCTATTCAAGACCCCGATATTACATATTGTACTATTATCATTAATTCATAGTATATAAACTTTCAACCTTTCTCTTATTTAGACTTCAAAAATAGTGTTCTTTTTTTTAATATAGATCCACTTTACTGCTTACAATTGTTTTGAATAGTATCCTTATCAAAACAAATTATATATATATATACACACACAAACACATATACGTAGTCAAGTCAAGTCAGCGAGTCAGCACAGACTGAGAAACGTTGGGGTACCTAACGTCGCGTGGTCCGAAGGGACAGGTAGTGGTTGGGGGTCTCGAACGAGTTTGGATACAGGTAGCTCAGTCACTACGGTAAGTTGGTAGAGTAGGAGACAGTAGGGGAAGAGGAGGACGGAAGTTAGAAAGGGTCTTAGTCCCAGAAAAGGTTACTCAGTCAAGAAGTGTAGTCCACCGGTTTCATAACCTCAAAGTCGAAGTCGTAGTCAGGAAGGTTACTTATAAGTCCTGACTATACATATATATATGACTGTACACATATATATAATATAGTCTCGTAGTACGACATATGTATCTTGATTATATCACAACATACAGTAAATAACGTGTTTCTTTACCGTTGGGTCAGGTCATAAGAACGGACCTTTGGAGGTACTTGTCTCCTCGGACCGTCCGATGTCAGGTACCCTAACGGTTCTCAGTCTGTACTGATTCGTTGACTCGTATAGTCAATATAGAATTAATTTGTTCTTTCTTTTTTAATCCTCACATTTTTTATATAGATGATTGACCAATTAGGCTCCTTAAACAAAGTATCGGATACTCACTCCTTAACAAAATCCCGATACGTGTGTCAGTAATTAAGTGATCCTCTTGAGTGTTCTGAGGTGTATATCAGGACGTATATGGATTCCGAAGAATATCTCCACGGTGTTCCTAAGTGTCGACCTAGTTATTCCCCTTTTGAATTACCTGAGACTTTCCTAGACTCAAGTCAGAAGGATTGAAGAGAGGGAGGGTACTCCTCAATGCATCTTACGTAAGATGGGTTCGTCACTTTTACGTCGTTACAAACAATTCTACAAAGACCAGGTTCCTTCGAGTAAACTCTAAATCACGGGTTCCCGAAATAACCCCTCGACCAGTGTATACGTGAGAGACGGATTGTTGATGTTTTAAAGTTAGAGGTTTCCTTCTTTCGTCCATAACTCTTATTTGGTTTAATAAACGTAATTGTCAGATCCGTATCACCTGGTTAGAATTTTACATTCGTGGTAAAAGTCTCGGTTCAAGAGTCAGTAGTCAGTCCCTGATTAGAACGTTCGTATAGGAAATTTCTGTCATCGGAGTCCGGACGTACAATTAAAAAATGACGTGTCTCCTGATTTAGAAAAAAAAAAAAAGGAAGGGGTATACATACCCCTCTATATGTATAAGTCTAGGTACATGTGTGTACTCGGTTATGGATCCGTTCTGTTTGATAATTTCAATCACTTAGTCACTTCTCCCAGTTCAAACCGTAGGTCGACGGACCCAAATTTACGACCGATATGAACGAGACAACGAAACCTGTACAAAGAAATAGATAGACACAGAAAGTCAGAACACATTTCTACCCTTTTCACTATATGGACAGAATATCATAACGACGGTTCTGGTTACTCTAGGTCGTGAGTAAGTTGTCGTAAACTCTCTCTCACTCATGCACAATTGGCTACCGACGACAGTAGTAACAGTCATAATAATAATAAGTCTCCAACGGGTCACAAAGTACCACGGAGGATCACGTACACTCGACTCCCTGATATTCTGAGACGTTCACTATTTCGTGGTCCAAAGATTACGACAGAGGTGGTCAGTGAATGTCATAATTGTTTACCGTACAATCAAGGAGAAGGAGTAGAACCAAAGGAGTAGAAGTGTTGAATCCAAGACCAGAAACAGACAGGTCAAGGGTGTCGTCTCTTCCTCTCTCACATCTCTTTCGTAACACCCTGTCGTAAACTGAACCCCTCAATCTATCTAAACCCGTAGAGAGAGACGTAGAGACCACCAAGTCTACCATTTCGTAGACTGGCGTTACACCCTCTGGGCCTCAAGCTAGGGACTCAACCCTTCTATGGGATCTCTTCCTTTACCGTGGGGTGAGGTCATAAGAACGGACCTTTTAGGGTACCTGTCTCCTGGGACCATCCGACGTCAAGTGCCCCAGCGTTTCTCAGCCTGTGCTGACTCGCTGAAGTAAGTAAGTAAGAGACATAGAGTCGGAGGGTTGGACATTTCACTCCTATAGTTGGTTCATAGGAGGAAGATTTTACGTCCGACAACAATAGTCACCGTAGTGTCAATACGGGTGTATTCTATTTTCTCACATTCGTAGAAGACATAAATAGGTACTTTCCCTGACATAATAATAGTCTGTCTCGTTGACCCCGACATCATAATGACGAACATGACCTTTATTTAGAAATGGTTCCAGAATGTCTGGAAGTCGATCCCATTCTTAGAGATCCAACTTCTCCCGTCCGACTGGTTTCTCTATCCTCTTCTCTCTCTCTCTCCCTCTCTCCCTCACTGAAGCTCCGGCAAAACAGTATAAATCGGAGACCGTAGATCGTGTCAGAGACAATAGACCGTTCTTCATGAGTCAGTTACAAACAACGACTTTTTTTTACTTTTGACCCTTAAGTTACCGTCAGATCATCAATTCTGAGACACGAAGGTGATGACCCCCACACCCAAGTTAGGGACCAGACTCTTGATTCTAGAACGTACACCGGACCACGTCCACCCTTTTTTTTTTTTCGACTTCCATGAAAATGATTACTTCCTTGGTAACTGACTCACGGATGTTAGATGGTTCGTGAAGTACGTAATTAAAAAACGTCGTACTATTGTGAATATACCCGGAAGGGTCCACCGAGTCACCATTTCTTAGACGGACAACTACGTCCTCTGTGTCCTCTGAACCCAAACTAGGGACCCAACCCTTCGAGGGGACCTCTTCCTTTACCGTTGGGTGAGATCATAAAAACGGACCCCTTAAGGTACCTGTGTCTTCGGAACACCCGATGTCAGATATCCAGTGTTTTTCAGTCTGTGTTAAATCTCTGATTTGTCGTTGACGACGACGATTCAGCGAAGTCAGCACAGGCTGAGACACGCCGGGGTATCTGTCCGTCGGGTGGTCCGAGGGGATAACGACCCTAAGAGGTCCGTTCTTGTGACCTCACCCAACGGTAAAGGCAGAGGTTACGTACTTTCACTTTTCACTTTCACTTCGGCGAGTCAGCACAGGCTGAGAATCGTTGGGGTACCCGACGTCGGATGTCAGGTACCCTACCGAGGAGGCAGGTACCCTAAAAGGGCCGTTCTCATGACCTCACCCCACGGTAGCGGAAGAGACTTTGTCGTCGTCGTCGTGAGTATGTGTCGTCCGTAATAAGACAAGTAGAATGTGTCTTTTTGCCCCCAGGACACTGGATTTTCAGTCTTCCGTCCACCCCTAGTTCGGCTTTAGGTTCGATTTAAGAGACTCCGAAATTTCGGTGTTCTATGAAAATTGATAGATTACGACTTTAACAGTTCTAAAAGTATGAAGTACCTATTAAAAGGGTTCACTTTTAAATTTATATGATTATTTTAACGATCAGTTAGCGTTTTGTGTAAAAGTGGTAAGTGAAGAATTTCAAAAGTACGTTGAACGTTTCTCTTCTTGTTCCGAGTGACGTCTGTTGATACTCACCTGGAGAACAGACACCAAATTCCGATAATGAGATTGTTCCAATAGTGAACTCCGTCCCCCCTCAACTCTTTTTTACTTTGTAAATAATTTAATAGGTTTTCTCGTGAGACGATCCGAAGGAATCGTACACGAAAGTTCCACTATCTAATTGACTTTATTTTAATAACTTAACTCTTCGGTAAGTAATGTTCCCTTAAAGTCCTTTGGTCTTACGAAAAACATTATAATGGCGGTCTCGACGGATAATTACTTTCAATACACAAGAGGCCGCAATAACTTTGGAGACCAAACAGTAGGAGAGGGGCGTCGGAGGAAAGATTGCCACACTTTTGAATATTAAATGTTGAAGGCTGTATTAACCTTTCAATTAATCAAAAGAAGTCTGAAGTGGACGAAATAAAATTGGTGATCAAAGTATCGGAAACAAAAAGGGGCTAACAGTCAATACAGTCTTAAAACTATGAAAAAACAGAGACATAGGAACGACAGTAAACTTTAGATTCTGAGTTATGCAATCGGTACAGTCAGAGACGGCCGTCTGTACCGACGTAGACAAAGAGAACAGAGTAAAAAAAAACAAGAAATTGAACTAAGATTATGGAGTTATTTATTCGAAATCAACTCAGATAGGATACACGATACCGACCTTGTGTACTTTCTCATCTTGTGTTTCTTCTTCTGTACTTCCGGGAGAAGGTTAATGGTCCTAACGACCCGTCCCTTCTATTCTATCTTTACGTAGTCTTCTTTTGGGTATTTTTTACCTACGAGTCTTACCGACACTTTTTCATACCCAAAACTTTAGTTTACAGACGTCTCGATGCACACACTCGACACCCTTGTTGTCGGTTCATCATTTGGAGAGGTTCGGAGTCAAAGAAGGAGACATATTACCCCTATTGGTGTGAATGTAGTGACCTTATAACATTGTGACTTTCTATTACGTTTAATCCCGAACCGGATCCTAGACCCCGTTTCGTTCGAGAACACTGAACAGTCACTGAGGGACAAGAGATGAAAGAGCGGGAGTTGGATCACGGGTGGAACACAGTGGATTTACGTCTGGTTTCCGTCACGGATCTCTTCGTTCGAGACACACGATATCCCTTCATTCCCTTCAACCTTCTGTACCTAAACTTTGATCTGGAATTACATAATTTTTCTGTTATCAGTAACGGTAGTAGCAGCAATAGTAGTTTTAACCTCCTCCTCCTTTTCTCTTTTTTTATTATCGATTAATAACTCGTAATTCATGATGGAGACAGACATACACGAGTCAACGAGTCAACACAGGTTAAAAAACACTAGGGCACCTGACATCGGGTGGTTAGAGGAGACAGGGACTCTAAAAGGTCCGTTAAATAAAAAGGGTCGTTTTGAGTTACTCTACCTACTGTAGTAAAAGGAATAAAAACTTCTAATTCTTTGGTCAGGTCTTTCAAAGTAACGGGTACCAATGTCTTACCGATGTATCGGTTCGACCTTAAGTTCGTGTCCATACAACCTGACGTTTCGATCCCAACTCGGTGGAGAACTCAAGAGGACCCAGGTCTGTCAGTGGAGAAAATAACTGGAAAAAGGGGAACTGACGACCCAGGACCAACCAAAAGATACCATCTCTTAGGGAAGTTATTACTGACTTCGGAAGGAAGTAGGACTGTACATAAACTACAGGATCGTCTTTCCATCTAATACTTCCCCTTTGTCCGTCTTTGTGATGTCTGTGTTTTTCTTATTTTTTGACTTTGACCGGAAACCGTCGTAATTAAAAAGAGGGTCATTGAATAGATTCTAAATCGATCAGAATGTAATTTGTTATTCCTCAATGGTATCGTTGGAGTAACGGTACATTATTGTGAGTGTAGGAAGGGTTGACATTTTAGTTTCTGTCTCTTCGTTTATCTTTGGTAGTTTAATGGTTTATCGGTAGAAGAGGCAGAGAGGAAAAGGAAGCATGTCACTAATAACTAATGAAAGAAATAACGTCTAGTCACTGTGATAATGATTCAAAAACGGGAGGGGGGAAAGACAACGGGAGAGACACTTGTTCGTCCCAGGTCTCTCCTCGTGACCCACTCACGAAGGTCAGGAGGCTCACCGTCTCGTCGAGAATAAGGTCCTCCTGTTTCAAACTCAGACACGGTAGAGGACGGTCGACGACGGTCATAACGGGACCCCCGTAAATAAAAAGAAGGACCGACGTCTTACGAACTAATTGGGGTACGTGAACAGTGTAGACGAGAGTACGGACGAGTGACACAGAGAAGTGGCAGACCGTCTTTAAGCGACAGGCACAACTCGGGACCCATCGGTACAAACATCGTCTTCGAGACAGGACCACGTCCTTCACCCCTTTGAACGAGGGGTGGGGGTGTATGGGTTGGGATCGGTGGTGGAGGCGTATGGACGGGACGAAAAAGGGAAAGGACGAAGAACCACTTAAGGATTAAAGGGAAGTTGTAAGTCCAATCCGTAATGAAGATGGTTCTTCGAAAGGGACTACAAAAGTCCAACCTATTCTACGGAGAGGAGACTATAAGTCACCTAAGGTAAATAAGGAGACGCGTAGTGTAGACGATCGTACGGTTCGTGTATCATCCTCGAGTTATTTGTAGTTTGTGGGGGGGTGAAGCAATTGACACCTACCGTACTTTGACAAATAACCGAGGTCAGATACCAGTCAATTAGTCAGACTGATCAAGAAGCAAAAGAAGAAGACTCTAAAAGGACACACTCATTTTCATCTACCCGACTCTTCGTTCAAACCAAATAGACGACATAGAGATCGTTCGGTGTAGAAAAATTAAAGTACGTAGTTACCTTACTATGCAGTACGGACAATGTCACGCTGTCGATCGATGGAACATATTGAGTTGCACGACTACGTCGACCGGTACACTTTAATAAGGTTCTCTTTCAGTCTTGGTCCTTTAGTCTTTACCATCGTGTAAAGGGTTCTACTACAAAGAAATGGGAAAGTGACAATGGAGTAGACGACACCCTGGACTGGACTTGTTGTAAGAGTGTAATCGAGTTACTTCCCGTTATTGTAAAAATGACCTATGGTCCAGGATCCTCGATTTACGGATTCCTTCTTTGAATAAAAAAGACCCGTGGTTTACCAGTGAATAAGTCAGTTTTTTATAAATAACTTCTATAGTTCTTAACATGATGTCACTCACTCACTCACTTACCCTCTCATTTCAGACAGAGGTAAGAGGTCAAGTTGAAGACGGGACGACAGTCTAGAAAATAAGATTTTGGGTAAGTTCAGTGGGGGCAGGTACCGTATTCGTGAACACTATTGTACAGTAGAAAATGTCTTATTTTAGGTTTCCAGAGTTGAGTTACTTCGTAAGTCTATGAAAGTGGTAACTAACCCAACCGGTTTTTCAAGTAAGTCCCAACAGGTATTGTAGAATACTTTTTTGGGTTTGTTTGAAAACTGGGTAGACTATTGAAGTCAAGAAGGATAACAGGGTACGAGGAAGGAGTCGTGTCGGGACGGAGGAGGTCACAAAAGTACATAATGAGAGAAGACCTATCCGTTTTGAGGGAACTTCTCATTATGAGAACTTAAACTCTCGACTGTTTTATTCAACGGGAACTTGTAGGTTTTAGATGGCAGAGTCCAGCCTACGTGCAGACGTCTCTACCACCTCTACACTCAGAGGGAAGACCCGTTCGGTCCTCGGTATTCGAGACTGAATCGGACCCTAAGAATCTTAGGACCGGAAACAAACCCTCACCCTTACTCTAACTTGTCGAAATCGTATCTTGCCCTTCTTAGAACTTACGTTGACTCAGTCGGAGAAGTACAATGAAGACTCTTTCGACTCTGGACCTTGTCAATTTACCGAACAGACTTCAGCGTCTCGAGTCACTGGCATTCTTGTGATTAGGGTTTCATCTGGAAAGGGGTCAGGTAGGACCGACTATATACTGAGGGAGTACCTTCCACGAGTAAATCTGGTGAACAGTCGGACTCCAGTCGGTGTAAGAGGAGATCCGTCCAGTGGACAGTCGAGGAAGAGGATGAGATTTCACCACCTAAAACGGACTTTTAAAATGTCGAGAAGGTGGACCGACGACGACCTTAGGGACTTCGAGCTGTTTCGAGAGAGACGACCGATCACGACCCCTACTTTCGGTATTTATAATCGACCCCGTTGCTTACTGACTGAGCCCTTATTTATAAACAAAAAAGAGTCTCCAATACGACACGATAACCAATTCTCCGTGTCTGATGACGACCGAAGTCCGTCCTACGATGACTTATAGACCGTAGAGAGTCAGAGAGATGTACGATAATAACTTAACACACACTTTCAGTGAGTGAGGACAGACTGAGAAACACTGGCGTACCTAATATGTCAGGTCCTCTAAGAGGTCCAGTCTTATGACCTCACCCATCAGCAAGGGAAGAGGTCCCCTAGAAGGGTTGGGTCTCTAGCTTGGGTCCAGAGGGTGTAACGTCCGTCTAAGAAATGGTCGACACAGTGTTCCTTTGGGGTTCTTATGACCTCACCCATCGGATAGGTAAGAGGTCGTAGAAGGTCTGGGTCTATAACTTGACCCCAGAGGAAGCAACGTCCTTCTAAGAATTGGTTGACTCAATAGTCCCTTCGGGGACGATAATAACTCCAGTTTATATTTAGAACACGACTCTTATAGACGTGTACAGTGTGGGGTCAGTCATTACTCTGAGAGTCGGGTAAAACTTCATTGTGTTGAACCTACTGGATAAAGAGATTCAGTGTAGGACCTTCTTGTTACTCAGTCTAAACTTTTCGTTAGTTGGGATCAGGGTCCTTGTTCTGGAACATGAAGTTACAGGTTCCGTTTAAGGATAGAAGACAGGATGTTGGACTGGTTAAAATACTTTCATTTTCAATCAGTGTATCAACACAACCACAGAAACGTTAGGGTACCTGATATCAGACGGGTCGAGGAGACAGGTACCTTAAGAGGTCCGTTCACATGACCTCACCCAACGGTAAAGGAAGGGGTCCCCCAGAAGGTCTGAGTCCCTAACTTGAACCCAGAGGACGTAACGTCCGTCTACGAAACGGTTGACGCGGTGATCTCTTCGGACTGATGTAAATATGGTATATCGTTTTGGTAGGGACTATCCATGGCCCCCTCCTCTCCACTTCGACACCTGAGAACTTGGTTCGTTGGTTTGGACGTTAGGGTCGAATCGGTGAGTAGAAGACACACTGGAAACCGTTCACCAAATTTAAGAGACACGGAGTCGTAGGAGACATTGTACCTCTATTGTTATCGTAAATGGAGGACCCCACTAATACACCTGATTTACTTAATTGTATCTCATTCACAAACCTTGACACGGTCTTTGAATCGTTCACTATATCTTGATACATACTCGATACTTGTCGTAGTCGTAGTAGTGACAACAATAATAATGACAGTAATAATAAGAGTTTTCTTTCAGTGACTGACCGATCTGTCGTCACCATAGTCTCTTTCCCGTGTCCGAAGTATTGGTTTATCAGGATTCAAGTTTATGGTCGAAACTGTCAAGGATCGGCCCTTCCGGAAACTGTTTCATTAACTGGTAAAAACAGGAGACGGAGGAGTAGGAATTCCACCCTGGTCGTAAAGGTTTAAGTCACAGTAACATATACTCTACTGTGTCAAGTAAACCACGATCTTACACCTCCACAGGGTGTCTACCATGAATGGACGGAAAGTAAGGTCCGGTGAAAGGAATATGTGTAGTCTTGGACCTCTGACTAGGTGGGTTCTCAATACCGCAATGATGAGACGTGACACCGACCGAAATAAAAACCCCCGAGGTTTTAGTGGCGTCTACCACTAACGTCGGTATTTTAATTTTCTACGAACGAGGAACCGTCTTTTCAATACTGGTTGGATCTGTCGTATAATTTTTCGTCTCTGTAATGAAACAGTTGTTCCCAGGCAGATTAGTTCCGATACCCAAAAGGTCATCAGTACATACCTATACTCTCAACCTGATATTTCTTTCGACTCGTGACTTCTTAACTACGAAAACTTGACACCACAACCTCTTCTGGGACTCTCAGGGAACCTGACGTTCCTCTAGGTTGGTCAGGTAGGATTCCTTCTAGTCAGGACCCACAAGTTACCTTCCTGACTACAACTTCGATTTTGAGGTTATGAAACCGGTGGACTATACTTCCCGACTGAGTAAACTTTTCTGGGACTACGACCCTTGCTAACTCTCATCCTCCTCTTCCCCTGCTGTCTCCTACTCTACCAACCTACAATAGTGGCTGAGCTACCTGTACTCAAACCCACTTGAGGTCCTCAACCATTTACTGTCCCTCCGGACCGTACGACGCCAAGTACCCCAGCGTTTCTCAGCCAGTGCTGACTCGCTGACTTGGCTCGATTTGAGACGTGACCCGTGACACGATGTGTGACCCTTATGTTTCTAACACACGAGTCTGGAGTCCCTCGAGGTCCCGATTAGGTCCATGACAAAATAAGAGAAAGACGAGTTTTTTACGTCATACACAAGACAGAAGACGTCCACGTAGTGGAAGAGAAGGAGGGGGTCTCCGAGTCGAAAGAAGGTAATACTTCTGGGAATACGAATGAAGGGTCCCAGACACACGGTAGAGGGAGAGTAGAGAAGGAGACTCAGGGTGGAGAGTGAGTAGTGGAAAAGAAGGTTGGGTCCAAATTCTTAGGGGAGGTGAACAAATTTTGACACATCAAGAATATGCAGTTATACAGAGTCATATCTATCTTTATACACCAAAAGTGGAAATTTTTTTAAAACCATAGTAAAAGAAGTAAGATACACCTTTCGTATCTGTCAGAAAAAGAGAGGAGAGGAAGACCCTCAAGAGATAGAGTCGTACAAGTTTTGGATGAATAAGAGGTTTCACACCAACCTCTTATTCTTACGTTCGTAATCAAACAAGTATAACTAATATATGACTTTACTATTACTAAATCCATATAACGTGTTTCTTTACAAAATAATTTTAATTAAAGTGGTCAAAAGAAAATGAAGAATTGACACCGATGTTCTTTGAAATTTGAAATATGGACACCGAATGTAACAGACCTTATTATCGTTGGAAAATATTAGTTTTGAAACGAACTTACTGTTTAGAAAGCTCTCACTGTCGAAAATCGGATAAGAGTTCTGGGTAAACTAAATTGTAGACATGAATGTACATTGAAGGAATATTTATCCTAGTTGTAGGAAGACCTAAACAGGTCTTTTCAGAGTCAAATACGAATAATAAGTAAATATTTAATAATGAATACAGAGGAAAGTAATAGTCTTTCTCAGAAGCAAATTTACTATCTAATGTGACACTGGGATGAACATTTTCTATGTGGACCTCGAGAATCCAATGAAAACGTGTAGGAAGTGAGACTTCTTGGAAATGGGTCACACCGAGGTAGGTCTGTGGGACAATAAGACACCAGAAGTTACGATGAACGCACGGGGTAGTCGTAAGGGGAAACCGTTCTGTGAAGGATGAAAATCTAAGAGTTGACTTTGGTACAACAAGAAATCAGTGATTCGACACAGACTGAGAAAACGTCAGGGTACCTAACATAGCGTGGTCCAAGGAGACTGGTACCCTAAAGAGTCCGTTCTTATGATCTCACCCAACGGTAAAGGAAGAGGTCCCCTAGAAGAGTTGGGGCCTTGACTTGGGTGTAGAAGACATGACCGTCTGTCTAAGAGATGTGACTCGGTGATCCCTTTGGGGTTGATTTTAGTAGTAGGTAACGATTAATTGTACCGGTCGTACTAGGAAGGACAGGTTATGACAAATTATAAAGGAACCCCCACCACCGACCCCGTTTCGATCGACCGAAGGTGCCCGTAATATGACATCCATCGCGTTCAACGTAAAACACACCTAATGTATACAATGACAACAACAACAATTCAGTGAGTCAACACAGACTGAGAAACACTGGGGTACCCGACGTTCTACGGTCCCAAGGGACAGGAAGTGGTAGAGGGTCTTGAAAAAGTTTGAATACAGGTAACTCAGCCACTATGGTAGGTTGGTAGAGTAGGAGACAGTAGGGGAAGAGTAGGAGACAGTAGGGGAAGAGGAGGACAGAAGTCAGAAAGGGTCGTAGTCCCAGAAAAGGTTACTCAGCCGAGAAACGTAGTACACCGGTTTCATAACCTCGAAGTCGAAGTGTAGTCAGGAAGGTGACTTATAAGTCCTGACTAAAGGAAATACTAATTTATCAACCTAGAAGAACGTCAGGTTCCTTTAGAGTTCTCATAAGAGGTTGTGGTGTCAAGTTTTCGTAGTTAAGAAATCACGAGTCGGAAGAAAAACCAGGGTAAGAGTGTAGGTATGTACTGACGACCTTTTTGGTATCGAAACTGATCCACTTGGAAACAGTCGTTTCATTATAAAGTCCAAAAATTATGTGATAGATTCAAACAGTATCGAAAAGAAAAAAAATTAACAATTAGTCTATGAATTAAACTGATTTATAAAAAATTTAAATAATAATAATAATAAAAATGAAATGTTATAACATAACCAAAACGGTGTGTAGTTGTACTTAGACGGTGTCCACATGTGCACAAGGGTTAGGGTTTGGGGGGAGGGTGACGGGGGTGGGGGCTGTGGTAGGGAGGCCCAGTAAGGTTACATGCTCGGGGTTCGTAGGACGTGGGACGTAGCTACCGACGTCAGTGGTAGACGTCACTAAAACCTCGGGTTCTTTTCTTTCAGATAGTGACAAAGGTAACAAAAGGGTAGATACACGGTACTTCACTACCCTGTCCTATGGTACTAGAATCGAAAAACTTACAACTCAAAATTCGGTCGAAAAACTGAGAGGAAAAAGTGGAAGTAGTTCTCCGAGAAATCAAGGAGAAGTGAAAGACGGTATTCCCACCACAGTAGACGTATAGACTCCAATAACTATAAAGAGGGTCGTTAGAACTAAGGTTGACACGAAGTAGATCGGGTTATATAGTGTAGTACATGTGACGTATATTCAATTTATTCGTCCCACGGTTGTATGTTGGAACTGTATGAAAGGTCAAACCTTGATCAGGTAACAAGGTACAGACCAAGATAGACAACGAAGGACTGGACGTATGTCTAAAGAGTCCTCCGTCCATTCCACTAGACTATCAGGGTAGAGAACTTCTTAAAAGGTCAAACAACATTAGGTGTGTCAGTTTCCGAAATCGTATCAGTTACTTCGTCTTCATCTACAAGAAGACCTTAAGAGAACGGAAAAGATACAAGGCCACCTACAACCGTCAAACTATAGACTAAGGAGACGGAAAAGATTTAGATTCAACTTACAGACCTTCAAGAGTCAAGTACATGACAACTTCGGATCGAACCTCTTAAAACTCGTAGTGAGGTCATGGAACACTCTACTTACGTTCACACGTCATCAAACTCGTAAGAAACCGTAACGGAAAGAAACCCTAACCTTACCTTTGACTGGAAAAGTTCAGGACACCGGTGACGACTCAAAAGGTTTAAACGACCGTATAACTCACGTCGTGAAAGTGTCGTAGTAGAAAATCCTAAACTTTATCGAGTCGACCTTAAGGTAGTGGAGGTGATCGAAACAAGTATCACTACGAAAGATACTGAATGAACTGAAACGTGAGTTTTACAGACCGAGATACACTCACTAGTGTGGTAACACCAATAGACCCAGTAATTCTAGAGAAAACATATCAAGAAGACACATAAGAACGGTGAAGAAGAATTATGGAAGACGAAGACAATCCAGGTATGGTAAATACAGGAAAAAAAAAAAAAAAAACGGACAGAAACGTACTTTACAAGGAACCATAGGGATTAAAAGAACTTCTCTATAGATCAAGTCAAAAAAACTTCTCCAGAGATCATCTAATATATACGTTTGAGGTTTTTTACCAGTGACTGAGGTGACAACCGGTAAGGTAAAAGGTCAAGACGGTGTGATTTCTTCGGACCACAATCCTTGTTCTAAATCGGTAACGACTTGTAGTCGTCGGAGTAGACATTTCGCCTAAACTTCTATTGGAGTCGGAGTATCGTTAACACTTTTAAATTATTCTAGTATCAATAATTTAGGGGTAGTTTCATAGTGGTATATTGTCTCTGAATCAATTGTCATAAAAAGAGACTGGGAAAGGAGATACGTTTAAATGAGAGACTTTGTGTTCTTTACACACTGTATATGAGAACCTAAAAACGAATAAACACACACACACACGCTACCATATTATTGTGAGTGAAATAACTAAACTGAAACCAAACTAAAAGATTGGGACAAAAAACACTAATAGAGTAAAAGAAAATTAAAAATAAAATATAACCTCGTGTCAACTCTTTGATGTAACACAATCAAAGTCCACATGTCGTTTTACTAAGTAAATATGTTTAGGTACATAGATAAGAAAAAGTTTACAAAAAGGGTAAATCCAATAATGCAACTCGTCGTAAGGAATACGATATGTCATCCAAGAACAACTAAAGACAAAATTTATATCGTCACCTATATACAGTTAAGGTTCGAGGGTTGGACACAAAACAACAACAACAACAACAAAAATTGAATACTATCTTTCCGACGACCGTCAAGACGAAGAAAGGACCGAGAACCATGTTTTATCGGAGCTGGAGTAATCTGAGGAGACACAGACTGGACACCCCACTCGAGGTATAAGGAAGTTCATTCTTCCAGGAAGAACACAAAAGAGAGTTAGGTATATGATGAGTATTCAGGGTGAACCAAAGGTTTTGTTTAAGTAGTGAATTCAAAGAACTCAAACTATTGGACCTCTCGACGGATTCCTTAGACAGGGAAACCAGTAGACACGGAGGATTGACCAACACTTGTAAAATAAATTTGGACATTACCCTTTCCCTCTTTAAGTGAGCTTACGTGTGGAACGGTGACGGTAGTATCGACACTGTTTACCTGCAGACTGTCAAATCTAGGACGGTTAATCTCTCGACGAATAACGTAGACGAAAACTATTTGTAGTCAGTAATATCCCCAACCTCTTCGACACAAAGGGTCCCACGAAAAAAAAAAAAACAGTAAGAGAGATAGAGAACGAAGAACTCACATGGAAGACCGTGGTCGGTATGCACGACCGATGTAGCAATTCACGACTCTGAAATGTAGAATTAAGACTCACTCTCCAAAAGAGACCCCCGCTACCATGTAGACACCTTTTCCTTAAGTCACATGTTACCTCCACTATACAACCTCCTACAACTACTGTATAAATTCCTTTGTCGACAGGTCTTTGATAAAACACTTACACACACCCCCACCCACTCACCCTCCCTCTTCTCAGACGAACGAAACCAACGGGTGTCCGATTCATTCCACCTTACAGAATGGAACCGAATCTCCAGCGATTCCTTTTACAAACTTCATGAATTGAGGTCGTCCTTTCTTGTGCCTAAATCCTACACCCTATTAAACGAGTTGAACACAAGAGAAAGACAGACCCTCCGAGTATTCGATAGTTCGTTACAATAGCTGTTAAGGGTGAAAGAAAGTCTACGAAGAATTACAATAAATTATGAGAAAAGCTGTCTTACCCCTGATTGGATTCTACTTTAATACCGAATTAAAAAAATTACATTAAGGAACACTTTGTTTTTCTACAGACACAAGTTATCGACCTATCTACATACCGTTTTATCCTCTTTCCGTTCGACACATTGTAGTCCTGGTCAAAGATATCGTTGTTTTTACAGTCCGTAGGAAAACCGACTAGGATAATTAGACCTCATCTTCGTTACTATGACTGTGTCAGCTTTACATAAATTTGGTCTTCCACTTTTATATTGGGTCAACACCTAAATTTTATCTCCATCTTAATCCATGGTTGTAATAAGTTGACTTTGTATGTCCTACATTCCCTTTCACCTCTCAAGAGTTCATGTCGGAGACGTAAAAAATCCAAAAAAAACAAAAAAAAAAAATTACTAATTCGAAAAGTGGTCTTCAATAAGGTTTATCAGAGTCTAGGTTGATATTTTTTCCTCCCATCTCCTTTCTAGGTTAGTCGAAGACTATAGGTCTCGTCCGGACAGAAAAAGTCTCACAACCGAGTCTCATTTGGGAACTTTAATTAACAAAACTTCTACTACTCTAAACATTGAAACTCTCGACGACTGTAAACACGTGGAAGTGTCTTTCCGTTCTGATCCAAAGACCTTCTTCTTTAGACCGGAAACCTGGTCTCGTACATCAGCACCAAAGACGAGAAAATTGGTGTTTTTCCCGATTACCCTCTGAACACTTGTTCAGGGGGTATAGACAATTACCTCCACTACCAGGGTCGAGACACAAGAAGGTTCTCGATGAGACTCCTGGTTTACTCTATTACCTACACCTTCATGAGACTTTCTATAGATTTCACGAGGTCCTCACATTTCTTAATAATAATAATAATTCCTACTCGGTTCCTTTATGAGACAGGATTTCTCGTGGTCATCGCCTGTCTCAAATCCTCCGCTCAATATTTAAGACTGATAGACCCAGTCGCCAAACTTAAGGAAAAAGGTTCCCTCTGACATTTCGATAATAAGACACGAGAAGAGGAAACCACGGAGAAAAATGAGAGCTTAATAAATTTACCGATTTAGAAAAGGGTGAAACGTTTCGTCTTACTGTCAGGGGTCATATAAAACGACGGCCTCGTGTTTTATTTACCCCTACGTCTAGGCACAGTAATACTATTTTGTGGTAGAAAAGTAGAAATAGACTCTTAAAGTCTGAGGAGTCCTTTCTACTGGCGGAGAGTAATACCTTTTACTTAAACGGTCGTTTCTTTCTATAGAGAATTGAACAAGACCCCCGAAGGACAAAGGTTTTCGTAGTTCCTTTTAATCGGGACAAATGATAAGAACCAAATAATTTTTACCAAAGGGAAAGGAGTAGGTGAGGGGTGTACAGACTTTTACTAGCACTTTATTATCTTACATCTGTCCTTGGTCGTTCCTTTTACTTTTCTCATACATTGCAAACTAATTGGTTCTATAGAAGATATTTCCTTATCTTAGACGACAAACTTTACTCATCGTTTTCCAGACCTATAAAGATTGGGGACAGACCTATGTGAAAGAATGTGAAGTCTTTATTAATTGTGAGAGTTTCGTTTCCTCTACGAAAGTTGATACGGAACTTTATTTTACAATAAAAACATGTTTGGCGCCGACCCCTATACAACGACAGTGGAAGTTCGGGACGTAACACTGACTACTGGACCCTCCCACAGGTTTAGAGTCTGAAACAGAGGTAGGTAGTCGGTGGTCAGTTTATGCATAGATCGTGATACTATCCGAGTACCCCTATTTTCTGATCTTCTCATTTCTCTTTCTTTCATCTAAAAGAAAATAGAAATGGTTTAAAGTGTGTGGCTTAACGACAGAGAGAGTCAAGCAATTTAATTGTCTTTTACTTGAAGTATTCAACATCCTGGTCCCTCCGATCAACTAATCAATTCTGTTTATCTAAAAAGTAAGAACAAACAGTAAACCGTGAGTCGAGAAGGTATTTTGAAAAGTCTAATGGGACAATACGAGGGTTGGCGTGGCGGGGGGTGGAAACACTTTGTTAGATTACGTCACTACTCCCAACCAAATTGTCACTCCATGTCTAAGTTCAAATTAGAGGTAGTGTATGATCGACCCACTGACCTCGAAGGTACCGTAACATTTCACTTCTCGTTATCTGGGTTGTGTGTCCCCAAATACTTCTGATCCATCCTTTACCTACATCTCACGAATCGGTTTATCCATCGTACATCATTCTTTGGTTATGTAAGATCTTTAACACTAGTAAAAGTAAAGACACTTGTAATATCTCATAAAACTTGTAAAAATGAATCGGGTATCTTGTTTCTTTGTATAAAATGATGGTTCGTTGTCCATGTTATTTGTAGGAGTCCAGAGACTACGACTCGGGTAAGACCCCTCGGGAGGCTCCACCCCGTCCCTATAAATCCCTGTATCCCCACAGTCTTTACACGACTCTGAGTCCTAGTCCTACCCAGAGTCGGTACTTCCCTCCTTACACGTACAGATAACGTGTGGAAGTAAACACAAAATTTTGTCGTAAAAATATAAACTGAGTTAGGAAAACTATAAAGGTAAGGGTTCCCGGAACGGATACGGAACTATGCAGGACTAGTAATAATATCGTGAGTAGTGTGGAGTCACAAAACGAGAGAAAGAGATTACTAATCGGACACTAGCTATCTGTCGTCCTTAATACACAGATATACATACATATATATATATATATATATATATTTTAGAAAAAAAAAAAAATGAATAAGTAGATTTATGGTTCATGTCAATGGTCCAAAGTTCTCCACTCATAAACAGACTACCTATTTACCTAGTTCGTTACTTTTTTGTTTAATTATTTTCAGAAATAATTTTGAGCACCAACGGTCACCCCTGCTCCTATCCCCCCCTTCCTTTTCATCCCCTAATTCTACATGTCTGATGAGACATATTCATTCAGTGTTCCTATGTAACATATCGTGTCCCTTATATAGGTTGTAAAATATCATTGAAATTTACCTCATATTAGATATTTTATAACTTAGTGATAACAGATGGACTTTAATTATTTTATAATATTTAGTAGATATGCAGTTACTTCTTACTTGGGATTTCTTCGTAAATTCGGGGATATACTTGTGTACCATTATGAAGTTACAATGATATATATGAAAATTGACTAGTCAAAAGTCCAACCGTCCACTTATCCCGTAACTCTGAATAACATGACTCCCGAACAGGAATCCCCCTCTCATTACAAAAGGACCGGAACTCTTTTCGGGTCTGACTCTAGGAGACTCTCCGATACTCGTTTCTTAGAGAGTCTAATAAGGTCAAGATAGTCCCTACACATCGTCCGGGGAAACATCGAGGTTGGGAGTAAAGATTTATGTGTGAGTGTAGTTATTAAAACTCACCCGACGGTTTTTTCGTCAGTCATCTAGTTCACAACGGGTTCCTCGGGAAGTGGGAACCGACGGTACTACACATTGGGAGAGGGAACTCAAACCGTCGGTCTCCTCTTTCGGGCTCCGCCGAGGAGAACTTTCCGGTCGTGTCTTTTAAGGAAGGACAAACCGTTCCTCTGACCCCCATCTCTTCCTCCTGTGAGTATTACAGATTAGGAAGCACCCGTAGACAAGTATCGAACCTGGTCTGTAGATTTCTTTAGTATTCTTACAAAGATCGTAATAGACAAAAGTAAGGGTTTGGTAGAGAACAAAAGGTGTGGACCTGGTCCTTAGACGTGTAGGGGTCGGGGGACGTAGACAAGGAGGAGACAAACTTACTGTTTAGGGTTACGGAATGGGAGAACATAGAAAAGAAGGATGAGCTAAGTAGACGAGTCTACGGTTAATGTTCATATTGTTATTATTATCGATTATAAATTTTGTCACTCTCCGAAGTAAACCCAACCCCGAGGTTTTAGTGACGTCTACCACTGACCGCGATATTTTAATTTTCTGTGAACGAGGAACCTTCTTTATGATACTGATTGGATCTGTCGTATGATTTTTTTCGTCTGTAATGAAACGGCTGTTTCGAGGTAGATCAGTTTCGATACTAAAAAGGTCATCAGTACATACCTACACTCTCAACCTGATATTTCTTTCAACTCACGGTTTCTTAACTACTTGACACTACAACCTCTTCTGATAAATTTCAGAGAACCTGACGTTCCTCTAGTTTGGTCAGTTAGGATTTCCTTTAGTCAGGACTTATAAGTAACCTTCCTGACTACGACTTCGACTTTGACATTATCAAACCGGTGGACTACACTTCTCGACTGAGTAACCTTTTCTGGGACTACGACTCTCTCTGACTTCCACCCTCCTCTTCCCCTACCGTCTCCTACTCTACCAACCTGCCGTAGTGGTTGAGCTACCTACACTCAGACTCATTCGAGACCCTCAACCACCACCTGTCCCTTCGGACCGCAGGACGTCAGGTACCCAGTGTTTCTCAGTCTGTACTGATTCACTGACTTGAATTGACTAGTACTTTGACCATGTTGAAGTTCTCAAAACCAAGACAAACAAGTAACATAGAAGGGGTGTTCGATCGATTCTCCGTGTTCCATTTTGTACACTTGTTTTCTCTCTTCAGTTCCATACTTTCGTGACTCGTACTACTCAATCAAATGCTCTCCACCTATTCTTCTCCGTATTATCTTAAACACTCACTTAAATTAGAACTCGTTATTCCTTCTTTTACCCTTATCGTGTACGGTCACCAGTTCCCGTATCTACACATGTCGTGTGGGACCAAATGACCAGTACCATTCGTGTCATGGACCAAGTATCGTCCGTAAGCTATTGGGATCCGACTTTACTAAGTTTATTGTATAAACTCACTTGTAACGTTTTGTGATGTTTTGTCTCGTCCTCTGGTCTGCACCCTCCCGATCGGACCATCGTGAGCAAAAGTCCTTCTCACCCACTTACTACTTCGAAAGATATTTTCGCTCTCGTTTAAAATACTGACGTTGAGTGTCTAAAGAGTAGTATTACTTAAGAGGTAATTTACAGGAGGATTAGGTGTGACCGACTATCTACTTGGGGACTTTGTCTCTCAAGGGTCGTTCTAGATACCCTCATCGGTGTATAGTCTCCTCTACTTACGTCAATCAGTAGTCCTTAACGTCCTCAGTTTTCCTTCTACCCTGGTAAACGGACCTGAGACAAACTTTCGGTCTATTGTTTACTTAGGGGGCCGAACACAACAGTTTACAAAGATAAGTATAGTCGTTGACGGAGTCAGTGACTATCGAAGTCAAGTCAAGTCAAGTCAGCGAGTCAGGACAGGCTGAGAAACGTCCGAAACTTCTTTCTTGCATTGTCAAATTACTTCCACAATCTCGTGGTGTGATCGCCAGGATCCCAGAAACTTATCGTCTGGATCCAGACCCTAGAATCTATAGTAGATCAGTTTACTTTGGAATTCCATCTTGCACTTATTTATATGGTCCATTTTCGTCATTTACCCTAAAAGACCGTTAAATTTAGATGTAGTAAACCGTCTGTTCGGGAAATTAACACCTAAAGGATCTCGTGTGAGCACATACCTTTTGTAACGAAACGCAGGTTATGCGAATAAAATGGTCCCTTCCCTTTGTATCGGTGTCTCGTCTCTTAACTGAGGGAGTTATATTGGGTCCACCGGTTACCGTTTCAGACTCTGGTCTTTAAAACTGAGACGAAAAGTACGTGGTTATTACAAGAAAACAAGTTCTTTATAATAGCTCGTCGATGATACATTTCCTGTGACAATCGGACCTCGTATGTAACTTTCTAGTTCAAAGATAAGAATTTTTAAAGTCCCTGTCAACGTTTCTGTTGAGATTAAATCCCATTTTTCACATTTCGATCTCGATACATATATAATACTAAATGGGTCTATAGTGTCCCGAAGGGTCCACCGAGTCACCATTTCTTAAGTGGACGGTTACGTCTAACTTAAGGACCTAGTTCTTCTAGAGGACCTCTTCCTTTACCGTTGGGTCAGTTCATAAGAACGGTCCTATTGGGGTACCTGTCTTCTCGGACCACTCGACGTCGGGTACCCCAGTTTTCTCAATCTATACTGACTATTTGACTCGTACGTACGTGTGTCCAATAGTGTTTAAGTCTTCGAAAGTCCACAGTTCGTCCATTGTACTTACTTTGTACGACTCTTATTTCATACCACCGTCAACTCCCTGGACCTTGTATTTACAGATAACTCACACAAGTTTAAAACAAGATTAAAACTTTGGAGTTGAACTATTTCTATTAAATGGGGGTTTGAGGGACATCAATTGTAATATGATTTATGGTTCTCACGGTTTCGAAAGGGTGTTTCGGTTTCTATATAAAGTCGAAGTATAACCTTCAGGATCAATTACGTTATTTTGTTCTTTTCCCTTACTTACCATATGTCAACCAATTCCTTCTTTATTTGGACTGAAAAAACATCTACTGTACTAAGAGACACATCTTTTAGAATCTCTTAGTTATTTTTTTTAGAGAACCTTGATTATTCGTTAGCATTGTTCAAATGTCCTAAGTTCGAATTATATGTTTTCAGTTAGTGAAAGAATATATAATCGTTACTTACGTACCTTATAAAGTTAATTTTTGTGTTATGTTAAATGTAATAGTAGGGGTTTTATTTTATGAACCCATATCGTTTTACAAATCCTCGATATATTCCTTCTAATGTTTCGACTACTTTCTTCACCTTCTTGATTTGTTTATCTATAGGGTACTAGTACTCATCTTTCCGAAGTGTAACAGTTCGAGAGTCAAGAAGGTATGAAATAGATATTTAAGTCATCTTAGGGTCGTTCAATTAAACACCTACAACTGTTTAACTAAGATTTCAAATATTCCTCGCCGTTTTCTGGGTCTGATCGGTCGTGGTATAACTTCCTCTTTTTGTTTCAACCTCCTGATTGTGATCAGTTGCAGTACTGAATGATATTTCGATGTTATCATTTTTATCTCACTATGACTACCTTCTTATCTGTTGTCTAATTGTCTTATCTCACGGACCTTCATCTGGGTGTATTTATATCAGTTGACTAGAAACTTATGCCCCTTTTCATTATGTTATCTCTTTTCTATCAGAAAAGTTGTTTACCACGACCTTTTTGACCTGTAGGTGTACGTGTCTTTACTTAGAGATGTATCTGGAACTTTTCTTTCACTTTTATAATCAGTGAGTCAACACAAACTGTAAAACACTGGGGTGCCTGATATCGGACGGTCCGAAGAGACAGGACTCTAAGAGGTCCGTTCTTACAACCTAACGATAAGGGAAGAGGTCCCTTAGAAGGACTGGGTCCCTAACGTAGACCCAAACGGTGCGATCTCTGTCTAAGAAATGGTAGACGTGGTGGTCCCTTCTGGAATTTGAGAAGTGTCTATAATTGAGTTTTACCTAGTGTCTAGATTTACTTTTTGGTATTTTGAGGATATTCTATTGTATTTTTCAGATCTACTTGAACCTAAACCGTTACTGGAAAATCTATATTACAGTTTCCATACTATGTACTCTCTCTCTTGACTATTCGACCTGAAGAAATTTTAGTTTGTAACGACGAGAGACTTTCTATGACAGTTCTCCTATTTTTCCGTCCGATGTTTGTTCCTCGTCTATAAACGTTTACTGTGTAGACTATTTCCTAACAACAGATTTTATCTGTTTCTTGAGAATTTTGATTTGTTATTCTTTCAACGGGTCAATTTACACCTGGTTTCTAAAATAGTCTATGGAGTCGTTTCTTCTATATGTCTACCGTTTAACTATTACACTTTTCTGTATAAGAGGAATACATACAAAAGTCCTTTTACTTTTAATTTTGTTGTTACTCTATGGTGGTGTGTAGATAATTTACTGGTGTTAGGTTTTAAGTAAACTGACGTGGTTTATGATTACGTCTATACCTCACTGTTCTTCAGAGTAAGTAACGACCACCTTTATACTTTACCATGTTGGAGAAGCCTTATATCAACCCATCAAAGAATACTTTGATTTGTATTAGAATGGTATAGTAGGTCGTTAGTACGAGGAACCTTAAATGGGTTTCTTCAACTTTTGAATACAGGTGTATTTTTTGACGTGTATCTACAAATATAATTATCGTCGAAATAAGTATTAAAGAGTCTGAATCTTCACTAGTTCTACAGGAAGTCATCTGTTTACTTATTTATTTGACAACATGTAGGTCTGTCATAGATTCCTTATAATAAATCGTGATTTTTCTTTCCTCTACGGTTCGACACTTTTATGTCCGTATAATGACTCACTTCCTTCGGTTATATTTTTCCGATATATACGACAGACTAAGGTTGATATATTGTAAGACCTTTTCCCTTCTATAATATCATCATTTTTATGACCACCAACGGTCTCCAATCACCCCTCCTTTCCTACTTATATACTTTGTGACTCCTAAAAATCCCGTCCCTTTGATGAGACACACTACAATATTACCACCTAATAACAACAAATCAGTGATTCAGTACAGGTTGAGAAAACGTTGGAGTACCTGACATCGGGAAAGTCCGAGGAGACCAGTATCCTAAAGGACCCTTTCTTATGACCTCACCCAACGGGAAAGGAACGAGAAAGGTCCACTAGAAGGACTTGGTTCTTAGTTTGGGTGTAGAGGAAGTACCCGTCCACGTAAGAAATTGTAACTCGGTGGTCCCTTCGGACATCACCATCTACGTATAATAACATATAAACAGGTTTGAGTCTTATATGTTGTGGTTCTCTTTTGGAATTATATTTGATTTCTGAAACCCTCTGTTACTACCCAGATACATCCAAGTAGTAAGATTGTTTACATACTCCTGACTAATTATTATCCCCTCCGACATGTAAGTGAAGGGACCACCGAGTCTACCATTTCGTAGACGGATGTTACGTCCTCTGGGTCCAAGCTAGGGACCCAACCCTTCTAGAGGACCTCTTCCTTTACCGTTGGGTGAGGTCATGAGAACGGACCTTTTAAGGTACCTGCCTCCTCGGACCATCCGATGTCAGGTACCCCAGCGTTTCTCAGCTTGCGCTGACTCGCTGAACTTACAGTTACAGTTACATGTAAGTGACCCCCGTCCTTCATATACCCTTTAGGACATGGAAGGTGAGTCAGAACAACACTTGGACTAAGGAGATTTTCGATTTCGAAAAAAAAATTTTTTTTAACTTTTGACACATCAGTTTTGTTTGGGGGGGGGGGTTTTTTTTTGTTTTTTGTTTTTTCGTTTTGGGTAAACCGTAACGACCTGGTGATTGAAAGGGACCTGCGGAAGGAAATGTAAAATGTTTCGAGAAAGTATATCACATCGGTATTAAATGTTTTTCTTTACTTAAATTGTATCGTTGGATCCGGTGTGTACGTGTGTACGTTTACTTTGCTTTTGAAGTGTCACAACAGGAGTGAGAATGCTACACACTAGATAAAAGATAAGGTAAGATAAGAGAAAGTAAGATAAGATTAAAATAAAACAAATTTTTATCATCAATATTAGGTGATTTGATTAAAGGTTTGAGTGATGACTGGTAATCTAGTGTCAAACTTTTGGTAACGTTATCGTAACCTCAGAATTTGTTGGGACCCTCCATCCATCAATACCAAAAAGGGTAAAACGAGTACTCTTTTACCTGAGAGTCTTTAACACTAAACGGGTGGGAACATGTTACTCACTCACCACCTATGTCTGACCTTAGTCTTAGAAGACCACGAGGTTGACACACCAAGAAATTTCTTCGGTGCAACGGAAGGTCTCTTACGACTAATTCTGACTCAAGGTTGAGACTGAACTTAGAAATAAAAACATAACAGGGACCATTGTCCCACAAGAAATAAAGGGACATACATTACGAACAAGGGTAATTAAACGATCTAAACGATGGAGAACCTGGTAGTTGTGCCTTATTTGAAAGTTCTATCCTTACCTAAATTTATACCTGAACTGTCGAGTATGTACGAGAAGTGACGTAGGACATACGTCAAACTCTTGAAGACAGCTCGGTGAAAGGACTACAAAAGTATGGTAAAGGACCAGAGTTCGTAGACCGTATGTTCACATATAAAAAGATCTTTAAAGTCCGTAGACGACAGTACCACGACCGGTTCCCTCGGAAGAGTTCGGGGTATACATGCGGGACGACGACGGCAAAAGGACGTTCAAATTATTCCGACCCCGGTATTAACATTTATAAATTTTTGAACCACACACCGGTCTACCTAAGTAATATCCGGTATAGACACGAATCTGAGTAAAAGGTCAAGCCGCGACCTTTACAGTGTGTCCTTCTGTGTGTACCAAGGCCTAGTCTGGGCGTAGATTTACGGTTTCCATCCCGTAAGTAAACACAGGAGCGGAGGCTAAAAGGATTGTCAAGAAGAATAAATCGGAACGGGTCTGACTCTGCCCTCGGACTACTTTTTTATTATCTATATTTAACACGAAGTCAGTAACCGACAAATAGAATTCTTCTCTTTGAACAAAGGTCCGATGGACTATTAACCTGTAGGTTTTTCAAGTGATTCTTCTCCTCTCTCACCCTGTCATGACTCACCTTTCTCTCGTCTGACAAAGAAAAGAAAATAATCTTCTCCGACGACCAGGAAAGTCAAACGGGTTCAACACCCAAAGAAACAAATGACTCATACTGTTGGCGATGGAGTTATCATATACTTAATAGATACTTAAGAATTCCGAAACTTTGTCATTTAAGAGTATGAACTGAGATATTTCTCCTCCCTCCCGACCGTCCCAAAGGTCCCCTTCTCTAGTCTGGGTACCCCTCTTTGACCCCAGGGGGACTGAGTCAATGAGTAGGTGACCAACTAAGTTATTTGTAAATAACTTACTAAAAGTAGATCGGACAAGAACGAAGTCGGGTTCGTCGTGAGATGATTTTTTAAAGGACACTTATTTCACACTAAATCTACGGGACCGAGACACAAGGGTTCCCTATCTGGTTACTTTCGCGAACAGTACAACATCCTATTAACGATCTAAATGCGTTGCCGGACACGGAGACGATACCCGAGGACCTTCCGCCTGTGATACAGAAGTAAACGGAGAGACAGGGTTGTGATACACGTCACGAATTGAGTCTCTTTCAAGAACTATAAACTCTATAAACTCTTATACTCCTACTTACTGAAGAAAGAGACCTTCTCATTCTTTGTGTAGGAGTAATCGTAGATCGGAAAGTTAGGTTTTTGATAGGTTCACCAGACATTACCAGACATTTTTAAACAGGAGTAAAGGGTAAGTAAATCAATAATTCTTACGTCTTCCCGAAGGGATGGTAATAAAGTAAACTTGTATTAAGAAAAGAGAAACATTAGAGAGTTACGAAAGAGTTCACAAAAGGAAGATCCAGATATACAATAGTCAAGTCAAGTCAGAGAGTCAGAACAGGCTGGGAAACGTTGGGGTACTTAGCGTCGTGCGGTTGGAGGGACAGGTAGTGGTTGAGGGCCTCAAGTGAGTCTGAGTGCAGGTAACTCAGGCACTACGGTAGGTCGGTAGAGTAGGAGCCAGCAGAGGAAGAGGAGGACGGGGGTTAGGGAGGGTCGTAGTCTCAGAAAAGGTTACTCAGTTGAGAAGCGTACTCCACCGGTTTTATGACCTCAAAGTCGAAATCGCAGTAAGGAAGGTTTCTTTAGGGTCCCATCTAGAGGAAGTCTTACTTGACCAACCTACAGGAACGTCAGGTTCCCTGAGAGTTCTCAGAAGAGGTTGTGATGTCAAGTTTTCGTAGCTAAGAAACCGCGAGACGGAAGAAGTGTCAGGTTGAGAGTGTAGGTATGTACTGATGACCTCTTTGGTATCGGAACTGATCTACCTGGAATACACAATATCCACGTATATTTATGCACCTACACATCTTATATGTTACTACATATACTATAATGTAGTATATGTATATACTTATACGTATACACCTATATACATATAGATCCACTCACATACATATTTGTGTATGTTCTATGTTGGTATTACACCATCCACCATCCCAGGAAATTTTCTTATTGGACTTCTTACTCAGAATCCACACACCACTATGATGTCTGTCGTAGTGGGCCGTCTTCAATCTTGTTAGGTGGATCTAATTGAGTCATACACTGGTACTTGTCCTTAGGTACAGGGGAGACTTGGAGAGAGAGAAGTAGATAAAGAAGTAACGGTCTCAAAGAGATGAAGGGAGACTACTCAACTACATTCAGAGTCACCTACCTTTTTGGGAAACGACCAATTTAGTTATATTTGCTAGTTTTTTACGGTTTACTCAGTGCATATACTGTTCTAACCCAAACTATTACGGCAAATGACAAACCCTAGTACTTACTCTTCTATTACGTGAGAGTTTCCAAGGACCGTAGTCCGTCTCCAAGACTGTCGTTATGACCGTAACGAGTCACGTAAAAAAGAAACTGACGACTTGTCTAAGGGTAAACGAACCGTCGACGTCTTGGAAGGACATTTCAAGAAACCATAGATAATTATTAGTAAAAGAAAGGGAGGGGGGTGGAGATTGAAGGGGGAGAAAGTAGGGGAAGACACGGGTCGAAACAATCACCAGTGTAAGTATACCGAACCCAATGGATGTCGTAGATCAAAAGGTGGGTAGGTGACTAAATTATTAAGGGGATCCAGGCCATGTATCATCCATGTAAACGATTAAAAAGGTGAACCCTTTAAAGATAAGTAATGAGTTCCAACGAGGTCGTGGCAGAGAGGGTACACCAGGGTGACGGAAGAGACCTCTCAAGTCGTTATCCGGGAGAATTCCTCCAGGGTCAGGAAAAATGGTTTTGAAACTTTAGAATCTCCGTCACATAATCCCTTTAGGGACTCATCTTAAGTCACCACCCGGAACGATGATGGAAAAGAGGAAGAGGTACCCTGAGATATTCCGGGTTCTTAGTCTTTCCTTCGGAAGTCGTCTCTCGTGAAAACCGTCCACCGTCGACCCAACTTTTGAGTAGTTCTTTCCAAGATACCAGAGGGTCGTTTAGGGGAATCCGACCACGTAATTCCAGAAGTCATGTCTACAGGAGGTCGTCCTTTAAATTTTTCGGGATTATTTACGACGGACTAATCAACAAAGAGGGTCCAGTCTCACGGAGATTCAGGACCCACTATGATCGTATCCAAGACGAACATAGACTGTGGATTCTTATTCTTTAGTCCGATTAATCGAGGGGAAGGAAGGTGGTTCTCACTTTCGTTTGTTGACACTACTCATTCTAAGGGGAGGAAGGAAAGAGGAAGAAAGGGAGGAAGGGAGGGAGGAACAGAGAGGAAGAGAGGAAGGAAAGAAGGATAAAGTTGACCAACGATACCACAGTACATCCCTCCTGGGTAGACGTCGAGACTCACAAAACATAGTCTTCCGTTAACAGTCAGGAGTCAATTAATACGTACAAAAGTAATCCTCGTCATTACTCTTTGTCAACTTTACTGTCCAGGGATTCTAACGACCCTTGGGATTTTATAAGTAAATAAAAACCTAATCGCTTGAAAAATTCCATCTTTCTCGTGATTGAAACTTCTGTCTAGAGTCAAACTTAGGATCGTCAGTGAGTGGTCGACACAACACTACACTGTAAGGAAATGGAAAAACTCGTAGTCAAAAGGGTAGACATTTTACCTTTATCACTATGGGTGGGGGATCCTTATGGAATTTTAATATCTATTACTTTTATTTCGTGAATTGTGTCACGGACTATGTCATAAACCGAGTCTCATAGGTAAAGTATAACTTTTCGTCTCTGTAATGAAACGGTTGATTCCAGGCAGATCAGTTCCGATACCAAAAAGGTCATCAGTACATACCGACACTCTCAACCTGACACTTCTTCCGTCTCGCGGCTTCTTAGTTACGAAAACTTGACATCACAACCTCTTCTGAGAACTCTCAGGGAACCTGACGTTCCTCTAGGTTGGTCAGGTAAGACTTCCTCTAGTTGGGACCCTAAAGAAACCTTCCTTACTGCGATTTCGACTTTGAGGTCATAAAACCGGTGGAGTACGCTTCTCAACTGAGTCACCTTTTCTGATACTACGACCTTCCCTAACCCCCGTCCTCCTCTTCCCCTACTGTCTCCTACTCTACCGACCTACCGTAGTGACTGAGCTACCTGCGCTCACACTCACTTGAGGTCCTCAACCACTACCTGTCCCTCCGGACCGTACGACCCTAAGTACCCCAGCGTTTCTCAGCCTGTCCTGACTCGCTGACTTTACTTGACTTGACTTGACTAGGTAAAGTATTTATTTATCATAGGAAGTCACTATCCCTTCGACTTTACCCTTTTCAGGAGAAGACCAGCCTAAATAGAGTTAAATATCGGTCAGTAGAACAACCAAAATTTGCTACAAAAAGACGAGAACCCATCTCTTTAAAAACTCATATACCTCTACCTTAACGATTAGCCTTTTACCTGTCCAATAATAAAAAGTTGAACTCCCGTAATACAACATAAATGATTTAAGGGAAGACAAGTCTCTAAGTATAAAAGTCAAAAACAATAAAATGACCTACGAACATCAACTATTTTACGGAAAATCAGACACATCACCGAAACTAGGACCCCTTGTGATTGGGACATATAATAATGTAAACAACCCATTGTCTCTTACATGTGGAATAGGATTTGAGTACGTTTGCAAACTCATCGACGGACCAAGTGTTCGTCGACTTAAGCCCTTTCTTATTTACTGTCCTTTGGATGAGTACAATGTACTAAACCGTATTTACTAAGATACTGAAGAAACAGGGATTTATTAACCTCAACTCAGTTTTCTCTATTACGTACACTTTCGTAAACCTTTTGATTTTCAAAAGTAACATTACCTAGTAATAATAAGATTAATGATGATTATACTTCTTGGATTATATCGTACTTGGTTAATAGTTCTCTTCTCATAAAGATTTCTACACTTGTAGCCCATGGGTAAACCATAAACCAAAATATGACAAAACGAAACAAGAGATTAACAATGTACGTAAATTTAGAAGGGGGAGATGGGGTTAATATTTGTAGATATTTTCGTGAATCAGTAAAGACACGTTAAATAATAAAGTTTTAGTAGATGACTTACGAATGGTACACGGTCCGTGTCTCGACTCTTTACATCGGTCTAGTCACTTATTCTACGAAAAGGATGGGAGTTACTCGAAAGAAGAACTATCTCTTCTGTTATTTCCCCACTGATCTTCTCTCACACGACTCACGGGACTGTATCCCTAAAGTCCTTTCTTACTCTCCTCGATGTTTACCATTTCATAGTATACCTTTCCGAGACTACACACACACACACACATACTCTGCCGTTCGCATGTATTATATAAACACCTCGACGGTATTAAACGAAGACACACGACACGAATCGACAAGTCAGTACAGGCTGAGAAACACAGGGGTACCTGACATCGGACGGTCCGAGGAGACAGGTAGGCCCTAAGAGGACCGTTCTTAGGACCTCACCCAACGGTACGAGAGAAGGTCCCCTAGAAGAGTTGGGTCCCAACCTTAGGGAGTAACGACCGTCCAAGAAGTGACAGACTCGGAGGCCTCTTCGGGTTCTTATGACCTCACACGTCGGATAGAGAAGAGGTCCCCTAGAAGGGTTGGGTACTTAGTTTGGGTACAAAGGACGTGACGTCCGTTTAAGACATGGTCGACTCGATGGTCTCTGCGTCTGTAGGATTCACCTCCGTCCCCGTGACGAGCTACCTCGATTTCTTCAAGTTAGTAGACAGAGTGTGTTGTTCTGTGGGGTTTTGATACACGATCTTTGTTTGTTCGGTAACTCAGCGGGGACTAAGGAGTTAATCCAGTACAAGATCCCTTCTCAAACAGAGACGAAGTTGACCATAACCAGTGACAAATCAAACATACAAGATCCTGAAATATATTTACCTTAGTATATCATACATAAGAAAGAACCAGACCGAATAAATTAAGGTATATTAATAAAACCCTAAGTAGGTTCCGTAACTTCCATAATATAGTTATCAAGTAAAAATAAGGACTTACCACAAGGTGGCATATCTATGTATGTCAAATGAACATCTACTTATACGTCCAACAAACGTTAAAAACCTATAATGAGTATTTCGACGATGTTTGTCAATACATTTTTCCGTATATTGTAGTGAAGATAGTGTAAGATAATCAATTTGTCCAACCCCCGGGAGGGTCCAAGTTCCATTTCCCGTCATTTAAATCTTCCTCTCCCTGTCCTCCTTCCCAATCACCGAGACCGACGTCTGTCAGATATCTTGTTTATATGGTACGATACCTCTCGAATCGAAGTAGGTCTTCGGACACCACGTTGGTGACTTCCTCGAAAACTAATCCCCTTTTTCTGCCATACATAACCTAACTGGTGTTTCAAACAAGTCCGAAAGGATATACTACAATACCGACGAAATCCAAGGGTTCACGCCACTCGATAAAAGGTTCCTTTCGGGTACGGAGACGTCTACCGATATCGTCGGAGTATTAGGAACGAGTAGGTCCCAAGTCTTCACCAAGTCTCTTTCAGGAGTCGTCGTACGTCTCCCAATTAGGACGTGGTGACCCCAACACGTTTGGTCCTCGGGCAGATTAGAGTTATGACGAACGACGGAATCCCTAGTAGTCCATGATTTCGGGTTCTATTTTTCCGGGCTGTTTCTAATAACTGTCAAATGGAAAATTACTCGTCGACCCTAACTAAGACAAGGGGAGACCCTACCGAAAGAGACAGGAAGGAGGTGGACTCTCCGATACCCTTTGTAGTTGTTGTTGTTTTATGATTAGAGGTTAAACTTATTAACGTTTCGAAACGAAAGGTCGTTTATTTCAAAGATCTTTCACTCACTCTTTACCGAGTGGTGAAAAGTTTTATCTATATACATCTTAACAATACTAATAGGACTAATAATAATTTATGAGGACCATGCAACCTAATAAAAGTTTCTCCGACCAACGGAGATTAAACTATCAGGAACATTAAAGGGAGACCCCCATCCAGTCGTCAGAATTAGTAGGCTCCGTTAATCTACGTGTACCAAGATTGGATCCATGGTTTCCGACGACTTAACAATCATATCAATATTACCATCTAGAGTCACAGTCCCTCGACAAGTTCTGGTTCTTCGACCGTCGCTTAACACACTCAAAGATGTATATATAAAACTCTTTCCCTTTAGTATGGAGACGTTTACCGTTACCTGTTGTCAGGATCTCTATGACTGAAAGTCCGTGGAGAATCACACGACGAGAGACCTAGAATACAGAGGGAAACGTACTCCGGTCTCGAGGTAAACTCGGAACAAATGAAACAACTCGAATCTTACTCCAGAAGTCAGTGGAAACCCAACCTTTACTAAGGTCCTTCATCAGATCTGATCCTTCTTGTTTTCTTCTTTTCGTCTTTAAAACTATATTAGAAGACCTGTTAACCTTATCCAACACTGGGATTCTTTTCGTTGTTAATTTAGAGATGACCGAAAAGATTTCGAGGTTATGAAACCGGTGGACTACGCTTCTCGGTTGAGTAACCTTTTCTGGAACTACGACCCTTTCTAACTCCTGTCCTCCTCTTCCTCTGTTGTCTCCTACTCTACCAACCTACCGTAGTGGCTGAGTTACCTGTACTCAAACTCGTTTGAGGCCCTATATCACTTCCTGTCCCTTCCGTACGACGTCAAGTACTCCAGCGTTTCTTGACCTGTGCTGGATTGTCGACTTGTTGTTCTTTCTAACCGAAATGTTGGAACTTAGAGGGTGGTAGTGACTATAAGTAGACACGTGGGTTAGGGACTAGGGACCACCTTTACTCTACTCTATAAATATTATGTACAAAGAACCGTTAATAGAAGATGCAAGAGTTTAATTGATCCTATCATCAAAGTCCGAAGAATAACCCTGTATTCTTTATGCAAAATATAAAACTGAGTCACTTATAGTCAAGTCAAGTCAAGTCAACGAGTCAGCACAGGGTGAGAAACGCTGCGGTGCTTAGCGTCGTACGGTCCGGAGGAACAGGTAGTGGTTGAACGCCTCAAGTGAGTCTGAGTGTAGGTAGTTAAGTCACTACGGTAGGTCGGTAGAGTAGGAGACAGCAGGGGAAGAGGAGGACGGGAGTCAGGGAGGGTCGTAGTCACTAATATGTGTATTCGTTTAGTTCCAAAGTATCTTGTTACTAATAAAAAAAAATTTCGTATGTCCCGTAAGGCTATCTGAGACAGGACATGAAGTAAGAAAAATTTCGGAACCGGTACTGTTGACCCAAAGTATCGGGTGATTACTTGACACTACGTCTCAAAATTTTCTTTTACTTGATCACCTTCTGCGTTTCTCCGGAAACCCAGAATTCCTAGTTGCTTCTACACCTACCTCATGGGACGGAGTTCTTTATCTCGGTTTGGTTCATCTCTGGGTATATGGGACAAAAAAAAGGCATCGAAAGCGGTTCAATCCCTGGTTCAGATTACGTGATTTTGACAGTAACTCCCCCAATGTCTTAAAGTGATACCCGAGAATTAAAACGGGTCTAAGACAGGGGTACTAGAACTAGAAAGGTCTAGTAGATTGTTGTAAAATCGAGGATCTAGACCATAGCCTCTCACGACCAATAAACAACGAACGGGGAGATCTAGACATCAGACGGAGAAGGGACGACGAGACATGGTCCTTCTAACGTAAGTTGACTGTCACCGAAAAGACAGAAGACAACCCAAAGGGATGACCATCGGTGTCGTCCCCTTTCCTTTTATTCTCTTTCTACAGTCTTGGAAATAAAGGGGTCGAGAGACGAATAAATTGAATGTACGTCTCATGTAGTACTCTTTGCGACCTGACCTACCTCGTGTTCGACCTTTGTTCTAACGGCTCTCTTTATAGTTATTCGAGTCTATACGTCTACTGTGGTGGGAATACCGTCTTTCACTTCTTTTTGATTTCTCGGAGAACTACTTTCACTTTCTCTCACCTTTTCAACCGAATTTCGAGTTGTAAGAATTTTGTTTCTAGTACCGTAGACCAGGGTAGTGAAGTACCTTTTATCTACCCCTCTGTCACCTTTGTCACCGACTGAAATAAAAAACCCGAGGTCTTAGTGACGTCTACCACTAACGTCGGTACCTTAATTTTCGACGAATGAGGAACCTTCCTTTCAATACTGGTTGGATTTGTAGTATGACTTTTCGTCTCTGTAATGAAACGGTTGTTTCCAGGTAGATCAATTCCGATACCAAAAGGTCATCAGTACATACCTACACTCTCAATTTGATATTTCTTTCGACTCGTGACTTCTTAACTACGAAAACTTGACACCACAACCTCTTCTTAGAATTCTCAGGGAACCTGACGTTCCTCTAGGTTGGTCAGGTGGGATTTCCTCTAGTCAAGACCCACAAGTAACCTTCCTGACTACAACTTCGATTTTGAGGTTATGAAACCGGTGGACTACACTTTTCGACTGAGTGACCTTTTCTTGGACTACGACCCTTTCTAACTCCCGTCCTCCTCCTCCCCTGCTGTCTCCTACTCTACCAATCTACCGTAGTGGTTAAGTTACCTGTCAAACCCATTTGAGACCCTTAACCACTTACTGTCCCTCCGGACCGTACGACGTCAAGTACCCCAACGTTTCTCAGCCTGTGTTGACTCGTTGACTTGACTTGGCGAAGAATCCGTTGTCCAACTTTAAACTGTACAAGCAATGGGATCAGGGGTCGAGTCAACATCTCAATGTCGGTAACGACATTAGAAAAGAGATCCAAACTGGTGGACGGTGGACTGAAGACAGGAACTCCAAATACCCACGTTAAGTAATGTTAAACATTCTTTATCACATCGTGGGAACATTTAACATGGAAGAGATGTGAGAGGAGACGGTAGGTACTTACGGTAGTTAAAGTACAACCCAGACCACCACCCGTTGCATCTGCAAGGAAATTCCTTCGTACAGGAAGGACCGACACTCCTCACTGCACCCACCCGTCGGAGATCGACAGTCGAGGACGGAGTCGCTTGGGACAGGTTAGGTCGTCCTCTAGATCTCCCTTATAACAGACAGGTCCATCAGGACTTAGTCCGGGTTATCGGGCCGGAAATATACGGACCAAGAGAACGAACGTACCAGACCGGTTAGGACGAGAGAAGGGAAAGAAAAATCGAGAACTAGAGACAAATTTTAGAATATGGAATTGACATAAGACACGTAAAAGGAGGTCTTTTGTTGTAGACATTACCCTTTACTTGACTGTGAGTCCCAATCTCTCCTGGAAAAAATCTTCATCTCTACAGATAAATAACCAGAAATTGTATATGTTTGATGACATAGATTTTATCTATTAATTGTTCGGGGGCGGTATATCCTGTCCCTTGAGATGAGTTACAAAACGTTATTGGATTTACCCTTTTCTTAAACTTTTTCTTATCTGTGTACATACTTGTCTTAGCGAAACGGTATGTGGATTTTGATGATGTTATAATACTTAGTCAATATGAAGTTATATTTTATTAAAAAATTTTTTTTCTTGTTATTATTTTATTCCATGTCGGAGTGAGTGCACGGGACAGACAGCGGGATGACAATTTGTGATTCGTCTCTTTCTACGTGAGGTCCAACCTCTGAAGAGGAACCCCTACCCATATAGAAAGTCATTCATAAGGTCACAATTCTACAAATGAGAAAAGTGTGACACCGGACTAGGGACTATCTTTGGTTTAGAGGGGTCGAACAAGTTCTCACTCAAGTTCCTTAGTTGAGTTTAGTAATAGACTCGGTCTTTCCAGACGTGGTGTTGTCAAAGATGAACACTGTTCGTCCTTTACGAGAAAGAGAACCATATAAGGGGTCTGGGGGTAAGACTTCTACCCGTGGAGGACCTAAGGAGTCTGTGTCCAAGTGGGTTCATTACATCGACGAAACAGAACAGATGACGTCTCCGAATCGTATCAATTTCCCCTTCTATGTCGACACTTACTAAAATAGGTTAAAGGAAGGGAATTTCACTTTCACTTCAACGAATCAACACAGGTTGAGAAACGCTGAGGTACCTGACATCGGGTACTCCGAAGAGGTAGGTACCCCAAAAGGTCCGTTCTTATGACTTCACCCAACGGTAAAGGAAGAGGTCCCCTTAGAAGGGGTGGGTCCCTAGCTTAGGTCCAGAGGACGTAACGTCCGTCTACGAAATGGGAGACTCGGTGTTTATATTTATATGAAAGGTAGAAAAAGTACTGTGATGTGATGTAAGGTGTCCCAAACACTTAAAGGGAGTACACTTTTCCTTTCCTACCCTCTCCCCCTCCGAGACACAGAGGTTGGGGAGAGGGTTAGGGAGGGGTCAAGCCGTTCATAGAGTGAAAGCAAAGGATGTGTATCGATACCGATTGGGTCAGGTAGTAGAATGTCTATCCTTTGGTTTACAGATCTATTCTGTTCCTTAAACAAGTTCCAGAGAGTTGTCAAGTATAGTCTCGTCCTTTTTTTACGTCTAGAGAAACGAAAGAGACAAGGAATGTCAGGTCAGACTATAAAAGAATATCTAAATGAGTAGGTTTTAAACCGTCGTATAAGTCTGTATTCACTCATCTTCCACTTCTCCTTACGGTACACAATTACAATCTTCCTCACTCCCCAACACAAAACTACTATGTATACCCTAGAAGATTCGGATAAATTTCAGTATACGATCTTAGTCGTGAAATATACATTCCTTTGCCAAATAAGAGGAAACCTGAAGATCGTAGTTAAAGTCCGGACCGTATCTTTTCAAAGAGTCATTTACGAACAGGCACCTACCTATTCACTTATTTATTTACTTAAACATTTTTAGGGACTATGGTCGGCTAGGGTTCGATCTCGGTAATGTAGGTAACAGGATGAAATGCACATCAAGAAGAGAGCCGACTACGGACTATAAAGTCCCCCCGTCGTCCTTTTTTCAGTTTAATACGATGATCGTCCAGGGACTCAGACTACTCTTCCCCAACCCACCCCTACTTTTAATCCATATCCGATGGTAATTTCGTTCACTAGTACGCTACACTACATAAAGAAAGACTCTGGCATCGAATTTAGGGTTAATGGAGGACCACTGTTTACTTGAGTGACTCATTAAGTAAAACTGACACCCTCGAAGATGGAAGACACAATGGTAGCGTACCCCTTCCACATACTGTTTAAAGGTCTAAATTAAAATCACGAACCCTCGAGTTCACCGTGTTAATGGTCTAGTTCTCGCTACCTTCGTATAATTGTTCGTCTCAAGTACACTTCGACTCTAAAATGACTCTTACGAGTCTGAAACTGGGAACGTTCGTTACATCTCGTGGTTGACCAGGGTCTGTAGATCTAAACCCCTTTAAAAGAAGAGATTGAAATAGGACTACGAACTTTAAGTTTTCCGGAGTCTCATGACAACTACCATAGAGATTGTATGGAGAACCTAAGAAGGGAAAGACAAGGAGTAGTAGAGAGTGTAACTGACAATTTCCGTCACATGTAATACTAATTTATGAGTCGAGGAGATCAGATAACTATCCTCGAGTCTAATACGGAGACTAACAGGAGGGATTTATTGGCACCAGTTCAATGAATCTACGACCGTATCCGAACAGGACTCAGAATTTGTACAAATATATTTATTTTATGTACAGTCTATCATTTAGGTATTAACTACCATCAAAATGTAATCATAAGTCAGTCAAGTCAAGTCAGTGAGTCAGCACAGACTGAGAAACTTTGGGGTACCAGCATTTAACGTCGTGGGGTCCGAAGGGACAGGTAGTGGTCAAAGGTCTTGAACGAGTTTGAGTACAGGGAGTTCAGTCACTACGGTAGGTTGGTAGAGTAGGAGACAGCAGACGAAGAGGAGGACGGAAGTGAGAAAGGGTCGTAGTCCCAGAAAAGTTTACTCAGTCCAGAAACTTAGTCCACCGGTTTCATAACCTCAAAGACGAAGTAGTAGTCAGGAAGGTTACTTATAAGTACTGATTAAAGGAAATCCTAACTGCCCAAACTAGAGGAACGACAGGTCCCCTGCAAGTTCTCAGAAGAGGTTGTGGTGTCAAGTTTTCGTAGTCAAGTAGTCATAATCAGAATCGTAGGGGTAGATCGAGGATAGATGACAAGTTAGTGAGAGGACAGGTCCCTTGTCGTTTGTAATAGAATTTTCTAGTCTATGGTTCACAAAATCTGAAAAGTACGGAGTCCAGAGAAAACATTGATGAACTAAGACGGTAGCATCTTTTTCATCGGTGTCTGTTATTCATTTGTTTGTACCGACGCAAGGTTATTTTGAAATACTTTAGACTTTAAAATTAAAATATATTAAAAGTGTATAGTACCTGGTGATAACAAAACAAAAAAAAAGGGTTGGTGGATTTTTACAATTTTGACCTACNTTTTTTTATTTTTATTTTTTATTTTATAATTGAATTTTTATTATTTTTACACTTTTAGTAGAAATCGAAAGTCTGATTCGTCGGTCGGTCGACCTAAAGCAGACACCCGACTTCAAACGATTGGGACCAGGACTAGATTACAGATGAGTTCTCGGTCGAATTAGAAGGACTCTCTATGGCTTTTCGGATGAAAAGACGAAGGGTTTGGAAGTTACCGAGATATAACGGATTTTAGTTTTAACAAGTTAAAATGGAACTTTCGGGAGACTCCCGTACCGAGTACCGGGACCATTGAAGGTACAGTGTCGTGTTTGGAGAGTTAAATAGTAAGGGTTTGAGTCAGAAGGGTCCAAAAATTGAGTGTAAGGATTTCTCAATATGAGGAAAATCTTCAAACACTTGAATTAAGTGTAGACTACTTTTCCTGACTCCTCTGGGTCTTCCGAGACCCTTCTACCGCAATCCTGTCGTCGGGCAGACGACATCTTGTCTCCTCGAGCCCCAGACGCCTGTGACCCTTTTATGGAGCGAGAGACAGGACTTTTGACAAGAGGGACTGAACGAAGTGACCGGGTTCTTGAAAGGTAAGTAAGTCAGAATAGAGTAGGAATGTTTCTGGGTTACTCCTTTTATAAAGAAGTAAAACGTCAGTTCCTTCGAGGAATTGTCTCTCCAATGTATTGACCGGGTTCCAGTGTGTCGACCCTGTACCATCTAGGTCTTGAACCCGAGTCCGGACTTCCTATCCTTTCGAGTAGGAGAATTGGTACTATAATGTAAATGATAAAAGAATGGATTGTCGACCACTGGAAGACTCTTCTCGAAGAAGGTGACTGTTTTTATTTGCAAGGTAATACACGTGCTTACACATATCCGTATACATTAAGGAAGGGGGCTTCAATTTAAAGGGGAAAGACAGTTTGGGTTACTATTGTCCTCCTTGTATTTTATGGAATAAATCGTAACGTTTTGGTAGGACAAGGGATTAGGTGTGTTAGAACTTTCACTCGGGTCCGTACCTTCTTTACGACGAAACTTACATAGGATTAGGTGTCACTTCCTCGCTAGTGTAATTTTGTAAAGGGTAGAGGGACGTAATAGCAGTAGTCTCCTGTACAAAATCCGTCTTTCCCCTTTCGACGATTGTACTTAATCAATGGAGTAAAATGTCGTCTCTCTCCACTCTGGTGTATTTACATTACACGGTACTGTGCTTTACCGGTCGAAGGAAATTGTTCTGATTAAGCTCGACTTAACCGTGTAACCTCCCCCCTTCACACTTCACAAACGTGGCGAGAGAGGAGACATGGAACTCTGAAGACTCTTCTGAAGAACCCGTCTCGTTCCGATCTTCTGTTTTACGGGTTCCGACAGACAGAAACCGAGGAACTAGGGACAGACTCGTTCGTCGGTCTACACCAATTTTCTAGGTGTGTCTGCTCTTTAGTACGTGAGATAGTCGCGATCACCATTTCTTGGGTGGACTGTTATGTCCCCGGTATTCTCTGGGTCAAGCTAGAGACCCAGTCCTTCTAGGGAACTTCCCCCCGTACCATTGGGTGAGGTCATAAGATCGGACCTCTTAATGTACCTGTCTCCTCGGTCCGTCCGTTACCAGGTATCCGAACGACTCTTACCCTGTGTCGACTTTGCTGAATCGCGTCGTGTGTGGGAAGTGAGTCGAAACGGGAATTGGACGACACACTAAAACGGGTTCAAGGGAGTCAAGAGACGAAACAAAAGGAGCCGAAACTATACTTATAGTACCAGTAACATAGGAACCGGAAGGTGTGTCTCGTCTTCCGGGATGTAGTACCAGCACTTCTCGAACTTCCGTTCGGTATACCCAAACTTATGCCCAAATAACAAGTAACGACTTACGGAGCTCCGGTCAATAAATGGGAGGGGTGCAGAACTAAAGGAGTAGACTTTTTACCCTTATTATTATTATCATTAACGCCTCTTCAGGGACCATCAGGTCACGACTCTGAGACATGAGGGTGACATCCTTCGAGACCTAACTAGGGACCAGTCCCTCGATCTAGGGTGTAGGGTAACGATTCCCAAGTGTACGACTTTGATTTCATGGTGTCTTCTAGCTTCTAGGGCACTCGGAGTTGATTCTGGACCGTGTCAGTTTATTTCTTATAATTTTATGATGATGATGATGATTATTATTAACAAAGTATACCATAACGATCTTAACTTACTGAATTAGATGGAATTCGGGAGTGGTCTGAAAAACCACGTACGATTCGTGTAATTTTACTACCGGTATTAATAGTATCAGAAGAGGTTCGGAGATTAATCTCTTATTATTAATAGTACAAATACTGAGAAACATCAAAAGATATACTTGGTCAGTGTAAATTAGAAGTACTTTACAATAGGGTACGATGCAATATCCCTAGAAATCAGGGGTAAGTCTATTCCTTTGATTCTTAGTCTCCTCAAGTCTTTGAAAAGGGTCCGGCGCGTTTAACAATAACATACAATTACTGAACTAGTTTCGTGAGAAAGGGTACAAGAAAAAGATATCAAACATTTGACATCAGAAAACTATGCACATTTCACTAATGATAGTGCCTTTATTCTCAGTCCATAGAGATCCAAAGTAGTAAAAGACCACAGACATCCAACGAAAATGTATTTCAATTTTTACAAAATTCCGAAGGTTGATTTATTTCGTTTCCTATCCCAAAGGATTCACCGATTCTGTATGTAAACAAACGTGACTCTAATCTACTTTACACAATCTTACACTTCTCTTCTCCCTTCTATAATACTTCGAGGACTAAACGATTCCTCCTAATATGTAATTCCGTCATCCGAACGTCTCGTCTGACAACAGAAGTCACTCTTCAAGGGTGTACAGAAGTAAGAGGGGGAAATTGGATGGATCCCGACTAAGAACACCTGGGTCAAGACTCATAGACTATCCTTTTCGTTTCCTCATTGATGGGAACCCTTCTCCTAAATTACGTCCTCTTAATTTCTTCTCGGAAAGAGATTGGACCTCCCGGCAAACTTTCCTTCTCGTTCTCTTCGATCCACCCCGTCTACCCAAGACTGTAAGAAGAGAGGTTTGGTTTCGACCTTGACGAGACCTGTAGAGACCCATTATAAGTTCCGGTTTCGTGAAATAAGGTCAAGTAAGAATCCTGAGATCTTCCTCTTTTGGAGACCCCGACGGGGTGTACTGAGACGTCACCTCAGATTTCACAAGTCCTTCTCTCTACGTCTTCCCGCTCGGTCTTACGACTGAGGACTCGAGCCGTCTATTACTTGGGGCATGCCCAACCCTCCTCTTCCTTACTAACGACCTGACCTTCGTCCCTTACTGTCTCTGAGCCCTCAGACGTCGGTCACCTTTGGTTCCTGTCTCGTTGGTCCAAAATCATACTCGACTCCCTCTCTGGTCTGATGCTGAGTGTGTTGAGTGTCCCTGTCCTCCCGGTCGTCTCGGTCCTCCAGTTCTCAGTACCGGGGTCTCTGGTTTTGTCCGTTCCCTACGAGGCGGATTGTCAAGACCGAGGGGAACGGAAGGATTTTCTAAGAGTCTGTCCGGAGGGGTTACGGAGACCTGAACTGTGACTCCCTCCTGGTTCTCCCCTCTTGGCACTAGGGTCACCTTGTAATAATGATCAAAAAATTGGTCTCTGTGACCCATGGTGGAATTCTTCTCGAATTTAATAACTCAGACCTACTTAAATTTGTCTTAACCCGTAAATGAAAGTGAATCTAACCTAAAAGGGAGGGTTGGTAGTATCTTCTCAAACTCCCCTTTGGGTCTAGTCCGAATCTTTTGTTATTTCATACAAGACAGACATGTGTACTCAAAACCTCATTCAATTTAACCGGTGTTCGCATACATACACAGTACTATAGATTAAAATATATCGAGAAATATCAAAATTTCGCGGAATACATAGTTACTGTAACTTAAGACACTGAAACTGCCCCGTACTCAATAAAAGGGTAATATGACTGATTCTTTGACTCCTAATCTCTTCCGTTTAATAGAAGGGTCCTAATGTCGACATTTAGTGTTCCTTCCTAAACTAAAATAAAAGAATCAGACTTTGGTCGTAAAGGGAGGGATATAGTAAACGACTTTATGTATATACATAATATATACATATATATATATATATATCGCGGTTCGTAATACAAAGTACTCACCAATGTAAAATTTCTTATTTTATTTTTAAGTGAGTCCGATACACATTCCCCTTTTAGGTAAGTCTTACAAACAAATTCTGAGACGTTATGGTCACCAAAATTTTACTCCTTTTGCATCCTCGTTAAATATTATTTATATGAAACCATGAAGTATCGGAAGATACTGGACAAGAGATGGATACATAGATAAAGATAGGAGGAAACGGATCTTTGGGGAGAGGAACTTCTACGAGGGGATGTAGATCCCTTTAAAGGATTAGGTCATAAAGGGTTTCGGACAGCACATCTTATAATCGAGGGACCCTACATTTATTCATATTGTCCCTTTTACTAAAAATTACCGTTCTATTCAAACCTTCCGTGACCAGATTGTTTAATTTATCTACAGAAATAAGTGTTAAAAGGAGACTTGGAAACTACACTATTCATTCCAAATACTGAGGATCTCTCTCTTTTTTACACAACGTAAAGGATGGAATAAACTGGTACCTTGGTAAAAACAGTCATCAGAGGACATAGTAGACACAAGAAATTTTGTGTACAATCGTGACGGTGGAATTAGTTATTAAGACTACCTACCCTCTCCCATTCCGATACTATACCCAGTAAGGTAACTGGTAATCCCAACTAAATCGACTGACCTACCTACCTACCAATGTTGGACCACGATGTACGAGGTCGTTTGTCGTATCAGAAGGACACTCCTGGTAATAATCCAATTCACGGACACCAGGGGATTCTAGGGCTAAAGACGAACTCGTGATGAACGGTATTAAGTCTATAGATACCGGTACTCAGTACGACCCTCTTTTGGTCCAGATCCACTCTTGGCACGACATCTTTAATTAAAATAAGTAGTTTAGTTAATCCTGAAAACTCGTGGACCATCCTCGGTCTATGACACGACACACGATCTCTACGTCTCTATTTATTTCGTATCAGTGATAAGAGGTCCCTGAATGTCAGACCCTCCTCTCTCTCCTAACCTTTTACTGTGTACGTCTCTGATTTTATCATTGAGTTATACCACAATATATGTTGTATATACGAGTCTATGTCACCTTCGTATACCTTTCCTTACGGGACCAGATGGGTTTTCCCAGTCCCTTCCGAAACGTCTCTTTTATCACCGTTCCGACGTCGAATCTCTTACTATCACCAAAACGGACCACTTTTACATCTCATAGGACTCTTCTCTCTTCTCGTACGTGAGGTCATCTCTCCAGACTTTTTTGTGCCGTGACAGTCTTTTGTTCTTCACCATGTTGTACCTATTTTATGTCTTTGACTTCTTATGTAACCTCATCGACCACGGTCCCTCTGTCTCTCTTCGGTCTAGTAATACCCGGACCACGGGTACATTCCTCAAACCTGAAATGGGACAACCATTACTCCTAGACAGACGATGAAAGGATCTGTCAAAACTAGAGGAAGAAGAAACGATTACAATTGTTTTTTTCAACCTAACACGCTCATTGTTGTTCGTCGGTTTTTAGGGTCCAAGGACCCCTACTCTCTTCGATCCTAAATCAGGTAGGTTCCCCTCGGTAGAATGAAAACCTTATGTCATTGGCGAGAGAAAGTCCAGTCTCTATCCCAAATACTAATTCCCTCATAGATCGTGATACCTCGGTTCAGTCACTCCCCATAGCCCTGGGGTCGGGTGGTGGTTTTAACTCCGACCCGGGGTCAGAAGAGTTCCGTAGGTTTTGATTACTCCTGTGATTCTGTCTACGACTCAGGAGAGTTGTTCCGTTGTGAGATACCTAAGTCTTTACCTGACAACTAGTCCCTTGTACGTCTCCCGACTCACCGAGCAACGTCTCCGATGAAGGAGACCCCTGACTCGGAAGAACCACTAACGTAACACTAAGTGTAATAGAGTGACTTAGGAGTGTTAGAAGCTTCGACCAAAGTGATAGTAACGAAATATCTTTTCCTTAGACTCCAAAACTCCGAATCACTTTGAACATACTCATATGTATCCCTCAATCATCAGTCCGGTCCTGAATTAGGGATCAGAAGGGTTAAAGTTTCAGGTTGTGTTTAATCGGTTGTCAGATGTGACCGAAGGACAAGATTGAGGGACGGAGAGACGTCGGAACCAGTTACGACTGGTTTCCTGACCACATCGACTCTGAAGAACCTTTAAGGAGGTATAATTGTTACGTCATGGTCCCGTTTAATACCGGTGACACAAACGACCGGAACGGTGAGCTTCGGGTGAAAAGAGAAGAAGGTCCGGGAGATAAGTAGGCGTACAAGCAAGGAACACTTTACAATAGTCCAAGTTGTAAGTATACTATGGAAGAAACTCCTTGAGTCATGTAGTACTTTTTAAATAGAATAACTAGGGGTCGGTAAGGATACTCCGTCGTAAGTAAAGATCAGGGAATATAGGTTAAAAAGTTTCTTTCCAGGATCTCTGTTAAAAGGTGTTTGGACTCCTGAGGGTTTAGGACTAGATCTTTCATATAGGATACGTAAATAAAATAGACGGATGAACTTCGATACGTGGGAAAAGAGACGGAACCCCGACACTGGATCTGTTTACATAAATCTAGTCATCTCAACGAAGTGCTGAGGTAGTCGTTTAGGAGACTTTATGCGGAGTCCGGTCTACCACCTGGATTTTCGACTGAGATCCATTCTGAGAAGAGTGAACCTCGGACTCCAAGGGGTAGATACTTCAAATAGAAACACTAGATATTTTAGGATAAGTTGTGACGTTAAATATACGTAACATGTCTACTACTTTAACTTCTAGTCCTCGAATTACCAAGTCGATCCTTTAAGGGTTCGACCCTAAGACCGGTCAACCGTTGTATAATAGAAGTTTCTTTAGTTAACAGATTTTGATAAGTAACTCGTGACTAATACCCGTTTCCGTGACACGACCTTCGATTCTCATGTTTTCCTTTTTCTCTAACAGGGACGAGAGATCTGTTCATAGCTATAAAACCTCCTCTCTCTACGTTTTTCTTAAGGTTGTACAACACTCGCCTTATCGTCCCTTTTGTACTTTCTCCCAAAGGTTTTCGTCTCAACAATTGGGTCCACGGATTCTTTCGAATGTCGTTTCACCATGGAGTCGACCCCCTCCTCTCAACTGGATACTCAATTACTTTAACTGAGTACTGGTAAACGAAAATCCGTCGAAGATCTTTTTCTTTTAGATGGAAGTAAAAGTGACGTGACCTCAGATTTTTTAAAGTCGCTTATGGTAGAATCGTAGATGGATTACCTTCTCGACATTTCTCTATTATACTTACCTGTTTATCTCTTCCCGAAGTTCCTACATCCCTACAGACGGACCTTACGAACGGACGATAGATCGCTATTTATTCTATATTTTTATTTATGTGTGTAGACTGTTCTTGATTCCCTTTATTTTCCTTTTTATTAACTTTTATTGTCCTTGGACGGGCCACAGGTTCGACAGGTGTTTACACCACTCTAATATTACTAAAATTCTCTGTATTCGTTTGACTATTTCCTTATGGTTCTACTCTTCTCTCCTTCTGCTGTCATCCCTGTCTCCATTTTTTCGGCCAAAAGTTCAGGTAGAGCTCATTCAAACGTTTCCTGCCCCACCGGCCCGGTGGCTCTGAACGGGCCATATTAAATAACTGTTCCTTTTCATTTGTAAGTAAATGTTTTTAATTAAGAAACGGAGCCACTGACAATTGTCATCTCCAACCCTCTACTTACGGACTTCACTCGTATTTAAGGGAAGATCTCTTCTCTCGTATCGTGGACCTTCTTTATTTCCACTTAGGACTGTTCTCCTCCAACTAATTCTATCATTCACACGAGTCTCTAACTCTTTCATCAGTTCGGACCCACTACCTACCTCTCAGAAGTTGGTGTGTAGGATTCAACTCACAGACTCGTAGGTACCTCCTACCTCCCTCCCCTCTACTCCCTTCCTTCGGGTCCAGAGTACGTGTGTTACTCGACGAAGGGAGACCTACATGTCCTCCACCTCTTACTCATAAACAACTATTGTTTAACGACCCGTGACACCATCCACGAAATGTATATAACAGAGTAACTAAAGGGTAGTAGGGGACGTTCTATCCACAATAATATTCTTTTGACTCCCAGTCTCTCCAATTTAATGGACTGGTTCAAGAGTCTGGGTCCTAAACTTGAGATCCAACAGACTATTATTTTAGATATCCGAGAAAAGGGAAGTAAGGTTACCTTATCAGTATCGGAAAATGTAAAAGTATTACCTACACTGTACGGATCATCGACCATCCTCAAGTTTATTACTATCGTCCATTTTTATCTTGATCCTTATCGTTCTGATTCCCCCGTCCTATATACATTTGTATAGCATTCTGAATAGACGTTCCCGACAACACTCTTTGCTCCATTTTATTACGGTTTAAGGTAGTATCCCGGTCGTCGTATCCCCGTTAAGTCTTCGACCCCCAGAAAGAAACCATGAGTCACAGAATATAGTATTAAGAGACATACAAAAGTACAAAATTATTGGAGATTATCCGATATTCGGTGAACTTCCATCTCTAAATGGATTACTTAGAGACATAAAGAGTCTCCTGAAACATATTTTTCCTAAATGACTTACACCCGTTCACGTATTCTTACGTCTAGTCCTGATACATTATATTTTTACCGTATAAAGAGAAATGTTAATGAGAACAATATAAGTAAGAAGGATTGTCGAGTAGATGGTCTGATATTTATGTACGTATGTGTATACACACTGATCCCCGTAGCACATCACATGGTCCACGAAGTATATCTATGTGTTGACCAAATAACTTCTTGGGTTTGAACCACTCTATATTTTGTCTAAAAAAAAAGAAATACGTGACGAACGTCGTCCGAGTATTTTAGAGGGAAAGAGTAAGGAATATAACCCGTCTTAGGTATTAGAAGGTTAGTAAGAGACCATAATTTACAAGTAGGTTGTATGTTGCGGTCAGAGTATGACCTAAAGCACAGACGGGGAGGGGACACGACCGGCCTTGACACCGAGTCCCCAGTACCACCCTTTTCTCCGAACCCCAATCAAGACCCTAAGAAGAGGGAAAAAGAAATGTCACGATAGAGGAGACTACAAACCTCGGTCACCCCGTTTGTATTGAAAGAATAGTCGAGGACTATTAACAGGAAGGGACGACCAACGAAAATCGACTAAGGCACCCCTGAGTTATAGGGAGTAGTGGAAGACCTTCTGTGTATTGGTTTACGACCCATATATACCCCAAGAACTCTCCGGGGTCACGTCGTCTGTGTGTCGTGACAAACTGGAGACAGTGACGTGAGACATGGTCCAGTGTAGTTTCGGAAAACGAAACCCCTGGTGAACGGAGGACCATTAGTTCAGTCGAGTTCGGATGGGTTAAAGGTACTGGAAACTGGGTGTCCTGTAGGGAGTAGGAACGGTGTAGATTCGTCCCTTCAGTCCCCACTAAGTCTCAGTGACGGAGAAAGAGGGGTAGTTAAAAGGGGTCAAGAGAACAGAAAGAAGAGTGCACCCGTGTCTTCGTCGAGTCGGTCAGACGATATATCCATCGATAGATTTGTCCCTAACAACTAAAAGAGGGGACGTCCGGGGGTCGGACACTCCCTAGAAGAACAGTGCAGGGAACGGAACCCCCTTCGGTCCACCATCGGTCCGTCCACTTCCTGTTCGGAGACGGGGTTCAAGAGATGGAAGGGTTCAGGAGGTCACGGAGAAGGAGTCGTAGAGGAGACCCTAAAAAAAGGACGAAAAATATTTACTTCCTCTTATCTTCCATCATTATCAAGCTCGCTCCCTCTTCGTCGTGTCAGTCAAAACAACGAGGCACGTACCCCTACTAGGTCTCTCTACTATACCCCACCCTCCACCCTCCCCCGAAGTCCTAGCCCTTGAGTGCATGTGGGCACCGACTAAGTACAGTTACATACCGTTTTGGTTATGTCATAACATTTCGTTTTATTTCATTTTTATTTTTAATTTTTTTTTTCAAGATTCCCTCCACTGTCCGGTGTAAACAACAAAAAATTTTTATAAGTAAATAAACAATCAAATAATAATTAAAAAAATGAAGTGCCCAGAGACAACGAGGTTCGTCCGAAAGAGATCAACACTGCTCGTCCTCGATAAGAGATCGACGAGGTTCGTCCGAAAGAGATCAACGTTACTCGTCCCCGATAAGAGATCAACGTGACACGCCCGAGAAGTACCACCACCAAAGAGAACAACACCTTGTCCCGAGAGCCACTTGTCCGAAGTCATCAACGTCGTTCGTCCGAATTCACGAGTACCGTACACGTTGGAAGGTCCTGATCCCTAACTTGGTCACAAAAGACGCAATGTTCCTCCTAAGAATTGGTGGCCTGGTGATCCCTTCGGGGATCGGAGTAAATAACTACCACCGAAAATCTATCTCTAAGACAACAGAATCGGGACCCAGGATCAACGGTCAAGATTCCATTTTACTTCTTAGGGTTAGCTGTGGACAAATATGTATGAAAATTGTATGTGTACATATGAATAGTCCATTGCAAATAGTAAGAGGAAAGTCAATCCTTTTAGTCCGAGTCTCTACTTCGTTCAACAAGGTTTAATGTGTGTTAGTCACCGGCTTAACCGTAAGTTTGATCCAGACGGATTACGGTTCCAGGTAGGTATCATTGTTTCTCTACGAGAGGAATCTCTTCTTTTATCCCTTCCCTTTATCCCGTCTCTCTGTACCTACCCCTCTACGTCCTTTAGTACCTTCCTCGGTCTCTCTGTTCAAGAGACTACTCGACGAAGGTAAACTGCTCCCCAGGTGATCTGGAACCCCAGGTCATCGTTTCTCTGATACCATGAGGGGGATCGGTATCGACAATCTCCACCCGGATATTCCTGGGGTATAGGAGACTACGACAATAGACGTCCTGAGGGAAAATGGTCGCATCACCCTTTCGACAAGGGGAGGGTTCCATTACCCAGATTTCGGAGTTCCTCGGTTCCGTCTTGGGCACTCACCGGTAGTAACCGACTTACCTCTGATGGGTGTACTATTCGTAACCCCTGACTACACAAAATTCCCGTTTATCGGGTGTCGTTCTCTTGGAAAAGGTCCCTGACTCATGTCTTGGAGGAGGGGGACTATAGTCAAGTCCACCACCAAGAGGTTCATCCAAGAGGTTGACCGTTGGAGGCTAAGTGGACCGTTAAACAATCTTTACGTCAGACGGGGGAGGGTGAAGGGTCTGGAGTCCGTCTTAGTCTTGGAGGGACCCACTCCGTGTCATTACAAAGTTGTCCGAGAGGTCCACTAAGACAAAACAATTCAAAAGTCAGTCGAAATGACCTCATATTTAATGTCTCTCGTTAAACGGAATAATCTACATTTCGAACTTCTCAATATTATTGGTCCATACCTGTACGTCGACCGTGGTTTTAGTTGTGTGTCTTGTAAGAGTAGAGGAGTCTTTCGAGGGAGTATGAGGGAAGACCAGTCATGAGGGGGAATGGAGGTCAAGGACCGTTGACGACTAGGTCAAAGAGAGGGAGATCAGACGGAAAACATCTCATACCACGTTTCCTGAGTATGTCGTCCATCGGGAAGTACAGTCTGAAAAAAACGGAACCGTAGTATGAAAATTTTACTAGATACAACAACGTGCAACGTCACCAGGTGAGGAAAAATAATCCATCGAACGAGGAAAAACAACGACTGACCATAAAGGAACATACTTACATGGAATTTAAAAATGAAAATAATTAAAAAATTTCTTACGTTACTATAAATTATTAAAATAAATAAACACCGACACGACCCAGAAGTAACGACGGGACCCAAGAGAGATCGACACCGTTCACCCCCGATTAGAAATAACGCCACACACCCGAAAAATAACACCACCGAAGAGAACGACGCCTGGTGTCCGAGATCGCGTGCACCTGAAGTCATCGACTGCGTTCACCCGAGTTATGAACCCCAAGGGTCCGTGATGTCGTGTCCGTGTCATCAACACCACGGTCCGAATCGACGAGGTACCGTGCACCCTAGAAGGACCTAGTCTCTAGTTTGGGATAGAGGTCATCACCGTCCGTCTAAGAAATGGAGACTCGGTGGCTCCTTCGGGCATAAAAACAATAATAAAAAATTTATAAATAAATGAATAAATAAAAACCGACACAACCCAGAAACGACACCGTACGTCCTAGAAGTGACGTCACACACTCGAAGAGAGATCAATACCGCGTGCCCGAGGTCTCACACACCCGAGTCATTAATGTCTGACACGGGGCACCCTAGGACCAAGGGGTTGGTCCCTAGCTTGGGGGTACACGACGAAACCTTCCGTCTCAGAATTAGTGACCTAGTGGTCCCTTCAGGGATAAAAAAAATGAGTACGGAGTTCAATACCTGTGAACACAACAAAAGTCAAACCCTGAAGACACTTATTTCGTTGATTTTTATAAACTCTTGTTCAGAAACACACTTGTATACAAAAGTAAAGGAAACCCATTTATGGATCCTCATCCTGCCGACGTAGTATAGTGGTCCATTCATATATAAATGAAAATATTCTTTGACGATTTGACACAGGGTTTCACTGACATTGTAAAAGAATGGTGGTCATTATATAATTATGCAAGTGACATAAGAGAGGTAGTGACCCATAATGATGGACAAATAAAACAACAACAACAATTGTATCGCTAAGATTATCCACAAGAACACCATAGATTAATACCAAATTAAAAATAAAGGGATCACTGTTTACTACAACTCTTAGAAAAGTATACGAATAAACGGTAAGTGGAGAGAAGAAACTATTTCACAGATAAATTTAGAGAAGTGTATAAATTTTAACACAACAGGAGAAAAAAATCACTCAACATTCTTCAGAAACGTATAAGGTCTATTTCAGAAAATTGTCTATACACAAAACGTTTATAAAAGAGGGTGAGACACCAAGAAAATATTAGGATTCTTAAAAAAACCTTCTCGACTTCAAAATTAAAACTACTTCAAGTTATTTTAGTTAAAAAAAAGAAAATACCAAATACGAAAAAACATACGACATATTCGTAAAACGAAGGAATTGTGTTCTAATGTTTCTAAAAGAGGACACAGAAAAGGATCTTTAAAATGTTCAGATCTAAAAATCAAATCCGAACACTAAGTAAAACTTAATTAAAAACATATACCTCACTCAAAAAAAGGAAACGTACACCTGCAGATTAACAAAGTCGTGATAAACGACTTTTCTTATAGGAGATAGGTAATTTAATAGTAACGTGGAACAGTTTTTTAGTTAACTGATGCATACACGTTCGGATAACAACCTGAGAGATGAGACATGGTAACTACATAAACAGATAGGAATATCGTTATGGTGGGAGGATACTAATTACATCAAAATGTCATTCAGAATTTTAGTCTATCAGCATTCAGGATGTTAAAACAAGAAAAAAGGAGTTTTGTCAAAATCGGTAAAATCTAGAAATATAAAAGCACATTAAAAATATTAATCGGACATTTAAAGAAAAAAGTTCACGGAACATCCTAAAACTAACTTTAACGTAACTTAGATATCTAGTTAAACTCCTATTAACAATACAATCATTACGACTCAAAAGGGTGAGTGAGTGTATCAAATAGAAAGGTAAACGAATTCAGAAAAGATTTAATAGAGTAATTAAGAAAAATACTATCATCGTATTTTAGACGACGATTTTAAAATGACATAAAACAATCTAAATAGGGAATCATAAAGTACAAAAAAATAGTTACGGTAACACCTTGTAACCACGACCACCAAATCAGTGATTCAGTACAGGATGGGAACGCTGGGGTGCCTGTCATCCGACGGTCTAAGGAGACAGGTACCCTAAGAAGTCCGTTCTTATGACTTCACCCAACGGTATTGTAATCCATAACTTTTTTTGATCATTACCATAAACTAGATGGTGTGAAAGAGGTCTGAGTTCAGTGCGGGATACGACCAATTCCGTCCCCGAAACGATAGTCTGTTTTCATACAGATTTGGGTCTTAGTGATCAAACTTCTTCATCGTACCATGCCACAACCCTCTCCGGTCTAAGATCTCCGTCTGACTCAAACTTCGGAGTAAGACGGAGAATGATCGAAGTATTTGGATGTATGAGGTCCCAAGTCGAAATAGTAGACATTTACCCATATTATTATTATTTGGATAAAGTATCTTAATAAATAATTTTCTTAATTTACTACAGTTCGTTACAGTTCGTATCTCAATATTGGGTTTTGTATAATCGAAGAAATATAGAAGGACCCACTGGAAACCGTTCGATCAAAGTCATTCGGAGGTGGAGGAGTAAATATTTAATCCCTATTAGTATCATAGTTATCTTAACACAACTCCTAATTTAATTTTCTTTTGTCCCTTTCGTGTCTCATGTCACTGACCGTGTATTCGGGAATATTTATCGATAATAATTATCATCGATAATCAAAATAATTATGATCGATAAATATCACAGATATAATCATGTTCACAGACTGTATAACTGTAATTTGCTTGCTTATAAATTTTTTATTTTATGGAAGACTTGTTACTTATAATCGGAATGGCTTTTCAAACGTCCCCTTTAATTTTTCAACATCTACATCGACGATCTTGTAAATCTACCACGTGTCTAGCTGAATAACTTTTGACCAGTAAAGGTTGGTAAGCACGATTTACCAAAATAAACTAACAGGCCCCTCGATGGGGAGGGGGATGTAACAAAGATTTGAGTAACGTCTACCACCACTCCGACGTTTGATTTTAGTTAGATAAATAACATTACTGAGGATCAATGTATGTGGGTTAATGGTGACAGTAATTCTTTCGACATCGACGGCTATAACTTATCGTTACACTGTAATCCGTAAGTTACACATATCGAGGTTTCGTACTGGAAGAATGGTTCCTTCTAATTTTTCGTGGGTTCTATTATGGACAATAGGGATTGAGAAAAGGATAAGAAAAAAATTTTTTTTCTTTTTGTCTTTTGAAACGGTTGAATGATTACAATCTACTCTCCGTCGATTCACCAGGATCTTTTAGACTCATGATTAACTCTTTAGCCCAATACCGTACGAGAATCGTATTTACCATGGTATTAGAGATCCCTTTAATCGGTCAAAATAAGACATTCGCACATAACTAACTCACACAGACGTGTCTGGATCCGCGAGTCCTACTATATCCTTTAGTATTTTGTCACTATATATTGTCCCTTCTGACCCAGTTCTAAATTCGGTGTCCAAACTTACAGATCGAGACGTTATTCTAAATATTTCGCCACACAGAAACCGGTTCAGTAGACGGGAGAGAAAAGTACGAGAAGTAGACATTTTATACTCTGGTCATATTACTCCAACTAATCTTGAATCACTAAGTCTAAAATAAGAGACTAAAATTTTACGTAAGAGATGAAAGTTCGAGGAATGTAAGATTAGTCTTCTTTTTATTAGATGAGTATTTCTATTTTTTAATTGGATTTATGATAATTATAAACTGATGATCACTCTGATTATTGGAGCTTCCATCATTTTTCGGATGTAATATCCTCTATACTTACTTTAATTGTAACTTTTACAAAAGAATAAACGTTTTATCCAAATTAATATTAACGAAACATCTTAAACACTCAATTATAAAAAGTTTGAGGACCTTATAACTTTCATAGAATTTTCAATCAACCAAAGGAGAGTCTAGACAAGAGATAAATGTGGGGAGTCTTAAACATAGAACTGTATTATTACTTTTGACACGGTAATTCTGGAAACCTAGTATTTAGACGGAGTCCTCACATTTCTAGGTTTAGAAGTTTCCTGGTTTATTAGACAATAAAAATTATTTTTTAAAACAGGTTAAATTAGTCGTGGTTTTGTAGATGACCATGAAAAAGAGAAAAGAAAATTGGTCTAGATTTCTGAGTGGAACTATCGACAGGATATAATACATGTTAGTCCATTTTTAGTATAACTGGACACAAATTTTGAGTAGAGACGACAAATGTGTTGACATACTAAATCCGTTTGACTAATAAAAGATCTCTGAGTGAAAGAGGGAGACATTTTACTTTTACAGGAGTGATGTATCCCAAACCAAAAAAAAAAGTCCAAATTTTTCTCTAGTTCGTACAGATTTCGGGAATTGTCTTGTTACCCGTATTTTATTCACAGAAGTTTATGTCGGAAAATAATCTATACGAAGTATGGGGTCACTTCATACCTCAAGAAAGTAGTATAAAGTACGGTAACCGATAGCATGACCTAAGAAGTTTAACGAATACACCTTCATCGGATTTATGTCGTGGAACAAAATTAAGACTAGTATATTTTACCAATATTAATATAATATCTTTTAATAAGTCGATATTGTTATTAGAATATCGTGCTCCAACACAAAATTCAGTTAATTTTTTATTAATCCGTCGTTTTTACATTTATAACACACTTTGTAAATACTTTATACGTATCTTGTTTTCTACCCGTCCTCACATCTTCCAATTTTCACCTACCATCACCCCTATACCATTAAAAAGTAAAAAGATAAAAAGTTTTATACCCCTTTAAAAATATGGAAAGCTTTGTGCCTAAAAAAAGGAAAAATATGAAACTTCAAAAGTTTGAAAAGACAAAAAAATTTGTTACTTATATATATACATATATACACACACACACACATATGCATATATATCTATATAAGTATAGAACTACTTCCACTTTCTCCTCTCACTTTTTTGACCGAATTTTGAGTTGTAAGTTTTTTGATTCTAGTACCGTAGGTCAGGATAGTGAAGTACCGTTTATCTACCCCTTTTTTACATCTTTGTCACAGTCTAAAGTGAAAGCACCCTAGGTTTTAGATACTCCTGTCACTGACGTTGGTACTTTAATTTTCTTCGAACGAGGAACCTTCTTATCGATACTGTTTGAACCTGTCACATAATTTTTCGTTTCTGAAGTGAAACGGTTGTGTCCAGACAGATCAGTTTCGATACCAAAAAGGTCATCAGTACATACCTACACTCTCAACCTGGTATTTCTTCCGATTCGTGACTTCTTAACTACGAAAACTTGACAACACGACCTCTACTGAGAACTCTCAGGGAACCTGACGTTCCTCGAGGTTGGTAAGGTAGGATTTCCTTTAGTTGGGACTTATAAGTAACCTTCCTGACTATAACTTCGATTTCGAGGTTATGAAACCGGTGAACTACCCTTCTCGACTGAGTGACCTTTTCTAGGACTACGACCCTTTTTAACTCCAGTTCTCCTCTTCCCCTACTGTCTCCTACTCTGTCAACATACCGTAGTCACTGAGTTGTATGTACTCAGACTTGTTTGAGTCCCTCTATCACTACGTGTCTCTTCGGACCACACGACGTCAGGTACCCCAGTGTTTCTCAGTTTGTACTGAATCTTTGACTTTTTGTCGTTACATACATGACACACATTTATATATATATATATACTTTCATTTTCAGTGAGTCATCATAGACTGACAAACACTGGGGTACCTGACATATCAGGTACCTTAAGAGGTCCGGTCTTATGACGTCCCCCCATCGACGAAGGAAGAGGTCCCCTAGAAGGGTTGGGTCCCTAGTTTGGACAGACGGTGTAACGTCCACCTAAGAAAGGGTTGACTCGGTACTCTTTTCGAGAAATTACTACTTTTGAGGTCTACAAGTCTCAGGGATACTAAGGTTAAAACCAAGAACATCATCCAGTGAAGCAAATTTCGGTACCAAAGGGTGGTACTGGAGGTTTCTTAATAAATCGAGGCGGGTAAGGAGTTCGATCGTAGGTAAATTAATCAACATTGATATCGAATTTTGTAGTAAAAAGATAGAGTCCTAATCGGAAGTCATTCATCATACCTCTTTAGTCTTTACAGTCCACTTTTTAGCACTTTGTAAAACCGGTCTCATCGTACATCTACCACATATGAAAGATAACATAGTGTAGTCTCTGAGTCTGACAGTCAAACAGAGGACGAACCTCTACCATTTACACTCGAAAACGCATCCAACACTGGTGGTCTAGAGAAGGAACATTTCCAGGTAAAAAAAAGGGGAAACATTAAACAAATCACACACCTTACTATGAAACTCTGACACACTTAAAGGACAAGGAGGTCACGAACGTTGTAGGGGAGTACTAGGAACCGACTTAACCAGTAATACAACCTGGGTAGAGAAACTAGTGAAAAGAAAAAAATAATAACTTCTTATCAACAACATGATATGATACATGTAATAAAAACATGTTATATCACTAAGTGTTATAAATTTCTAATATAAGGTAATATCAATGATATTTTGTGATCAATATAAGAGACACAAGATGTTATATAGTCTGGAGAGAAGAACTACTCTCCATCACGTGTCAAGGGTGTCTATTTGATCTCTCACTTCCACAGCCCCCTTTGACAGAGACCCATCTTTCAAAAGTCTGAATTGTAGATAAAAATTGGGTGACTTCTAAAAGGAGAAGAGACGAGCCATTACCCCTGTGTCAGTACCACTGAACCGACCACAGACCGAAGGGTTGTACTAAAACTCTAAGTCCGTAAGTCCTTTTCCAAATAAAAACAAAAAGTTTACGTACCATATACATAGATGAGTTATGTAAAAAGTTAAATTTAAAATAGTCAGTTTAAAATTTTAATATCGCGAATTCTTAAAAAATTTTCTTTACCTTACTAAAACTTTTTGGTCTTTAGTATAAAATAGTGGTAAGGGGACGAATGCTTTTGTTTGTCAATGCTGAAGAGACTGTCGAAAAGTATGATGAACTTTATTGGGCATCGAAACCGGACGTTCCAGGGACACGTAAGTAGGGGTGGAGGGACAGAGAGGTTCGAATAGAGCACGGCGACTAGGGAAGAAGGTAAAACGAGGACAGTGTGACTGTAATGTCAAAGACACTATTTACACGAGTAAGAGTAGAGTCTCGAAAACGTCAACGACTCTGGAGATGTACGAAACGGTGAGAGAGAGAGATCAGAACCGAGGAAGAACAAGTCCAGAATTGAGTCAACAAACGAGGAGTGTCTCCTGAACGGACTACTGAGACACATCTTCATGAGAGGAGTCAGTGAGAGACTAGTGTAGTGAGAAAAGAAAGGAGGTATTCTAAAAAGTAATCGATTTTATGGAAGAAATAAATAAACAAGGGTATAAAAAAGAATAGTCTTCCCTTTGACTTACATCCGTCCCCGAGAAGACCAGAAATAAAGACTAAGAGGTAATCGACCTCCCATAATGATCTTCTTTCCTTCCGTCCTTTTCCCCCTCTTTCCCTCTCTCCCTCCTTCCCTCCTAGTTTCCTCCATTTTCTCCCTCCCCGCTCATACTAGAAAAGTAACTTTCTATGTTTTTGATATTTCGATTTTCTTGTTCCATAAAACTTCAAACGTTGTATATATGTTGATTTTGCATACTGTTGTTATAATGTTGTCAATCTTCCCCCTTGACCTTCATATGATAAGATTATAAGAATGTAATATACACTTTACCATATGATAATAGACTTCAATCTGATATTACTCAATTTCTGCATATAACATTTGGATCTCGTAGTGGTTTTACTTATTTATTTATACAGTGGTTTATTTGTGACTTTTTATAATGATTATTCCGTTAGTCAAGTTAAGTCAAGTCAGCGAGTCAGAAACGCTGGGGTACTTAGTGTCGTGTGGTCCGGGGAGACAGGTAGTGGTTGAGGGCCTCAAGCGAGTTTGAGTTCAGGCAGCTCAGCCACTACGGTAGGTCGGTAGAGTAGGAGACAACAGGGGAAGAGGAGGACGGGGGTTAGGGAGGGTCGTAGTCCCAGAAAAGGTTACTCAGTTGAGAAGTGTACTCCACCGGTTTCATAACCTCAAAGTCGAAATCGTAGTAAGGAAGGTTTCTTNAACGCTGGGGTACTTAGTGTCGTCTGGTCCGGGGAGACAGGTAGTGGTTGAGGGCCTCAAGCGAGTTTGAGTTCAGGCAGCTCAGTCACTACGGTAGGTCGGTAGAGTAGGAGAACAGGGGAAGAGGAGGACGGGAGTTAGGGAGGGTCGTAGTCCCAGAAAAGGTTACTCAGTTGAGAAGTGTACTCCACCGGTTTCATAACCTCAAAGTCGAAATCGTAGTAAGGAAGGTTTCTTGTGGGTCCCGACTAGAGGAAATCTTACCGTTATCGTCTCTATTTTACGTTTCAACGAATTGGTTGTCCCCTTTCCTCTTTTTTCACCTTGTTTCTTGGTTACTTCTTGGTTATCGTACTGTTGTCTGATTTTAGGGTAGTACAACTATTGATGTAATTTATATTGGTCATATTTGTACGTACACTTTTCCGTCTCATATAGTGTCACCCAATTTTTGTTTTGGATCGATGTACGACAGATATTCTTTGGATAACAGTTATATTTCTGTGTTTATCGAATTGTCATTTTCTAACCTGATGTATCCAGTATTGTTTTCATCTTTTCGACATAATTATAATCTGTTTCATCCGAAACCCTGTTCTTCATAATGGTATCTATTTTGAAGTATTACTATTTTCCTAGTTCTTATATGTTCTTAGGATTTACATATCAATAGATTATTGTCGAAGTTTTATGTACTTCGTTTTTTACTTACTTTTGACTCTCCTTATTAATTGTCCTACCGTCAACTTAAACTTTTAATGTCACGAAGAGAGAGTCATTGACTATTTTGTTTATGTTTGTGTGTGTGTTTCAGTCATTGTTATATCTGCAAAACTACTTCTGATTATTGATTAAACTTTATTAACTGTAAAAGATTTTGAGATATGGGTTACTGTTATCTTGTGTACAAGAAAGGTCCACGAGTACCTGTAAGTGGTTCTATTCGTTATAATTGTTATTATGTTTGTTATAAGACTGGGTATTTTACTCAAAGACATAGAAGATTAGTGTTGTCTTAATCTAATTTTGGTTAGAAATTAACATCTTACAGGATTTATTAAGTACCTAGTTCTTCTTTATTATTTACTGTAATTTTTTTAGATCTCAAATAAAAACATATACCACAATCTCTTACAAGATTAAATAAAGTGCACATCGAGAGGTCAAAAGAATAATGACCAATAACTTCTCAGACAGAAAAGAGTCAATATATAGGAACGGAGGAAACTGTATCTAATTAGCTGGTATTCATACGTTCATACAAAGGCCCGAGAGATAAGACAGGGTAACTAGACACACAGACAAAATACGGTCATGGAGTGAGAAACCTAATGACATAAAAAAAAAAAAATCGTTTTTCATATATAACATGTCATGTCCCTTTATTTATATTGGTAATAAAATATTATTGAAATTTACCTTATATTTTATATTTTCGTAACGTAACGATACGATATATGGACTTTTATTAAATTATAACATTTAGTTGATTTACAGTTTTTCATACCGAAATTATTTGGAGATTAATTTGATTAATTCTCTTTTCTCCTCTTTGAGTTTAAGGTACAATTAGTCGTTTCTTCGTCGTGGTGTTATCTACGATATATATATATTTCACAATTATTCCGTTATAATACCTATCGAAATACAGTTATCTGAGTTTTTACAACTATGTATCCGTTTAAAGAACATTATATTTTTAATCGTATTAAATATCTTCTTTTTACCTTTGAGTGTATCGGGTTATATATAATGTCTTTAATTTATATATTATTTGAAAGAACGTCTCTTTTGGGGTCTAGGTCTATTGGAGTGATCTTTTAAGATAGATTGAAAATTCCTTCTATTATAGTGAGGATGTGTTTTAGAAGGACTTAAATCTCCTCTAGTCGGAATACGACTATGGTTTAGTATTTTTTGTCATTAATATGGTATACCAAGTCACCCCAAATAGAGGTGTTGTGTTTTAACCAAATAGTAAACTTTCAATCAGTTACTTTAAGTACTATGTTTATCTTATTTCTTCTTTTGGTATATGAGTAGAGATATATGTCGTTTCTTTGTAATTCGTCTAGATTGTGGGTAAGTATATTCTGGAGGGTCGTTTGATCGTTCTCTTCTCTTGTATGAGTTCGATCATTTCCCGTAAATACTTTTTGGTGTTGACTACAGAACGAACTGCCACTTTCGGACCTGTATACGGGATTCTGGTCTCAGCGAAAGTAGTGATGATAAGTTGTGACTTGGCTTTCACGATCAATCAATTTTTCACGATCGATCATTCTTTTTATTTTCTGTTCTCTGACCTTTTTTCTTCATTTTGGTAATTACAGGTATCTACATATTTTAGACGTTTCGTTAGACGTTTTTTTGATGATATTGATACTCCAATCAAATCGTTCTAACGTCCTATTTTTGAATTATATGTCTTTGATTAACATAAAGGTATATAACCGTTATTTGTTCCTGTACTAAAAATTATGGTATCTTTATTCAAATTGATGTTTGGAAGGTCCGGATACGTCTCTTTTGACGTTTTGCAACGACTCTCTTGTAGATCTTATGAGTTTGTTTACTTCTCTAAATGGTACAAAGACCTAATCTTTTAGCTATAAAAATTATATAGGTAAGAAGGATTTGACTGAGTAACTAATTCACGTTAGGATTAATTTTAGTGCTGGTCGAAAAAGGGGAGTTTTAACTGTTCTGATAAGATTTTAACTATTTTTTAACTCTTTCCGTAGTATCGGTTTTGTCGGAACCTCTTCTACGTGTTTTATCCTCCTAAATGTTATAAAATAAAGTTCTGTTGTGTCTTATCTCAACTACATTCGTATAGTAAGTCACTTGTCTTGTCTCTACGATCTTTATCTAGGCGTATATACGCCAGTTAGATAAAAGTTGTCTTAACGATTTTGTTAAGTTAGTTCCATTTCCGACAGGAAAAATGGTTTGTCACCGTCTTATTGACTTATAAGTATACCTCTGTTTTCATAAACTAGGAGTGGAGTACGACGAGTAATTTTAGTCAACTTTACCTATTATCGGGGTTTACCTTTCCGACTTTGAGATTTTGAAGACCTCCTTTTGAAGATCCTCTTTTTTTACAAGTATTTGAATATCATTTATAAAAATCCTGTGTGTCTCGCATTCTGTATTTTTCTTTTTGTCCGTTTAAAATTAAGTGGTGTTAAGTTTAGAAAACGAGAACTTTCAGTGAAAGTTCTTTTATTTTCGGTTAGGTATCTAACCCTCTTTTATAAACATCTTATATACGGTATGTTTATCGATCGTAGGTCTTACACACATAAACATACTTCATACTTGTTTGGATTGTTATAACAATAAACCCCTGTGGATAAAATACGGACCGTAAGACATACACACATATCTCCCCGTACACATAACATATATGTTGAGTTATTGTTTCTCTATTTGTTAAGTTACCTTTTTACCCGTTTTCTAAACTTATAAACGAAGTGTCTTCTTCTGTATGTTAACCGGTTAGTCATGTAGTCCTCTATGACATAATCAAAGGATCTCGAAAAGGTTCACAGAACGTGACCTATAATAAAGACAATTTTGTTATATTTAAAAAGAAAGTGTTCGGACGTTGGTCTTCAGACATTTTAGTTCCTGCACAATCTCGATACGAGGAATACTTCTGAGATCCCTTCCTAGACAAGGTGCTGAGAGGGTCGAAGACAACCAACGATCGTCAGGAAACTCAAGACTCCAGATATCTATGTAGTAAAGACGGAGAGAGAAGTGTACCGTAAGAGGAGACAAACACGCACACAGATAACCGTACTGGAAGAAGATTCCTGTGGTCGGCAACTTAAATCCTGGGTGATATTTGGTCACACTAAAGTAGAATGGAACTAATGTAGACGTTTCTGGGATGATGACTTATTCCAGTACAAGTGTTTATAATCCCCATTCCTGTAGTTATGTAGAAAGATTCCCTGTGTTAAGTTAGGTGCTGTCTAAGGATTGTAGTAGTCCCTTGACGTGTAATTTTGATATTACTCTCACGGATGATGTTCCCGACTTTAAAAAGGAGGTTTAGACTGTGGTGATTCACAACTGTTGTTATGTCTCGTATATCTTAAGAGTGTGTTTTAACCACCGACCATTTTACCGTATCTGTGAAACCTCTTGTTAGTTAAAGTACATTTAAATTTACATAATAGTGGGATCCAGACCTTTAAGGTCCCGATCTATAAATGAATTTTATTTACTTTTGTATATTAGTATGTTCAGGTGTCTCAGCATATTTTGTATCTCAGGTATGTGTGTTTACAGGTATTGTCGAAATAAATGTTATTGGGGTTTGACTTTTGTTGGGATTACAGCAAATTGTCCACTTACTTATTCGTTTAACACTGTTCAGGTATGTTACCTTATCGTAGGATTTTTCTTGATTTCGTACCTATATACATTACTAAACCTACGTAGAGTCTTAATTATACCACTTACGTTCTGTAGTTTCCGGTTTGTGATGTATGTCACACTAATATAAATATACTTAAAGATATTACTGTCTTTAGTTTGGTCATTAAATGAGCTTACCTTCAATCTCTTTCCTCTGATTGGCTTTTCGTAGTATTTCTTTTAAACCCCTACTATAGTTATAGGACATAGAACTACTACCACCATCACAAATGTAAACGATTTTGAATTACTCATATTAATTTATCTAAGTAAAATAAAGTACATGTAAACGTAGTTATCTAGACCCAAAAAACAAAAAAAAAAAAACCTATATCCGTCGACAATAATCTCACTCTGAAGAGACCCTATTGATCAGAAGAGATTAAGTGTAAATTCGGTCCGTCTAATTGTGTAAGTGTAAATCAATACTATTGATTTATTTTCTTGTGGGTGATGATTGGATATGGGTGGGACGGTATGTCTCATTGACTTCAAGAAAGGACAATCCTCTAAAATTCTGTATCACAATTATAAACATAAATACAAATAAGTCACCAACGATTAATAAGATAAAGTGTCTACACCTGTTAATGTAGTAAAAAACTTAAAACGACCAGAACATTGAAAATATTTAATGATCGAGAATTATATTTGAACTAACACCCATCATCTTTCTCGAAGTTCGGATTAGTCGGACACCAACTCTAAGACTGAAACGGTAAACTGTCGACACGAGGAAAGTAAGGGGTGTAAGCAGGTACTTCATATAGAGTCCCCTAAATACGGTCCATAAAGGTTCATATAGAACCTATATATATGAACCTATATAAGATTCATATAGAGTCCCCTTTATACGGTCCATAAAGGGGTCCGTATCCCTTGAGGAGAACTGGAGAGTCTCGAATGTCAGGGTTCGAAGTGGAATGAATGGGAGAGATTTAAAGATTTGAACCGACAAAACGTCCACCCCAACATTATGGCAGAAGTACCCCTCCAACATTCCCAATTCACTCTAGTGGTGGTTAGATGAGTCAGACGTACTCCGTACTCACACGGGGGAGGACGATACGGGTAGAAATACACAAAGGTCGAGGGAATAGATGGGAGAGGAGTAGAAGATAGTACAGTATTGAAAAAGGATAGGTAGGAGAGAAAAGGGTAGTACTTAGACTACAGAGGGAGACATGACACAAAGTCAAGTCAAGTCAAGTCAAGTCAGTGAGTCAGTACAGGCTGAGAAACGCTGGGGTACTTAGCGTCGTGTGGTCCGGAGGGACAGGTAGTGGTCGAGGGCCTCAAGTGAGTCTGAGTGCAGGTAACTCAGTCAGTACGGTAGGTTGGTAAAGTAGGAGACAGCAGGGGAAGAGGAGGATGGGGGTTAGGGAGGGTCGTAGAAAAGGTTACTCAGATGAGAAACGTACTCCATCGGTTTCATGATCTCAAAGTCGAAATCGTAGTAAGGAAGGTTTCTTGTGGGTCCCGACTGAGGAAGTCTTACCTGACGAATCCAGAGGAACGTCAGGTTCCCTGAGAGTTCTCAGAAGAGGTTGTGGTGTCAAGTTTGCGTAGTTAAGAAACCGCGAGTCGGAAGAAGTGTCATGACACAAATTGTCTGGTGTTTACGACGACGAACAAAGAAAGGAGTCGATTTTTTCCAATAAACGTGAAGACTCACGTAGGTAAATAGAGAAAAGGGTAAAGTCGAGAAAATAACCATTTGAATTCAACCTACCATAAATTTTTTGTCAAGGACCCGACTAAAAGTCCGATGGGTTTTAGTTTACCTCATACTAAAAGAAGTTGTCATAGAGAAATATTAACATACCGTAGAATGGAAATCTTTCGGAAAAACATTGATAACCGAGTAAGTCACTAGAGTTGGTGGAACACGTCAGTTACTCCCCTACTCACATAGATGACATGTCTGAGTATATGGAACCGAATAAATCAATGTTTCCATAAATCTAGTCTCGACCTTACAAGTGGACGAACACAAAAGATAAACACAAATACATAAAGGGGTTTAACTAACTGAAGACCAACATACGATCTACAGTACACTACGACGGAATTCTTTAAGGAACAGACATACCCGTACGTAGGTCGTCGACCTCTCGTCATTAATACTATGTACAACTTCTATGTCATTATCGGGTACCTGGTCACTTGTCCTACTTCCTCCTTTCCTAGTCGGAACGATTGGGTCCTCTTTCCCATGATACTTAACGGTGCATTCGACTCTCAGCTCCGATCGATACCAAAGAGGTACTCTTACCATTTCCCTTTCCGGAAGGATTTTATAGGGTTTCGATGAGCGACTAACCCTAAAAAAAAAAAAAGAAAAAGAAAAACTATTTACCTCTTTTGTTCCTGAACAAAGGACCTCGGTAAAGAACCCGGTAAAAAGGTACTCCGGTTCCAGGGGCGAGTCCGACCTACCTTGGGTGCGTCTCTCCGTCACCCCTACCCTAAACACAAGTAGTCGTACGTAAAGAACTTGGACCGGTGGCCACTTGTTAGTTTAGAGGAGTGTTATAAGAATCCGAAGGAATACACAAACTAATCAAAAAGGGTCATCCCTTACTTTCTTTCCGTCGTCGTTAACTTTTTTGAACGAGAGATGTACTGGGTTCAAACCGAAGACCTCATTACAACTAGAAGTCTTGTCTGTCCTTTCAGTCTTAGTAAGGTCCAAAATTACCTGTCGGGTGATCACCTTCACGAACCAGGACCGTCACTTACCCCCACTTCCTTCGTCCTCTTGGACTCCAGTGAATCGCTGACAAAGTGTCGGAGGAATTATAAGAAAACACAGTTAAAGGGAAAGTATTTTCTTCTACCTAAGTATATATTACAAGAAAGTAAATAAGTAAGAGAACTATCGGATGTCTCGTATATGATGTATCGTCCGGGAGACAATCTACAGTTCCTACATTCCTATGTTCTCACTATACACTATATGTTCCTCATATGATGAGGGGACTCGAAGGGTCCACAACGTCATCATTTCTTAGACGTATGATTACGTCCTCTACGTTCTCTACACCCAAACTAGGGACCCAACTCTTCTTGGGACCCCATCCTTTACCGATGGATGAGGCCATAAGACGGATCTTTTAAGGCGTCTGGCTCCTCAGACCGTCCGAGGTCAGGTACCCCAACGTTTCTCAGTCTATACTGACTCATTTTTGTGTTTTTATGCCAAAGGGTGTCCCCAAGGACTACTTTACCCGTTGTTTGTCTTTATAGTCCGAAAGTTTCCCGTTACACTCAGGTCTACTTCCCCGGTTGAAAAGGGTCTCTTTAGTTGTCTCTTGGAGTACCTCTTCACCTTTTCCTCTTCGACCAACCAACACACTGGGTTCTCGTTAAAACCACTTCTTCTCTTTATACATTACTTTTAGAAAATGTAATAAAACCTCCCTATACGTTGTATTCGGAAGAGAAATTATAACGAGTAATTATAAAAAATTTAACATAAATAAAAATGAAAACCGACACGACTCAGAAACAGTGACACGCACCTGAAAGAGACCAACACCTCTCACACCCGATGAGAAATCAACGTTACGCGTCCTAAGAGTAATTCCACTGAAGAGAACACCTCGTAATCAAGAAGAAGTGAAAGACGGTATTCCCACTACAGTAGACTGATAGACTCCAATAACGTATAGACGTATAGGGCCGTTAGAACTAAGGTCGAACACGAAGTAGGTCGGGTCGTAAAGAGTACTACATGAGACGTATCTTCAATTTATTCGTCCCACTGTTATATGTCGGAACTGTATGAGGAAAAGGATAAACCTTGGTCAGACAACAAGGTGCAGGTCAAGATTGACAACGAAGGACTGGACGTGTGTCTAAAGAGTTCTCCGTCCAGTCCACCAGACCATAAGGGTAGAGAAAGTCTTAAAAAGTGTCAAATAACACTAGGTGTTTCAGTTTCCGAAACTGTATCCACATATACATCTAAAGGGATTTTATCTTGAAGAACCCCTTGTTTTTTTTAACAATAAAGTTGTTGTACAACAATCACAGCATTGTACCCAATTATAAATTCATGAATGATACATGGTCTAAGAAAAGATTCATGGAATTTACATTATATAGAATAAATTGGAAATATTGTTGAAGTACTCCATTTATGATTGTAATCGTAGTAAAACGTCCCTTCCTTAGACTCTGTGTCTCTTCAATCCGATGAGAGGGTTCCTGTGTGTCTCTTATTCTCTATCTTTGACCCTAAACTTAGATCCGTCGGATCTGGATCATGGAGTTGATAAATGGTGACACGGACTAATAAATTCTGTACCGAGTACAAATTATAAAAAACATTCTTTAACTTAAGAAGGCCCTCGGATCTCATGTCTACCTCACTCGTTCTGTCGAAACTAAGAGTTCGTCAGTTTGTATTCCTTGTCTCCGAAGGCGAAAGGTACCAGCGAAATTTACCTAACGAAGGAGGAGTTAAACTAATGTCTAGAACCTGTTCTAAACGATTAAACCAAGAAAGTAAGTCATTGATAAATAACTCATCGATGAGACACGGCCTTTAAATAAACTCCACCATCTCTTTCTCGTCACTTGTTTTACTCGATTTACTGTCAATAATACCTCAAATAAAAGACTACCCTTCCTGTTGTCTTCTTACTTAACTACCAAACACGTCGTTACTATTGACGATACCTTTATACCCTGTGTCTTATATCTCCTTCCTCCCCTCGACAGTACACTGTGTCCCACCGGTTCTCTACGGAATAACTGTTCTACTGTAACTGTACTATACTGTTCTGAGTCTCACTTCCTTACTCGTATGTTATAAGTCCTCTTCTCGTGACGTCCGTCTCCTTTCTCGTTCACCCTTTTGGAACTCCAAGTTAACGTGAATCGTGTACACTCCTTATCTACTCTCTGGTTACGCAGATTACGTCTCACTCGACCTTCGTCTCCCCATTACACTGGGTACTCTCTAAATTGCCTCTGAAACTAAAAATGAGACTCTATTCTTTGGTGGTCTCTACAGACCCGTCTCCGTACTTCCTAACTAAAAAAAAGAGAGAATACAAAACTTTTTCTAATGAGAATGACAACCCACTTTTTAGTTGAGATTCCTCGTGTACCCATCAGTGTCTCTCCCTTTGTTCCATTGAGGACGTTATTAAGTCCGTTCCGTACTACCACCATCATAACCTCCACTACTTTACACAATAAGACATAAGACTTTCATCCCGATTGATTTAAACTCCGTCAGTGAACTATCTATTATAAATTCGGTATTTTGACCGATTCTAGTGGGTTCCTCACTCAGAACCTCTTCTTTGTCACAAGTTCCTACCTCTGGACCTTTTGAGACTACAAATCTCCACCCCCCGTCCATCCTTCCCGGTCGTTTACCCTGATTCTTCCCCCTGGGTCCCTTCTATCTTCTTTGTTCCCACCCCGCCGTAGGACTTTCAGTCCACTTCTTCCCGGAAGTACATCCTCCAACTGGTCGACACACAGTTCTAGGACTATTAGTATTCCTGATTCTCGACTGTTGACCCAATTCATTGTGTCTCCAGTGACCACTGGAACTGTTTTCGACGAAACTACGCCACTTCCATCACCACCCCTTCGGACGAACCTTCAAATTCTCTTTTAACAAATGGAGACCTATATGAAAGTGTACTCCGACAGTTGACCCACCTTTACCTTAGACGAAAGTGTGAGGAGTCTCCGGACTCTGAACAGGAATCTTTTGGTTTCGAGTTTCCGGGCCCCGAAATCTCCGTCGTTTATTCTTTCACTTTGGAAACTTGAACCGTTATCATAATTTCAACAGTAGATCCCGAACTTTACAATCTCACTGTCTAGAATGAGGTTCTTTATTTTGCTTGGTCAACAACCCAAATAAGACCAAGAGACGGATTCTGATGTCGATTACTCAGAGGAAGTCGATAAATGGTCCCTTATACGGAGGGGTCGGAGGAAACTGTTGTTTTAAGTCTTTGGAATTTTCCGACCTGAGACCCCTTTTTTAACAAGAAAGGGAGAGACTACTTTTAAAGGAGTGTCAAGTATCAGGAGAAGTAAACAGTCGTCTAGTGGGAGTTTTACGGTCCATACCAACTACACTTATAACCCGATCCTATAGTTTCTTGACTTAAGATTAGGGATAAGACAATGATTAAACAACACTTTTTATCAACATTATAACCTAGGGAGACATGGAGCCACAAAAGTAGATCAAACCGTCTTCTTGAAAACTTAAGGGAAGAGAGAGAAGACTAGAGAAGATTTTAAGTAAATACGAAAGGGTCAAGGATTAAAGACCATCGATAGGTAAGGAACTTTACTCCATATTCCCCATAAAAGGTTGACAAGCTAGTAGAAATGCTTAGAAGATAACCATACCCATGGATAGGTGACACCTCGTGTCGAAAGTCAGAAGTACATAGCTTTTGAGTTCTGACCCGAGTCTACCGTCGACGATAGACCTCAGGACTGGGCTGTCACTGACCAACGAAGGAAACTCGAGAGTCACGAGAGTCGCATCAGGGTCTATGGGTAGTGACCGAAATACATGAACCGTTCCATTAATCACAGAGACACGAAACCGAAGAGTTGACTTTACCCTTAAAGTGATAGTGTACACAGTTCTCTTGTATCCACTATTAGTAACCTAGGAGGGGTTCTCACCGACGATAATGAATGGATAGATGAGTGGACCATCCATTGACGATTAACATCCATGGACTACTATGGGTGAACCAAGTCTAAAATGACACTTTTTATTTATCGGTCTCTCCAAGAAAATTGACTCCTGAATTGAGTTCCTTGTCATTTTTTTCAATTTACTTTTGGTTCACGTGATAATTTTTCTTTTCGGGAGGATTCTAACAGACGTTGAGACGTATGACACATCACCCAAGATTTTCGTTGAGGGTCAAGGGGGGAGTGAGACTCGGTAGAGACAAACCCATGCCAGATGGAAAGAGGAGATCTAAGACAATCGACGGAGGGAGACAGAGTAAGAAGAGGAAAGGATACATACGAGACCGTAAGTAACGAAGAACCACGTGAATCATGTTCTAAGTCACTCCGACGTCAGAAACGTATACGTTTATAAACTTTGTATGAAATTCTTGGGTCAGGCGGACTGAGTTCTCCAGACAGGGGGATGGGACTCCAGACGTTTCACTCACCGACGTAGGATTCACAGGAGAGAGACGTGGGACGTAAAACCAAAGGACGGTGCGTGAAGATTTCCCTTCTCTGTAAACTTTATAGAAAACCTTCCTCTTAAGTTAGTAAGTTAGGGTAAACCCCAAGGGGTATAAGTCATCTTTATACCTAATACACTAAGTCGGGTATCTCGTAATTGAGTAGTAAAGGAAACGAATAAACTTTTACTCCCTCTCTCATACCATACCCACCGTCCTGGGTGAATGTGGTAAAGATAACAGAGAAGGTGACGTTACACTCGGGGAATTTCCTTCCCGATCATGAAAAGTGGAGGCGTGCAGACTACCCGACTCCGTAATGAGTACCGGAGCGGGGGGGCTCCTTGTGTCAGCCATCGACGACCTCCCTTAACAACACAACTTAGGAACGGAACCTCACATTATGGGCGATACTGTCGTGTCACCCAAGTCTCTCTATCCCCCGAAGAAAATCCCAGTAGGTCCTGGTTTCCCACTTCACCCCGCGACTTCACGTGACTTACCTGAGTCGAAACCTTTTGGAGTCTCTTGCAGTACCAAAGGGGGTTGAAACGTGAGATTTATCTTTAAAGGGTGAGATTCTTGTCACAAAGGGTTTAAAACCAGGTGTCTCACCACGACCAGTGGTCACTTTACTTTTACCCTTTCCACCACTAAAAAAAAGAAGTAAAATTATTTTGGTTTACTTACGAAAATTAGATTAAATACCGGAGGGACGTAAAAAAAAAGTACAAGACGATGTAACTTTATTGGAAAACTTTCATACCACTACCATATGTCATTTACGAAAAGAAGTTCAATGATAATCCCTCTTTGTAGCCATAGGATGTGACTGAAATTAAATCAAGACTGTAAAAGGGTGGTACAGTGGAGAGATTCCACACGACAATCTCGTCACCAAAGATTACTCTCTACCCGGTAAACTATTAGACTTCAAAATCTGGGAAGAGTTTTTTTTTTTTTTTAGGTGTACATATGTGTGTGTGTGTGTGTGTGTGTATGTCCAAACGTCCATTAAAACCTTCCAAGTGTCCGGAGAAATTCTACTCAGTACCCGAAAGATTCCCAAATCTTTTGGGTACAATCCTTAAGGACTTGGTCTCCCTCGTTGGAAATAACACTCTTTTACCGGAAAAGGATAAGTAAAGGGAAACCTACTTTATCAGTTGCAGTTATTTTTCAAAAGGGAGGGTGGGAAAATCCTGGCAATTTTTAGGTCCCTTGGTTTCTATCGCTAGTTCCTAAATTATCTATAAAATCTTTTCGTTTACCGTGAAACAGATTCCGTCGTTGTGCGTTGTAAACTTGGTCTCAAGGCACCTACGCCACCCACGTCCTTGGTGAGAAGGGAGACCGTATTAAACGACTCGTATACAACGTTGGGTAGTGGTGGCTGTCCCGAGGCACGTAGAGAGTCCGACAGACCCCCTCAGAAAAACTTCCGTAAGTCGGTAGACAATCCCAAAGGACGAGTGTTCCCACGAAACCATGGTACTCCTCTACACTGTACTGTAAAACTTAGACCTGGGTGCATAACGTTACGGTTCCCGTCCCTGTCGGGACCCTCTGACTGAGACCGTAACAGATCTCTACTCGTACAGTTAGTTTATGTAGACCGACTCGTCAGTATAATCGTCGACCCAGGGACGTCAAATCTCCTTTTCCCCTTACTTTCCAAAATCTTGGAAAACCTTCTCTTCCTGTCTGGGAAAGGTCGAGTAGAAGACTTCTTCTTCGGAACCCCAATTTCACTTCTGATGTCGACCTCGTCCCTTCAACTGTCACTAGTGTTCTAGCGTCTTGGTACTTCTAGTAATTTAGGGCCTAAAGAGTCTGAAGTCACTAAGATTGAGGTATCGGTACTAAAAAACGATAGGTGTAGGACGGTCATAAAAAGAAATATAAAAGAAATTTATCCGAATGTAAATATAAATTTATGTACACAAAATTTTCTTTGAAATATACATTCATTAATTTATCTTCAGTCGTAGTGAACGATATTCCCGTCATATCAGTTTTTGTTTTACTTTTGTTTCGTCGGTAAACTTTAAAATCGAGTTGTAACGATTTTTACCCTTTAGTCGTTCTCAGTACTCGAACAATTTACCCGTACTTGAGTCTGAAAGAGGAACTACATCAACCGTTATAACTTTTGTTTAAGTTGTCACTTAGTAGTAACATTTAGTTAATATGAAGTTAAAAATTTTACACTTAATAGTAATTAAATACACGAATTATAATTAATTATGGTGTAGGTTCTTAAGTGACTCAAAGTACACAGTGGATTTTAGTAAAAAACACGATGACCTCTCGAGGCAAAGTATGACACCTACTGTGGACCTCTTACCCTTTCTGAACAGATTCCATTAGTACCAAGATTTAGGTAGGGTATAGATACGGTAAATAGTTGAATAAAATATACATAAATAAATTTTTTAATTAAACTGAAGAGGTCCAGAATCAACACCGTAGACTCTAGATTAAGGGACTTGTTGCTGACTTGGGACCGACGGACGTAACCCGCCAGACTCAGAACCGGCGACCTGGTGGTCCCTTCAAGGACATTTGGTCAAAATATCGAAGCGAACGACCTCCGTCTACCATGTACGGGCATGGAACTGAAACCTGAGACGGAAACATTGAAGGACACCGGTCACGCTACAATCGGTCGCACCACGAACCAATCGTCTCGACCCGAACGGAGCGAGAGAACGTGGAACTGCGGTGACACTCCTCCTGTACAGTACCGCTAGGACAACCAAAGTCTTCCTACCGTCTGTACAACTCGTCTGGATCAAAGATAAACGGCTTTTTAAGCCAAAACCTGAGGTTCAACGACTAAGAGGGAAAACCACGGTATACCCCTCACACATACATACACTTAGACACACACTCTCTCTCTGTCGTCTGTATTTAACTCTCTCTTTCTCCATCCCCTTCTTCTTTTCTTTTTTCCCTCCTCCCCCTGATTCCTCTTCTCCTTCCCTTTCCAACCGTCCCTTCTAGACACAGGACTTCATGTGTCCGGGACAGAGTAAGTAGAAGACATAAGGGTTTCGGACCGTCTCCGAGGGTGTATAACTACTGTTTATTTACGAAATAGAGTTGTTAAAAGGTTTAAGTTCTTCGTGAATGACTCTTGACAATACGTGTACACTGACCCGATATATATAGGTCACTGTGTTTTCTTCAGTAAAAACACGATATTCTGTAGTAGTACATAAAACCACTGTTCTAGTGGTATATATATATATATATACAGATATATCTATGTATATATCATATTACTGGTGGTATATATATCTAGATCATATTACACTGATTCGTGGGTGAGTTCCGACATAGTGACACGTATTCTCTGTTCGTGTCGCAGGGAGTTTGTACCGTCACAGGAGAGAACACGAGGAAATGACACACGCGAGAGAAAGCGTTGGAAACCTCTCTAGTCCAAGAGGTGTTTAGACTCCGGGAACAGAAGTAAGGATATGAGAAAGAAAAAGAGACGTGTGTAAAGATAAGGAAACGAAAACCTAAGAGAGACGAAAACAAGGTCTCAGTCACATCCATGAGGGTAAAACTACTCAACGAAAAGACAGATGAACAGAACTTTGGGTCCTTAGTGGGAAGTGTAGAGATGACACACTAACTTAGGACACCTCAGACGTTAAATACGTAACTCATGTAAGACGAGGTAGAGGAGAGGGTGGTGGTGCCTGGGGACAGTTCAGAGTAGATGGAAAAAGAATCGTAGTGGAGGTGGATCAGATAAGGAGTTTCTCCCCAAACATATTAGAACATGTTACGACTAGACTGGTAAATTGAGGGGACGATTTTCCGCAGAGTCCATGTCGGGTCATGTTAAACTTTTTTTTTTTGTCTGAACAACGATATCGAATATTATAAGACGTACTATACCATCAAGGTAAAAAAATCTATTCTGGTTCCTCTAAAGTCTCAACCATTGACCGTTGTAACTGACTGAACTTCAGATAGAAAGAAGTACGAATATTAACATTGGTGTTAATGTCAACGGTAAATAAGTCACGTACATTATTACATGTGTACTAAATCGAGACATGTGTATAATTTAAAAAATTAAGAGTGTTTAGATGTTTTATCTGTGACAACAATAGGGTTGTTTACTCCTTTGAATCCGTGTCTTACGAATTCGTTAAAGAGGTTCCTGTACACCGAACTTTTACTGTTTCGGGTCTGTCATATTGAAGGAATAGGGATGATTCGGTAGGTCACTTGTATCTTAACTGGTATTTCCTTCCTGATACAAGATTGACAGTGGACAAAGAGGTAGTGTTAGCAAAAGACCGATCTACGGTCCGATAGGTATAGAAAGATATCAAAAGATTCAACCGTAACGAAGAAAGGGGATTTCTCTATTGAATTCATATTTGTCGTTGTCGTTGTCTTTAATCGTTAGTTGACAACTTTTGACTATTTCAGAGACTTCCGGACTCTACTAGAAGAAGGTTTCTCCATTAACGTCCTTGGCTCATTCCTACCTTCCGTAAGTTGTCTTTTATCTCATACTCGTTAGGATTGTCTTTACAGTTTTCCTATACAAAACGTCTACAAATAACGTTTGTCTGTTTTCATCCAAGTTAATGAGTAGTGTCGGATGTGTAAAGAAACAACCGACCTTTTGTAAGTCCACAAAACAAAAAAGTCTTTTTTTTTTTAATAAAAGGTCCTACCGTACCTCTTTTAGAATCGAAACTTTAAGACTAACACTCATAGATATCGGATAAATTTTTACGATGACGACGGAACTTTGTACTTTTTTCTACTGTTTTCGACTACTTGTACTGTTTAGGTGACCAAAGTATATAGAAGACAGGAAACGGGGGGAAAAGGAGGTTGGAGACTCGAAAGACTTCTAGAGTAGACACTAAGACCTGTAAAACTTTGGTCTTAGACATAAACCGTGTACACTCATGTACTAATTTCTAATTTACTTTTATTAGTGGCAGAACGAAGAAAACGGAGATAGTCAAGTCAAGTCAGCGAGTCAGCATAGGCTGAGAAACCTTGGGGTACTTAGCGTCGTGTGGTCCGGAGGGACAGGTAGTGGGAGAGGGCCTCAAGTGAGTCTGAATGCAGGTAGCTCAGGTACTACGGTAGGTCGGTAGAGTAGGAGTCAGCAGGGGAAGAGGAGGACGGGGGTTAGGGAGGGTCGTAGTCTGAGAAAAGGTTACTCAGTTGAGAAGCGTACTCCACCGGTTTCATGACCTCAAAGTCGAAATCGTAGTAAGGAAGGTTTCTTTAGGGTCCCGACTAGAGGAAATCTTATCTGACCAACCTAGAGGAACCTCAGGTTCCCTAAAAGTTCTCAGAAGAGGTTGTGGTGTCAAGTTTTCGTAGTTAAGAAGCCGTGAGTCGGAAGAAATGTCAGGTCGAGAGTGTAGGTATGTACTGGTGACCTTTTTGGTATCGGAACTGATCTGTCTGGAATCAGCCGTTTCATTACAGAGACGAAAACTTATATGATAGATCCAACTAGTATTGATATCCTCTCGAAAAAATTGAGGAGGAGACGACGGTGTTGGGTATAAACTCGGGGAACCTCTTTTGACCTAAAATTTAGAATTATTATCACCCTCAAATAAGTTTAAAGAATAGGAGAAACTCTGACCAGAGAAGACCATAGGTCACCTTCACTACTGCGGACGTAGTGTACCGTCGTCAACACTATCAATTCTTTGTACATAAAATTCACGGACCATGAAGAAAAAAAGGAAATTTTATAAATAAATAAACCGACGTGGACGAGAAGCAACACCGTACACTCTAAATCAAGGGACTGGTCCCCAACTTGGACCCAGAGAACGTAACCCTCGAGTCTCAGAATCGGTGATCTTATGGTCTCTTCATTAAAAATCAATACTACCAAACTCGACAATAACACACGACCGTGCAACGAAGATAATAAGATAACTTAAATTGAGATAGTTCATTAATAGAAGTAACACAACCGAACTGATTTTTCAAATACAAAAAGACATTCCACAATGTCTTTTTGGGTTTACTTGATAAAACGGTTGGGTTACGCTTATTTCTTCGACTCCGAGTCTCACGATGTCATTGAATTCATTGAACGGACAATGGTCAACTTAAGACAGGGGGATGGGAACTCTCCATACAACTTCTGGATTGACGGTGATGGAGTCTTATACTGGGATAAACCTTTATCCCAGAAAGTTCTCCATTAGTTCGTGCTCATTTCAGTAATCTGATTCGGGATTAGGTTAAACACTTTCACTTTCACAACCAGCGAGTCAGAAACACTGGGGTACCTGACATCGGGTGGTCAGAGAAGGCAGGTACCCTAAAACGTCCGTTCTTATGACCTCACCCAACGATAAGGGAAGAGGTCCCCTAAAAGGACTCGGTCCCTAGCTTGAGTCCAGAGGACGTGACGTTCGTCTAAGAAATGGGAGACTCGATGGTCAAACTGACCGTAGGAATATTTTTCCCCTTTAATTCTATGTCTCTGTCTACACGTGTCTCCCTTCTGTCAAACTTCTGTGTCTTCCTCTTCTGTCGGTACCCTGACCTTACTACTCAGATGTACGGTTCCTTACGGCACCTACCGGTCGTTTCCGGTACTCGACCTTCTCCGTTCCCATGTAAGAGGAGATCCCGGTCAGTCTCTCTCACACCAGGACGACTACGGAACTAAAGTCTAAAGATTGAAGGTCTTGACGTTCTGTCATCGGAAGATAACAAATTCGATATTACAACTCCTGAAACAATGTCGTCGGGACCCTTTGATTATCTAGGGAATTCCAGTGTGATAATTATTCATGGTTGTGATCCTAAGTCAAGGACCAGACAGACTGAATTCGTGACGCGACACTTGGTGACGAGACGACGACGATAAGTTTCATACCCGGGAGCTGATCGTTGTGACTGGAATGACACCTCGAACAACCTTTACCTTTCAGAGTCCGGGGTGGGGTCTACATGACTTAGTCTTGGACGTAAAATTGTCCTAGAGGTCCCTTAAGTATACGTGAAATTTTAAATTCTTCGTGACGACATCTAACCCGAAGGGACCACCGAGTGAACCATTTCTTAGACGGACATTACGTTCTCTGGGCCCAAGTTAAGGACCTACTTCTTCTAGGGACCTCCTCCTTTACCGTCGGGTGAGGTCATAGGAACGGTACCTCTTAAGGTACCTGTCTCCTCGCACCGTCCGATGTCAGGAACCCGAGTTTTTGTCAGTCTGTACTGACTCGACATCTGATGAAAGGTATCACGAGTTGGTTATAAGTAAGGGCAGAGAAAAAGGGGGTTCGAGGAGAAGAAACACGACAACGTTCTCTGAGGATGATCCAAAAAGACAAAGATCACACAAGAGGAGACCTGGTTAAAGGTGAGGCGAGTCTTGGGAAGGAATTAGAGACTTCTGATTGAAACAGGAAATATGTAAACCTGGTATAACTTGGATAACGTTCTAGGATGAAATGGTAGGGTATCCACATATTCTCTCGTTGAGTAAACAGGGAAGACGTGAAGTTGAAAGAGTAGATAGGGACCACCGTAATGAGATGGTCTTTGGTTAATAGTAGCAAAAAACACACCTGATGTCTTCACCAGAGTCCTTGAGGGTGGAGGGGTGCGGTCGGTAAGAGTTAGATAAGGGGAGTAACAGAGGAACTACTCGAGAGGTTTTTGTTTAGACTAATAAAAGGACTTAATTGTGGAGGGTTCTGAAGGGACAGGAATCCATTTCAGACTTAAGGACTTGTACCGAACAAAGAAAGGACTAGATAGGCGTGGAGAAAGAGGGTAGAGTAAAGAGAATGGAGAGGTGTGTGGGTGCAAAAGAATAAATAAGACATCCGTATAGTCAGAAAGAAATGAAAGAGTTCAATCGTTGGTGAAGCAAGTCCTATTAAAGGACGTAACGAGGAGGAAGGAGTTTTAAGGACGAATAGAAATCACCCGGAAGAAATACGAAAATACATAGTATGATTATTAACTCCAATTTTTTTTTTTTTGAAAACCAGGGTGAGTTGTTGTACACCCAGGAATCAAGGGGTTGGTCTTTAACTTAGGTGTGGGGAGGTGACCTTCCGTCTCAGAATTGGTAAACTGACGGTACCTTCAGGGAATTAGTTCGAAAAAATAATTAAGGAACTATTTTCAACTACCCAGATACAAAAGTGATCTACTGAACTTTCACTTTCATAATCAACGAGTCAACACAGACTGAGAAATGCTAGGGGACCTGATATCGGGTGCTTCAAAGAAACAGGTGCCTTAACAGGTCCATTCTTATGACCTCACCCAACGGTAAGGGAAGAGGTCCCCTAGAAGGACTGGGTCCCTAACTTGGACCCAGAGGGTGTAACGTCCGTCTAAGAAATGGTAGACTCGGTGGTCCTCGTACCCCGTTTCTGGTACTGGTGTAAACACTAGATACATAGGGTCGTGGAATCGGGTCACAACCATGTAGCATTCGGGAGCTGTGGATAAACGACTTATCTATTTTTTTCTTTAACCGTCTACTGGGTCAAAAGTCTAGTCGTAACACGGAAGAGAATTCTTTGTAAATACAGAGGACAGAATGTCTAATCCACGGTCAACATCCCATTGATGTCCTTGTTGGACAAATAGGAAAACCTTCAAAGAAATGAGAAAGGACTTACTACTTCGGAGGATCTAGGGTGGAGTTACTTGTTTCGAGTTCAAAAATGATGATTAACGAAATTCAAACCGAACACACCAGATTAGTGATTAACCTACGAACGTAAATTCTTTCTTTCTATCGATTAATTGTCTTTGGTCATGACGGTCATAATCCCCAGTCTGGAAATATACATCGTCGTACCACTACCCTCTGGGTGCCACTTCAAATCTTTCTGAAACCCTTGAATTTATCCAAAAAGTGAGTCTCTCTTCAACTTTGTTGTGTGGGTTTGGATTCTCCCTCCTACGAAAGACTGTCTCCTACTTAGGTACCCGGGACCCTTGGACACGGAAGACACAAAACAGTCGTCAGTCTTTACGAGTTTCAAATTTTACATTAATGATCTTTATGTTTTACTTCCGAGTACTCGGTGAACACTTTAACGGGATCTTATCGGTTCCACTAGTGTTCACTTTTCTTTGTCTTTCAAAATGAGTGTGCCCAACCCGGTTTAAACCGGAATGTGTTCTTTAGACTTACGGTTTCTTAACTACGAAAACTTGACACCACCACCTCTTCTGAGAACTCTCAGGGGACCTGAGGTCCCTCTAGGTTGGTCAGGTAAGACTTCCTCTAGTCGGGACCCTAAAGAAACCTCCTTACAACGACTCCGACTTTGAGGTCATGAAACCGGTGGAGTACGTTTCTCAACTGAGTAACCTTTTCTGTGACTACGACCCTCCCTAACTCCCGTCCTCCTCTTCCCCTACTGTCTCCTACTCTACCGACCTACCGTAGTGCCTGAACTACCTGCACTCAGACTCACTTGAGGCCCTCAACCACTACCTACCTGTCCCTCCGGACCACACGACACTAAGTACCCCAAGGTCTCTCAACCTGTGCTGACTCGCTGACTTGATTTGACTAAGATACGCGAATCATCTAAGAATGACTTACTTAAAGAGTATATTCTTTATATGTCTTTTTTATCTAAAGATATATTGGAAATAATTTTACACATTTTCTTTTGGACTTATTTACCTCTTATATTATGGATTAAGACGACGACGACGACGACGATGACGATTCAGTGAAGTCAGCACAGACTGAGACACGCTGGGGTATCTATCGTCGGGTAGTCCGAGGAGGTAGGGACCCTAAGAGATCCGTTCTTAGGACCTCACCCCATGGTAACGGAAGAGGTTTATGGAATAAGTACCCATCCATTTAAGTTACAGTATTTCTATGGTAAAGAGGAGTTAAAGTAGATATCTAAGTTTCGATAAGGTCAGTTTTGGGATTATCCAAAAAAGGTCCCTTTTAGTTGTTCGACGTGGATTTTAAGTGTACCTTCTCAGTTCCCGGTTCTTATCAGTTCACAAAAACTTTTTTCTTCTCTACCTTTTCTTCTTCTTGACTAAACGAAAGTGTCTAAATGTTATTTTGAGAGACAGTAAAACTATTACCGAAACAAACTCATAAACGACCAAGACGTTCTACCAGTAAGTCCCTTGATCAAAAACCGTTTGAACGGATCTCAGTCACATATGACTCCCTAATTAAACTTACTTTCACTTCCGTACGTCACACTTGAACGACAGAACCTCGAGTCGAGACTGGTGCGACTGTGACTCGACGTCGAGTCCCGTCCTCTTTCTCGTCCCCAGTCTACACGGTCCGACTTGGGGACCGAGACGGAAGTCCTCGAGACTCTGGAACGCAGTCAACGACTTACAGAGACTCAAAGTTAAAGAATTAGACAGTTTAAGTTAATTATTTTCAGATCGAACCCTTTTGTTGTTGTGGTTGTTGTTGTGGAGTGACAACCCGACATAAGTCAAGTCAAGTCAAGTCAGCGAGTCAGTACAGGTTGAGAAACGCTCGAGTACTTGACGTCATGCGGTCCGGAGGGACAGGTAGTGGTTGAGGGTCTCAAATGGGTTCGAGTACAGATAACTCAGCCACTACGGTAGGTTGGTAGAGTAGGAAATAGTAGGGAAGAGGATGACGAGAGTTAGAAAGGGTTGTAGTCCCCGAAAAGTTTACTCAGTCGAGAAACGTAGTCCACCGGTTTTATAACCTCAAAGTCAAAGTTGTAGTCAGAAAGGTTACTTGTGGGTCCTGACTAGAGGAAGTCTTGCCCGACCAACCTAGAGGAACGGTAGGTTCCCTGAGAGTTCCCAGAAGAGGTTGTAGTGTCAAGTTTTCGTAGTTAAGAAGTCACGAGTCGAAAGAAATATCAGGTTGAGAGTGTAGGTATGTACTGATGGCCTTTTTAGTGTTGGAACTGATCTACCTGGAAACAACTGTTTTATTATAGAGACGAAAAATTATACGACAGATCCAACCAGTATTGAAAGGAAAGTTCCTCATTCAGAGAAAATCAAAGTACCGACGTTAGTGGTAGACGTCACTAAAACCTCGGGTTTTTTCATTTCAATCGGTGACAAAGGGGTAGATAAACGGTACTTCACTACCCTGGTCTACGGTACTAGAATCAAAAGACTTACAACTCGACATAAGTCGACGTAAATTTAGACAAATAAGTTCAATCTTTAACGAAGGACATTTCATACTCAACGAGTGAGTTTACAGGTGTCCCCGGTTCGTCTATTACGGGTGCACACATCGTCGACATCTCGTCTACTACCCCTCCCCTTTAATGTCGCTTGACACTCACTCGTACATTGTCCCGACATCGGCCGGGACGGGTGTGTAGGGGTTAGACGTCGAAGTCAAATTCTCACTTCTTGGACCAAACCCCCAGTTTTCTCCTCATTTCTACTCGAGATCGAGTTCAAGATAGAGGGTGGTGTCACACTGGGTCCGTACAATAAAGAGAAAAGGACCCCGAGTAAAAGGGTGGAAATTTTACCTTTCTAACCTGAGAGAACCCCACTAACATCGAGAATCTAAGATGTCGTGGACTGATACTGAGGTTACGTACTTCCGTGAACGGTCAGAGTGAAGAACTTACTCTTCTTTACTTTCTTAGAGTGAAGATCCTAACTTTATGGTTCCAAGTGTCGAGACGGTGAATGATTTACGGTGAACATTTACAGGTCCTTCGAGTAAGGGAAGTCAAAGATAGTGGTTTTTATACTTCCTTCTCATAAATATAGAAGATTTGTCTCAACCCCACTACCACACCATTGACCGATACTTTCACAAAACGTTTGTTTCGTTACTACCCTTCCCTCCACCTATTGACCAAATAGTGCAGGGTCGATCGGTTGTGAATTTAATAAACTTTTCAGTCGAAAGGACCCTACCTCCGGGACGAGAACAGTAAAATGTCACCTCTTTTGACTCTAAAGTTTAACACCCCGGTCCTTACCTTTGGAAGAGGAGGATGAAGGTTCCTGGTAAGTAAATGAGGAGTCTACGTTGTCGGTGCAGGTCCCGACCCTCGGATCGACAAAAGTGGTCTAGTACTCAGTGTACGTCTTCAATTTTCGTCGCTAATATATAGATTGGTCGATAGTCCGTCCCGAATCTAAGGACATTTATTCCATCAGTCGGTACAAACATGTCTCGTTCTAACTTCTGGCAGAGATACGGACGACAAAATTTACAGTCCAACGTCCGCCCGTCGGACTCTGGGTGTCAAGAACCCGTACCCGACCTCTTCCGGACCCTGGGGTCCACTTGAGAGACGACTGAGACCGTCCCGTGTCGACGACTTTCCTTAGTGGAGAGTAAGAAAAATACTTTGGTTGTACGACGAGACCGGGGCCCCTTGTGTCCAGTCGTTGAAGTACTTAAATGGGAAAACGAACATTAGGAGAACGTCACCACTTTATAATACAACGGATCCCGTCCCGATAAGGACCGAAAATCAACGAACTTAATGGTTCAAAGGAAAAATCTTCCATCCTTCTAAATAACTTACAGATGGTTCACAGTCCGTATTACGGTGAGTGAAAGGTACTTACTAAAATAAATTGGGAATGTTCTTGACATCTGTAATCTAAGGTAGTGAAGTTAAATAGTCTATCATTTCCCCTCCGAGTCGATCCTATTTCTTTACATAGTCTAAGGTGTCTAAATCACTCAGTCTTAGCGACCGAAAAACTGGAGGTTTAGATTGAGAAAGGTGTTGTGGTCAGACGGGTAGCTTCACTGTGACTACTGTTTATACGGACACTTTTTGGTTTATCTCAAAGTAAATAATTACCAGACGACACCTTCTTCTGACGGTCGGGTCGGTTATCCTTTGAGTAAACAAAACATTTGTCTCTTATTAAGTAAGTAAACGATTACAAGAGAGGGTCTATTTGAACTCGGACAAGACGGAAATTAGATAATCTCTCGAACTTTCGTTCTTACAGGGGTATGAGGTACGGAGACTTATATATAGGGTGAACCCTGTGCGTCCTTACCAAGAAGGAAACAGAGTTATAGTTTTGTGTCAAATACAGAACTGTCCACATATATGGACAGTTGTACATACGTACAACTTTTTATATTTATTCATGTCTTTTAGTTTGGGGAATCCAATGGGTTGACGAGGTAAAAGTTTCTTTTACTTTCTCTCCTATTAAATTTTACTTATTTTATATGAAGGGTAAACCTTCGGACTTTAGTTGTCACAAATGGTCTTTAATATACTCACTTCTTGAGTCCGAAGGTAAACTAACACCCAAACTTAACCGCGGACCCACGACTCTAAGAAGGAAACACTCGCTAACGATAACGATCCCCCTTGACCGTCACACTGGTCCGGCTCCCTTCCCTATTTTACTAATCCAGGTCCTGAAGTGACGCTTCGAAGAAGGAGACTCTAAATCTTTGGTAGAGAGAAAGTCGGAGAATTACAAAGGACTTGTGGCACTTAAAGAGGTCCCCCGAAATACCGGTCTTGACTAGCGTAAGTTAAGAGGTCCCTCCTTTATCCGTCCAAACAGAATAAATAAATAAATAATTCATTTCTTGTCCTTTGCCTCTCCTCTCAAGAGAATAGAACTAACATCACCAACTCCTACCGATCTTTTGGACGCTCACTGACCGGGAGTCGGACCTAGTTTGACGGAAATGGAGAGAGAAGAACAAGGAGAAGTAGAAAAAAAGGTAGGTACGGAAGGAAGAGGGAAAAAGAAAAAAGAGAAAGAAGGAACGGGATTAGAAACCGTCGCCTGAAATTCGGAGACTACACCAGTCAGAGAAGACCGATTTTCCGTGGTTCAGAGGGAGTTCTACGACGTCCTCTTTCGTACCATAGTATTCCTGACCTTGGTCTTTCGTCAGTCCCGACTCCCACGTACCGATTCTTGTCCGTGTAGGAGGTAGACGGTGACTCCTGGAGAGACAAGAGGGGCAGGTCTGTGTGACTACGGAGACATGGACGACGAAGGAACTTGAACCTAAATGACGTCGGAGAGTTCACACACTCAGAAGAAGTACCAGGACCGAGTAGGAGTGAAGAGAGAAATGAAAAAGAGTGAAAAGTGAGGACGAAGATTGATGTAGTACGGGAAGTAGTAAGGATCAACTCTTAGGGTTTTCCTTAGACAAACAGTATAATCCTAAGAGGTCTCTTTGTCTTGGTTATCGTCCCCATCTGTATATCTCTCTATCCTATCCACCTTACGAAGTATCTATCTATCTGTCTGTGTATACCTTTAAATATTATTCTTTACTTGAGTACACTTATACCTACGATTCAGAGTTCTAGTTGTCAACCATTCGACCTGTAGACCCTTCTCAACTACAAAGTCTGACTCAGACTTTCGTCCTTTTTGTTTAACTACAGGATCGAGATCCGTCAGGTCTGTCTTCCCCAAGGGAGAAAGAGTCCGAAAAACAAGATGAGTCCGGAAGTTGACTAACCTACTCCGGGTGAGTATAATCATTCCGTCAGACGAAATAAGTGCAACTATGCATTTTAATCGATAGGGTAACGGGGTTCAGGGACCCCGAAGAGAGACGAGGGAGGGAGAGTGGAGAGGGTGAACTAAAGGGGGTCCGTTAACCAGACCAGGTGGAAACTTGACTGACGATATCCGGGTATGCAAATGAAGATAGGTCAGTGGACTCCGACTCGTCATTTGAGTCCCCTGTGTTGTCCGTCGGTGGATACCAACAGGGAATTGTCGTCGAACTCCCCCCGTCAAAGGAAATCCTCCTCTGACTCCACTCTGCTCACATTTCTATTTAACAATTCTCTTCGAGATGTCAGGTTTGTTGTCATTCACTCTCCGTAAACACACCGATCTCGACGGTTCAACCAGTATATAAAATAACTCACGTCCCAGAACGATCCGTGACATCTAAGTTTCCACTTTCCTGTACTGGAAGTGTAGGGATCTTCGTCCCTCATCCTCTCCGTCTAACTTAAAGGGACGTCGAGTCATTTATATTTTGCAATTAAATGTCCTGTAGAACCTCTAGATCATGTTGAGAGACAGAGGGTCCAGTTCTTTACCTTCGAACCTCTCCAATTGTCTGAACGGATCCCAGTGTGTCGGTTAATGGCCATCTCTAAAATAAAGTAAATAAGTTATGTTAATGGTACATAACTTATATATAATGAACAATCTCTAACCCGATCTGGGAAAGTACAATAATAAAGTAAATTTAGAATAATATCACCACACTCTATCCGAAATAGGTCTCCTCTTTGAATGTAAAGTCTCTCCAGACAATTGGGTGAGTCTCAGTGTATCCATACATCCTGTCTGTACTTTCTTCCAGAGGACACTACAGTCACAACGTTTGTTTCTGTCACAATCTCTACTATTCACATCGTAGTTTTATAGAAGGTTTTTGGAAGGTCGTGAGTACTTACACTGACAATGAACGAGGAACCATCTCGTCTACAACTCATTTGTCTTTTTCTCGTTATCCTCCCTGTAGCAACTCTCTGACCGATCTTTCTCTTACGCTATCTTTGAGTTTTACCCTCTACCCAATCTGTGGAAGTTATACTAGTTATGGTTTACGTAAAAGTAACTCTTAAAACTTATCGAGTCCTTTTCCAGGTAAAAGCACCTAATCCTGCTGAGTCGTTGTTTCTCCTCTCCTACTCTTAGTCCATCTCGTCACTCTGCTCCGGACGAGTCACGTGATTACTCTTTAAGACAGGACTAAAAGGAAATGGAATGTCTGGAGACAACTGGTTTCTCAATAAACTTTATAGTGCGTATAACTAAAAAAGGGGGTCCGATCCAAACGTTAGAAGGGACTCTATTCTCGTAAGTCTGGTTTTGCTACTGACTCAATGTTCGAAGACGTTTTATCCTTCCAACAGGACCAGTCAACTCACTCGTGTCTCCGTCCTGTTACACAGACCAACAGTACGAAGTTAAAGAGTACAACCACAACCTAAAGAGATAGAGGAAGGAGGGACAGGGTAAGGGACACGGGAGGGAAAGGATAAAGAAGGGTAGGAGGAGACAAAGAACGGGATATAAAACTATTACATCACATACCTTATTCCTGGTGTTGTGTCTGTCAATGTACTCAGTTGTCCGGAGTTTCAATCCTACATTATGTTGTACCTTACCTCTTCTGAGACGTCGACCTTTCCCGTACGGACAATTATCCTCGTCACCAATGAGTCGAGGTTGATTAACAACGGTACGAGTCAATACCTGGGTCACGACGGTTGAGAAGGTTGAAAACTTTTCTTGGACCTTTAGATCTAAATGGAAATGTTTCGTGAGATAGAAAAAAAAAAAAAAATTCACCCTAGTCAATTAAGAAAATGTTTAAGAAAGTCCGGTCAAGACTGGGTACATGGTGGTTGAAGACTACTGATCACATAATTTTTTACGTCTAGTTTAGGATCGAAGTGACGGAGATCGAACACACTAAGACTCGTACAGAGAATTGGAGAGACATGGAAGGAAAGTACTGATAGTCATAATCTTCTACTGTATATTTTACGGTTCAAGTGACAGAGTGAGTCTCATATATGTGGCATCTATTATTAAGGGAGGGAAGGGAAGGTGAGGTAGGGTGTTACTATGACAAAATTAGTACATATGAAGGTTAAGGGTTCTCCTTATAAACCAGATAATGTTCTGGTCACAAAAGACGTTGTAGTCGGACTCAAGGAGGACGTTTACTAGTATAGTGTTCTCGAGTCCCACATAAGAATGGGACAAAACAACTTTCGGTAAAGGGGTTTTACGTAAAATGCACCCGTTACTCAGAGATAAGTACGTGTTAAAGTGTACTTTTCTAAACGGGAAAAGTAGCATGCGTACCGAACTTAGCCGGTCGGACTCACTTTTATAAAGGTAAGTAATCGTACGTTTTACTACAGTGACCGCACCTTGGGCCCACCTATACTGGTACCTGAGTATCTTAGGACCGTGAGGTTCTTAAGAGTCTCCTCTGGTAGATCAGGTTGAAAGGTGTGTTACCAGGAAATTTACGTCGAATTCGTAGAGACATCCACCATCCCGGAGAAATAACACCCTTCGACGGGACCGGTGAGACCAATAAACTTTATAAAAGGAACAGAACTTAAATTTAGACTTAAAACCATTGAACACGGGTAACCAAGTCTAGATGGGAGGTCGTTATGACTCTCCTTTAAATTAGTGTCAAGTTAGACCCTAGGGTAATTTATTGGTATTCTCGTTCTTGTGTGTAGTGTATAGTCCTGACAAGAGTTACAAAATGTATACAAATGAATGAATTGTAAGAGTTTTGGGATATTTCATACGTGATTATTTTACGAGAGTAAAAAACTGTAAGTCTAACAGAAATAAATACTAAAATTTAAATCAAAGTTAACCTTCTATTAACGAAATATTACATAACCAAAGGCGGTACGCTGTTGCACTTAGTTGGTATTCATATGTGTACAGGGGAGGGAGAACTTGGAGGAAGTGTGGACGTAGGGTAGGGGGGTGAAGATCTAACAGTGTCTCGTGGTCCGACTCGAGGAGTACAACATATCGCTGAAGGGTGATCGATCGATAAAATGTTTACCGTTACGTATACAAAGTTTTCGCGAGAGTAAAATTCTTACTCCTTTGAACTCCGTGTTTCGTTAATTCCTGTATGGGTACCAGAGTGTCGAACACCTCTCCGTCCTTCCGTCGGACCCGTCAGGTCGGAGTCTCAGGTACCCGAAGCTCTGTTGTAGGAGGACGGAGGTGGACTACTTCCTGGACGGAGTTCTCGATTACAGGTCCTGGTTCGAGAAGTTACTGTAGGTTTCAGTCTAAATGTAGGATGAGATAGTGAAGGAGGATCTCTTTTGAACCGGTGGGATGACGTATAGGTTCTGGAAATTGCCTCCCATTACGACGTAGAGTCTACAGAACCCTCAGGTTAGAGACATTTAGGATCTCATCGTGGACCGTTCATCATCTGTACGTCATCCAAAAACAACTGATTCACTATCAATAGACTTTATAAAGAGGCGGTATTTTTTTACTTTACTACGGTAAACGTTGTTAGACCTACCTGGATCTCCAATAGTGTGAGATCCTTCGTTTGGTTTGTTTCTGTTTATAGTATATTATAGTGAATAGACACCTTAGATTTTTCTTGACTATGTTTACCTGAATAAATGTTTTTTTTTTTTTATCTGAGTGACTGTATCTTCGGTTGGACTACCAATCATTTCCCCTTCCTATTTACTCCTCAAACCCTAATTGTATATGTATGGTGATATACAGAAAATCCTAAACTTTATCGAGTTGACCTTAAGGTAGTGGAGGTGATCGAAACAATCATCACCGGTGTCCTGACCTTTTCCAGTCAAGAGTAAGGTTAGGGTTTCTTTTCGTTACGGTTTCTTACGACTTTGATGGTGCATTAACGCGACTGGAGTGTGTGATCATTTCATTACGAGTTTTAAGAAGTTCGGTCCGAAGTTGTCATGTACTTGACACTTTAAGGTCCACAAGTTCGACCTAAATCTTTTCCGTCTCCTTGGTCTCTAGTTTAACGGTTGTAGGCGACCTAGTAACTTTTTCGTTCTCTCGAAGTCTTTTTATAGATGAAGACGAAATAACTGATACGGTTTCTGAAACACACCTAGTGTTGTTTGACACCTTTTAAGACTTCCTCTACCCTTATGGTCTGGTGGACTGGACGGAGAACTCTTTGGATATACGTCCAGTCCTTCGTTGTCAATCTTGACCTGTACCTCTTTGTCTGACCAAGGTTTAGTCCTTTCCTCATACAGTTCCGATATATGACAGTGGGACGAATAAATTATTAATAAATATGACAGTGAGACGAATATACGTCTCATGTAGTATACTTTACGACCCCACCCACTTCGTGTCCGACCTTAGTGCTAACGGTCCTCTTTATAGTTATAGGAGTCTATACGTCTACTATGGTGGGAATACCGTCTTTCACTTCTTCTTGATTTCTCGGAGAACTACTTCCACTTTCTCCTCTCAATTTTTCAACCGAATTTTGAGTTGTAAGTCTTTTGAATCTGGTACCGTAGAACAGGGTATTGAAGTCCCGTTTATCTACCTCTTTATCACCTTTGTCACTGTCTGTAATAAAAGAACCCGAGATTTTAGGGACTTCTACCACTGATGTCGGTACTTTGATTTTCTGTGAATCAGGAACCTTCTTTTCAATACTGGGTGGATCTGTCGTATAATTTTTCGTCTCTGTAATAAAACGGTTGTTTCCAGGTAGATCAGTTTCGATACCAAAAAGGTCATCAGTACATACCTACACTCTCAACCTGATATTTCTTTCGACTCACGACTTCTTAACTACGAAAACTTGACACTACAACCTCTTCTGAGAACTCTCAGGGAACCTGACGTTCCTCTAGGTTAGTCAAGTAGGATTTCTTTTAGTCAGGACTTATAAGTGACCTTCCTGACTGTAACTTCGACTTTGAGGTATGAAACCGGTGGACTAAGTTTCTTGTCTCAGTAAACTTTTCTGAGACTACGACTCTTTCTAACTTCCGCCCTCCTCTTCCCCTACTGTCTCCTACTCTGCCAACCTACAGTAGTGGTTGAGTTACCTGTACTCAAACCCATCTGAGACCCTCAACCACTACCTGTACCTCCGGACCGCACGACGTCAGGTACCCCAGTGTTTCTCAACCTGCACTGACTCGGTGACTTGACTGAATGTTGATATATATTTTATTCATTGATTGTTTCGGGATGACATATCGTGTCCCTTGAGAAAAGTTATAGAGTATTATTTGATATTACCTTTTCTTAGACTTCTTATGTATATACATATATTGACTTAGTGAAATGACATGTGGACTTTGATTATGTTGTAAAATTTAATTGATATGAAATTAGTTTTAATTTCTCTTCTTCGTTACTGTAAATAGTTCTAAAGTCTGTTACGTAATGGTTCGGAAATTAGAAAGGAGGGTACGGTCAGACAGGTTTTGGGGAGAAGGATAAGTGACAAGTGAAAAGATAGTTTTGAGACAAAAAGACAACGAAAATCGTACTTCCTGTAAAGTCCCGACAGAGCGGAACAAGCATGACGTCACAATAAGAGTCCTCAGGTTACGAGAGGAGGGGAGTAAAGTCGATTCAGAGACGATTATGTGAAGAGACGACGACGATTCAGCGAAGTCAGCACAGGCTGAGACACGTTGGGTTATCTGTCGTCGGGTGGTCCGAGGGGGCAGGGACCCTAAGAGGTCCGTTCTTGTGACCTCACCCAACGATAAAGGAAGAGGTCACGTACTTTCACCTTTCACTTTCACTTCTACGAGTCAGCACAGGTTGAGAGTCGTTGGGGTACCTGACGTCGGATGGTCCGAGGAGACAGGTACCCTAAAAGGTCCGTTCTCATGACCTCACCCCGCGGTAACGGAAGAGGCTATGCGAAGAGATAGAGATAGATCAGGGATAAGACAAGGTCAATGATGTATTCCTTGGTTCCTATGTATATACTTGATTCTATTTTCAAAACGGGATCCCTGAGGAGTCCATCTTATCCCAAGTACTACGTTTCGTAATATCTTTCATTTTTACCCCTGTACTCCTCCGTCCAGTTGAGGTGGGTTCCGTCTCCCTTCGTATTTGGTAAAAACTTATTTTCTTCCTTCCCTTTATTCCCTTCTTTTACATACTAAATCTTGGAAACTCGTTTGATTTACAGTTTTTATTTAGAATTTTAGTGTTGGACTTGAGTACCCTCTTGTAGATTGACGAGAGTTTTACCCAATGTCCCTTTAATTATTTACATAATTATTGTTTTTTCGTACTGTATATTCTCTAATCATATAAAATGATGAAATTTTAAATTTTATTTACATATAGTTTTTTCTTTTTTTGTGTTTTTCGACTACACATTGTTCTCTACAACCAATATTCTAGTGGGTACCAAAGTTTCTATGAAAATAGTATGCATTGATTGTTGTTCATAGTTTCCTTTAGGTTTTAGTCATGTACTTTCTCCTTTTTAGACATCTTTTTGCTCATTTCCTTTACATGTCTGTTAAGTGTTTTCTCTTCAGAGTTTACAGACCACTTGTATAAGGGGTGGAATCATTAGACCCCTTAAGTTTGACCTTATTATTACTTCTTCTGTAATAGGGTGGGTAGCCTGATTATCTGTAAATTTCCGCACTGTTCTAACTCACAACGACTCCTTGATTTCTGTCCTTTTAATAGTATTTGACGACCTCTTTATATGTAACTATTATATGGACGTTTCTCGGTAAACGAAGAGACTCACGAGAAACGTCCACATAATAGTTACATATAAACTATATAATCCAGTAAGGGAGACTGGATTGTTAAGATGAAAACACATATGTGTGTGTGTGATCTCTTATAATACTGGTACATTCGTTTCTCCAATATGGTCTTTTGATTAACGTTAACATAAACATTATCTTTTTTAAAAGTTAGTACACGTACGGGTGGTAAACTCTTTGTCTACTGGTGTTATTAAATACATTACCTTATGAATTTTCTTGTTTGATTACCACTCTAGACTTTGTACATTAAATTCTCGCGTTCACATGTCCAACTATAAATCACATATATACTATACTATGGTAAGTACCTTTAGTAAAATTTTTGGATGTCTTATATTTTGTTGTGACATACACTAACTATGTTATTTTCACATTTTTCGTCTGACCTCTTATATATATATACAATCCAACCACGTTTACATTAACACCAAAAACTGACACTTAAAATTTAGAAATATCGTCCGAGTTTGTGCAGAAATAATTAGTTTTAGTCTTGGTAATGTTAGTTGTGTCAAACGGTTACTCTTTATTCAAACAAATAAACACATCATATTTTTAGAAACGAAGCCCTAAACTACTTGAGAACCTCTTGTAAAAGACGGAGGATGACCAACACCTTCGCAAAAGGGACGTTTTCAACAACTCTTCGAACTTCTTAACCATTAATCAACCGTTCTCCAGTCCACTTATACTGTCTACTTCGTTTTGAAACATCGGATTAAGCAAGTTGAAAACTTCATAATTAACACGTTTCACTCAAGTCCGCAGCACCTCTTGACCCGGGTAAGAGAACTGGTTTCGGTCGACGTCAGTAACGTCAAAGGTAACGTAGAGTAGCTAAATGACTCGTATGCAGAGTCTACATCGCTAAAACGACCCTAAGTCTTACGAAATCACCTAGTCTTACCGTCGTCTTGTGGTCACTGGCACTGTAAAAAATCCACGTTCGAACCGAGACCCTTCCCGAAACCTCTAAGGAGACAGATTGGTGACTCGACCAGTAACGGCCAACAACATATTTTAGGTGAAAAGTAGTCTGTAGTGTCAGACTGACTCTTTACCAAGTAACAACAACGTATCTCATTCTCTTTTACTGTGAAGTTTTACTGTTAAAATAAAAAAAGACCAGTCGAGTACTCTATCGGTGACTATCTCGGAAAAGTGGAAAGGTTAACTGAAGTTTACGGTTTACTGATATCTCACTAGCTATGACTCAAGAACCCGTTGAAGAGTACATCAACATTCTCTTAGTCGAAGTTACTAACGAAAGTTAACCAGCAACAGTAGAAAGTTACCGGTTGGTGATACAAGGAGACGAAGTTCTGAGAATAGAGGAAACCTTTTGAACTTGGTGGTGACGTGACATACAAGTGATCGTCAAGGACTCAGTTTATGTAACAACTACGATGTTCAACAGAGACTATAAAATACTAGGTAAAACTTGTGTTTATTCTTTTAACCGAGTTGAAACGAAGAACAGATTGTAAAGGGATCAGATTTTATTGATATTTTATTTTTCGTTTATTATTCAGTAGTCGTTTTTTTGTATTCCACTCTTTGTACGTAATTTTACTACATATTATATTGGTGTAAATTCTTACATAAGGTTATAGTTTATCGTTTAAAGTTGTTATGTTTTGACGTTAATGAAATCGTGGTTGGATTATGAATTAGGTCCCAAAGGTGACACGAAGTCTACCATTTCTTAGACGAGTGTTACACCCCCTGGATCCAAACTAGGGTCCCAACCCTCCTAGGGGACCTCTTCCTTTACCGTTGGGTGAAGTCATAAGAAGGGACCTCTTAGGGTACCTGTCTCCCCGGACCGTCCAGTGTCAGGTACCCCAGTGTTCCTCAGTCTGTACTGACTCACTGAAGTGAAAGTGGAAAAGTGAGAGTTATGAATTAAGTACTTCTATAAGCAACTCTCCCTTTTTCTTTACTCTGACTGTCACTCTCAGTCTTTCCTGAAATTAAAATATACTTTACAAATTAAACAAATAGTCTTCTTCTTTATTTTGAAATTTCGTTGACATCGGTTTTACAATTGTTAATAGGTCACAACCACCACCTAGGTACTTATAAACAAAAAATTAATAGTAAAGACAACGAAAGTATCTACAGAACCTTTAAATCTATGTTAGAATCCTCTTCTTCTCGATCAAATTTTCAGTATATACTAACTCCCCACTCCCACCCCTACGTCCACTGTCAAAACCCAAAGAGGAGATGATTACCCGGACCCTATTTGGAGGTCGAGTCCCTTTTCTTTTCATTGTGTTTTTAGGTTCACTACAGACTGGTGTCTGAATGTTGTAAGAGCCCTTGGTTATCCTAAACAAAAACAAAAACAAAAACAAAAACAAAAAACGATTTTTGGTTTATATTTTATAATTCGTTTTCTTTTGAGGTGTAAACACACAAGTGTGAGTAAATTAATTTGAAAGTCGTTTGTGACCACTCAGGGACGAAGCGACCACCGAGTCCGGCATTTTACAGACGGACGTTACGACCTCTGGACCCAAACTAGGGACCCAACCCTTCTATGGGACCTCTTCCTTTGTCGTTGGGTGAGGTCATGAGAACGGACCTTTTAGGGTACTTACCTCCGCAGACCATCCGATGTCTGGTATCCCAACGTTTCTCAGTCTGTGTTAACTCGCTGAAGTGAAAGAGAGTTAAAGAGAGAGAGAGAGAGACACCATCCGTGACACGATCCACCTTTCCTGTGTCTATTTGATGAAGGAGTCCTAGTTTCGTGGTTTCGACATGACACGACCCATGTACTCTAGGGTGCAACGATCTTGTCTGTAACCAATAGACTTTTCTTCTCTCATTACAAGAAATCTCTACATGGCACAAAACAATTTTCGTTTTGAAAGGTTGGAAACGAAAACAGGAACTTTGACTCTGTATTTTAACAGTCACCTTGATTATCAGAAACCTACCGTCCGGACGGATGGTAAAGCAAAAGTAAGGGTGACCCGTCCTTGGTATAGTAGCGACACCAAACGAGACGCGACTCCCGCCCCTACGAGTCTACGAGTCTCCCTCCCACGGGAGCCCCGTTCGGAACGTGGACGATCACTGTTTAACAGTAGTCCTTCAAGACACACGTAGATTAGCCGAGACGCAAGTCTCCTGTAGAAGGGGGAAGGGTCACGTCTCGCAGGCTCCTCGTTCTGCGACTCCCTGTGTCCTGTCACTTAGGTCTGAGGACTGCGGTGTCAAAGGCAGTTGAAGGAAGTGCTGAACTCGGTGGTAGTGGAAAGACTAGGAATTTAAAGTGGTTAACTTTTACCATGGTCAAGACTCTAGTAATTATATAAATCCCCCGACTTACTTCTTTTATACGACCTATTGTCTCGTTAACAACTTCTAAAAGTTTACCAGATAAGACTAAGAGTCGCGTCAGGACATCACATGTTTCCTTTCAAGGACTTCGAAGGTAAAATGACTCCTCTGAGTCTCTTCGACGTATTGTGATCATTCCCCGAGAGACCAGTAGTCTCCATAAAAATCTGATTTCTCTGTGTACTCGAAACAGTCTGATCGAAGGTTAATAGTACGATCACTTCACTGATGTCAGTAGGTTTTAACGGGTCAACAAGACGGACGAGAGACTCAGTCTGTACCGAGTTGGACTGTGGAAGTCCGGGACGAATTTATGAGAGAGGTCTCCACTGTCGTATGTTCCCCCATCGTTGGCCTCCTGTAGGTAATTTCATAGGAAAGAATTATTATGGGTTGCCCCGAGACACTTAAATCCTGTCGCGATCTGGTCGATTTCCTCGTCGACACTTGTTTACACCGGTGTTGTACGTCACTTAATACATATACAGTAATTAATGATTGTACACGTCGGCGCTCGTGGAAGTCTAGGACACTTGGGTCCCCCGGTGCGAGGTCCCGTAATGACCCCGTCCGGATCCCCTCAAGGAGAGACGAGTCGTATAGACGGGTTGGGACTACGAGAGGAACGAGGGTACGGAAGTATGACACCGAGAGAGACATGTCCATGGTTAGGACCCAGTAAAACCAAAGTGTAGGGTGATAGGATCAGATTTGGGATGACGAGGAGTCTACAGTCGTAGGTATAGTAAGGAGACCCTCCGGAAGACGCGGGAGGGTAGAGATCTAAGTCAACAAAGGGTGTATCCGGGTTTCTAGGTAGGAAGAAGAAAGTACTATATACTCCTAGTGTACCCAGTTATAACAGTAACAGACACTACCTCTTCCTCGTCGTCCGGACCCTTCTCGGGTTCTCAAAGAGTTCATATATACGGATACAACTATAAAAGTGTGTCCTAGGGTCTAGGACACGAGTCCCCTCAGGACGTCCGGAGGGTGGGGTCCTGGTCTCGTCCGTACCTGACAGGAATAGTACAGTAATTGTATACTTTTTAGGGTCGGTACACCAGGAAAGGGTGACGTAACGTGACAGTGGTCGTTCCAATGCCACTGAACCGACCAAAAAGTGACAGGGGATAAGACAGTCAAAGTGTAAGACTATCTTGTGACAAAAGGGGTCTAAGTGACATTTGAAACAAAGATCTTTTGGTACGGTAGATTAAAAGATAAAAATAATAGGTAGGGTGGTCGGTGAAGAGGGACCGGGACGAAAGGGGTAGACATGTAATTCTTTCAACCTCTTTCGTTTAGAGATGTCAGGAAGGTTCCGATTGCAAGACAGATACTTTTCAGGGGAATCGCCCGACTTCTCGGGTTTCTTTATAGGCGCCCACAATTCACCAATAGTAAATCCCCGGTATCTTTACCGAATTTACTTGTGATGAATGTCGTTTATAAGGTAGTGGGATGAATAAAAAAGGGGAAGGTGGGACGAGGTCGACCAACTTGGAGGTGAGGGTACCCAGCCGATCTTCTAATGACTAGGACTCCTCTAGACTATGTGTACTGAACTACTTTCGGCATGTGTCCTTTCAATTGTCACTAATCGTAGATAAACGGAAGTGAAGTAGAATAATGTCTAATATGAACATATAATTGAGGTATTAAGAGACTAATGGTTCCTCAAGTTGACTCCAGGACCTAGAGAAGTCAGGATTAATCGAAACAAGTCGGCTCGAGTACGACCTATCTTCGTAGCAGTCTCATAAAAAGTCAACCGTCACCTTCGTTTTACTAAGTAAGACCCTTGGAACAAAGACAACGACATTTGATAAACGTATATTAGACCTACATGTGTCTGGATCGGATACGGTCCCGGGGTTTCGCCAAACGAAAGTAAGAAAAGGAGTAAGTAAACTCTTTACCGATATGTAATAAGTCATTTACCAGGGTAGGACCCTCGACTGTAATAAAGGATCACTTTGTCTTATATTAAATCTATAAAACTCCGTGTCGTACCGTATCATTAACACATGTGTAAGAACCTGTCGACCCGATATAAAATTGAATCACCAACTAAAACCTTCTCAATCAACTTGAAAGATTCGGAGTCAAATGAGTGGATATTTTACCCTTATTATTATTATAGGTGGACTATCCTGACTATAGTCCTATTTCACTTTAGATATTTGACATATCGTATAACCTGTATAAATTGTATACAAGTAAAAGTAATTATAATTAAAGAGAAAGTCACTTTCTTATCGTCTCTCCGTTGTCTTTCTGACAAATGAAATACTTATTCCTTTACTTCGATCTACTCTTCTCCACTGAAGTATGGGAGGTATTTGTAATTAGTTTAGGAATGGTACCCACTCAGGGAGTTATAAGTTTTTTACAGGTTGTGATAAAAGACGGGGAGTTTATTAGTCATCGAAAATTGACACGGGCACCCTGGTCTCTTACGATAGGTCTCCTTCACAGACGTTCAACCAGATCGTCTTAGTTAAAGTAGGAATTTGTGGAGTGGAATTTGAAATTTTGGTTCGAAGTACGGATTACAATGGAGGTGGTACTTCGGGAGGAAATTAGAGAGGGAGTACGGTCTATACATTCGGAAAAAGGAGATAAGGTAAAGACATGAACCAGATATGACTGTATGAACGTATATTTTACGTGTGTTTTTTCACCTCTAGAAATTGAAGAGACAGTCAAAAGATATAGTGATCGAGTGTCGAACCATAGACCTCGTGTTTAGTCTATTAGTATATGATATTAAAGACTATGGATACTACCCTAACCTACTCCTATTCTCCGAATACGTTCGAAGGACTACCCTCCCTCTTCTGAGAACTTTTAGAGAACCTATCGTTCAAGTTTGGTCAGTCAAGATTTCCTTGAGTTGGGACTTATACGTGATTCTCCTGACGACTTCGATTTCGAGGTTATGAAACCGGTGGACGTTTCTCGACTGAGTGACCTTTTCTGGGACTACAACCCCTTCTAACTCCCGTTCTCCTCTTCCCCCGTTATCTCCTACTCTACCAACCTACCATAGTGGTTGAGTTACCTGTACCCAAACTCGTTTGAGACCCTCTATCACCTCCTGTCCCTTCGGACTACACGACGTCAGGTACCCCAGTGTTCCTCAGTCTGTCCTGAATCGTTGACTTGTTATTTACGACCTTAATGACGAATCTCGTGCGTACGTACGAGTCAGGACAGGTTGAGAAGCGATGGGGTACCCGATATCGGGTGGTCCGAGGAGACAGGTACCTTAAAAGGTCCGTTCTTATGACCTCACCCAACGGGATGGGAAGAGGCCCCCTAGAAGGGTTGGGTCCCTATCTTGGGTGTAGAGAACGTAGAGGAAGTAACCGTCCACCTAAGAAATGGTGAAACGATGGACCCTTCGGGTGACAAATCTCTGTGAGGAGATTCATGATATAAGTGTAGTTGAATGAATCGGAGGACTGTTGAAACACCCCTACACTTTGTAACTCGTCAAATCTTGAAACGGCTCTAATACGTCATCGTCCTAGACCGGGGTCCGTCAGACCGGGGTCCTGGGAACGAGGATTGGTACTACATTATTGAGAGGTGCGCACGAGTCAGCAAGGTCAGCACAGACTGAGAAGTACTGCGATACCTGGTAGTGGGTGGTCCGAGGAGACAGGTACCCTAAGAGGTCCGTTCTTATGACCTCACCGGACGGTACGGGAGGAGGTCCCCTAGGAGGGTTGGGTCCCTAACTTGGGGACAGAGAATACAGGGGACGTAACCGACCGTCTAAGAAATGATGATCACGGTGGACCCTTCAGGTTATTGAGAGGTATCCATAAACGACTCGATGTGCATTATTACCAGTAGCTCAAGATCCGTTAAATGTACATAACGGAATGAAATGAAAGTGTTATCAGACTACACTCAGGTCAGGACTAGAAGTACAATATTTTCACATTCGACTCCAGATCGTACACTTTGATGGAACGGGTGTCTCCATTCCGATCATCCATCGTCCTTAAATTTGGGTTCAGATAACGGTCACAGACTTTAGAATACATGACAGGATCATAAAAGATATTACACTATGTCCTTAAGTGTCTTAAATACACTCTACTAAAAATACACTAAGAACCCAATTGTTAATACATAGATATAAAAAAGAAAAATTAAAATAAATAAATAACCAACGTGACACAGAAACGACGACGTGTGTCCGAAAGGGATCAACGCCACCCGTCCCCGATGAGAGATCAACACACGCTCAAAGAGTGACACCACCGAAGAGAACTACACCTCGTGTCCGAGTCATCAACACGTACCCGATTCAAGGGGACATGCACCTTAGAAGGGTCTAGTTCAGACTTAGGGTACAGGGGACATAACCGTCCACCTAAGACATGGTGACCTGTTGGTCCCTTCGGGTTATATAGACAAAATTACACGTGGCGTGTTGTCCTGATGTTAGAATTTAGGTCTAACCACCATCACCACATTAACTATTCAGTACAGGTTGAGAACGTTGAGGTTGAGTAATAATGTATCCACATTTATGTACTTAGTTCCATCACATCCACAAACTCTCAATCAAACACAGTAAACTTGTTAGTAATTCACGTCCCATTATAATAATTCAATCCCTATACTCTGAACTACGCAACCACTGACTTCAAACCCTGTGAGACAGAATGTGAGGGGACGGACGGACTGGATACTTTATCCTACTATTATCTTTCTTTATACTCTCGGAAGGTTAACACTTTCGTCACGTTTGTGTTTTTACTTCAGTTTCTTTACAAACAGTCAAAGTGTGTACCACAACAGACCTAACTAGACAGAAACTTTAAAAAACTTGAAACTTGAAAAAAGACACCTTTACTCATCGGAAATTTCTAAATCCTGGTCTTCATCTGTACTGTAACAGATAATTACAAATAGAAAATTTCAGTAACCCCAAACGATAGGTAGACCTAAATATTATCGAACTGTTATAGCTACCCATTTGTAATAGTGTTTATACACAATTGACTGTCGACGAGTCGAATCACGAACCCTCTACCGACGACTACTCCGTTCGAACCTACACACACGGCACGTCTCGGACGAGATGCAGATGTACACGCAAAATATCTAATCCCGCAATAGGGGGAGAACCTTTCAACAAAGACAGACGGTTCTACCCATTAGAACGGAGAAAGAGGTAAACTTTAGTATTTTGATTAACTTGTTAAGTAACTGACATTACCGAAATCTTTTTAGTTATTAGCGTAGGGTAATAACTATCTCACCTTCGTGTACCTTCTTTAATAGGCTATGTCTTTATCCGGTCAATTTTATTTATTAAGTTGTTCGACGGACCGTTAGATAAGTTTAAAACTTGAACTTGCTAGTACACCTCAAAGAATTCATATTTATTACTTTCGGTGTGTAAGTCACGACGGTCCTACACCCGATTTCAATGCCTGTCGTTTCTACGGTCAGGACCGTAAATAGGGTCATGAGGACCGATACAACGACGACGACGATTCAGTAAAGTCAGCACAGACTGAGACACGCTGGGGACTCTGCCGTCGGGTGGTCCGAGGGGACAGGGACCCTAAGAAGTCCGTTCTTATGACCTCACTCAACGGTAAAGGAAGAGGTTACGTACTTTCACTTTTCACTTTCACTTCAGCGAGTCAGCACAGGCTGAGAGTCGCTGGGGTACCTGACGTCGGATAGTCCGAGGAGGTAGGTACCCTAAAAGGTCCGTTCTCATGTCCTCACCCCACGGTAACGGAAGAGGGAAGACCGATACTCACTAGTCATTTATCCTTGAACTGAGAATCCCACCCCCCACAAATCCTTGTGACGGAAGGTAAATCCCACCAATCGAAAACTCTAGTCTTGTTCTACATTATTATACAAGGAATATGGAAAGAGTTTATATATATCATTAAACGTTTGGTAAAAGTGTAGATCGATATTTCGTCCATCCATAAAACCTTTACCCTTTTGATTCCCGGTTGTACACTGGACTAACAGGTGCCAGTGTCACGTTCAGTCATGTTCTTATCTTTGAGATTGTATTCAAAAATTCGAGGACAGGAAACGAGTCAAATACTGTTAACGATCGAAACCGAAGACTAAGGGAAGATGTAAGTTTTTTGAAGTCATGAGTTCAGACGAGAGACACATTTTTTGGATGCGAATTCTTCAATTACCAGTAAACCAGTTCCAGTGTGTCAAGTCTGTCCTATCTTGTTCCTAAACTAGTGTGAAGAGGCCTGAGGACCAGGGTCCGAGCAAAGAATATGAAGAGTCGGTAATCGTACAACGGAGACCTCCGTCCCTCCGCTCCACTACTCCTTCTTCTCGTAGTGACCGACTTTTGACGACTACAAGGTTCTGTCTTCTGTCCCGGACTCTGACTTCCCTTGAGGGTCGACCAAGGAACCCCACTTGACGAGGAGAAAGGACTACAAAGGAGGTTTTGTAGTCCGAACCGCCATCTACCCTCGTCTACAAACAGTGACCGTCCTTGGACCAGGTACCCAGGACTGTAGTACTTTTGTTTTTAATATCGTCCTGATACACTCCCCTTTTATTTTACCTTTTGGTATGAGGTGACGGACCAACCGGAAATAGATAATGGAGTAAAAGAGTTTCACCAGTGTTGTGTCCGGTGTAGACTCTCGTTCGTCTTTTCAGTAGTTCCTCCGTCAGGTCACGGTCCTGTGAATCTGTAAGTGAGTGTGGAGAAAGGACAAGTAGTCACATAGGGTACACTTTGTTATGTTCGACTACGAGTTAACCCGTGAAGCCTACATAGTCCGTGACGAGATTCACCAATACTTATAATTAAGTAAATCAGGAGAGTTATTGGATATATCTATAAAATAATATTGGTCCATTGTCTACTCTTGTAACTCTATACCCGTTTTATTAACTGGGTATGTTCCATGGTGTCACCCCCTTGTTCCTAAGTTAATTTGTGTTCGGGTCACCGAGATCTTACAAGATTTGACGAGGTCTGTCAGATCACGGTTTACCAGACACGAGCGGAGAAGTCTATGTCCGAGGTGGAAACAGGTGTCCCGAGTCACCTGACATAGTTTCACGGGGATCCAGAGAACCGAAGACCAACCTAGATCGGTTACCTTTCGTGGTGGTTTTTAGTCTACCCTCTTCTCGCCAGTCCCGTGAATCAGAGGAAGGGACGGTGTCTGTGTCCACGGAGACGGACTTCGGTGTCGAGGACAACTCTCGGGAGAGGATCTCGATGTTGGATGACAGGAGAGGACCGAAGTCTTATACGAGGAAGGGTACCCTTTCCCTCTCTCCTTCCTTCTCTTCCTTGGTTCCTACCCTTCTGTCACTCTCCTTTTAATTTCCAGGAATAGTCTCGTCAAATCTTATGACCAGGTGGAGCGAAGTGAACCCTGTGAAGGAAAAGAAGTGAACACAGCACTTTGAAATAGTGTACAACCAAGTACGAATTGCGTACGTAATAGTGTCGGTGAAATGTCAGGTGTTTTGACTAGGAGTTTTTCTACTTTATTAAACAGATTCGAGTGAGTTACTTATTAGTTTCCGAACTAAGTCGGGTCGTTAAGACTAAGGTTTAAGTTGGACCAAAGGAGGGGGTCCGAAGTCAAAGACTCGTAAGTCACAGTGGAAGGGTTGTTACTAGTCTATAAATCCTTCAACTTTGGGAGAACCTCCTTCCAAAGAAAGAAGTACTTCCGAAACTAGTACTACCCTTAAACTAAAGCAAAGGAACCGTAGTTGGTGACTCAAGACGGGGGAATACAATCGAGGAACAAGAGACCAAGGGACGTACGGTCAGAATCGAACTAGAAACTTTCACATTACTTGTGTAGAGTTTATGACTTTTTATATAAGTAAGATACACCAAGGTTTAGAAGGTTCCAATCGGGTCCTTAGTAAAAATATTATCGTATATCGTTAGCTACATCCCTCTGTAATTACATGAAAAGACTACCGGGTGAAACTTTTTATATCCAGAAAAAATTTTTGAATCTATAACTATAAACATGTCTACCCACTGTAAACTTACATAGTGGTACTTTAGGGGTCTCCTGGGTCTTTCAGGGAGACTCTTTACAAATAAACTCTTAGTTTTTCCGGTAGTGTAGGGCAACTAAATTAAGAGGACCTTCATGTAATTAGGACCCGGGTCTGTAACAGAACTTTCATCTGACCTTTATGGGTAATAATTCTTTGTCGAACAAAAAAAAAAAAAGACTATCCTCCTTTTACATACTAATACAGACACTTATAAGTTGTAAGATTTGTTTCACCGGTTATTTTACTTGGTATATTCGTCGATAAACCCACCTGTTTCCAAGTCTATGTTCTAACTTACCTGATAAAAACATCCTTTGGTTCGACAACAAAGTAAAAGATAACTCTGAGATTTGAGTCCTTAAAAGTTTGATTTTCCCTGTGTCGAGTCGTCTTGTTCTTTCTCTCGTGTCCGTCGGGTTTCTCGACGTGAGTGAGGGAACAGAGGAGACGAGGTGTCGTCGAAGAATGATCTCTCCGTAGGATGAAATCAATAAAAGACAGGACCCACGATCGCAGGACGGATCGGATATATTAATTTTTCGCTTTCACAATTAGGGAACCAGCACAGACTGAGACGCTGGGGTACCTGACATCGGGTGGTCCGAGGAGCCAGGTACCTTAAGAGATCCGTTCTTATAACCTTATTCAAGAGTAATTTATTATTGACTCACTAACTGACCGATTTACTCACTCACTAGAATTTTCAGGAAAGACTAAAAAGTAAAGTGGAAGTTTCTAAGGGAACTCTATTCGTCCCCCTCTCTAGTAGGAATGAAGGTAAAATATCTACGTTTTTGACTACGGGTCTATCCATGACCCAGAACGGGTTCCAGTGTGTCGTTTAATCATCGTATCGGTCAACAATTTTGGAACCAGAAAATCTGGGACACGTCGGTTTTTCTTTTTTTATTAATTAAATTTTTGGAACAAAAAAAAATTACTGTGGTGATCACCAGAAAGGTTAAGGAACTGGACTAGGAGAAAAATAACAAACAAACAAACAAATTTGGAAGTAAACAATATGGTCTAATATGTCACTTTTACCGTAAACCCCTGACTTCTACCTAACCTCACCTTTACCGTAAACCCTTGACTTCCTGACTTTTGTTTCGAGAAGGTTAGCTTTGGTACTTTAGGGGTTTACTTTCCCTTCCGTAACTTAAGGGACTATGTCTCTAGTTACATCATCTTCTCTTCACTTACTGTCTATACTTTAATTAACGTAAATTTAAATACGTCAATGTTATCTTTTGTTAAGAAGACCTTACGGAAGGACTCCGAAACTATACATCACCATTAATTTTCTCGAGGAAATTTAGTAAATAATATTAATACGAAATTTACTAGGTCAGGATTTACATCGGCCGAAAAACAACAAATGACCATCGACTACTGTAAACCTTAACCGATCTGTAAACGTTATTAAACTGATGAAAAGTGTATGTCTCTTGACTTGACGAAGAACTTCAACTTAACTCCTTCACATAGATCTAGGGACACCAGGGGAGGGAAAGATGGGATGGAGTCACTATAATATATGAAAAAAGGGGGTCTCCGTCGTTCTCCATTCGTTTCGACCCTGAAGTCTAGTCTGTACAAAATGTTGAAAGTTTCCACTTTCAAACATACTTTTTCCGTGTCTTGACCAATATACGAAACCAACACTCTAAACTGGAACACGTCCAGGTACGACTAAACCTTCGCTTTCAACATCTCTTCCAATTCTGGAACACTATTACCCTAACTCTGACATTTAAGTCAGGTGTACGGTCGGTAAAAGGAAAGGTATAATCGCGAGAGAATAGAAGTGAATGTCAAAACACCGATTGTCCCTCTTTGTCCAAGTCTCTCTAACTCTCCAAACGGTTTCCGGTGTGACGAGAGTCACTCAGTCTTTTGTCCTCCTTTATGAAACTGAGAGTCAAGTTATGAAAGAGGTTGGACGGGGTGCCCGACGGAATTTTCAGATGGGGGTAAACTTACCGTCCTAAGGCTCGTCACTAAGTGGGTCCCGGTGTGGAACTCTCCGTTCTTGAACTGAAACTAGGTCAAAGGACTCAGGTTCAAGTCTTAAGAAAAGTATTTCGTGTTAAAAAGCCAGGTCTTCAGTTCATCCATTGTACAGGACCCAGTAGTAACCCGACCCCTTCCAGTACCGACACAGTCATACTTCAGTAAGGGAAATTTACACCTTAACTCAAAGGTCTTTTATGCGTACAAAACTGAAGGATTCTATTAAAGACCCGAGGAAGGACAAGGGCAGAGAAGGGACTCGAAGTAGAAGGGTTTGTTCGGTGGAACTTGAGTCTCATATCAAAGAGGGGGTGTTGTTGGGGAAGTAGTCGGTAGAGAGGGTGAAGAAGAAGGAGTGAGAGAGACGAAAAAAAGAGGAAATTTGTGAGTAGATGGAGGACTTTTCGCACCCAAAAAGAGATATAATTGTAGACCGTTCACCGAGCTGGAGAGACTCGGAGTCCAAGAAGTAACATTTCCCCATAGAGATTTAACGATTATAGACTTTAACTCCTACTCAGGAGACTGAATAAATATAAACACGGGGATCTTGGGTCGAACCGAGGATGTGTATTATTTATTTACTGGTACAGGACATCCCTGGAACATACCTAATGTACTCCATTTGATACCTTGACTGGATTGTGTCCAGAATCGTGACTACTTAAAAAATTCCGTCGGTGACAGGAATCCTTAGTCATTTGGAAGGACGTGTTCCTCAAACATAAGAGGTCTACATTACCGTTCCCTTGTCTTCATCCACCTTCTGAATTCCTAAATAAAGGAAGACTACTAGTCTTCGCGAGAGACGTCACCACGGTAACTGGACTATTTAACATCGTAATCAGAGTTACAACTACTCAGAGACTGGACGAGGTTGACGATTCGGTAGGGCTGTGACTCGGTAGATGAGGAAGATACGACTCGAGATGTGATCTGACTCGACGACAACGATTACCTCACGGGAATATCCTCGTATCATGAAATGTCAAATAGGAAAAGGAGGTAGTGGGAACGGGTGAGACGTAGAGTGTCCAGTATCATGACTTCAGGGTCTCTACCGTACTGAACATGTGTGTCATGGGGGTCACTACCATTATCCTAAAGGTTAGTCCAGAAGACTGAGGTCGGGAGGACAAGAAGGATTCCAACCAAATAGTGTACACGTAAGTGGGACGGATGGAGGAGACTTTCCTGTACTGGTGTCCTAAGAATGAGATAATCTTACGTGAAAGGTGGATTACGGGAGTAGGTTTATAGTGAACCACACTCCACTATCCTAGTCAGTCAGGGAACGGGTCCGAAGACAATAACACTTCTTCGTTTCTATTACGAGTTTGTATATGTGTAGGGTCAGATTCATTTGTTCTCCCTGTCCTTATCCTTTTTTTTGTTTGTTTTGACATTCTACACGTGAATGTTATAAGTAGGCTGAGTAACTAAGAAAAAGTAAAAAAAATTTTCATACGATTTTATATATATTGAATTTTAAATAGTAACAATGGTAAAAATTAACATGCTAAGACCCTATAATTCATATAAGTACGATAATACGTTAGTAGTTGTGGTAGACAGAGGTCCTGTAAAAAGAAGGTTAAAAAAAAGGACTTATACTTTACGATGACCGACTTTGTCTTACGTCGGGTGTGACCAAAGGGAAGTCAGAAGACGGTCGGATTGTTTGAGAGTGTCTGACCTTTAGTCTTTCTCGGTTCGTCGGTGGAACGATTCCATTGTGACTCTGCCATCCTTGTCTTTCCAGTTCACCCAACCGGGGGGACTTTTTACATCGGGGTCAGTCGATTGACCCCAGTGGTGTGTAGACCTACGTCCTTATACGGTCACGAGAATTCTCTTTGGTCTCTGTTTCCGAACCCTCTATTTTTTGGAACGATAAGACTCATGTCGGAAGGACGTGGACAGTAAGAAGACACCTACGTCTTCTATGGGACACACAAGTCCTTTTCGAAACATGATTGACTCTACCGAATCCTCTCCCGTCTCGGTCTCTGAAGAAAGTCCTCCCGTCTTATAGAAAGACCCGACCCCCTACCCCAGACTCTTGAAGTTTACCTCTGGGTCTCCACCTTTGTCTGTTCGTCCCTATTCGTGGACTCACGACACTTTGTCTGTATGTCGTCTTTACCTTCTTTTGTTGTGATTATTAGTGACTGTAAACGGCTCCCGAAAGAGTCACGGTCCGTGATAAGATTCACTTCACTCGCTTTGTGTCCTTCAAATTCCTTGAACTAGTACCAGTCGGTCGAGGAAACCCCTAGATGTTTCCCAGATGAAATTGATACCTTAAAATTACCCAACTTAATTTGAATATTTTGAGTACTCAACTCTTATCCTCTTGGTTCGCTCATTATCGGGACCGTCTAGTTCCTCGAACCACAAGTAGATCGTTGGTATCCCTCGATACCTTCCGTAAACTCCTACCCATACTGGGTCAAGTATCACTACGAAAGATTCCGGGTGAACTGAAGTGTAAGGTCCTACAGACCGAGATCCACTCACTAGCGTGGTAACACTATTAGAACCAGTACTTCTAGAAAAAACATGTCAAGAAGACACATAAGAACGGTGGATAAGAATTATAGAAGACGAAGACAACGACGATTCAACGAAGTCAACACGGGCTGAGACACGCTGGGGTATCTGTCGTCGGGTGGTCCGAGGGGGTAGGGACCCTAAGAAGTCCGTTTTTGTGACCTCACCCAACGGTAAAGGAAGAGGTTGCGTACTTTCACTTTTCACTTTCACTTCAGTGAGTCAGTACAGACTGAGAATCGCTGGGGGACCTGATATCGGATAGTCCGAGAAGGTAGGTACCCTAAAAGGTCCATTATCATGACCTCACCCAGCGGTAAGGTATGTTAAAGACAGGAAATAACTCGGGTAGAAACGTAATTTAGAAGGGAACTATAGAGATTAAAAGAATTTCTCTAGAGATCAGAAAGGGTAAGACAACAAGAGGAGATAAAGAAACGTAACTAGCGACTTCTTCCGAAAGAATAGAGAAGAACGATAAGAAACCTTAAGACGTAAGTCTACGAATACAGAAAGGAAAAGAGGAAACGAAAAGTGAAGAGAAGAAAAGTGTCGATAAACATTCCGGAGGTGTCTGTCGGTAAAACGAAGAAACGTAAAGAAAAGGTACCCCTAACAGAACTAGGGACAGAGGACATGTTACAGTGTTTGGAGGCAGGTATCAAGTAGTTCGTGAGACAGTCTAGATCAGGGAATTTAGACAAAGAGAGAAGGTGACATATTAGTATTCCCTAAACTAAATCCAGTATGGACTTACCGGATCACCAAAAGTGAAGAAAGAAGTTAAACTCAGACTTAAAACGTTATTCCTCAAGTACCAGACTCGGTGTCCGTCGAGGGCCCGAACAAAGACAACTGACATATCTCGCAGAGGTAGAAACCGACGTTTCTTATATTAGTTGGACTAAAGCCACAACTGGTAGACCACTACAGGTACACATCTCAGAAGAGAACACAACAACCTTCTCCCACAAACGACACTAGTCACACAAGAGAAACGTTTTGAGATAATCCGAAACGGGACGAAGTAAGGGATAAGGTTCCGGTTTAAACGGACATTGGGGTCCACAAAGAACTGAAAGATGAAAACGTAAGGTCAGGGGATATTACTTTTCCTGTAGAAAAAACCCACAATCAAGATTTTCAAGAACATCCAGAAGTATCTTGGTAAGTTGAAGTCGAAGAAGTCACAATGACCAACCCCGTATCCGAACCTAATGACGCTATAACTTACCAAACGGAACCTTTGTTTGTCTCTAGTAAGACAGTAAAACTCTAACGTAAGTTCATGACGTAAAGTCTGACAAAACAACTGGTACTACCGATGAGGTAAAGAAGACTCCCTAAGGACGGGTGTCAGCATCTATATTACCAGTAGACTCAATTTCAGTGGGTAAGGTCAGGTAAAATCAAGCGACTAAGGATCTTACAGCTGTAAGTGAGAACGGTAGAGGACAAACTGGTGAAGGTTAAACGGAACTAAGTACCTGGACTATAAGGTCCAAGGATGCGTTATAACGAGAAATGTCGTAACCTGGAACGAAGATAGTGGTCAGTGTAGGTGTTGACCCATAACAAAAACGAAACCGAGGTAGGGAAGTAAGAAAGACCTCAATAAAGAGGTGACTAGAGGTCATCATATAACCCGTGGATGACTGGACCCCTCAAGGAGAAAGTCATAGGATAGTAAAACGGAAAAGTATGACAAGTACCCCAAGAGTTCCGTTCTTATGACTTCACCGAACGGTAAGGGAAGAGGTCACCTGGTGTAAGACAGTCTGTAGAGGTGGTACTGGGTGGGTAGAACCCACTGGGGTGTGCCGTACCGAATCAAAGTAACTCAATCGTTCTGACCCCAGGTACATTAATCTAACTGATCAAAAGACACTCATACCAAAGTCACACAGACGGGAGACTACGGGAGAGCGTTGTGGATGGCAGAATGAACCCAAAGAGAATGGAACCTGCACCCCATAGAGAAGTGCCGACGAGGTCGTTTCGTGTCGGAGAAGAGGAATGGAACCTGTTCCCCATAGAGGAGTGTCGGTGGGGAGGACTGGAACTTGCACCTCATCGAGGAGAGCTGGGAGGACGTGGGTGCGTCGGTGACGAGGAACATGCACCCCAACGAGGAGGGGATGTTACCACACTAGTGAGTGGATCTCGATCTGTAGGACCTTACACTTCAGTTTACCCGAAATCTGGGTAAATACTGGTTTCGATCACCTCCACTACCTTAAAGTCAACTATATAAAGTTTAGGATTTTCTACTACGACACTTTCACGACGTGAGTTATACGGTCGTTTAAATCTTTTGAGTCGTCACCGGTGTCCTGACCTTTTCCAGGTAAAAGTAAGGTTAGGGTTTCTTTCCGTTACGGTTTCTTACGAGTTTGATAGCGTGTTAACGTGAGTAGAGTGTCCGATGATTTCATTACGAGTTGTAAGAGGTTCGGTCCGAAGTCGTTATGGACTTGGCACTTGAAGGTCTACAAGTTCGACCAAAATCTTTTCCGTCTCCTTGGTCTCTAGTTTAACGGTTGTAGGGGACCTAGTACCTTTTTCGTTCTCTCAAGGTCTTTTTGTAGATAAAGACGAAATAATTGATACGGTTGCGGAAACTGACACACCTAGCGTTATTTGACACCTTTTAAGACTTTCTCTACCCTTATGATCTGGTGGACTAGACGGAGAACTCTTTGGATATACGTCCAGTCCTTCGTTGTCAAGGTTGACCTGTACCTTGTTGTCTGACCAAGGTTTATCCTTTTCCTCATGTAGTTCCGACATATAACAGTGGGAAGATTAAATTGAAGATACGTCTCATGTCGTACTCTTTGCGACCCGACCTTCTTCGTGTTCGACCTTAGTTTTAACGGCCCTCTTTATGGTTAGTGGAGTCTATACGTCTACTGTGGTGGGCATACCGTCTTTCACTTCTCCTTGATTTTTCGGAGAACTACTTTCACTTTCTCCTCTCACTTTTTCAACCGAATTTCGAGTTGTAAGTCTTTTACTTCTAGTACCGTAGACCAGGGTAGTGAGGTACCCTTTATCCACCCCTTTGTCACCTTTGTCACAGTCTAAAATGAAACCTCCCGAGATTTTAGTGACGTCTACCACTAACGTCGGTACTTTAATTTTCTGTGAATGAGGAACCTTCTTTTCAATACTGGTTGGATCTATCGTATAACTTTACGTCTCTGTAACGAAACGGTTGTCTCAAGGCAGATCGATACCAAAAAGGTCACCAGTACATACCTNGGGTAGTGAGGTACCCTTTATCCACCCCTTTGTCACCTTTGTCACAGTCTAAAATGAAACCTCCCGAGATTTTAGTGACTTCTACCACTAACGTCGGTACTTTAATTTTCTGTGAATGAGGAACCTTCTTTTCAATACTGGTTGGATCTATCGTATAACTTTACGTCTCTGTAACGAAACGGTTGTCTCAAGGCAGATCGATACCAAAAAGGTCACCAGTACATACCTACACTCTCAACCTGACACTTCTTCCGACTCGTGACTTCTTAACTACGAAAACTTGACACCATAACCTCTTCTGAGAACTCTCAGGGAACCTGACGTTCCTGTAGGTTGGTCAGGTAGGATTTCCTCTGGTCAGGACCCACAAGTAACCTTCCTGACTACGACTTCGACTTTGAGGTTATGAAACCGGTGGAGTACGTTTCTCAACTGAGTAACCTTTTCCGGGACCACGACCCTCCCTAACCCCCGTCCTCCTCTTCCCTTGCTGTCTCCTACTCTACCGACCTACCGTAGTGGTTGAGTTACCTGTACTCAAACTCATTTGAGACTCCCAACCACTACCTGTCCCTCCGGACCGTACGACGTTAAGTACCCCAGCGTTTCTCATCCTGAACTGACTCGTTGACTTGACTTGACTTGACTTCACAAGTAATTTACTAGGGAGACTGTTCTGACGAAAGGTACAAAATCTCACCCTCTCCAAAGATCAGAAGAAGATTCCACTTCTCTACACACCAAAGCTTTGCTCCTGAGTCCATCCGACTCAGGTTAACAGGATTCATGAGGATGAGTTTCATCATAGTTCCGGTAGTAAAACGTAGACACACAGTTACAGTATACATTACCCGTTCGAAAGGCCGAACACCGAGACGGGAAGGTAGAAGGTCTCCTGAGAAAGAAAGGGTGCCGAGTATGTACCTGAGAGATCAAGGGAGTCAGTCTTTCCACATATATTTTACAGTCATGCCTTCTTACGTTCTATAATACCTACCATAGTGTAACGTGTACTCTAGTATATTTGCATGCTAGGTGAAAAACCCAAAAAGTCCTTGCCTGTTATCCGAGGTGTGGGTGTAAGGACCACAGTAGTCACCCATGGTAATGGTCCTTACTGTGTGACTCTTCAGACTCACCCAAGACCCGACTTCCGTACAATCGTCGTGAGACCCAACCCGTTCGGAACTCTCCCAGGTCCCCTCCTTTCACCATGGTTGATACGGTACATAACCGGTACATAATCCGATGACCTTATTCGACTCATGCGGGAGACGGAGAAACCTCAAGAACAGGTAGGGATTCGGACGTCGAAAAGTCCAAGACAGAACCTCTGTCTCACATGTTGGTCGAGTCAAGTGGTCTTGAGTCGTACAGGCGAACTTCGTGTACAAGACACATGTCACAGGAGACCGAGACCCGAGACGTATGTCACACTTAATAAGGGACGAAGACATACAATGTGGTCAAGAAGACTCTGTCATGATTACTCTTTACCACTGTCACGAACACAGAATCCTTGCTACTCAACCAGGATCTTTAAGACGTATATTTCTGACTAGATCAACTCCCACTCAAGTACGGCGATTCTTGGAAGTCGTCTCCTACCCGATTCCTAAGACCGTTGAGACCGGATTTTAGGAAGGAACTTGTTCAATACATAGATGACACACAAAGCGAATGAGAAGATATTTTACCCTTTTTATTAATATTATTATATGATTATGTCTTCTAGTATAGAATCTCTTATTTGATGACCAATGGTCATCCCTCACCCCTCCCCGTTACATTCTCATCCCCTCTTTTCTCAATAATACCCTAATATACTTTAGTATGTACACTTTGAGAACTTTTAACATTTCGTTGCATCCTAACTTTCTAGAAACAGTCAGGGAGTCAGTACAGGTTGAGAAACACTGGGGTACTTGACATCGGGAGGTCCGAGGAGACAGGTACCCTAAGAGGTCCGTTCTTATGACCTCACCCAACGGTACGGGAGGAGGTCCCCTAGAAGGACTGGGTCCCTAGTTTGGGTACAGAGAAGACAGAGGACTTAACCGTCCACCTAAGAAATAGTGACATGGTGGACCCTTCGGTTAAAATTTTCTTTTCAATTTAAATTTTTAATTTTTTTAATTAACCCTTAAACTCTACCTAACCCTGAAACCCTAATCGTCTAGATAATATACATCTAACCTATTTATTGTTCAAGGATGATACACCGTGTCCTTTGATATAAGTTATAGGATATTATGTGGTATGACCTTTTCTTATGTTTTTCAATATATATATATATATATATATATATATATAATATATACTGAATGGACCACCGAGTCTGTCATTTCGTAGACGGATGTTACGCCCTCTGGTACCAAACTAGGGACCCAGTCCTTCTAGGGGACCTCTTCCTTTACCGTTGGGTGAGGTCATAAGAACGGACCTTTTAGGGTACCTGTCTCCTCGGACCAACCGATGACAGGTACGCCAGCGTTTCTCAGCCTGTACTGACTCGTTGAAGTGATAGTGATAGAAGTAATATAATATATATATATATATGTATATAGACTTAGTGAAACAATCTATGGTCTTTTATTATAAGATTTAATTGATACGAAGTTATTTTATTTAACAAAATTTTTTGACATTCATAAGAATTGGCTCACCGGTCTAATTGGTTGTGAGAGGAAAGGAAGATACGTAGTGTGAGTACTTGTAGAGGGGGTGGGGGTCGTACGACTGATGAGTACTCATTCTTCCCGATGAGAGAATGAAGACATGTTCACTGGGTGAGTGAAGACACGTTCACTGGTCGATGAACAGGGTTAGGGTGAAGGATTTTTCAATGACGAAGAGACGGGTCTCCATCGTGTCACACTGCAGATTCTCGGACCTCAGTCTCGGGTCAGAACGAACCCGAGTTTGAAACGGAGACAGTGACTCGTCAAGACGTCGGAACCCGTCTGACAGAATTGGAGAGACAAGTCAAAGAAGGAAACAGTTCACTTCTTCAATTAGTATAGACAGAGTATCCCAGACAGATATTCCTAATTCGCTCTGATATAAAATTTTGTGAAGTTTATCATGAACTACGTGTGATTCACAATTGGTCACTCAAAAAATACTGTTACTTCTGAACCCGTATATCACCTAAGAATGTATAATCTAGGTGGAGAGGAAGACTCAGGTTCAAGTTAAAAAAAAAAAAAAAAAACATTAAACAAAGAACCAAGACTTCTTTCCATACGTAGTCAACATCCTACATCAGAGGACGACTGTCCTAAGACCAATTGACGAGTTGGTAAAAGACCGGAAGTCGTCTGTGTAGGAAACGACCACCGTAGTGTCCTGTAGTGACCTGTGTAAACTGTTCTACCTCAAGGAGTTCCGTCAACGGACCCTCCTCTCCCACCGACGTCCAGTCCTTCCTTCTCGACTCCCTTCCACCCCACCCACTTCTCAACTGATCTTTTAACATTACAGTCATAATAGTCTGTCCGATTACTTCCTGACGTTAAACGTCTACTCGTAGAGGACGCAAGAGAGAGAAGTTCCCTCTACCGTATACGTTTAGTCCTAGTCGACTCGGACCGGACCCTCGACACGCCACAAACGTACTCTCCCCCGGACCTCATACCCTCCCTTTGGAGGGCTGACTTGTTTACCACTGGAAATTCACAGACGTCAGAGATATCTGTTCGGTACACGTGTTTATCCTGTTCGTCCTTTAACTCTGCTTTAGTCGGGTTATTTTTTGTACGAACCACAATTCTTTTTATATTTTCATTTTAAATCTTATTATCCATTTATTACTCTTGGAATTCAACCCTTCAGTCAACACCCCTGGTCTTGAAAGTCTTGTCACACTCTTATGGAAACTACCTTAACAAGAGGTCAAACACTCAGCGGGTGGACCGTCGAGACATCACCTCGATTACTACTGGAGTAAGTTCTTCTGAATGCGGTGTGTGAAGCGGAGGGTCCTGACGACAACGGTCTCGGAGACAGAGACGTCGTCCGGCGACGACTGAGTACGGAGGAGTCCTCTGGGAACTGGTGAGTTTCCGTCCAGACCGAGTCAGAGACGTCCCCAGTAACGAGGAAAGGGAGTCAGGACCACGTGTGTCACAAAACAAACACGGGAGATTCACAGAGACCGCCCATGTTGTAAACTAAAATTTACGCTAATACTGGGAGGATGGTAGAATAACGTCGAAGAGGAAACGGGAACCAGTAGGTTGGACCCCTAGACGGTTTCCCTGACTCATAGGGGTCCGTTAGACTGAAACTTCCAGTCGTCCTAAACTAATGTCTTTAAGGTGTCCTGTCCCTTTTCTCTCTATGAACCTCCCATGTTTGGTTTGGTACACGCGTGGTCCTGGGTCCTCTTTCATTGTCACTGGGGATGTTGTTTGACTCGGTCTGAACGGATACACACGAACCCTCAGAGACCACCTTCACACGCAGTTGTCACCGGACGGTACCCCAGTCCACGTGGCTGATATTGTCAGGACTCTCCGGTCCACACGACGGTTTTCAGGAAAACTTCTTGAATCGGTAATAGTGGTAATGAGGATGGTATCAAACCGAAGTCCGGTTTTGTATCCCTCCCTTGTGTCGGGATGGTTAGTCGTCTTTTAACCTAATTTCTAAATGACTCGTACCGGACCGAAATAGGTGTCTAAGTCAAGTCAAGTCAGCGAGTCAGTACAGACTGAGAAACGCTGGGGTACTTAGCGTCGTGCGGTCCGGAGGGACAGGTAGTGGTCGAAGGCCTCAAGTGAGTCAGCGTGCAGGTAGTTCAGTCACTCCGGTAGGTCGGTAGAGTAGGAGCCAGCAGGGGAAGAGGAGGACGGGGGTTAGGGAGGGTCGTAGTCTCAGAAAAGGTTACTCAGTTGATAAAGGTCCTCCACCGGTTTCATAACCTCAAAGTCGAAATCGTAATAAGGAAGGTTTCTTGTGGGTCCCGACTAGAGGAAATCCTACCCGACCAACCTAGAGGAACGTCAGGTTCCCTGAGAGTTCTCAGAAAAGGTTGTGGTGTCAAGTTTTCGTAGTTAAGAAACCGTGAGTCGAAAGAAGTGTCAGGTTGAGAGTGTAGGTATGTACTGGTGTCCTTTTTGGTATCGGAACTGATCTGCCTGGCATCAGCCGTTTCATTACAGAGACGAAAACTTATACGACAGATCCAACCAGTATTGAAAGGAAGGTTCCTCATTCGTAGAAAATTAAAGTACCGACGTCAGTGGTAGACGTCACTAAAATCTCGGGGGGTTTTATTTCAGACGGTGACAAAGGTGACAAAGGGGTAGATAAAGGGTACTTCACTACCCTGGTCTACGGTACTAGAAGCAAAAGACTTACAACTCGAAATTTGGTTGAAAAAGTGAGAGGAGAAAGTGAAAGTAGTTCTCTGAAAAATCAAGGAGAAGTGAAAGACGGTATTCCCACCACAGTAGACGTATAGACTCCAATAACTATAAAGGGGGTCGTTAGAACTAAGTTTGAACACGAAGAAGGTCAGATCGCAAAGAGTACTACATGAGACGTATCTTCAATTTGTTCGTCCCACTGTTATACGTCGGAACTACACGAGGAAAAGGATAAACCTTGGTCAGACAACAAGGTACAGGTCAAGATTGACAACGGAGGACTGGACGTATATCCAAAGAGTTCTCCGTCCAGTCCACCAGACCATACGGGTAGAGAAAGTCTTAAAAGGTGTCAAATAACACTAGGTGTGTCAGTTTCCGAAACCGTATCAGTTATTTCCTCTTTATCTACAAACCGTCTTTCGTTTCTTGATTTCTTGGAGAACTACTTTCACTTTCCCTTCTCACTTTTTCAACCGAGTTTCGAGTTGTAAGTCTTTTCTTTCGATTCTAGTACCGAAGGCCAGGGTAGTGAAATACCGTTTATCTACCCCTTTGTCACCTTTGTCACCGTCTGAAATAAAACCCCCCGAGGTTTTAGTGACGTCGGTACTTTAAATTTCTACGAATGAGGAACCTTCTTTTCAATACTGGTTGGATCTGTCGTATAATTTTTCATCTCTTTAATGAAACGGTTGTTTCCAGGTAGATCAGTTCCGATACCAAAAAGGTCATCAGTACATACCTACTCTCTTAACTTCATATTTTTACGACTCGTGACTTCTTAACTACGAAAACTTGACACCACAACCTCTTCTGAGAACTCTCAGGGAACCTGAGGTTCCTCTAGGTTGGTCAGGTAGGATTTCCTTTAGTCAGGACTTATAAGTAACCTTTCTGACTACGGCTTCGACTTTGGGGTTATGAAACTGGTGGACTACACTTCTTGACTGAGTAAACTTTTCCGGGACTAGGACCCTTTCTAACTTCCATCCTACCGTAGTGACTGAGTTACCTATACTCAAACTCATTCGAGGTCCTCAACAACTACCTACCTCCGGACCACACGACGTCAGGTATCCCAGTGTTTCTCAGTCTGTACTGACTCTCTGACTTGACTTGACTCACACCGGAACGGGTGACCTTGTTCTGGGTCAAAAGGGGTGTCGGTCAGGGAGGGTAGTCCTTCGAAGGTGTTGAGAGGATAGGAGTAGGTAGTCTCCCAACTGTCTTGCTTTTGGTGTTAGTGACTTTTGATTGGTTTGACTAATGTACTTGGTGTTGGAACGGATTGAGTCACCTTGGTACTCGGTACGGTACATCCCGGTGGGTTCTACCTACACAGTACCACCTCTCAAGACTGTTTTGTAGCAGGGGACCTCTTCCCTTACCATTTGGTGAAGTCATAAGAATGGAACTCTTAAGAATGGAACGACAAGGAATGGACACTTGTCATACTTTTCCCTTTTTCTATACTGTGTCTTTCTACTTGGGAGTCCATCCATCCACAGGTTATACGATGACCTCTTCTCACCTCTTTATCGAGGTCTTTCTTACTTCTCGGACTCGGTTTCACCTTTGTTACGGTTCGACACCCACACAGACCACCACTTTCATTTCAGGTTAAGACATTTCTTGTTATAACGTATCCTTGGACCTTACAATCCGGGTACTTAGTTCCATTTAACCTTCACTAGTTTGTCCTCTACCGTTCTCACTTGTAGCTACAAAATCCTTAGTCACTTGATCTTACCTGACCTTACCTGTTTAAATTAAGTCTACTGGAAATATAGACGATAACACCCGTTCTTAGGGAATCTCCTTTACCTCATAGGTAGTACCAGTTGTTTTTTCTGACTTTACGTCACGAACCTACGTCAGAGTTTGTGCTGTCTTACTAGACACAAACAAAGGTTCCGTTTGGTAAGTCATAGTGCCATTAGGTTCAGATACGGGGTTGGTGATTAAGGTTTCTTCGACTTCAACTTACCAAGATACTTCTGCATGTTCTGGAAGATATTCATTGTGGTTTTTTTCTACAGGAAAAGTAGTATCCTCTAACCTTACGTTTTCATCCTTCAGTTCTCTATGAACCTCAATGTCCGTTCAAACCGGAACGACATGTTTTACTTCGTCCCGTTTCCGATTGTCTCAAAACGGTTCTCTTGCGTGACCAGTATCGTCTGTGGGAGAAGGTTGTTGGGTTCTCTACTGAGATGTGTACCTGTAGTGGTCTACCAGTTATGGTTTTAGTATAACTAATATAAGAAACATCGACTCCTACCTCTTCGAGATATGTCAGTCGTTTTTGTTCTGGTCCTCGACTGATACCAAGTCTAGTACTTGAGGACTAACGGTTTAAGTCTGAAATTAACTTCTTGCATCCTTTTTGGTGATCCGGTAAGTCCAGACTGGATTTAGTTTAGGGTATACTAGTATACCACCTTCACTGTTCATCTAAGTTCCCTAATCTAGACTAACTATCTTACGGACTTCTTGTTATTCGTCTCCAAGAATTGTAACATGTCCTCCGTCACTAGTTTTGGTAGGGGAACTTTTTCTTTACGTTTTTCCGTTTTACCAACAGACTCCTCCCGAATGTATATCGACTCTTTTCTTCTCTACGTTTTCCCTTCCCTCTTTTCCTTTCTTTATGAGTATACTTACGTCTCAAGGTCTGTTATCGTTCGTCTCTATTCCTTCGGAAAAATTCACTGGTTACGTTTCTTAATCTCCTCTTGTTATCTTACCCTTTCTGACCTCTAGAGAAGTTTTTTTAACCTCTATGGTTCCCTTCTAAAGTACGTTTCTATCCGTGTTATTTCTTGTCTTTCTCATACCTGGATGGCCTTCGTCTTCTATAATTTTTCTCTACCGTTCTTATGTGTCTTCTTGATATGTCTTTTCTAGAAGTACTGGGTCAGTGGTGTCACTACAAATAGTACCAATTGGTGAGTGGACCTATTGGTGAGTGGATATCGTCTGTAGGACGTCATACTTCAGTTCACCCGGAATCCTTCGTAGTGGTACTTGTTTCGATCACATCCACTACTTTAAGGTCGACTCGATAAAGTTTAGGATTTTCTACTACGACAATTTCACGACATGAGTCACACGGTCTTTTAAACTTTTGAGTCGTCACCGGTGTCCTGACCTTTTCCAGTAAGAAGTAAGGTTAGAGTTTCTTCCCGTTACGGTTTCTTAGAAGTGTGAAGGTGTGTCAACACGAGTAAAGTGTACGATCGTTCCATTATGAGTTTTAGGAAATTCGATCCGAAGTTGTTATACATTTGACTCTTAAAGGTCTACACGTTAGACCTAAAATTTTTCCGTCTCCATGGTCTCTAGTTTAAAAGTTGTAGGCGACTTACTATCTTTTTAGATTTCTTAAGACCTTTTTTTGTAGACGAAGTAACTGATACGATTTCGGAAACTGACACATCCGGTATTGTTTCACCCTTTAATAATTTTCTCTATCCTTATAGTACGGTGGAGTGGATAGAGGATTGTGTAAATATACGTCCAGTTCTTCGTTGTCAATCGTGGGTTGTAACTTTTTGTCTGACCAAGGTTTAACCCTTTCCTCATACAGTTCCGACATGGGACAGTGGGACGAATAAATTGAAGAGACGCATCTTGTAGTACACTTTACGACCCGAACTACTTCGTGTTTGACCTTAGTTCTAACGACCCTCTTTATAGTTATTGGAGTCTATACGTATACTGTGGTGGGAATACAGTCTTTCACTTCTTCTTAATTTCTCGGAGAACTACTTCCACTTTCTCCTCTCACTTTTTCAACCGAATTTTGAGATTGTAAGTTCTTTGCTTCTAGTACCGTGGGTCAGAGTAGTGGAGTACCGTTTATTTACCTCTTTGTTACCTTTGTCACTGTCTAAAATAAAAGGACCCGAGGTTTTACTGACACCTACCACCGGGTCGGTACTTTAATTTTCTACGAACGAGGAACCTTTTTTTCTTTACTGTTTGTATCTGTTGCATAATTTTTCGTCTCTGTAATGAAACGACTGTTTCATACAGTTTTTCATACAGCTGTACAAGACCGATCAGTTTCGACACCAAAAAGGTCATCAGCACATACCTACACTCTTGACCTGTCACTTTTCCGACCCACGACTTATTAACTAAGAAAGCTCGACATCACGACCTCTTCTGAGAACTCTCAGGGAGCCTGTCGTTCCTCTAGGTTGTCAGGAAGGATTTCTAGTCAGGGACTTATAAGTAACCTCCCTGACTACGACTTAGACTTCGAGATCATGAAACCGGTGGACTGCTTTCTCGACTGAGTAAACTTTTCTGGGACTACGACCCTTTCTAACTTCCGTCCTCCTCTTCTCCTGTTGTCTCCTACTCTACCAAACTACCGTAGTGACTGAGTTACTATACTCCACTTCCTGTCCCTTCGGACCGTACGACATCAGGGTCGTACATCTGGGGTTCGGACCGTACCCCAGTGTTTCTCAACCTGTATTGACTCACTGACTTTTTGTTACTCGTTTACTCTTCGAGGACAAATCGTGTCTCTTGGGATGAGTCAGGAGATACCACTGGATTTACTGGGTTTACCCTGTCTTTGGATTTTTTTCTCACCTATATGTATATACATATCGACTAAGTGAAACAACATATCGTCGTTGATTGTTGTAACATTTCGTTGATATAAGGTTATCTTTAATTATCTTTAATCTTGATCTTTATCTTTATCGTTAATCGTTATCTTTAATTAAAAATTTTTCCTTTTGTTTATTCTTGTCCTCTTTCCTCCTCCCACTCTATTTCCTTTTATAAACTATACATACATGATACGTCGTCCGTAAATCGGTTGTAAATTACAATCCAAGAATGCGGAGGCGTGTTGAGACACTCCACTTGTAACTATAGGGGTAAAATGTCTACTCCTTAGTTTGGCCTTCTCAGACCGTACTGTGTCCATGGTACCCCGTCTCAATTTAGAGGTCCAAGTAGACTAAAATTCGGATCACTAGAAAGAGTATGGAGTGTCGGAAGTGTCCAATTTTTGACTGGAGTTCCAGTGAAGGGGTAACAATAACCGTCCTACCCAGTCACCAATTTTCGATCCTACAGTGTCAGTTATTCTGGATCAAAGGATTGAACTGACGAATGGTGGAGAATTAGAATTAACGGGACGGAAGAGACTCGTCTCGGGAAACAAGAATCCTCCCTTAATCGTGAGATCCTAACGAAACTTCTTTACCTAACTCTCGTACTCTCTCTTTTTTCATTACCTAATATCACATGTTACGAGACTGTTACAAGGTATATGTCTTTTAGGAAGGAGAACCATAAAATTCAAAATAATAAAACTAGTAATTAAATCACGTAGTAGAGTCCATAGGGTCCATATACCTAAGACACATTAAGACTCGAACAACTCCTGACCCTCGGTTTTAACCTTTGAGTAGTTCCAAACTCTAGGTCTTTCTTGGAGTCTTTTCGGTAAGTCAAGGTTGGGACGTAAGATGTCTACCCTTTTTGATTAGAGTCTTTTCACTTCAGTAAACAGGTTCCAGCACCTCTTACTGTTCATCGAGGAGATCGTAGTATTTTGGATAGCTTGAAGATCCGTACACCTTTTGTCAGAGAATCTTCATAAATAAGACGATTAAGACGAAAGAAGTCAAGTCAAGTCAAGTCAGTGTCTCAGCACAGACTGAGAAACGCTGGGGTACTTAACGTCGTACGGTCCGGAGGGACAGGTAGTGGTCGAGGGCCTCAAGTGAGTCAGCGTGCAGGTAACTCAGTCACTATGGTAGGTCGGTAGAGTAGGAGACAGTAGGGGAAGAGGAGGACGGTGGTTAGGGAGGGTCGTAGTCTCAGAAAAGGTTACTCAGTTGAGAAGCGTACTCCACCGGTTTCATGACCTCAAAGTCGAAATCGTAGTCAGAAGGTTTCTTATGGGTCCCGACTAGAGGAAGTCTTACCTGACTAACCTAGAGGAACGTCAGGTTCCCTGAGAGTTCTCAGAAGAGGTTGTGGTGTCAAGTTTTCGTAATTAAGAAGCCGCGAGTCGGAAGAAGTGTCAGGTTGAGAGTGTAGGTATGTACTGGTTACCTTTTTGGTATCGGAACTGATCTGCCTGCAATCAGCCGTTTCATTACAGAGACGAAAACTTATACGACAGATCCAACCAGTATTGAAAAGAAGGTTCCTCATTCGCAAAAAATTAAAGTACCGACGTCAGTGGTGGACGTCACTAAAACCTCGGGTTTTTTATTTCAGACTGTGACAAAGGGGTAGATAAAGGGTACTTCACTACCCTGGCCTACGGTACTAGAAGACGAAAGAATGAGAAGAAATTTGAGCCTCATCGGACATACCATAAAGAGTAAGTACTTGACCAACACTTAGAACAATAGACTGAGATCCGCTTCACAGACACCTCCGGGACAGGGTGGACGGACGGAAACCGCACACCGAAGAGAAGGTTGAGGTGATCGGGACGAAGTGAAAAGTGGTCCCTGTCTATCCTTTAATCATCGGTACAACCGTGAACACTTGTTGCCTCGTCAAGACTACCTCTTGTCCCTTCTCAAAAAGTACAACACCATAAACGTCGTAAAGTAGTCGGTTGTCACATTTAATTTAATTAATTTTTCGTAACATGTAAAGATTAAGGTCGTGACCTAAGTGAGTCACCGGTACCTTTAAAACTTATTACCTATTATCAGTAGAGACTAAAGAGTTGTATACAAAAAAGTGAATGTGTCGACACTTTTTTAATATAAATATATAAACAACTACGTATTAAAGGTCGGACTTTTGTCTTAACTATAATCGTAATTCGACGGTTGTCCACAGTAAAAAAGGGGAAGTGAAAGACCAATCGACCTTATTAGGAAAGAAACCGTCCTTTAGACATAAAAAAGTGTCAGTAAAAACGTAGGAATTCTTGCGGAAATTTTAATAAAAGATGAACTACTTTGTGTAGGAGAGTTCCGAAGTAATAAAAGTGGGACCACAATAGACTAACTTATAAAGTCAGTGTTTTTAGAACTCTAAACTCAGTAAAGGATGAGTTTTGACGTACCTTGATGTCGACCCTTACAACTATGATAAAACTTCCAAAAAAAAAAAAGAAGACGATTCTTTATTGACATTCAAATTATTGGGGTAACGTAATTCGGACCTATCATACACAAAATTAATAACCAATGTTCCATAGAAAATCCATTTTAATTAGTTCATGAGAACGGACCTTTTAGGGTACCTGTCTCCTCGGACCATCCGACGTCAGGTACCCCAGCGATTCTCAGCCTGTGCTGACTCGCTGAAGTGAAAGTGAAAAGTGAAAGGACTTAACCTCTTCCTTTACCGTTGGGTGAGATCACAAGAACGGACCTCTTAGGGTCCCTGCCCCCTCGGACCACCCGACGACAGATACCCCAACGCGTCTCAACCTGTACTGACTTCGCTGAATCGTCATCGTCGTCGTTAGTTCAGTTTGTGACGTGGGTAATGACGTAATGACAAATGACGTAGTTTAAGTTCCACCTGTCATCCTTTTTTCTATGGGTCCTCTGAAACAACCAAAGAAGTTGGAACATAAAAAACAAAAAACAAAAAAAAAATTACAGACGGTTTTAAAGAGGTCCTGAAGTTGTCTCATTATATCGTTTTTTTTTTTTTTTTCACTTTCAGCGAGTCAACACAGGTTGAGAAACACTGGGATACCTGACATCAGACACCTTAAGAAGTCCGGTCTTATGACCTCACCCATCGGAAAGGGAAAAGGTCCCCTAGAAGGGTTGGGTCCCTAACTTGGGTCCAGAGGGTGTAACGTCCGGTCTACTCGGTGTTTCCTTCGGTTCACCTCATTTTTAAACTATCAGTAGGATTTTAAATTAGGATAAGGTCACATAAGGAAAGGTCAATCATAATGTAGGTAGAAATGGAGGTGGAGGGGTCGGGTGTGATAAGATCTGATAGAGATTTTCAGGAAATTGACTGGAAAAAACAACGAGGGATGATGGAGGGGTTTAGAGTCCAGGAGGGAATACCAACTCAAGAAAATACATTTTCGTGTAAATTATACTTAACGGAATGAATTATGGGATACCACCGAGAGGGAACAGGATCCCTATTTGAGTCTTAAGAACTCTACATGTGTGTTGTAGGAATTAAATACTAGACCAGAAGAGACGGTGTGTAAAAAGACACAGTAGGAGTCAGTGATGCGAGAAGTTTAGATACAACGTCGGTATACCTCGAAGGACCTCAAGGTCCTCGTTTATACAAAAAGGTAAAGTTCGAAGTTTCCGAAATAAGTTTGGTGGAGGAAACGGACCAATAGGGTACGATAGGAACAGATCTGACAGAAGAAGTTTTAGGTCCAATCCTCCGAAGAACAACCGTTTCGGAGAGGTCAAAATAGTGGTCGTAACAATAGTGGGACTATGGGAAGGTGTATGTCACATCTATCTCACTGAAAGAGGAGACTACAAAGTCTACTAGAAAAATCAAAGTTTCCCTTATCTAGTATTATCAATTTTGAAACCTAGATCTCGGTCTAATGGATCTAACTATAGGGTAGAGACAGTAAATGATCTACACACTCTAACCCATCAATCCATTAGAAAGACACGAACTAAACGGGTAACATTTCACCCTCTTTATTAATGTGAAAGGTCTGTCCCATGTCACTCTTAATTTACTCTGTTGTATATATTTCCTGAATTTTGTCATCGACCGACCATCATTCATACATTGATAACTAGGTATATCTAACCAAGGAGAGACAAATTGAAATGACTTAGAGAAATCTCAGGAGAAGCAGACGATCTCACTCTCAAGGGACTCCCGACCTTACATCAAGAGGGTAGAAAAACAGAACTCACGGACCATGACACGGACCGTATATTGTCCACGAGTCCTTGTCTACATCCACCTTACTTACTTATTTAGTTACATCTGTCTGTTAGACCTTCAAATCGTTGGTCTCTCGGTAAGGGGAGGGAACCAATATATTACATCAATACTACAGGGACTGTGAAGAAGAAGAAAAAAAAAACAAAAATTGTTTTTTTGAGGAGAGGAAAGTACAAATGAACGAGTTTGTACCCTACTCACAAACGACGTGTAAACGTTCTCCCAAACTCAGGTTGTAGGTGTGAGACCACAGGACGGAAAAAGATAAAATGAAAGGAAACGGTAACGGTTTTACTTATAGGTAACTACCCTAAAGATCATAAGTAGTGTACGTTGTGGTCTACCTAGACTTATCAAAGAGATTGTTGGTTAAACGTAAACCTGAGTCGAAGGTTTTACGGAAGGGTAATATCGAAGGTAAACGGGAGGTATGTGAAGTGGTAGAAGGTGTGACAAGATTTCTGGTGTGGAGATTAAAACTTTTAGTACCTAACTATACCATGGTGACTCGCCCATGGTTCAATTTTGTTCTTAACATAAAATAACGGCTTAGTACTGAACGAGTACATAAAGTTGAAGATGGTACAGTAGATTGTCTGAAAAAGTAATATTATTACAAAGTTTCTCTTAGACATTCCATAATCACCCTCTGACTAGAAGAAAACGGGGATGATAAGGACTCCGAAGTAGAACCCCAATACAACGGATCACCCGTACCAAGAACTCGGTTCTAAAAGAACAATTCCAACAATATGAATAAACCCCAAGACAATTCGAAGTACTTGAATTTACTTCTCATTCATTATTTAAGTATGTCCTTTAACCCAATCGTACGCTAATTGTAGGGCCGACTACGTCTGCCCATATGGTTACTACCTTTGTACACGAACATAGTACTACTTTACGTCTAATCTCCGGGACCTCGGTTGGGTTCCTATAGACGGGTTTTGACAAAGTAGAGACAGTCGAAATTAGACTAGCTTTCTCTCGTATGAAGTTACGTCACTCTTTTTACACTTGAGAATTTTATTGGGTCACCATGAGACAAAAGGTAATTCTACGATAATCTTTTGAGTGAACAGTGAACACCATATCATCTTTCATATGATTGATATTGAATTTCCTAGACTTGAGTTTAGAGTAGAGTCGGAAATTGAATATGACATTTTAGAGTGACCCGGAAACAAAGACGACATTGTCTTTGTTACAACATTTTAATTACCCGACTAAATCTGATTATCAAAAAGTATCAAAATAAAAAAGGAAGTATTTTGTTTACTATTTACTCTGAGTGTGTGAGACTACCCGTCTGGGTACCAAAACGTCAATGGGTGCATAGTCAATATCGACAGGGAAGACGGGGACGAGTTCATTCGTGTAACATTTCGTTGACTCAGTCTAACTGTAAACTTCTACTGGAACCAAGGACGGATTAAATAAATTTTTTATTTTTTTATTTTATTAATCGTTCGAGTCCATGTAGTAATAATTAAAAAATTTTCCACTAAACGATGTGTTAAGGGTTTTTCACACAGTGTTTGAGTTAAAATTGTCTCGTAACACTACGATAACAAGATTTTACAGACACTTCATTAGTTCCACGGACAACTCGTGTCAGGTGTCGGAATTCAAAAATTGATAAATCTTATGTTTACTCCTTCTTATTATGTAAAAACATCCATCAGGAGTGAAACTACCCATAAGAGGAACAGGGAACCTCTTGACGAACACTGTTATTATCGAAGGACTAACAATACAGCCGTACACTTCGTTTCGATACAAAGATTTTACTCCATTACAGTAGTAGTGTATTTTTATTCTTAGGAGAAATTCTTAACTTTTATATATCTTGAAATGATTTTGTCATTACTCAGACAAAACCTTATAAAGTAACACTTTATAAATAAACGTTCCATTTTTCTGTTTTTCAAACATGATACCACTAATAATTTTAAAACTCACTATGTCCTTTCTCAAATCCTATTTTCAACGACTTTTTGGTGACTTCAAATTATATTTTGCTTTCATATTTTTACAAGATAAGTCAAAAAGTGAAGATTGTTATACAACCAGGTCTATTGGGCTTCTCGAAATGTAATAGTTTATGAACCTATTTCATTTGCAATATTTACGTTCTGACTATAATGTTCCTTATTCCCCCTCCCCCAACGTCCTCCTCACCTGGCCCTCTGCCCCCCATCGTCTACATTCGATAATATATCCCTTACCTATTTGTCGTTCCACGATGATACACCGTGTATCTTGATACAAGTATCAGAACACTATTTGTTCCCTTTTCTGATAAACTTTTTATACATATATACACACACGTATATATAGACATATTGACTTAGTGAAACGATACGTCACCTTTAATTGTGTTACAACATTTAGTCGATATGAAGTTAAAAATTTTTTTCTTTTCTTTTAATATTAGTAGGACTTTGTTTCTTACTCCGGTTCTAATTTTAGTCATTCAACCTTATCACTGTTATTTCGACATTTCACATCTCCTTATCATCGTTATGATTATTACACCCTGTATCCACAAATTCAGGTGTAACCCATTTCGATGATCAGGAATCCGAAAGAGACAAATTTGACTCTTTTGGGACTATTTTAGACTGAATTTTTTTTTTCTTACTTCATTCATTTTGGATAATTAGGTAGTCTAATCTTTCTATTATCCCTTAAAACGTGTAAAACCCAATACCTACCATTTGGTTTTTTTTTTTTACGAAATTAAATGTGCCTTAATCTAAATTCTGAAATTTACATATAATAGAGTATCATACTTTGATTTGGTTTTCGTTTTAACTAGGACCCTATGGACCGTTTTCATTTGTCTTTTGAAGACGTCCCTATGTTAAAGTTGGATCCGAAGGATTCTAAGGGTATCTCTTTATACCACTACTTTATTTTTAGGTCTTAACGTTTTACATACCTCTTTCTGTAATAATATTTGCTTTCAGTCGTCCTTGGTGTTGTCCTAATTTGTGCGTTCTTCAAGTCCGTTATATTCCAACTTATCTTTAATATTTTTTCCCAACAAAATTAATTATTTTAGTATATTCCATAAACCTTTTTTTAATTCCTGTGTTGTTTTTTTCTTTTAGAAACCTTAATAAATTCTCTTAAAGATGTTTACCTTCCGTACCAGGAATTTTATCCGTTCAAGTCATTTAATCGATTTATCATCACGTCTGTATCAACTTTTGTATTGATCAATTGACCTTATGTCTTCATGAACTTTACGTGTTTCTCTGTTGTCTCTCAATTTTTTTGTATCTCACTTTTGATCAATACCTCTTATCCTCTTCAAGGTTAAATAAATTAACATAAAGATTCTCCTACTTTATCTTTTTCACTCCTTATTTTCTATAAGGTCCTCAATTACCGAGTTTTAAAGAGTTTTAATTACCTTGACGTACTTAGGTAACTTAGTCTGTTGTATATTTACATATTTTGTATATTTAGATATGAATGTATACAAAACAATTAAATTTTAGTATGTCGTTAAGACCTTTTATTAACCCAGTAAAGTATATTCTAATTTATATGTCAATGAGTATTTTGTGTGAGGACCCGTAAGTAAGACTGTCTTTCCTTTTGACTAGATGTGTTTTTGACATGTACTTATAAATATTTTCGAAGTAAAACTATCGGTTTTAGATCTTTATTGATTTCACAAGAAGTCATCAATTTATCGATTTGTTAGACACCATGTAAGTATGTCACCTTTAGATGAGTCGTCATTTTTTCCATACTTGATTTACTATATCATTAAACTTACCTAGAGTTGTCGAACTAAGACTTACTTTTTCTAGTCAAAGTGTATAGTGTATGACATACTGAAGTAAATGTATTTTAAGATTTTTACTGTTTTAATATCTCTATGCTCGTCTAATCATCAAAGTCCCCGATTTCTTCCATCATGTCTCCTTTGTCTCCTCCACACTCATTCTAGAAGTGTCACGATTTCATCAAGACATAGAAACAACCCCACAAATAGTGTACTTAGTATGTGAACTTAGTGTGTACACTGTTTTTCTATCCAGCGATATATACTGGTAACGTCGTCACCGTGAAAAGACCAAAACCATTACATGGTCTCAATACAGTCTACATTGGTGGTCCAGTAAATAAATAGAGGGAGTCAAGAACAAGGTAGTATTGTTTCTAAACCTTACTACCTGATTGATGTTGAGTTCGTCCGTCCTAAAGAACCGAGAACAGAGTAACATCGTTCCTAAGTTTTGTCGTTTGATCAGTATCGAGTTCTTCTGTCTTGTAAATAATTTCTCTGTCGTCTATCATGTAAGGACTCTGCACCCTCACCCGGTCACGGGTTCCTCACTATTGGTAGGGAGAACCTAAGAGAACCATATGAAGGGTAGAGGAGGAGAACCGAGACGGGACACGTTTGGTGCCAACATGGGTGGTGGTTAGTCCTTTCCCTTTCGTTTACGTGTGTACGAGGTCCGGTGAATCCCTTCCTCCACACAGACCCGGGTACCGTTTGTCACGAAAATGTACAGGTAGATCCACCCGTACCTGACTCTCAAAACTAACAGTAACTTTCAATATATTGTTGTCCGAGGTAACGTGTACAAAAGGGGTACTAAGTCAGACAATATTAGTCCACATACATACATATCTTATAAATACTTGGAAATTGCCCGAGGGTCGACGGACTCTAATGAACTCCTGTGTCGACACGGAGTTCCCACGTACACGACCCCAACCTCTTCGGGGACACCAATTAAACATAGATGACACACAACCTCCCACGTCCACGTCCTCAATCTTTTCAGAGACACCAATAAAAATATCGTATAGACACTTGAGAGGACCCACACAGACCCCTCCCCAAATCTCTAGTTGAACGTAGGAAAAGGTAATCACGTGGGAAGGAACTAATACGTATTGAAGGATTGTACTGACATTACCCCGTGACTTATTTCCCGGGTATTCTGGGGACAGACCCGAAGGGACCTCCAAGTCTACCATTTTTTAGGAGGACGTCATACCCTCTGGACCCAAGTTAGGGACCCAACCCTCCTAGGGGACCTCTTCCGTTGTTGATGGGTGAGATTATAAGAACGGACCTCTTAAGGTACCTGTCTCCTCGGACCGTCCGATGTCAGGTACCCCAACGTTTCTCAACCTGTCCTGACTCACTGAAAGTGAAAGTTCTGAGAAGACATGATAAAACATTGAAAAACACTTAGATATCGATAAAGTTTTATTTAATGTCCCCCCTTTTGTGACGTCTGATTCTTTTCTAAATTTTTCACTGGACTCTCTTTTCTTTTGAATAGATAATTTTTTTTTTACTGTTTGTCGTTTGAATGGTTTTCATTATATTCGTTAGTCTTCCGTTATGTTACAATAGAAGACCCAAGACTCTTCTTTCTTTATAGTTAAATCTTAAGACATGGGTCGCTTCAATAGTAAGTTTCATACCAATTCTTTGGTAGTCCCATTGATCCTCATGGGACCTCCTTCCGCACCGTTAGGTGAGGACATGAGAACGGACTTCTAAGGGTACCTGAGTCCTCGGTCCACCCGACGTCAGGTGTCACAGTGTTTCACAACTTGTGTTGACTTTGTTGACGCGTGGGTTGATCCTGATGTTCAACCCCTATAATTTGACCTCAACTCTTTTGTTGACTCTCTATTTCTTCTAGACTTGAGTCTCACTTAGTCAAAGTGGATTCACTTGGATTCACACGGATACTCCGTTCTTCTCCCTCTTCAGTTTAGTTGAGTCTTTGACGTACTGAACACTACGATGGTTCAATGTTTTCCTTCGTCTTCTTTAAGTCCTCCCCTCCTCTTGTCCTTTTACCACCACTCCCCTGTTATTATGGGAATTTTAAGGTAGGAACTTAAAATATGATCTTACAAAGGAATACAATATTGGTTGTCCAGGAGAAACTAACAAAAAACTTAATCTTAGTGAAGATACTTTGTTGTAGAGAGGTAAATCAAAACGTAGAAGTCAGTGGGGTTGTGAAGTAGGATTCTAAAGAACTAGTCTTCACGCCGTGTAGTTCCGATGAGTTTTATCCAGAAATCGACAAGTCACGCCACACAGAAGAAAAAGGACCCCGGACATTTCCCTTAAGACCTCTTTCTCGGTGAATTATTAATCCACTAGTTTCCGTTCAAAGATTTGGAGAAACGAAGTAAACGGATTAATATTTCATTCCTATTATGATTACCGGGAATAAAAAAAGAATTACATTTTATAATTACTCAATAACGTTCATTTCTTGAATGATACCTCTGGTATCTTTCCTGAACTCACAGTCAGAAACGACTACTACAACAACATAGACCACTTAGATTAAATCTAGTATTTAATCATATCTGTGATTTACCCTTAAAACTTCTATAGGACTCCAGTGTCCAGTAAACTCTACCTCGAAATTTTTAAATAATTCAGTTTTTTTACCCCATTTCATAAATTTTGTTCCCCTAGACAGATACGTTCCAGTTTCCAAGGTTTCTCCTTTCACCGAATTTCCTTAACAGACCTATTTTCACTCAAACTCGTTCCTTGTGGCCCTCTTATCCTCGTAACTTGTTTACCTCGACCTTTAATTCTCGAAACTTAGATTCCGATTCCTCTAACTTGGGAAAGGACATCCGTCACCCCCTTAGGAGTCCCACAAACTCACTTTGTGACTGTAAAGGCACAAATCTTCATTGAAGGACATCGTGACACCGATTATTCCTTCCTCCGGTCCGATCACCATAGAATTCTTAGAGAGAAGTGGAGAGGTTTTTTGACCTTTACTAGTAAGTACTCGATACAAATGATTTTCATACGTAACATCAACTTCCATAAGGATCGTTGAGGAGGGGTGGAATGGAGGTGTAGAAATTTTAAGTCATTCAGACATAATAGAATCCAGAACTCTACAATTACTGACTTATTAACAGTTGTGAACGTTAATATTACTGACTATGAAATAGTAAAGAGTATTACTCGTTACGATTAATTTTAACTAACACGATCCCGAAATCGATGTTAAAATGGGGGGGAGGTATAAAAAACAAATTTAGTACTCGAATAACACGACTAAACCACTTGATGTGTTACATCCGAATAGTAGACCCACAAATAAAAGGTCAAACCGAACACTTGGTGTAATCGTTGTTAATACTTTACAGTTGCTTCGTCACTCTTATTGACTTAAATACGGTATTCTTTTTAGGGTTTAAAACTGACTAACTAACTAAGTAAGCAAGTAACTACATCAAAAAAAACTTGTAGATAATATACGATCTTTGACACATTTCGGTACCCTTCGTTTACTTGTTTGATACTGAACTCCTTAAACTTCGTGTCACTCTTTCTGAGTAATGTTCCATTTAGCGGATATCATATATTTATGGTGTCAACCATCTGTAATCGAGACGGAAACTCTCACGTCCGTCTAAAGTCTCTCTTCCACTGAATCCCTACCGGATCCCTATCTCAAACTCTACCCCTGATGTTTTGTGTTCGTCCTTGAAGAAAGAAACTGAAAAATAACGATAAACAGATACAGACGGTATAAAAGTTCTGAAATATTTCATAGAGTTCTTCTTTCCTGTACATTTGATCGGTCTCCTGAGTTCTTGGTTCTGGTTTTAGGACCTTTTAGGACCTTTTAGGTCCGACGTTTCTCTCCGTTCCGTACGACCAGTCTACCATACTTAATGTGTTCGTGGATTCCCTTTATTTTTCTTAGTTAGTATACAAGGTTCTTCCTACTTTCTGGTACGACTTCACGTCCTCCGGACCTCCTGATACCGTACGTTATCGAGTCCGACACGTCAAGTACATCTGTGTGAGATTAACTCGTAGCATCCCCATGAGACGGGTCTCGGGGGGAAATCCCGACTCCACAAGTATAAGGGGTCCCAGGACCCTCATAACCGTCGACAGTGAGGATTGACTCAGGGACAGATCGATGACGGGAACCGTGTTTTCTCAACAAAACGGGTTCCCATTCGGAGACGGAATTTTCCGTCCAACCTAAGTTACTAATCAACTACTCCACCTCGTGTTACTGTGATGGGGAACGGATCTGACCCCTGTTAATGTTTAGAGTTGGGGTATCTAGTAGTGTCTTAGTCGACTCTGAATATAAGGTCACGTAGTGTCAAGTCGAACAGGGAGAAAGTCAGGATCAATACTGTAAACGATGTCAATGTCAAAGTCTCTCGTCGAGAACCGTCTAGAAGACAGACGTTTGAAGGTCCAGAGTCTAGAGAAGGGACCTTCGGTCTAAATTTTGTCCGTAGGTAAGACAGAGTTAAACCCCCTAAGTGGTTAGTTGTCTATTTCCAGAGTATAGTTTACTAATTGTACAAAAAACAAAAACTTTCAATCTCGTAGATTTTTGTTACGTCTCCGAAACCTTTTGACAATTTGGACACTTTATATACTTACCTTCGTCCTCCTCCTCTCTTTTTTGAAGACTTTAAAAGATTTAAACACGACAGATTTTAACACGAGGAATCTGTTTATCTACCGAGTAGTTTGGAATGTTTACCTACATTTCAAAGAGATACTTAAGTATTACAGAAATCTCGATTTCTTTCACTAAACTAATCTGGGTATCGCCCCTTTTTTTAGAGGGAAGATTCTGTTGATCAGTAGGTCCGAGGTAAACGGATAAATCTTCCTGTATTTAGATACTGGAAGGATCCATCGTGTAAGGTTGTCGAAAGGACTAACTCTTCAAGAATATAAAATGACTTTGATACTTTGAAAATATCTTTAATCCTTTACAAACTCTATAAGGTGTTATTTTCGTATCATAAAGTAAAAATTGAATGAATTCATTATACACCTGAAGTAACTTTTTTTTTTTAGGATTCCCGTCTTTCTGAATAGCACCTTTCGTTGTCAAGGACGGGTATAGTAATGACGTCAGGGACAGATTGATAACGGTTGTACAAAAGTGTAAACCAACCCCCCTGTCTTGACCCCTCTCGTAGAAAGACGTCTGATGCACAGATACACAGATTCAACTTACGAATAGCTCAAGAATCCGTAACAGAGATGTAACAGACACATGGGAACGTTACCGACTACTTGTAAAACAGGTTAAGTATTTGGGTGAGGAGGACTAAGAAGAAACCCAGTGGAAACGAGGAGGGTCTTGCGAAGTATATGTAAAGGAAAGGGTGGTCGATGTTGGTCAGACAGAACTGAGAGGTTAAATATTCTGTCGTGTAATGACTGGATTGGGAAGGTGGGTACAAAAGGGGAATGTAAGGTTTAACTATCGGAGCCAAAAGGAGGGACGTGGTACTGATTCTGAAGTCACTCAAGAACCATTGAAATAAGGATTTGAATTTTTACCTAGTACCTTGAACTCAATAAAAAATTTATAAATGAATAAATAAATAAACCGACGAGACCCAGAATCATCACCGTGGACCGTACACCCTAAAATCAACCCCGTACACTTGAGAGTCACCATCGTGCACCCTAGATCAAGAGACTGGTCCCCAACTTGCACCCGGGGAACGTAACCCCTCGTACCTCAGAATTAGTGACCTGGTGGTCCTTTCAGACCTTAGATTGATAATAGTAATACATTATCACAAGTGTCGTCTCGATTCACGACACAGGTCTAATCCAGAGGAAAAGTCTAGGATACAGAGTTAAGAACATAGTGAACATATGTTAAGATGCATATGTTAAGAATATATGTTAAGATACATAGTGAGTCTTCTCCTGAAGTCGTAGTGGAAATTTCCCTTAGAGGAAAAAGTATGAACCGGACAACGGAAAGAATTCATGGTCGTAAAGGGTTGAAGATCTACTACGATAAATTAGGGTAGTGACGGAAACGGAGATGGACGAGGACCAAAGTGGACCACTCAAGGAACCGGGACCCGAGGATTCGGTTAGACCTCCGAAGATTAGAAGGTTGAGAACAGGATACTGGAAGAACCCATCCTATAAGATCTTCACAGAGTACCGTAAGGGAAAGAATACAATATTCGATCGAAGGATTCTTTCCGTCCACTTGAAGGACTCAGGGACGGGCAAGACACAGATGGCAGTGAGAATTAGTCGTCCCTCAAAATTCAATTCTGAGTAGAAGGGAGTCTGGAAAACAAGAATTGGAATAACGGGACTAAAAGAATGAGATGATATCTAAAAGAAACAGAAAGTAACAAAGTAACCGTTAGTGTAAAAATTAAAGGGTCTCAAACAAGAAAATAAAGATTGAAATTTTTTACCGTAGAAATTTTTTTTACCAATGTCATAGAAGAGTTTACAAAATTTTATTTTGTCACTCTTAAAAAAAATTTTAACAGAAGACAAAGGATTTATAAAGACACCGAAAAAATAGTACCAGAAAAGGAAGCACAACAGTTACAAGGAGTCCATCGACTCGTAAGAACCAACAGACGAGGACAAAGTCTTACTTTGAAATGATTTGGTTTATTCCCGAGACTCCTCCATCCCGAATATACGACCTTCCACAATAACTCGACTGGTCCGCAAAGGACGTAACGTTCGTTTAAGAAATAGTCGACTCGGTGTTCTCTACGAGTCTGTTCCAGGTCAGAATCCGTTTACGGACAGACGACTGAGCAATCACGTGACCCCCATATCCCGATGTCGAAGTAGGGGTCCGAAGGTAAATTGGAGAGATAAAAGTAGGAGTGTAGAGTGGGGTGTAGAAGGTAGTGTAAATGAAAATGTTCATACCCTTGAGAACCCTTAAGTAGTACGTCCATCAAAGAGAAGTAAGTAGTCATTAGTCAAAGATGGGAGACAAAACGTCTCTAAAAAACTTTAGAGAGTAGATACCTACTAAAAGAAAAACATAGACTGTATCAAACCCCAAATATGAGAAGATTAAAGGAATGGTATAAAAGTTACCTCATGGTTAGGTACAAAAAAGGATGGTAGAAGCTGTTCTACGAAGAGAAAATCAATAATAAAATTTATTTCTGGGGAACAACGTGCGTACGGACGAGTGAGTCAACACAGGCTGAGAAACGTTTGGGTACCTGACATCGGGTGGTCCGAAGACACAGTCACCCTGAAAGGTCCGTTCTGATGACCTCACCCAACGGTAAAGAAGGAGGTCTCCTAGAAGGACTGGGTCCCTAGTTTGGATCTAGAAGACACAGAGGACGTAACCGTAAAAACGATTACAGAAGTGACCAATGACGTCTTTGGGTATCTATCATTACAATATTTAACTTAACACAGGGGGGAGGGTTTTTTTCCGGTAAAACTTCAGGAAAGAGGGTTATGTAATCTTATCCTGGATAAACCTTTATTTCGACAACGATTACATTAATCAATTCTACTCCGATGGATTAGGTTGTACTGACCACAGGAATAACCCTCTACCGGTAGACTTCTGTGTTTCTGTGTGTCCTTCTTACTAGACACTGTTGTTTCCGTCTCTAATCTCAATGTCGTGACGTTCGGTTCCCTACGGTTTATAACGGACTTTTTGGTGTCTTCGTTGTCTTCAGTTTCTTCCTCAGAGAAAATATTCAAAGTCTCCCTCGTACCAGGACGGTCGTAGAACCAAAAACCAAAGATTGAAGGTCTTACTCTCTGTTATTTCAATGCAACAGAATTTGATAAGCCAAATACCTTTAAACAACACTGTTGAGACCTTTTAAGAACGTCTTCCTCTATCGTTAATTAAATCGTAAGTTAAATCTTTATATCGTCATTGAATGTCTTTATTCATTTGGGGGGGTTTTTTCTTTTTTTTTTATACAACTTTGATCAATGGAAACCCTTTCCATCCTTCATCCGTCTCCTGACAACGAAAAGTAATATTAGGAAGGACATGATTCTCTGAGTGGTTGAATCTTCCCTTTCTACTCCCTTCCCTATCAGTCCCTCAAACCCTACCTGTCCATGTGTGACGACATAAATTTTACCTATTGATTGTTCCTGGATGACATATCATGTCCCTTGAGACGAGATACAATACACCGTCGGACCTACCCTCCCCCTAAACTCCCTCTTACCTACGTACATATACAGACAAACTCAGGGAAACGACAAGTGGACTTTGATAGTGTCGTAACAATTATCCGATGTGGGGTTTTGGTTTCTTCTTTCCGTTTGGAGATTGAGAGAGTAGTAGAACTACACATCGAAATCCGTTCATCTATATCGAGAGACTCAGAGACGAAGAAAAGAAGACCTTACTCTCAGACCTGATATATTAAAATGTAAAAAGAGTTCAATTAATTTGAACGACAAGGAGTCTTTCTTTCCTTGGCTTCCAAGACAAGGATTGGACATCGTACTTTTATTATTTATCATTGACAGTAAATACCAACCACACTTCTAACAGACTCCCCTCTGTACCTTTCGTAAACCTGGTCACGGACTGTGTGTTACACACACACACACACACACACACACACACAATCAGTGAATCAGCTCAGACTGAGAAACACTGGGGTACCTGATATTGGGTGGTCCAAGGCGACAGGTGCCCCAAAGGATTCGTTCTTATGACCTCACCCAACGGTAAAGGAAGAGGTACTGTGTGTTATATGGTAGTTATTTCGGAGACGCGATGATGACAATCTTTTATTATTAGGAAAGGTACGATGACATATCTGAAGGGACCACCGCGTCCACCATTTCGTAGACGGATGTTACGCCCTCTGGGCCCAAGCTAGGGACCCGGTCCTTTTAGGGGACCTCTTCCTTCACCTAGGTGAGGTCACGAGAACGGACCTTTTAGGGTACCTGCCTCCTCGGACCACCCGATGTCTGGTACCCCAACGCTTCTCAGCCGGTGCTGACTCGCTGAAGTGAAGTGAAGGGAAGTACGATGACATAACAACAGTCGGTAGAAGAATGAAGGGATCTGTAGTAAGACTGAACACAAGACCAAAGAGTTGTAGACACCGTCCGTCTTATCACAGGGACGGGTTTCTACAGGTACAGGATTGGGGACCTTGGATATATATAAATGAAATATACCGTTCCCCCTTACATCCAAGTTCTTCTAACGATAATTCGACTGGAATTTTACCCCTCTATTAAGAGCCAGGTTACATTTAGTGTCCTCTGGAATTTTCACTTTTTCTCTCCGTTTTCTCCCCAGTCTTTTTGTCTGCACTACAGTCTTCGACTAGGGACCTCACTCCTTCACCATATGACAACTCCTAAGTTGACAACAACGATGAGACTTCTACCCTTTCCTCCTGGGTCGGTTCGTCACACCCACCAGAGATCTACATCCTTTTTTGTTCTTTGACTAATAAAGGACCTTGGAAGTCCTCCCATACTTCGGGAGGAAAACTATGACAACTACAATCGGGCCACTTTTAACACAGTCTGAAGACTGTCTTCTTGATACTCTATTAATTAAACATAACAAAATTTGATCATTTACACACAGGTATACAATGTCGTCGATAGTCTTTGATTATATGGTATAAAAATATTTCTATCTGAGTCGTGATTTCGGACTATGGGGTCTACCATTGATCGGTAACGGCTCATGGAACCTGGAGAAGAGAAAGGACAGGTTAGAGAATTAGATTGAAAATATTTCGATTGTGAACGAAAACATCGACGGTGGTTTACGACAAAAGAGTATGAGTTGAACGTCTTTACCTTTCGGATATCCAATATTAACGGGTACCTCTCCACTGTAAATGGTATAACAGTAAAGGTAGTTTCGTATGTCTGATTCCCATACCTGGGACCTCATTTCTTCTCGACTTAAGATTAGGGGTAACTTGACAAATGATCGACGCACTAGAACTTACTCGGGTACGTGGAGAACTTCGAAGTTAAGAAGTAGTCTTTTAGCTTCAGTCATTGTAATGGTTATGTACCCCTATAACACCACAGATTTACTCTACTACATAAAGTTTATGAATCGTGTCACGGACCGGTTTACCCATCACTTGTTATCTATCATGGATTTTGAACTTCACTACCTTATCTGACTACAGTCCAAATTGGGGTCTCTGAGAATAAGGAGAACGATAAGGGTGTCTGAAGTACACTTTTAATAGACTGAGAGAGTGAAACGAAACATAGAAATCATTATATATACTATAGGAGTTTGTAGTTTGTCTACCCACACACATACACACACCCCGCAACTTGGGTTGGGTACCGAGTGTTCACGACAGTCGTATTATCATCTATTTCCTCAAATATTAGTTTTGAGTTTTAAAAACCTCATATTAAAGAAATGTCACAACACAATCAAAGAAGACATGTGACTTTTCTTTGTATCTGTGTGTGTGTGTGTGTATATATATATAGCGGAGGGAGAACCTGGAGAGAGGGTGGGGGGTCGGGGTAACGCCAGTAGTCTCTCGTGGTTTGATTCGAAGGACACGATATATCGTCCAAGGGTGGTCGATAGATAAAAACCTTAAATACATATATATATGTGATGATATATATTTTATCTATTGATTATACTTGGATGACATATGGTGTCCATTGAGATGAGTTATAAGATATTATCGGATATACCTTTTTCTTAGATTTTTTCTCATCTATATACACATACGTATTAACTAAGTGAAACGACATGTCTACTTTAGATGTGTTGTAACATTTTGTTGATATGAGGTTATTTTCAATTTTGTGTTTGAAGCTAAGGTACCAATCACGTACTATTGGGGAGAAAAGAGAGAGTAGGGTAACGTAACGGACTTCTGCCAGTTGTCGTGAGGACCCTACCGTCTTCCACTAGTTCACGGGGACACGAAAAGGTGGATGTTAGGGAAGGTGGTGGGAGTAAGATCAGACGTCGGAGCTACGAAAATCGGTAGTCGACAGATAAGTAAGAAATTTGTTAGGGTAGGTGGTGACTATCTAGGACAAGACAAAGTTCTGTACCTCCCTTAAAAATTAAGGAAATGGAGTACGAGTGACTGAACAGAACGAGGAAGTGGGAGGGAATTTTCTTATAGATTGTAATTCTCTTACCCGAGAACCCAAAGCAAGTCCAGTCTGACTCTAAGTTTTGGACAGAACCGAAAAACCCTCGACAAACGGAAACTCGTTCGTCGAACTGAAGAGACAAATGGGACAAAAAGATATTTTACCCCTCTGGTAAATTTTATCTTACGTGTGATCTCTGCTGTGTACCCTTTGTGACTCGTCCTACGGACCATAACATTCCGACTTATTATCACTATCATTATAATCATGGTAGAGATGAAATGACTTAGAAATAGGAGGTCGGAGCGGAGTCCAGAGAAAAGGGTCGGACAGGGGGCTCTGGGCTATAGATCACCGTAAGGAGACGATTCAACTCAATCTTAGAAATGTTACAATTCACACATTGACCAGGGGTATCAAATATAATGTAATCAAAGGCTAAATTCGTTTATTACATGAAGTTATACCGTAGTAAATTGTTTTCGGATTGGACGGGGGATGGACCGCCTCTACTACCCTCGAATAATTCTATGACAGAAAGATCATGAATTTCGGGGAACTTTCTGTAAGTGATTTATTTGTCACCACAAACTAAAAACACAACAAACAAAAACAAGAATTACGTGCGAGAGACTTAACATAATTATCCAGGAGACGGAACTAAAAGTGTTATACCCGTGAACAATTTACGTCGATCAACGTCTCACTTTCACTTTCCAACGAAGATACACAGAGACTAATCGAGAACGGGAGGAGGGGGAGACAGAGGGAGGAGACAGACAGAGGAAAAGAGATAATTTGGACCTTAGGAGGAAGAGGAAGGTGTAACGTTCATGTGAGTAAAAGTTGGAACCGACGTGTAGTCTCAGTAAACCCCTCGAGAAATATGGAGGACTGTCGTCCGGTCTGGGATTTAGTTATTTACTTCTGGAGATCTTCGTCCTGGGTTTGAGTCACACAAAAACTCAAAGGATCTACTAAGCGTACCCATCGGGTCCAACTGACGATGTATCGGTTGGTCTGGAGTTAGTTTACTGTGTACTCTTGTCTTTTAATTATAAATCACAAAGGAAGATAAGTCGGTACTCCCCTCTAGATCACATTAGAGAAAAGAAGAAGGTCACTTATTGTCATGGACTATTTCTCACTCGTAAATTATGTATAAAAAAAGAAAACGACGTACATGGGTCCAGAAAGGACCACCAAGTCTGTCATTTCTTAGACGAACGTTGTGACCTCAGGACCCAAACTAGGGACCCAACCCTTCTAGGGGACCTCTTCCTTTACCAATGGGGGAGGTCATAAGAACGGGTCTCTTAAGGTACCTGTCTCCTCAGACCGCTCGATGTCAGGTACCCCGGTGTTTCTCAACCTGTGTTAACTTATTTATTGTGAGAAGTATGGAATGGGTCGGGTTTCTTAAAGAAGGACGAAGACCGAAGACATTGTCAACTACACCTAAGGAGAATAATTAATACTAGATAGTCAAATCTAACAAGTCTAAGAGACTCTATTTATTAAGATGGTAAATTCTCATTAAAACAGTATGATAAATTATACCTGTTGTCTATGAACACTATACTTTTGACGATAGTGGGTTCCGATATGACTCATGACAGACTATCAGGTCTCCTTCCGCACCTTACGTCCCTATACCTTCTTTTACTCGTGTCCTGAAGGTCTCAAGTTTAGAGGTGGGTTGATACACAGATGTCCGTGTAATAAAGTGGGAAGTCTTTCACCCCTCCCTGAAGAGATCACTTGGTCACCGATTCTTGGACATGAAGGTTACGCCCCCCGGGTTCAAGCTAGGGACCAGTCCCTTGATCTAGGGTGTACGGCGTTGATTCTCAACTGTACTGAGTCGACTTCGAGAACGTACGGAATTGACTTTCTAGGGTGCACGGGGCGGATTTCTAGTTTTAGAACTCACGGTGGTGGTTCTGGGTCGTGTCGGTTTATTTAATTATTATTATTATTATGTAAAAAATTTTCCTCCCCTTAACTACGGTGGATGAAACCACCCATCTCAGTGACTTCCGCATTACATCCTTTCTTTTGTGACTGACGGGATCAGTGTAAACCGATGTTTTATTTTATGATATCGGACCACAGAGTCTACCATTTCTTAAGGGGGTGTGACGCTCTCTGAACCCAAACTGGAGACCCAGTCCTTCTAGGAGACTTCCTCTCGTACATTTGGGTGAGGTCATAAGAACGGACCTCTTAAGGTACTTGTCTCCTCAGACCGTTCGATGTTAGGTACCCCAGTGTTTCTTGGACTGTGCTGAGTTACTGAATGTGAAAGTTAAAAAAAGTATCTGACCCACCAAAATCGTTGTCTTTGATAAAAGAGAGTCAAGACTTTGACCCTTCATGTTATAATCCCACGGTCAAGTCAAGTCAAGTCAACGAGTCAGTACAGGTTGAGAAACGTCGGGGTACTTAACGTCGTACGGTCCCGAGGGACAGGTAGTGGTTGAGGGTCCCAAGTGAGTTTGAGTGCAGGTAGTTCAGCTACTACGGTAGGTCGGTAGAGCAGGAGACAACAGGGGAAAAAGAGGACGGGGGTTAGGGAGGGTCGTAGTCTCAGAAAAGGTTCCTCAGTTGAGAAGAGTACTCCACCGGTCTCAAAATCTCAAAGTCGAAATCGTAGTAAGGAAGGTTTCTTGTGGGTCCTACCTAGAGGAAATCTTATTTGACCAACCTAGAGGAACATCAGGTACCCTGAGAGTTCTCAGAAGAGGTTATGGTGTCAAGTTTTCGTAATTAAGAAGTCACGAGTCGGAAGAAGTGTCCCACGGTCGTATCAACTTAAGACCATTCTCGGGAAAAGGGCTGAACGTCTACCAGAGGAAGAGACACAAGAGTAAAAACGACATAAGAGTGTCTCATTCTCGATCGAGAGACCACAGAGAAGAATTTTCCAGTGATTGGGATAGTAGGGTCCCGGATGGGAAGACTGGAGTAAATTCGAATTGGTAGAGGAATATCATGTACAGAGGTTTCTGTCAGTGTGACCCCCGATCCCAAAGTTGTATACTTAAACTTTCCTGATATAAGTCCGGTATTGTCGTTCGTGTACTCAAGTCATTATTATAGGGGAGAGTGTTGAATTGTTGACTTGTTGAGATCCATCCATCTATCTATCTATTAGATATCTATATTGTCGGTATAGAGATAGACAGAAAGACAACTAGTCAAAATGAACCCTCTTAGTCTTCTTATAGTCCCTTCTCTTTAGTGTCAATCTCGAATCTCCAACTTATCCTACAGAATCCGTCTGTTTCCATACGGTTCGTCACACACTCACACGATTTACGAGCCAGTACAGACTGAGAAACGTTGGGGTACCTGACATCGGACGGTCCGAGGAGGTGGTCACCTTGAAAGGTCCGTTCTTATATGACCTCACTCAACGGTAAAGGATCCGGTTGTCTAGAAAGTCTTGGTCCCTAACTTGAGTACAGGGAACACAGAGGACGTTGCCGCCCGTCTAAGAAATGGAGACATTGTGGACCCTTCAGGATAAGGTTCGTCTTCTTTGTTGTTAAGTTCAGAAAATTTTCTGTATCGTACAAATTTTAATCACTTTTGTAGTGGTCAAAAGTCGTTTTGAAACACAAACGTTCTCTTTCCAAGTACCATCTTTTGTGTTCTCTATAACAGACCCCCGTACAGTAATTGTTAGTTCCGATGGTTCGGCTCCAGAACCTAAGGAGGGAAACTAATTTCCTAAGGACACGGTCATCAATGGAAAATAGAGAGAGAAAAATCTATTGACCAACCTAAGAACTCCCGTTCCGAGAATGGTTTGCAAGAAAACATTAGGTTCGGACTCGGCTCTTGTGACGGAATTCTTGCATTGTCCCCACTCAAAGATGTATTGGAGTCGTATACTCTCGGTAGCAATGGAGAAAGTAAACAAGTTAAACTTAATTTCCGTCGATCTTGGAGAAAGGAGGTCCAACCGTACTTTAGAGTGTAATGAGAGAACCTAACACCAGGCGCACCCTTGTCGAGATGAAGAGGAAGTAGACCCGTGTGACGGAGAAGTAGATACCGTCACAGAGGGACCGAATGTAACGATACAAACGACCGAATAGAGGGTCGTATCGTTCGAGACGAGGTGAGGAATTTGCGAGACAGGGTGGGGGTCACCACTGGAACCGACGTTAGGAATCGGGGGCACCGGGAATATCTGTACGTTTATCTTTTAATAATAAAAGATTTCGGCACGAGAGGTGGAGATCCACGACGACACGATGACCGAACTGACTTACAGGGAAGATCGGAGTTTAAAGAAAGATAGAGAGGAGCTCAGAAAACCATAAAAACAGTTATTAAAAGTTTTGTGTTTCGAAAATAAAGAGAGGAAGTGATCCCGTGAGACTTAATTGTCGTAACTGTTCAGACTGGAGACTTTGGGTTTACGGACAAATTTTATTTTCGGACTAATAATATATTACTTGATATAAGTCAAATGATTTATCAATTGAATTTGTAGTTATATACATGTATAAATACGACTTATCTACATATTAAATACGATTACTATTAATGTTTTTTATGTTTCTGTAGTATTGAGGTGACGTCGAGACCATAAGTAATGGTTACGAAGTAAACCGAAGACGAGGTGTAGGTATGTGACTGTTAAACTGTACGGGTCCTTGACACGACCCATGTGTCCCATACCTCTATCGATATAGTAGGAACAAGAGGTTCTTTGATCTGAAATTAAGTGCTCATTCTGTCTATGTACCTTTATCAATTCCATCATCCTTTTGGGAACAATTACTTACTACTATTCCGAATGTGACAACAAAATAGTTCTGACAAGACTCGAAGGAATAGACGACACGATAAGGATACAATCTGAACACAGGTCGAACAGGGCTAGATCATGGATGTAACCGAGAATAAAGGAATCAGTCAAGGACTAACTTCATATCGATACGGTTCTACAACTTTGTTTCAGTGAGAGTTCAGAGACCTACCCCCCTAACTGTATAGTTTTAAACAAAAAGAATGAGTATCCTTCGGGGTTTACTGATCTCTTGTGTCCTCCGTGGTACACCAGTGAGTCCAAGAACCCGAGAAATGAAGAATGTCCCCCTACCACTACGGTGGTAGAGTCGTGTACCATGTCACGTCACAAAGACGGGGTTTTATTGTGTATAGTAAAAACACACGTCCGATTACTCAGTCTTGGACATTGTCTCGGGGTTTGATTAATATTCTTTCCGTCCCTAAAACAATAGTAACGAAGGTGATCTCATCACTGAAATCTCGTACTCGAAACGTTTTAGACTTAGGATTGAGAGACAATCAATGAAAATAACAGGGGTTCCCCTCCCTTGTCATTTTCGTAGGGAGAAGGGACGGGTCAAAACCCGTATATTCTTTCTACCTTCGGTCTCATCGAAGAGATAATTACTACCTCCCGTCCAACATCGGTTCACCGGAATCAGATAATCGGTTCACCAGAGAAACCACCTTAGGGTCTTATCCCGACTGAGCACCTGGTCCTTACTACTGTCTCTTGAGTACAGAAGATGTTCTTATGACCGAGGGTTCCCCCCTCCTCCTTCTCACCTCTGTCTGTCTCATGGACGAATGAGAAGTGGGTGAAGGGCTCATCTAGTAGAGTGGAGAGACTCTCATCACATTCATTTCTTTCTTCTTCTTGTGATTACCTCGGGTTACACTCCTTTTCGTAAAAAGTAGTTGAGAATGATCACATAGTAAGGTCAGTCAGTGGGTAGGAGAGACTGACAGTTCAACGAGTGTCAAAGAGAAGAACACAGAACACACCCTGTAATCCTCTACACGACCTGAGTATTATACCTTCTCAAGAAGTTTACGGAAGATACTTTAGGAGTATTTATGAACTCTATCTTAATGATTACCCAAATACTCTGGTCTACCGAAATTTACAGCGAGTGACGGTCATTCGGGTATTAAATTTTTTAGAAGACGCAACCAAGAGACATTTATGGAAGGGTAAACAATGAGTTGTGCTTAAAGGAGTTGTTGGGAGATCCCAACAAGGACGAGGATTGTGAGTTACAGACTTTGGTGGGAAAAAAAAGTCGTTTTCGATAGGTGAACTACAGGGAGGTACCTCCCAAGATAAAATCGAGAAAGAACTGATAGAGGTAACCCAAACTAACCGTGATCTCTGACCTTTTATGAGTTTGCTTTTATCAATAAAAGTCTTTTCACTGTGAAGGTAAAAGGATCGTTTTCTGACTAATTAGAGACCAGGTCTCGTAGATTCCAACTCAGAAAAGTCTATTCTTTAATGAGAAAAGTCTAGGTTTCAAAAAAAAAAAAATTCATCTTTACAAAATTTACTTTCATAATTTAATATGTTAATGTACACATCTGAAACGGTAACTCCCTCAATAAAAGTACCCCATCCGACTTAGGTCGTATTTTTATAAATGATGAAGTTTTACAGTTATACTTTATTACTCTTGGATTTTAATTTATAAATGACATATTAGTCAGGTGTAAGTAGGTGAGTGTTACAAGGGACTCTTTGTGACTAATATGACTTAAACTGGTGGACCTAAGAAGATTATAAAAGTCCGAATCCCTTTGTTCACGGTTTCAAAGTGAGTATCCGTGAAAGATTGTCGAAAAATTCCTTTCTCGAAACACCTTTTCCCTTTATACGTCACTTCTACTGAAGCCATTCAAGGTGTATTGTGTGTCAGGTCCTCTCGGTGGGACGACGAGAGGGAACCGGTATAGGGGATCCAGGTTGGAGTGTAGTGATTGAGTCATTTAGAAGCGTCTAGAAGTAGTCGAGACTGTTTTTGACTCGATCCCTTATCCCTATATTGAAACCAGGAACAAGAACTCCTCGAGTCTTAGACTCTCTCTGTCTATTTACTTGTGGGTTTCTGTTACGCAACACTAATCTGACTGTAATTTTCATTCGGATCACCGTCTCCTATCCTTCCCAGAACAACGACCAATTAAAAATTCAACACAGGTTGAGAAAACGCTGGAGGACCTGACACCGAACGACCCGAGAAGACAGGTACTCTAAAGGGTCCGTTCGTATGACCTCACCCAACGGTAAAAGAAGAATTTCTGGTAGTTTGGGTGAAAGTCTATAATAAGGTTTGACTTCGGTTTCTGTCCGTTAAACAGACAAAATAATAAAACACACGTTAACCCTCTTCTTAAAATTGAAATAACATTTCTGGATTAAAAGTGGTAAATAAAATTTTTAATTGTAACTCAGACGGTTAAATCACTACACTTTGTTCCAACTGATATCCACTGTCGGAACACTTGTACGACCTCGCAAGTTCCCTACTGGATCTTTCAAACTCTGACGTGTCGTCCTCCGGTCCTATACAATACACTATCACTCAATTTTTATTCACGAAAGAGTACCGATGACAAAATTGTAGACTTTTTTTCTTGCCTCGATCCGGTCAACTAGAGAATCCAAGAGAGGTGAAGACTTTTAGATTGTATAATTGATCCTTTGTAAGAGTAAATTTTTTATTATTTTTAATTTTTTTTTTAAAATTCTAGGATCTTTACGAAGTCGTCCTTTACCATAATCGGATTAAATTCAATGTATAAAGTAAACGTATAAGTTGATAGTTACTCCGTTGTATTGTCCAGTTTTCGTACCTGAACAAACCTCGAGTAGTCTTGATTCGAATAAGTTCGAAACAGTAAAATGACCGATACTCCGATACTCGTTAAACAAATTGAAAAGACCCAAAGAGTAGACAGCTTACTTCTTCAATTTTGAATAGAGTTTACCCTCAACACTCTTAATTTATTCTATTGTTTACGTTCTTGAATCGTGTTATGACTTATGTTTTGTTCTGAGTTATTTGTCATAACAAAAATTACTTATGTCACTCCACGTGTGACAGGTTCCACGACTTCATTTTGACGACGACGACGACGACGACGATTCACTCAGGGACTAATATTATTCCCTTTCTCTATATTTAGTGGAATAGAACATGTGTACTTTTTCACATATCATCTCCGTACTTACTTTATCCTAGTCTAGTGTCCTCCTCACTATAACTGAATGTCGTCCTCCATCTCCGTCCCAGATCTCTGTCAATATTTCTTCTTCTCCATTATGACAGTTGACCTAAATTACATGTTCACTTAATAGATCCGTTCGTTCCGTCCTTTCCCGTTTCGTTACTCGTACTCGTTTCCACGTACCTGGATTACCACATACACTGAACTTTCAGTACTCGTCAGACTAACTAGGTAAATTCTCTAGTTCTTTCGTTAGACCCCGGTGAACACTTTTCAGTGTACTCTTTTAAAACCTGAAGATTATTTATTCCTGGGTAGTTTTCGACTAAATGACGTATAAATAAAAACTGAAAATCTGAAGTCTAGAAAATGACTCAGTCTGACGAATTATGTCAACCGGGAGACATAGGTACCCAAGGTGTAGGAATCTAAGTTGACTACGACCCAATTTTTATAAAAAAAATTAAGACCCTTCAAAGTTTTTCTTAACTTAAACGGTGTACGGTTGTTAATAAATATATTGTAAATACAATATAATCCATAATGTTCATTAAATCTCTACTAAATTTCATATTTCCTCTTACATGTATCCAATATACGTTTATGACACAGTAAAATATATTCCCTGAACTCGTAGGAGTCTAAAACCACAGACTCCCCCTTCCTTCTTATCTGCAGGGACCTAGGTTAGGAAGTACCTATCCTGTTAACAGGATATAACGGAGACACCAGATTTAGTTCCTGGAAACCTGTTTGTTGGACGTCTAGTTTAGATCAGACTCTAAGTTCGACTCTAAAAAAAAACTTTCCAATGTAAAGTTCACCAATATGTTTATTCATAAGTTATATGAACTAATACAGGAAACTAGTGTTTCGTATTTTACAAATAATAACAACAACAATAAACTGGGAATTTCTTTATTCAACGACGATTTACTAATTACAATTCGAGTATTATAAAACTAATTTTACGGTTATACAAGTAATTTAGGACATTTATAAACGAAGCATGGATGATACACAGACCTTAACAAAAAGAGGGATTTTAGTAAGAAAAAACATGTTGGATTGAAAGTGTAATACATTGTCTAAGTCCCAAGTAATGGATCCAGACGAGAAATGTCGTAAGTGACCGAAAAAACTACATGAAACATAAAAGAAAATCTTATACACTATTAATAGTTAATTTGTTACCTCTAAAACACAAAAAGATAAAAAAGAATTATAAGGGTTACTAATGGGTCGTTAAGACGACAATGAATAAAAGAAACGGACTTTTATTCTTAAAGGAAGAAAACATTCACAGGATCTAACGTTAAAACGTGTCCTAGATGTAATCGACTTGATATCTAGTGACTGAGTATCCGTCTCTTCTATGGTTTAGTTGTCACCGAATTTGTTTCATCTGACATAAAGAGGAGAAGTATGTCATCGGGAGCCCATTAACCAGTTGTCGACGTTACTGTCGAGTAGAGGTATTACACAACGTCCCTAGGTCCGAAGACAGAACGAGGAGACAGGAATGTCCAACGAGAAAAGACTTTCCACGTTCCACTTAGTGGTGGTGTAACATAAGGTTTGGGAACCTAGTTTCTGCCGGTCTTTTATTATGGACGGAACGTTGCAACAACGTTTCAATATCTTTGTATTGTATGGGTTCGTTCACGATATCGACAATAATGATTATTTATCCATTAACGTTTCCCATACCACTTCACGATCAACGAATCATACACGTCTTATTTTTATCGAAGTCACCTTGACTTTATTTATATTCTTACGTGAAAATAGAAGGACCACTAAGACCCTTATACTGCCGATAATAATACTCTTATGGTCATGTCAATGTGAACTCTCCTTAAAAACAAAACAGAACAAAACAAAACAATACTCGTCTTCTCACAGAGTTCCTAAAGTCAAGATCATTTAAGACTTAAGGTACGTATTGAGTTGTCGTGTAAGAAGCTTAGGGACATGAAAAAAAGTCTGAAAAACGGACATCGGTTTAGGATAATTTATATAAAGGTACAGTACAACACGAATTTATTACACCGTCCTGTCTCGGAACTGAATCTTTTACTGTGGGAAGGAAGCTCCTTCGAAGATAGTGTCAGTAGAGTATGTCTTTAGTATAAAACACAAAGCGGAGACACCTTTACCCACTGTAACAATTTTTAAATAAAAACGACGTTCTTTTAGACTAAGAACCAAATAACACAGTTTGTCGACGATCATATGTCACGACCCGTCGACAGGTCGACACTCTAAGTGTATTTAATTAAATTCGGAGCTCATATAACGTTCCGGTTAATCTTACCAGGGAGGTCCATATCGTCACTGAATTCTTGTGAACAGTAACCCGTCCCCCTCAGGTCTACTAAACTGCCACGGGTTTCATTACATTCCTTATAAAAGGTTTATAATACCGTTCAAAAGTACATTTTATACAAATACTGTCGAAACACACATATATATATGTATATATACATATATATATATATACACGTATGTGTGTATACTTATCATTACTTCCTTTTAGTATTATTATGAATCCATATATAATCGAATGTCTTATACCATACATCAAAGAGGTCGTTAGGTTTCGTAGACTGATTTTAACTTAACTTAAGACGGATAGTTTTTATGGAGAAAAAGAGAAGTGAAGAAGATAAATATGATTAAGATGACTCTATCCCAACCTATCCAGTTCAAAAGACGTAACTGATGAAATTTATATTTCTATATTTTATTTTAGAACACCTGGAAACTAGACGGGGATACCAGGAACTATAGACCCAAACTCCTCGTAACTTTATCCTTGACCCGTGACGATAGTGTGATTCATTAGTTACCTTGGTCACATTAGTATTCACGTTAGTGTCTTCGACCGTACCTTTAGAGTATCGAGACGGGTAAATATTTCACAGACATGTATACTAAATATTATACGTATTCAGTTACAAATCCTAATATTACCGTATTCTTTTCTTTTAAATTTTGATAGTACATCGTAAGAGTACGTGATTTATTATTTAGGTTTCTTACGGGATCCATAGAAGTCCGTACCTCAAACTCTCCATCACTTAGTTTATGTCAAAGTTTCAACGATGGGAGTTCTAATTTGTCCGGTAAAAGTCTAGACCTCCAAGAGGAGTATTTAAATTTAGAATAAAGTTAACTATGTTCAAATAATTCTATGTATATTACCAAGTCTCGTGTCCAAAACCTTAGTCTTCTTTTGACTTTTGAGTTTAAATTCAACACCGAGACAGGAAACAAGACCCTTACGAAACCGGTCACGCAGAGGACGGTTGACAGTGAGAAATTCTAGACAAATTAGATCGGTATTAAGAGGACATCGTGACTCGAGTTTGTGTAAGGTTTTACTTCGGAAAGGAGTGGAGTGTCTGTTCTCGACCAAGGAGACCAAGGATAATATACACACGTATACAAGGTATACGTCATTACTGTCGTTACTACGTTATTACAAGTCGTAATTACTCGTCAGTAACACATGGTCCGTGATCCGGTCCACGAAATGGACGTAATAGAGTAAATTTGAAGTGTTACGGGGACACTCTATTCATAACAGGAAGATGTCTAATTTTTTTTTTTTTTGACCTTATTTCGACAAGTTTAATACAATTTCATATTACGTTCGGTGTACACATTAGAATTTAATGGATCATAGGTGTAAGTTTTTCATTTTTCTTACATTAAATTTATAGAATGTATTACGTTACCGATTTCACTTTACATCAGGATAATTTTTGTTACTGTAACTCAAATTACCTTTTGTTATAAAATGTGACGAAGGTAAAATTTAAAATTCAACTTAATTAACTTTAAAATTTTAAAATTTACAGTAATCAGTATGATGGATATAAAATTGGTGAGTCAATAACGTAAAAGGATCATCGAGGATGTAACCAACGTGTTCGGATCTACGATTATTAGGACGGTATTCAATAAGTATGTAAATGAATCATTTATAAATGATTCATAAATAATGTTCTGTCCACGACAAGATTAGAGACCTCTGTATCATCATTTGTTCTGTCTGTTTTAGTGACGAGTCACTTCGACAGTAATGTCTTCCCTATTCCCTCTGTTTTTTTAATTGATTCTTTGATCAGGTTCATCGTAATTTATGATACTTCTTCTCGTTTCGTCCTCCTCTGTCCCTTTATCTGTCCGGTGACACAAATCGAGAAGCTCGACAAGGGACGAGTTGAGACGGGTTTCCAGTGTCAAGTACCCCCGATACTACACTTACGGTGAGGAACCTCAGAACGTTTTGTCGTCGGGACTCTTACACCCGACTTTGGAATACATCCCACTAGTCCCTTCCAGCAAACTCGTTTCTATACTTCCGTCACTCCTCGTTCGGTTCATTATAAACTTTTTTCACGAGAAATTAGTCCCTCTTGTCGTTCGTGTTTTCGGGACTCCGTCCTTCCCATGGATCGTACAACCTCCTCATCGCGTCCCTCGGTCCTGTCCATAGCTTGTGACTTGTTCCCCCACACATCGTCTGCTACTTCAGGCCGTCACCGGTTTTGCACCCAGTGCATCCCCGAACGACCGGTGTGACTCAAGAGAGTGTAAATGTTGTTCTATGCGTGGTTAGTTAGAAGGAGAGAGAAAGAGAGAAGGAGGAGGAGTAAAAGAATATTTCTTAATCGGATAGACGAAACGACTCTGACATGACTTCCACTGTTACTCAACGTCCTTCGGTCACTCGTATGATGACACTATTAGTTCCACTTTCTACTACAAAAAGTCTTATCCCAGTTGTCGTCCTCTTTACCATTTTAAACCGAAGACTTAAATAAAACTTCCAACTCGGTTATCCTATACGACTACCGAAAAAAATTTTTTCTTTTTCTTCTCAGTAGATATAGGTAAATGAAAAGATAGATAAGTAAGATAATTAAAAACTCTCAAACTATAATTTTGAGGTTGATTTTTAGAATTAATAGATAAATTTTTTATTCACATTATATATCACATTGATATACGCTAAAACAAAGTTCAGAGGACATTTACACAATGTGAGAGGATTGACTTTTTTTTGTTTTTCTTCTTTTTTTTCCTCTTCTCAGTTTCTATTGTGGTTTATAAAATCCAACTCAGTGAACATCTTATCTCATCGGTAAAAAAAAAAAAAAAAAACTGTTCCTCTCTCAAAGTCTTTCGTCCTAAAAATAACCCCCACTCAGGTTAAATTCTGAGTAACGAACCTGAAAATGTCAACCTTCACTGATAAGTAACTGGTTCACCTTACAACTCAGACTTCTATTTCACCATGTATTTCCGACTTCTACATTTGGCCCTTAATACTCATACGCTTCACCATAAATCCCATATTCTGACCGTATTTAGTGGATTTCTCATTCACATTAATCTCTACTCTTCTCCGTCTCCTGTGATTGCGAACCTTCATGTCTAGTGGTTCCCTCTTGTTGTTTCGTCACACTTCCTGTTTCTCACTACGTCTCTTTGTCTTCCTTCCTGAGAAGATCCCCTGTGCACTACGTTCCCGAACTTCCTCTTCGAAATTCCCATCTTGATCTAGTACAATAAGATCACGGTTGCGAAATGTGACAAGACGTCACCCCAAAGGGGGTGGTCCTAGATTCTCTTCTTTGGTCCCAGACAGAATAGGCTTCAAGGTAGGGCGACGGGGTATGTGACGGCTCGTCAGTCATGTACAAATTACTTATTCACTTGTAAGTATGACACATCTAGTCTTCTGACTGAGTGTTGCTGTAACCACTAGTATTCACTGTTAACCCGAATCTAGAGTCGATATGACCGACGTGTTTATAAAAGGTCCCTAACGACTGGTCGAACGGTTATAGAGGTCAAAGATAACAAGTCGTCTGTACATCGGTCCGGTTTTAGGAAAAAGAATCCTACGAGTCACCTGTCAAGGTTGAAACAACCAGGGTATGTGTCCGTGGATAAACAAAACGTTTTGACTTGAGGTAACCTTCTTTCCATTGTTACTTCATAAAATATGGACGAGTGAAACTACAAGATGAAATTGCTGAAAAGACAAGTAATGTCAGTGAGAGGAGGAAGGGGGGCAGGGGTTTGTGTATAAATTTTCTATTTCTTTATATTAAATAGAAAGATAAAGAAACGTACCTTGTCGAGTTATACAAGGGGGTATTTTGACTAAATTCTATGGATGGTCTGTAAAGGGACCGGAAAGCACCGAGTCTGTCATTTCTTAGACGGACGTTACGTTCTCTGGACCCAAACTAAGGACCCACCCCTTCTAGAGGACCTCTTCCCTTACCGTTGGGTGAGGTCATAAGTACGGACCTATCTCCTCAGACTGTCCGATGTCAAGTACGCCAGTGTTTCTCAGTCTGTGTTAACTCACTGAATTGTGTGGTATGAAATTTAATTACGTCAGATGGAAATTGAAGATAACGAAACAAAAGAGAGGTCGTTGAAAGAACACACATATACATACACACACACGTGCGAGTTAGTACAGGTTAAGACACGCTGGGGTACCTGATATGGGGTGGTCCAAGGAGACAGTCACCTTACAAGGTCCGTTCTTATGACCTGACCGAAATGTAAAATATGAAATCCCCTAGAAGGGATGGGTCCCCAGCTTTGACACAGAGAGTACAGAGGACGTGACCGACCTCTTAAGAAATGGTGACATGGTGGATCTTAGGCGTTGTTGAAAGAATGGAATCAATTTGCTCGTTTATAAGGTGATCGAGAGAGATGTGACTTCCGATTGAGGAGATACGAAAGGATTCCCGTGTTCTAAAAAAAAAATTTAAAAAATAAAGGGTCTTCTCTAAAAGGTGTAATATTTTGATTGGGTATCGGTGATTTCCTTTAAACTTTGTGTATTTCTTTGTGTGTACGTGTCAGTATGTGTGTGTAAGTGTGTAATTCCTCTTTTTTTCAGTTAAGATGTTAGGTTTCTAGTCAAGTCAGCGAGTCAACACAGGCTGAGAAACACTGGGGTCCCCGACGTCGTACGGTCCGAAGGGATAGGTAGTGGTTACGGGTCTGTAAGAGTTTGATTACAGATAGTTCAGCTACTACAGTAGGTCAGTAGAGTAGGAGACAGCAGGGGAAGAGGAGGACGGAAGTTAGAAAGGGTCGTAGTCCCAGAAAAGGTTACTCAGTCAATAAACGTGGTCTACCGGTTGCATAACCTCAAAGTCGAAGTCGTAGTCAGGAAGGTTACTTATAATCCTGACTAAAGGAAATCCTGACTGACCAAACTAGAGGAACATCGGGTTCTCTAAGAGTTCCCAGAAGAGGTCGTGGTGTCTACTGTCGAAATTTTAATAACCACATAACAGAACGTCCAATATGCATAGAGACATGAACTCACTCACCCACTGACACACATACACTTACACGTGTGTGTTTAAACAACACTCTGTACGGAAAGTGAAATTTTTATGTAAAATACTACATCGTAAGAATTGGTAACGAAATTATGGATATATGATAAGACATTACTTTTACAATGGGAGAGAGGGTAACTATCCATAAGGAAGGTCAATAGGTGAGTTTTACGATGTGACTTGTAAAAACAAGTATTATATCTAAGATATTAATCTCACTAAAGATTTAGTGAGGGATTTCATCTTAGTAAAGGTTTAAGGGTTTTCATCTTAGTAAATAAGTTTGCAATGGTCATAAATTTCGTTGACTATGTGTAACGAATACATAAAATGTTTTGTATAACTTGGTAAAATTTGAAGATGGATATTTACTTACGTTTTTAGATAAAGGGATGATCGTGACTAATAATAAATTTGACACGAGAAAAAGAAATTTGATACGTTTAAATTATCCAAATCTTACTGGTTTAAAATAATTAAACGTACGTAAACTAACGGAGATTTCAACTTTAAAAAGTGTATTGATATATAAGTAACATAATTAATAAAATAAGTACAGGAAAGAAGTGAAAAGATAATTCCTTAGTTTTATGCGAATAATTAAACGGATTGAAAATTATCTTATTTGTATGACATATATAGTTCATAAAGACATATTTGTATACAAAGGTCTTATGACTAACACAAAAATTCAACAACAACAACAACAACAAAGATTAAAAATTTAAACCAAAAACGGTGTGCAACTGTACTTAGTCGATGCCCACATGTACACAAGGGGTAGGACTTTGGGGGAGGGTGGAGGGAGAGGTAGGGTAGGGAGACCCAGTAGGGTCACGTGGTCGGGACTCGTGGGACAGAGTACGTAGCTTCGACCTGACCGTTAGACAAAGTGTATATTATTATATGTACAAAGTTACGATAATAGTTCAACAAATACCGTACCCAAATTTATTCAAACTTTTTCGTCATGGAAGATTTTATTTTTATTTATAAATACCATTTTGACAATCCTTTAGGTTTATTTGTTCTTATTTTTTATTTCAAGAGGGTGTACGAATACTATTAATAAGTATTATAAACCCCGTTAAAAGAAAGTAGAAAAAGAATGTGTGAATTCATAAAAAGTATTTTCAACAGAGTACATGTAAGACGACAGGACAAAGAAAGGTGAATCTTGTAATTCTTAAATAAAATTACGGTAATTTATAAGAAGAAATAATACCAAAATTACCGGAGTATTATACCTTTCTGTTTTAAATAAATAGATCTGGTGACAACAACTTAGAGGAATAAAGATTATAAAGTGACAATATTTCTACGTATCTGTCAAAATATCCGACTTAGAAAACCGTATAGGTATTAATAAATAAATCCTACTTAAAAATTTTCACCCAGTATCCTAATTGGTTTAAAATTTCGAAGACAATGTATAACCGTTTAACGGGAAGTTTCGACACAGAATTCAAATACCGTACCCTAAATAAAACCGAATTTCAACATTTACAAATGTAGTATGAACTTTATTAAATTTTCCGCGTTAAATGGATCAATACATACACAACCTTTGTTTTCTGTTTATATAGACGTTACACGGTCCTCGTGTGTAAAGGTCTCGTCTATCGAGTATTAAATATTCAGAATCTCAATCAACTTAAACATAGATACCGAAGAAAGGATTTATACCATCTCTTTTAAATCAAATTTTTTAGTTGAGAAACAGATGCAGTTGAACAGAAGTGAGGGTGTTTCGGTATAAAAGGTTTAGTTGAATTATACACCTCCATCACCGAGTCGCCTGATAATTATCAAGATGGTCTACGAAGACACATGGTTCGTCAACGGTTGTAGGAAAAGAAAACCGGTATAACGTGTCGAACACCCTAGGATCAAGGACTGGCCCTGACTTGGATGTCCCGGGAGGCGTCACCTTGATGTTTCAGGATTGGTGACCTGATGGTCCCTTAGGAGGTAGGGAGGAAAATAAATTATCGGAATAATTTATTTCGGAATCATTCTTGTCGGAATGAAACACCTTTTCCTTTGGTTCGAAGTTTTACCAACTCCCTGAACAAAGTGAGGGTTTCTCGTGTAAAAAGAGTGATAAGGTACAACGAAGGAGTACCTGAGATTTTAAAGTCGTATTTAAAATGAAGATGGGTCGGGGTGTAGGATGGTTGAATGTACATGTACATGTAAATGTAATTTTTAACTGGAAACTCTTAACTTGTGTTCAAGACCAACGTCGGAAACTAGAGAAAGACAAGAACAAATAAAATTACTTGGTGAATTTTTAATATATATCGTCGGGTTCCTTCATGTTAAAGTATAATTACTCGTAATTAGTATACGTATGGTATTTTATGATATTTAATTGAGATTGTCACTGAATGTATCAAATTCTATACAGATTATACGGAAAGTCACTTATAACTCGTTACTCGCCAAAAAATTTTGGTAAACTACCTATTGTAACCTTCTATTTCTATAAGTCGAGGGTAATGAACTATATGAAAGTCAAGTCAAGTCAAGTTAGCGAGTCAGTACAGGCTGAAACGTTGGGATACTTGACGTCGTACGGTCCGGAGGGACAGGCAGTGGTTGAGGGTCTCAGGTGGGTTTGGGTACAGGTAACTCACCCCATACGGTAGATTGGTAGAGTAGGAGACAGTAGGGTAAGAGGAGGACGGAAGTTAGAAAGGGTCGTAGTCCCAGAAAAGTCTACTCAGTCGAGAAACGAAGTCCACCGGTTTTATAACTTCAAAGTCGAAGTTGTAGTCAGGAAGGTTACTTGTGGGTCCTGACTAGAGGAAATCCTACCTGACCAACCTAAAGGAACGTCAGGTTCCCTGAGAATTCTCAGAAGAGGTCGTGGTGTCAAGTTTTCGTAGTTAAGAAACCGTGAGTCGAAAGAAATATCATGTTGAGAGTGTAGGTATTTACTGATGACCTTTTTGGTATGGGAACTGATCCGTCTGGAAACAACCGTTACATTGTAGAGACGAAAAATTATACGACAGATCCAACCAGTATTGAAAGGAAGGTTCCTCGTTCGCAGAAAATTAAAGTACCGACGTTAGTGGTAGACGTCACTAAAACCCCGGGGGTTTTATTTCAGTCGGTGACAAAGGTGACAAAGGGGTAGATAAACGGTTCTTCACTACCCTGGCCTACGGTACTAGAATCAAAAGACTTACAACTCGAAATTCGGTTGAAAAAGTGAGAGAAGAAAGTGAAAGTAGTTCTCTGAGAAATCAAGAAGAAGTGAAAGACGGTAATCTCACCACAGTAGACGTATAGACTCCAATAACTATAAAGAGGGCCGTTAGAACTAAGGTCGAACACGAAGGAGGTCGGGTCGTAAAGAGTACTACATGAGACGTATCTTCAATTTAATCTTCCCACTGTTATATGTCGGAACTGTATGAGGAAAAGGATAAACCTTGGTCAGACAACAAGGTACAGGTCAAGCTTGATAACGAAGGACTAGACGTATGTCCAAAGAGTTCTCTGTCCAGTCCACCAGACCATAAGAGTAGAGAAAGTCTTAAAAGGTGTCAAATAACACTAGATGTGACAGTTTCCGAAACCGTAGCAATTATTTCGTCTTTATCTACAAAAAGACCTTGAGAGAACGAAAAGCTACTAGGTCGTCTACAACCGTTAAACTAGAGACCAAGGTGACGGAAAAGATTTTGGTCGAACTTGTAGACCTTCAAGTGTCAGTGCATAACCACTTCGGACCGAAACTCTTACAACTCGTAATGAAATAATCGTACACTCTACTCACGTTAACACACAACCAAACTCGTAAGAAGCCGTAACGGAACGAAGCCAAAACACACTCAGGGACACACTAATACCCAGAAGAACGAAGAAGACACACGGGAGACTGTCTCCTCCGATTCTCCGAACACATTCGAAGGAGTACCCTCCCTGATCACCACCCTTTCTGACCCAGAAAGAGACCACCCGTCTCGGAACGAGTTGTTTTGAAATCAGATTAATAGACGACTCCTCATTCCAACGTGAGGGAGGGACCATCAAAAACCGGACTCCACTAGGTCCAGTGTCGGGAGTCCAGATACCTGAGACACCAACCCAATTACCGCTTGAGGTTCTCTCAAATGTGGTTTCCTCTGGAAGGACCTATCGACGACGGTCAGAGGGGTCAGGGACAAAACTCGGGGACGGTTGAGTGTGGAGGTGTCCTCTGGGGGGTTGGGGTCGTCCATCAAGGCTAAGTTAGAGGACACCTCAGTGACGGGGAGGGGAGACTCAGAACCATGTACGTTCAAAAACAAACACGGGAGGTACTGGTCTCAGACAAAGGGGATCAGGACGCCTTCAGAATATTAGTTTAGGGCGACCGGAAGGTCCAGTCTAAGGGACTCCTAAGGGCCAGGGAAACAACCCCGGGGTCCGACCCTTCGGACTGTACCCCAAGGTTTGGAAGTGTCGTCAGTCTCTTGAAGAAGTCATAATAACAAGAGGTCAAACACGCAAGGCGTGGGACGTCCATACCCTAAACTAACATAACACTAACACGGGGAGGATGGTAGAGTCAAACCGAATAAGAAGTAGTAACCTACACCCCATAGAAAAAAAACCATCCAACGTCATAGGAGGAAAACTACCAACAGGTTGATGACCAACACTAAAACCACGAGAGCGTCCTCTACTCGTGTGCATGAAGATGAGACGGTAGATCTTACCTTCGCGACAGACAGGTAGAGCTGACTTGACAAAGAAAAGGGTAGACGTGACATGAGTAGAGAAAGGTAGATTGTCAGATATCTCAAGTCGAGTCCTCAGTGACGGAATCCTCCGGTAAAGACAGAGGGACCAGGTCCAGACAGTGGTACCAATTTACAAAGAAACTGAGACGAAGCATGTTCTTAGATTCCTCACAAACAGAGTAACGGGATAAACAAACGTATGGATCGGTTACTCACTCCATTGTTAAAGATCTGTCTTGAAAAAGATCGGTTATCTCACGATTTCTAAAGACTCTACTGTCTTCAGAGAGACTGAAAGGAGATCCTGAAATCGAGAGTCTAATACCGTCGACTCTCTCATCTCCTCTAAGTCTGGAGACCTTAAAAGTACAAATGTTAGTTGGAATTCAAGGGTCAGTGAGAACGGTAAGGACTCCGATTCGTCCTGTAAAAGAAAGTAATGACGGAAGGTGGTCTTCGGGTGACGTGACACAGGATCACTCAGTCTCTGTTTCGTTCCCAACATGTTCTCTCTAAAATTCTGGAACCCACTTTAGTGATAGAACATTTCAACGTCGTAAAAGAGAAACCCGTATTAAGATCTCTTTCAAAGGTATATATGTCACCGGTATGGCCAACATTGTTCAGTCTTTTCAGTACGTTCCATCCCTAATAGAGGTAAAATATCAATTCCTTTGATTCGGGTCTTCAGAGTAGGACTTCTTACTAAACAAAAGTCATAGAATAAGTTATACCCGAAGGGACCACCGAGTCTCCAATTTCGTAGACGGAACGTTACGTCCTCTGGACCCAAGTTAGGGACCCAACCCTTCTATGGGACCTCTTCCTTTACCGTTGGGTGAGGTCATAAGAACGGACCTCTTAGGGTACCTGTCTCCTCGGACCACCCGATGCCAGGTACCCCAACGTTCCTCAACCTGTGTTGACTCGCTGAAATGAAAGAAAGTGAAATGAGTTATGTTTAAGTGGTGGTAAAGACTGAAGAAGAAATGAACTCAACCAGACAAACATGTGATACAGGGGATGTCTGCTAACTTAAGGTAAGACTCTCGTATAAGTATCAGGTTAAACATTCAGGTTGTTTGAATCGGACCCATGGGTCGATTGTACTAGTCGATATATTATGACATGATACTATCTAAATATTATGAAAAGTATGTTATGTATTTACGTGTTTATGTTTTTTTTGTTTCGTAAAAATTAGAATATCATGTGATTTTACCAACAGTATGTCCCTGAGTATAGTTCACTTATCCATTCTCAATGACCTCCTCCCTCTTTTCCACCCCTTACCATCTCGACTTCCTTGTAGTCGTTATCCTCTACCCTCACATTCGACGTCAAAGTGAGGGACTGTAACTACTTTGTGTGCAAACGTAGAAACTTTCAAGTGTTGAGGTTCAAAACTTACATACGTTGAATGACATAACATTAAAAACTTCCAAGTGTCGTTACGGTCATCTGAAAGAGTCTTTTGGTAACAACTCTGAACAAGTCCCAGTGTAACATTCATCGCTGACTCATCTTTTGTGGTAGGTACAAAACTAAACTTACATCCCTTAAATGACCCCTCATTTCTTAACCCTAAGTAGTCTCTTTGTCCTTAAAGTTGTTACTATGTCAGTGTCGTTTCCGGAGTCGGTCAAGGTACCCTTCGAGCCTTCGATCGGACCGGGACATCTCACCATAGTCTAACTTAGTCTCCGGTCTGAAAAAATACAGGTGGGGAGTGACGGTCAGTAACCTACGTACGACAAAGACCCTGTCGTGTCACGAGGACCTTTTCCTCTACCAGAAGTCGGTTCCAGTCATCCCTTCGTCCATGAATCGATATTGGTCAGTCTCGAATCTCGGGTTGTGAGGGTCAGGGACCCCTCACTCACGAAATCAGGATTTCCCCTTAGACACGTGTGTAGAGTAGAAAACTACGGATCCTCGTCAGTGTACTGGATCCGACAGGTAGTGATAAGGTGATAAGTAAAACAATAGACATGAACACATTCACTACATGTTTTCCTCGGACTGTGTCCCGGGTCGTGGGTACCATAGAGAGTTCATAGGTCACTCGACGATCCGTCATTCTTTGGACCGGAGTCCAGGGTCAGGAGCTGCTAGTGTGTCAAACAACCCTTTTGGAAACAGGTCCCTCATCCTTTAGATTAGGAGGACAAAAGAAACACTTGGACCGGTGTAAAACAAACAGGAGATTCGAATATAATAAATCCCAACTATACACTACAGGAATCGTAACAACAACAAATCAGGACTCCAGTACAGGTTGAGAAACCGTTGGGGTGCCCGACACCGGGTGGTTCGAAGAGACAGGTACCCTAAAGGGTCCGTTCTTATAACCTCACTCACGGGTAAATGAAGAGGTCCCCTAGAAGGACTGGGTCCCTAGTTTGGGAACAGAGAATATAACTGTCCGTCTAAGAAATGGTGACTCGGTCGTCCCTTCGGGTACAAATTGTATCAAAGACCATATATTCTCTGGGAATTTCTTACTAGGGCAAAGGGAAGGAACGATCCAGTTACATCCTAGTCTATAATAGATGGTAGTGAGGTTCAAGAAGCTTAGGTATGACCTTATAATATTACCTAAGAGTATAAAAGTAAAGTAAAAATAATGAGTAATAAATGACTGATTCTAGTATCATTAGGTCGACACCAAAAGTAAACTAAGGGTCTTACTACTTAAAGTATTAACCTCATCAGGTTGGGGAAAAATATTTAAGTATTCATTTACTTGAGTAACCACCCTCCTCCCTTCCTTTAACTGAACAAGTTCCAGTGTAACATTCATCACTGACTCATCTCTTGTGGGAGGTTCAAAACTCTAGGTAGGGGACCGAGTGGTGGGTGAGGGAGGGGATTGGAGGTCGACGACCATGCAAGATCGGACGTTCTGTCGTACTAAACGGAAAGAACACAATTGTAATAAGATCGTACATTACAGACATAAATTTCGTTACTGGACTCTTTGTGAAAATAAAGGTCACTACGTGAATAAAACGTCCCAAATAATTAAAATAAATACATAAACTAGAGAGTTTACTTTATTATTTGATTAATCACCCTGTTAAATGACCACACGAGGCGGTTCCCACAAAATGTTGGAGTCACGACCGAACAGATTGACACCGTAGTCGTCTAGGTGAAAGACGGGACGACGGGAATTAAAATCGGCAGTCTGTGAGTACCATCCGTCGGAACAGGACCCATGTACACGGAGGTCTCCCGTAGATCTCTACAGTCTAGTATCCCGTTTCCTTTAAAGGGGGTCTTCGGAGGGATCTTAAGTGAGTCCCATCTGACGAAATAAACCGAATTTGTCTACCCCCAAGTCGAGGGTCTCTTGTCTTGACCCGGTCAAGTCTTAGACTTTATGAGTCTTACTCTTAAAGGTCTCCTCTTCCTTTCCGATATAGATGCGTCCACAACTTTCAGTACAGACTCTTTCGGGTATCGGGTAGTGTTGGTTCTCGTCTCGTTCCTCGTCGTCTGTCTCTAACTGTATCCCTGCTGTCTACACCCTTGTAACGTTCTGCGTCTTCGTTCACATTCTCTCTGCGATCTTCGGGGTCTCATTAATCTTGTTTGTCGCGTTATCACGGTTTCAAACATTAACGACAAAAAGTTTGACTGAAACTTCATGTACGTGAAGGAGGATTCCGTCTGGGGTAGACACGAGAGAATCGTAGCTCATGAATAGAGACAGAATCTTAATCAGGACAACAGTAACTGTTGTCCTAACAGTAACTGTTAATTAGACAACGGTAACGAAGAACAGATCAGGGTAAACTGGTACTCGTGGTACCATAGTGGTCCCAGATCTTGATACAGACCTGATATTATCCCAAGTGATTTGTAAATAGTTCACCTTCTTATCTACCTATCTACCTACTATTTACTTATGTACTTAGTCAGACGGTTTCGATGACCTCCAGATTCCAGGTACCTGATATGATGTAAATAGACGAGAAAATTTTCAGAAAAATCGACTTAAACAATGTTATAACGTAGACAACACACACACACACACACAACACCTCAAAATAACCCCCCGCTATTCCGTATTCCCTAGGATCAAGGGACTGGTCCCTGACTTGGGTATGGGGGACGTGACCTTTCGTTTTAGTTGGTGAGCTGGTGGTCCCCACAGAGACAGACGACAGAAGTCACATTGTTCACCTTGGGTTGGTCCCTATTGGAAAAAGTCACCGACTATAAACAATATCTTAACGAGTTATATCGTTTATTTATGTATCGTGTTTTATAAATTGAAGAGAACTAATTTGGAAGGAAGAATACTTACGAATAATTGTATGTGTGTGTCTGTGACTTCCTGTCCCTTCGGACCACACGACGTCAGGTACCCCAGTGTTTGTCAACCTGTACTGACTCACAGACTTTTTGTTGTTGTGTGTAAGTAAACCCCCTCTCCATTTTCCAGGATCACGAGAGTAGAATGTACCATGGTGACGACCGGGTGATCAAGGGAATGATCATGGGTGATCAAGGGAACACCCATACTTGGGAAAGTGATAGGACCGACGACTATTTGACAGTGATACCTAACTTAGATCGGACTCCCAAGTTGGACGGAGAACTCTTTAGATATACGCCCAGTTCTTCGTTGTCAATCTTGGTTTGTACCTTGTTGTCTGACCAAGGTTCAACCCTTTCCTCATGAAGTTCCGACACATAACAGTGGAACGAATAAATTTGAATATACGTCTCAGGTAGTACACTTTACGTCCTAACCTACTTCGTGTTCGACCTTAGTTCTAACGGTCCTCTTTATAGTTATTGGAGTCTATACTTCTACTATGGTGGGACTACCGTCTTTCACTTCTTCTTGATTTCTTGGAGAACTACTTTCACTTTCTCCTCTCACTTTTTAGACCGAATTTTGAGTAGTAAGTTTTTTTCTTCTAGTGTCGTAGATCGGGGTAGTGAAGTACCGTTTATCTACCCCTTTGTTACCTTTGTCACTGTCTGATAAAACGACCCGAGGTTTTAGTGACGTCTACCACTGAAGTGAGTACTTTCATTTTCTACGAACGAGGAACCTTCTTTTCGATACTGGTTGGATCTATTGTATAATTTTTCGTCTCTGAAACGATTGTTCCAAACAGATCAGTTTCGACACCGAAAAGGTCGTCAGTATATACCTACACTCTCAACCTGGTTTTTCTTTCCTCACGGTTTCTGCACTACGAAAACTTGATACCACAACCTCTTCTGAGAACTCTCAGGGAACCTGACGTTCCTCTAGTTTGATCAGTTAGGATTTCCTTTGGTTAGGACTTATAAGTAACCTTCCTGACTACAACTTCGACTTTGAGGTTATGAAACCGGTGGACTAAACTTCTTGACTGAGTAAACTTTTCTGGGATTACGACCCTTTCTAACTTCCGTCCACTTCTGCCCCTACTGTCTCCTACTCTACAAACCTACTGTAGTGGTTGAGTTACCGATACTCAAACTTGTTCAAGACCCTCAACCATTACCTGTCCCTTCGGACCGTCCGACGTCAGGTACCCCAGCGTTTCTCAGTCTGCACTGACTCGTTGACTTGACTTTACTCCCAAGAAGAGTCTTGTTCAAGGTCTGGAAATTGGTCTCTAATCGACCTTTTACTCCTCTCCCCTCCCAGTCACCCGGGGACGTCACTTCGACACGTCTGAGTCATCACCCTATCTCCCTTGATCGGGATGATACTAGCTGAGGGGATCTCCATTATGACTGGGGAACCCCAAAAAGAAACGATACTAATCTGTATACGTTTACTCGTTTGGGATTCCGTAACTAGGACCTATATTGATCACGTGTAGGTCGAGACGTTGTGGATAGGTTGTATGACATCGTAAACCCCCCTATACGTTTGCTCCATTGGGATTGTACAACTCCGGTAAATATACGACACCGACAGTGACCTTGTGTTCGTCGAGAATGTACAACCACTACTATTTCACGACCTCGATCTTGACTCCGAACTCCAAGATTAAGTATAATAAATAGAAGACAGTTATACACGAGTCTACCCTTGTCGGAGTTTCTCCGACCCTAAGATCTGGGTTCGTTTATAGTCTCTAGAAACCGTTTATGGACTTTGATAAACATATTGTCAAGATTACCATTCTTAAATAAATAAGGACGGTAAATAAGGTACTGACGGTATATGACAGTGATATGATTTCAGAAAGTTATATTATAAATTATCAGTGTTGTTCAGACGTTAATCTATACTAATAGGATAAACTTCTACTCATATGTGGTTTCAAATCTTTCCACTTTATTGAACAGATCTCAAAATATCACGAGTAGTACAATTTTTCTTTTATAGGATTCAAAATATGTCTTATATCCACTATTGACGGGTTCCAAACTTTTGACCCCATTTCATTTATTTATTTGAAATTTTACGTTGACAGGTAACCGAAAATATGAGATACTTAACTCCCTCCCTCCCTCCCTTTTATCACGAGAAAGTTAACATTAGTACAGAGATCAGTTGCACACTTTTGTAACCATTAACCGTCGTCCACGTCCCACCCCTCGACCCATACTCGTGAGACCAGAATAAATGTCTAGAGGTCTTCATATTTGAAAAGTTCCGAAGGTGTGACAGGTCGACTGTTTGACGTCAGAGTAAGACCAGGTTCTGGTCACAGAACTCAGTCCAACGTTACTTTCTGGTCTGTCTTACGTATATACGGGTCGGGAGAAAAGGGTCCACTGATCTTATTTGAAAGGATACGTCAGTGTCGAACCGGTCCTGTCCAACGTAAAAGTTCCTGGTGGTGAAACAAAAAATGGTCTTCAGTATTTGATGATGATATAAGGTTCGTACTCGTAAATTTTAAAAATAACATTTGAGATTTACAGACCACCCATACATTTTATTTTAAAAATATAGTAATGTAAAAAGTCAAATACATCATATAGTCGACAATCGTACACGACTTAGGAGAAAGGGACGAAGTACAAAGAGGTACCGTGAATAGTGACAGACCGGATGTGTCACAAATAGTAAATAAACGTATCATAGACAGCGGTAGGAGACTTCATATTCGAGGTACTCCCGTTCCATAGACAAATCAACAATAATTTATGTGTCACTGGTTTTTTGACAAACCGTGTCAATCCTACAGTTGTTTCTAAATACTTTTTATTATTTCCCACCCACTTATATACCCACTACCGACTGACCGACCGACCTGTCCGTCTATTTGTCTACCTATCCAGAATGGTCAACACTGTTACATTCTATATTAATACCGTTAATCCCATCACACCTACAAATAGACGTGTCTTTTGATCTACTTACTTTATTTTCCAATCAAGTCAAGTCAGCCAGTCAACACAGACTGAGAAACACTGGGGTATCTGACGTCGTGCGATCCGGAGGGACAGGTAGTGGTTGACGGTCTCAAATGGATTTGAGTACAAGTAACTCAGCCACTACGGTAGTTTGGTAGAGTAGGAGACAGAGGGGGAAGAGGAGGACGGAAATTAGAAAGGGTCGTAGTCCCAGAAAAGTTTACTCAGTCGAGAAACGTAGTCCACCGGTTTCATAAACACAAAGTCGAAGTTGTAGTCAGGTTATTCGTAAGTCCTGATAAGAGGAAATCCTACCTGACCAACCTAGAGGAACGCCATTTTACCTGAAAGTCCCAGAAGAGGTTGTGGTGTCAAGTTTTCGTAGTTAAGAAGCCACGAGTCGAAAGAAATGTGAGGTTGAAAGTGTTGGTGTGTAGTGATGACCTTTTTGGTATCGGAACTGATCTACCTGAAAACAACCGTTTTATCACAGAGACGGAAAATTATACGAGAGATTCAACCAGTATTGAAAGGAAGGTTCCTCGTTCACAGAAAATTAAAGTACCGACGTCAGTGGTAGACGTCACTAAACCCTCGGGGGGTTTTATTTTAGACTGTGACAAAGGTGACAAAGAGGTAGATAAACGGTTCTTCACTACCCTGGCCTACGGTACTAGAATCAAAAGACTTACAACACAAAATTCGGTTGTAAAAGTGGGAGGAGAAAGTGAAAGTAGTTCTCCGAGAAATCAAGAAGAAGTGAACGGTGGTAGTCCTACCACAGTAGACGTATAGACTCCAATAACTATAAAGAAGGCCGTCAGAACTCTTGTCGAACACGAAGTAGGTCGGGTCGCAAAGAGTACTATATGAGACGTATATTCAATTTACTCGTCCCACTGTTATATGTCGGAACTGTATGAGGAAAAGGATAAACCTTGGTCGGACCACAAGGTACAGGTCAAGATTGACAACGAAGGATTGGACGTATGTCCAAAGAGTTCTCTGTCCAGTCTACCAGACCATAAGAGTAGAGAAAGTCTTAAAAGGTGTCAAATAACACTAGATGTGTCAGATTCAGTTAACCGTATTAGTTATTTTGTCTTCATCTACTAAAAGACTTTGAGAGAACGAAAAAGTTACTAGGTCGACTACAACCGTTAAACTAGAGACCAAAGAGACGGAAAAGATTTTGATCGGACTTGTAAACCTTAAAGTGCCTAACGACTTCGGACCGAACCTCTTAAACCTCGTAATGAAATGATCACACACTCTACTCACGTTAAGAGGTCATCAAACTCGTAAGAAACCGTAACGGACAGAATCCCTAACCTTACTTTTGACTGGAAAAGGTCAGGACGCGACTCAAAAAGTTTAAACGAGTGTATAACTCACGTCGTGAAAGTGTCGTAGTAGAATTCCTAAACTTTATCGAGTTGACCTTAAGGTAGTGGAGGTGATCGAAACAAGCATCACTACGAAGGATTCCGGGCGAACTGAAGTGTAAGGTCCTACAGACCGAGATCCACTCACTAGTGTTGTAGCACTAATAGAACCAACACTTCTAGAAAAAAGATGTCAAGAAGACACATAAGAACAGTGGAGAAGGATTATAGAAGACATCCAGGTGTGGTAAAGACAGGAAATACCTCGGGTAGAAACGTACTTTACAAGGGAACCATAGAGATTAAAAAAACTTCTATAGAGGTCAGAAAGGGTAAGATAACAAAAGGAGATAAAGAAACGTGACTAGTGACTCCTTTCGAAAGAATAGAAAGGAACGATAAGAAACCTTGAGACGTAAGTTTACCTATATAGAAAGGAAAAGAGGAAACGAAAAATGAAAATACGAAAAGTGTCGATAAACATTCCGGAGGAGTTTATCAGTAAAACGAAAAAACGTAAAGAAAAAGAACCCCTACCAGAACTAGGGACAGAGGACATGTTACAGTGTTTGGAATAAAGTATCAAGTAGTCCGCGAGATAGGTAGTATAGATTAGGGAATTTATATAAAAAGCGAAGGTGACACATTACCATTCCTTAAACTAAATCCAACATGGACTTACCAGATCACTAAAAGAATGAAAGACGTTAAATTCAGACTTAAACCGTTATTCCTTAAGAACTAGACTCGGTGTCAGTCAAGGGTCAAAACAAAAACGACTGACATATCTCGAAGAGGTAGAAACCGACGTTTCTTATATTAGTTAGACTAAAGCCACAGCTGGTAGACTACTACAGGTACACATCTCAGAAGAGAACACATAAAAAGGTGGGAGAACAACCTTCTCCCACAAATGATACTGGTCACACAAGAGAACCGTTTTGAGATAATTGTAAAGAGGACGAAGTAAACCATAAGGTTCCGGTTTAAATGAACAATGAGGTCCACAAGGAATTGAATGAATCGATGAAGGAATTGATGAAAACGTAAGGTCAGGGGATATTACTTTTCCTGTAGAAAACTCCCACAATCAGGATTTACCAGAACATACAGAAATATCTTGGTAAGTTGAAGTCAAAGAAGTCGTAATGACCGACCCCGTATCCGAACCTAATGTCACTATAACTTACAAAACGGAACCTTTACTTGTCTCTAGTAAGACAGTAAAAACTCTAACGTAGGTTCATGACGTAAAGTCTGAGAAAACAATTGGTACTACCGATGAGGTAAAGAAGATTCCTCAAGAACGGGTGTCATCATCTATATTACCAGTAGACTAAATTTAAGTGGGTAAAGACAGGTAAAATCAAACGGCTAAGGATCTTACAGATACAAGTGAGAACGGCAGAGGACAAACTGGTGAAAGTTAAACGGAAGTAAGTACTTGGATTATGAGGTCCAAGGATACACTATAACGAGAAATGTCGTAGCCTGAAATGAAGGTAGTAGTCAGTGTGGGTGTTGACCCACAACAAAAACGAAACTCCTCAACAAAGAGGTGACTGGAGGTCATCGTATAACCCGTGGATGACTGGACCCCTCAAGGAGAAAGTCACAAGATAGAGAAAGGGAAAAGTATGACAAGTACCCCAAGAGTTCCGTTCTTATGACTTCACCGAACGGTAAGGGAAGAGGTCCCCTGGTGCAAAACAGTCTTGAGAGGTACTATTGGACAGGAAGAATCAACCGGGATGTGTCGTAGTAAATCAAGGTAACTCAATCTGTTCCTACACCAGGTACACCAATCTAACCAATCAAAAGACACTAACACCAAAGTCAGCCAGACGGGAGACTACGGGAGAGATCACGGATGTCAAAATAACCCAAAAGAGAATGGAACTCGCACTTCATACAGAAGTGTCGACGAGGTTATTTCGCGTCAGTGACGAAGAATGGAACTTGCAGAGGAGAGCCGGAGCGGTAGTAGTGTGTCGATGACGAACGGTGAGGTCGGTGTAATGTCCGTCTAAGAAATGGTCAACTCGGTGTTCCCTACGAGTTCTTATGACCTCACCCATTGGATACGGAAAAGGTACCCTAGAAGGACTTGGTCCTTAGTTTGACCCCAAAGGACGTAACGTTCTCCTAAGAAATGGTTGACTCGATAATCCCTTCGGGACCTTATTTTTGATCTCGGGTCTTTATCTGATATAACTAATATTTCAATTATGTACTATCTACGTAGTAATGTTTGGTTACGTCTTTAGTATCTTTCTTTCTTTCTTTCTCTTTCACTACAGAAAGTCAACACAGACTGAGAAACGATAGGGTACCTGACTTCGGGTGGTCCGGAGAGACAGGTACCCTAAGAGGTCCGTTCTTACGACTTCGCCCAAAGGTAAAGGAAGAGGTCCCCTAGAAGGGTTGGTTCCCTAGTTTGGGTCCAGAGGATGTAACGTCCGTCTAAGAAATGTCAGACTCGGTGATCCCTTAGGGGGTATATTTCTTATAGTCAAGGTTTACCTAATTTACGTTTTCCGTAGTAAAATTTTTATTGACATCCTCTGATAGAAATACTAGGTCACAACCATTTCAAAATAAATTATTTTGTCTTTTACCTTTATGATTATACAAAATAATATAATTTTAAAATTTTGTAAAATACAGTGATATTTGTTTTATCCTTCTATTTGAAATCCAATCCTTTTTATTAACCTTGTATATATTGACATTTTTGTACGATTGATCATATCTTATATGACTCATGGTGACGTACAGAACTAGTTTACAATATTAAAATGGTAAAAAGACAACGGAGGGTAACCAACGTGGGTGTGAACGGATTTACAGTGGAAGGACCATTCCAAAAAGGATTACTGGTATAACTTCTCATTTGAGGGTATTTCAAACCCCCTCTTACCTACGTACGTATACATACCGAGTTAGGGAAACAACGAGTGGACTTTGATAGTGTTGTAACAATTAACCGATATAAGGTCATGATTTATTTTTTCAATTTTTTCACTAAGTTGGGGTATCAGACATACTGGTAGTCCATATGCTCAACAAAACGAAAGAATAAACAAATCACATACAACAAAGGAAGAATATTGTTGAGTTATCTTTTTTTTTTTTTCCGTATATTTTTCGTCTTCCTTTTTTCAGTATATTTTTATATTTTCTCTTTTTATTTTCTTACAGATTAGAGTGATCATTAATCTCTTTACGTATAAATTCATACTTAATAAAATATAGGTAGTCTAACTTTTTTACAATGTCAGACCGTTATGGGTTACAACCATTACTATACTTGATCATATTCAACGAGAACGACGTAACTTCTCGCCAAACGGTGTAGAGTATACAGAAACTCCTCCGTATATGAGAAACCGGATCGTTCAGTCATCTCTTTGGTGCTATACATCGGGTTCTCACATTGTTATAGGTGGTGTGGGAATAAACATAATCGTGTTAAATCTTTATCGAGTTTACAGGTAATTATAATGGCTACCAATCTTATATTTACATACTATTTTATGATAGATTTACAATTTCACTCTCTTAAATTTGATTAAGATAGTTTCATCATTTAATAAGTTTTGTGTAAGTTGTTTTATTCGTCCGAAGTCTACCTACGGATGTTACTCTATAAATTTGTTTCAAAATTTGTCGGTTTTGTGACGATATATAACAAATACCTACGTTTGTACATAATCTTCGTCTTTTTGTATATCCCTGTAAATCCTCTCACCAATAGAAAAACCTTAATCCTCCTTTAAGTACCGTTTTAGATAAATATAGATATTACAAATTAAAATCTTTCTTTTCTAGACTTCGTTTATATTACCTTAAAATCATAAACTGTTCCGACCCACCATCATGTATCAAATCCCAATGTTAATACAGATATGACTTTAAGTTCGAACTTCATAAATTATTCTTTTCTTTATCCTCCGGTATCGTATACTCCATTACACCACACCGTATCGTTTTAACATTTGACTTAAAAGAATACTCAACTTCTAACCACGTTTGGATCTGAATCATGGAAGAAAAGTTTTGTCAATTACTCTAATCTAAAACCTTGGTCTGTCGGATCAAATTCAGAACTGAGTCTGTTATCGTAATTTTGACCCGTAGTCAGAGGAGTGAAAATTTCACCTTTTTATACTATTTTATCTTTTAGTCCTCTCTTTCAGTTGTATTGGTTATCAACAAAGAAGTTTTTCTAATTGGTTTTGATTGTGTTGTAACATTTTGTTAATATGAAGTTAATTTTTTTGTTTATTTTTAAACGTTTTAAATGTTTGGCAATCGAATTAAGTTATTCTCCTCTCTCTCTTTCTCTCTACTACTGGACTTATTGATTTTAGTCTTTACTTTCTCCCCTGTAATGATGGTTATTCTATCTTTATTTTTCCTAATATTTCATTTTTTTTTCATGGTGGAGGATTGTGTATGATACTCCTACTTTACTCTGTTATAAACATCATATATCGTATAAAGTACCGTGTACTATTTTTCTTTCTGACCGAACACATGTTTTCCAGGTCCAGACCTATATTTGTCCGTATTCTAACTCCAGACAAAACTTACGGCACGAAAGAGAGTAAAACAAAAAATGTTATTGGAATAATCTGAGTACAAAAATAATAGGGTAAAATATGCATTCTTTTAACTCGGAATCTTTCCAGTTTATTGAACGGGTTCTAGTGGGTCTAGAATTTTCTGTCTCTACCCTAAGTTTGGTCGAGATAGAGGTCTCTTTATGTTGACGTTTAATTATATGACCGATATAAAGTGATCAAAATACTTATTTGATTTAACTTAAACATATTTGGTATCGTTAGTAGATAGGACATCGAAAAAAAAAAAGGAAGTCATTCCTCAGTTGGTCGGTAACGACTAATTTGATCATTATTAATAGACAAATCAAATACATATACGTTGGGATTTGTACATTTTATTGACTCAACGACATTACCCTATAACAATGATCTATTTATAAGGTCAGAATTTTTCTAAGACCCATAACCTTATATAACCTTCTAGTCATCCGACACTATAAGGTAATACAACTCAACACACACAAACACAAAATTGGTATCCGAAAAAAAAGACAAAGCGACTGAAACGACTTTTTACCAAGAGAGAGACGAAAGATAGAAGATAGAAGACACTTAAGTTTACCTAGAATTTAAAATAACAGTGACTAATAAAACTTACTTGTTGAAAGAATTACATGAAAACAGTTCAGTGAAGGTAAATAATACAGAAAATTTTTTATAAATAAATAAACCGAGATGGTCCAGAATCAACGTCGTACGGTCTAGATCAAGGGATTGGTCCCTAGTTTGGGTCCAGGGGACGTGACCTTCGTGTCAGAATCGACGACCTAGTAGTCCCTTCAGGGATAATTCAGAATTTAAGTAAGTAAGTGAGTAAGGAAGAAAATACGCCGTTTGTGACTAATCTACTTTTGATACTCGAACAGACCCGAAGGGTCCACCGAGTCACCATTTCTTAGACGGAAGGATCGTCCTCTACACCCAAACTAAGGTCCTAACCCTTCTAGGGGACCTCTTCCTTTACCGTTGGGTGAGTTCATAACAACGGACCCTTTAGGGTGCCAGTCTCCTCGGACCGCACGATATCAGACACTCCAACTTTTTCGTAGTCTGTACTGAATCACTGATCTATCTCCGTCGTCGTACTCGAATAGAAACCAGATCCAAGAGTCCTTCGTTCCTAATCATTCCATACTACTGGAGGAGACTCCTCGAGTGTCTATCTTTCTCCGTCTGTACCTTACCTGTTAAGGACACATTAAAGTGGAAAAAACAACGGTAAATCAACGATTCAACACAGACTGAGAAAAACGATGGGGTGCCTGACATCGGGTGGTCCGAAGAGACAGGTTCCCTAAAGGGTCCGTTCTGATGACCTCACCCAACGGTAAAGGAAGAGGTCCCCCAGAAGGACTGGGTCCCTAGTTTGGACACAGAGGAAGTAGAGGCAGAAGTTTTACCTCAATAAAGAGGTAAAGTCGTACCTTGTCCCTCAAGGGTTAATATATTCACCTACATTCCTTTCACCGTGTCTTTACCACCACAACTTTGACTTTAAAAAAGTATATGAGTAAAAGAAGGATCTTTTTATTACACACTAGAGACATTCCTTAAACCTTTTGCTTTTCTCTATTTATTGCATACTAGTATCGTCGTCCTCGTATGATGTCTCTTTATTGGTGACAATTGTCGACCGTGTAAAACTTCTGATTAAAGATGTACCTAATCGAGTTTGAAACATTTGTTAAAACGATACAATATAAAACTTGTAAAAAATTTTATAAAAACGTGTAGATATAATAATGAGATACATCTTTATAAGTCAAGTAGTAAGGAGGTAACAGACAAAGAGAGAATTTTTGTTGTAACACTACGGTCGGAGACACGTATCTATAACCGGACGTAAGAGATAACAAAGGAACTCTTCCTGAGGACTTCCTCCTAACGTCTAATTTCCGATGCTTGTGAAAATTCTGAGAACTGTAAAAGAGGTCACGGGAGAAGAAATGACTAGAATTCCGTTCTCGAGTTCGGAAATCTCTCAGTCTATTTAATGTTTATACCCTTTCAAGAAATTTTTAAGAAGGAACGGAGACACAGACATATCTTTACATGCGCTCACGCATGTATACCCTTTCAAGAAATTTTTAAGAAGGTACGAAGATACATTCACATCTTTACATGGGCTCACACACGTGTGTGTACATAGAATCCTTCATTATGGTTATGTGTGTGTGTGAGTGTGTAGGAGTATGGATTCTCCAGCACACCTGGTGAAGAACAAGTCAGGAATGTTACCCGATATAAACGACTAAAAAACAAATCCGCACAAAACAAATACGGTAGAAAAATAAAGGTTACGGACGACACACCATCCTTTAATCATTTACAAAGAACTTACTTTATCTTCCTTCTTTTTGTTCGGTCAATTTATTAATTACAAATAAAAAAATTATAGTACAAAATAAACAAAAGTCGTAAGTCGTTCTGTACGACCACTTGGGGTTGAGACGCAGAAGTACTAGTTCCCTGGGAAAATGTGTTGTGTTTCCATTTACAAACTCCGACTAACAGAACGACCGGACTCCTTTTAGAACGAGAGACCCTTTTGTGAGTGTCTACAGAGTCCCAGAAGAACTTCACTGCCGAAGAAGAAAACACAAGGGGAAATTCGAGATCTCCCAAATACCTCGGAAGTCCTCAGCCACGGAAAAGAGACCCGATGAAACACAAATACCAATGTCTTTCTATTATAACTAAGAGAAAGAAGAACAGAAATTCGTGGATCATTTACAGTAACTCTCAGAATTCAAAAGGACGGGTCTAAAATCAAAGAGGATTATCCAACAGAGTCTGACCAAACTAAAAATTTATGTTATTACAGTGGAGGGAAGAGTTTAGGGTCAGATTTATATAAATGGTTGTCTTCCTTGGTAAGAGTCAACATGTTTGATTTCAGTTTGGCACGTATTCTATTTACAGAGATGTATCCTTTGTCTGAACCTCTAAATACTCGAAATCCCTGTTCATGATAAGAAAACTCCAGGATTTGAAAATTTACTATCGTTGTGACTTAATACATGAAGTATATCCCTCGGTCCTTCCGTGTTAACTTTTACGGATAAGAAAACTGTTTAATCTTCGTAAGTAAGGTTATAGATAAAGAACAAATGGTCCCTATTGCGACTTACTTAGTGTCTGACCACCTACCTACAAGGAAGGATTGTGAAAATTAATCGTCGTAGCGGATAATCTTACTTGTCTCACACCACAAAGACGGTATCTAATGGGGTTGGACGGAATGTATCTTATCTTTAAAATAAGAGGTGTTCCATTACAAGTAGAGAAGGGGTCGGTCTGTTCGTATCTTTTAATTTGTTACCAGACAATTTTTCGGGTCTATTACATAAATAGTAAAGGTCAAATACACTCAAACGTTCCGTTTATGCTCACCCTCGATAAACAATACTCTGGAACCCCTTGTTGCCCTGACCTCTCGCTCGACCCTCCGACCTCCTAGACTCTGAACATTTTTGAGTAAATTTTATACTGCTTGATAACCTCTGTCTCCGTTAATTAATGAGACTCCCTGAGTTTACAGTGATGAGTAAATTCACTGGACCGTTCCTCCAACTCTTTGGACAAAAGACCTCCAAAGACATCACCTCTTCTGACCAACGACCCTGAGGAGTCGACAGTTGAAAACGTAAAGGAACCACTGAATAACTGTACAGTTGGACCGAACACGACGTCGGAGAAGATTACTCATCTCAATTTACTCTTTACCCCCAACCCAACCCCCTCGTGAGAGGGGCAACGACCGGTCCAATAGGTCGTCTCGAGTGACGCACACATTCATTGACGGGCTGGATCCCCTTCGAACATTTAATGGTGTTACTTCTCTTCTCCGACTAGTAAACGTCGGCCTGACGTAAACCAGAAAATAATAACGAAAAGGTAGGTGTTTCGATAAGAGACTCCACCTCACTTAAACCCTTCTGTTTAATTCCAAAAGATGGATTCCTCCTGACCCCTCGTCATCGAAGACTTTTGTCAGTAGAAAAGATCTAACGGACAGAGTATTTAGAGAGTTTACGTAAGAAGAATATCTGTCTCCAACTTTTATATATCTATACACTACTGAACTTTCAAATTTTAGTCATTCGTAGGTCTCATTACCTCATCTTCGAGAGAGTCTACATATGGAAGGGATCTGACCCCTTTAGTTCCAAAAAAAAATTACTTGAGACAGTGATTGGTCGACACTCTAGGATGTTCGCGGTGGTATCACGAAGTCCGGAAATAACACTACAAATATTTCACCCTTATTATTATAGATAGAAACACTAATTCTAGTTACACAGGTTTTCTCGAAGTTGCCCACCTTTATAGTCAATACATTCGGAATAGTAGATACCTACATAAGACAACATTTTCAGAACCAAAAATCGGTGACTACGTCGAGTCACCAGACATAACGATGAACTCAGTGTCAATTCCCTGAGACGTCACAAGAGGGCAGAACAAGTCAATCCTTCCCATTTAGTTGTTCGACTTCTTCCTATTTGTCACAAAGAGACTACTGACTAAAACCCTCTTTGACAAGTGTACCAAACTTTTTGTTTGTCTACAACTTCATTTCGAAACATCCCTCAACTCAGGACCTATAAATGGAGGTGCGTGGTAGGATGAGGAGGTCAAACTTTTTTAGGATCGAGAGACTTCTCCTCTGTTTAGTACATAAACACTCCCTCTACAAATTTCTAATAGGTAAACAAGGATCTTTCTGTCTTACTACTTCATTTGTTTCCGTCCCAGTCACCCCTACCTTTTCTTCTCTCTTGAGACCTCTTCGGACCGTTTCCCTCCTCAAGATCCGAAAATTCATCAGTCCCACCGAACGTGAATCTTCTCCCTCGTCACGTCACTGAGATTCGACTCCTCACAAGGACTCTGTGAACATTACGGTAATTACTTTTACACCCCCTTTACGTCCGATGTTAGGGAGACGAGTTCCTCGAGTCTCTCCATTTGTTAATTAATAGCATATCTTGTCTGTCTTTCTTCGGGACTTCTCGTTACGACCCTTTATACAACTCTACCTCCTACGATAACTCTACCTTGAGTTTCCTACTCGTCGAGACACGATCCACTCTTCCCAAATTCCGATCTGTGAGACGTATGGTCGTCGAGTCACCGCGACTTGGTGTCGACGTGTCGGCGTGTCACTTCTACGACTAAACTCTCGGTGCACAGACCAAACGATATACACAAGTCGTTGACCTCAAAATGTATGATTGGACGTGAGTACTAAAAGTTTCCGAAAGACCGACAATGAGAGAAGACTTTCATCTGTACTTCCCGACGGATAGGAGTAATCGGTTGGGACATCACTGGAGTCTGGACTGGACAGGACTCTTACGAGTCTGTTGTCGGGGACCCTGGGTTAAGACTTATTAACGATCTTGGTGAGAGGGGTAAGGAACCATAAGTAACGAACCAAAAATCGAAAATAAAAAATGGTGAATTGGAAACTTTCAACGAACTTTCGGTGGTCAACCGATGGACGTGACAACCGACAAATAAATCAACTAATCCACACAAATGGAAAATAAGTAAACATCAGTAAACGTCGGTAGTATCCACCCTTTAGTATGGAAGGATACACCTTATCATAATTCTGTCTTTTTAGAAAAAGAACAATAGAAAGAAAAAGGGGTAAGAACTTAAATAGGGAAACTACGTAGGACATACGGAGAAAAAACAGTAGTAAAAATAAAAGAGTCTAATAGAGATAAATGGGAAGATGAAAGAGAGAAAGAAGACTATCTTAGTGTGTAAGAGGTTGGACTCTCTTTCAATCTCTAAAATCTATGGTCCCCGAATTGACATTTTTGAGACTCTCCCCAGAGTCGGTACACCATTAAAGATAAAGGACAATAAAAACCACTACCACCACCACCACGAAGGTTTCGACTTACAGAGCCTAAACTTAGAGACGAGGTTTTGCATTATCGATAGACTGTAACTCGTGTAGCTAGAGTTCTAAGTTAGTCAAAGTCAAGTCAAGTCATCGAGTCAGCACAGACTGAGAAACGTTGGGGTACTTGGTACCGTACGGTCCGGAGGGACAGGTAATGGTTGAGGGCCTCAAATGAGTTTGAGTACAGGTAACTCAGTCATTACGATAGGTTGGTAGAGTAGGAGACAGTAGGGGAAGAGGAGGGCGGGAGTTAGAAAGGGTCGTAGTCCCAGAAATATTTACTCAGTCGAGAAACGTAGTCTACGGGTTTCATAACCTCAAAGTCGAAGTTGTAGTCAGGAAGGTTACTTGTGGGTCCTGGCTAGAGGAAATCCTACCTGACCAACCTAGAGGAACGTGAGGTTCCCTGAGAGTTCTCAGAAGAGGTTGTGTCACCTTTTTCATAAGTTAAAAAGCCACCAAGTTTTCGTAGATAAGAAGCTGAGAGTCGAAAGAAATATCAGGTTGAGAGTGTAGGTATGTACTGATGACCTTTTTGGTATGGGAACTGATCTACTTACAAACAACAATTTCATTACAGAGACGAAAACTTATACGATAGATCCAACGAGTATTGAAAAGAAGGTTCCTCGTTCGCAGAAAATTAAAGTACCGACGTCAGTGGTAGACGTCACTAAACCCTCGGGTTTTATTATTTCAGACTGTGACAAAGGGGTAGATAAAGGGCACTTTACTACCCTGGTCTACGGTACTAGAAGCAAAAGACTTACAACTCGAAATTCGGTTGAAAAAGTGAGAGGAGAAAGTGAAAGTAGTTCTCCGAAAAATCAAGGAGAAATGAAGAAGGTATTCCCACCACAGTAGACGTATAGACTCCAATAACTATAAATAGGGCCGTTAGAACTAAGGTCGAACACGAAGAAGGTCGGGTCACAAAGAGTACTACATGAGACGTATATTCAATTTATTCGTCCCACTGTTATATGTCGGAACTGCATAAGGCAAAGGATAAACCTTGGTCAGACAACAAGGTACAGGTCAAGATTGACAACGAAGAACTGAACGTATGTCTAAAGAGTTCTCCGTCCAGTTCACCAGACCATAAGGGTAGAGAAAGTCTTAAAAGGTGTCAAATAACACTGGGCGTGTCAGTTTCCGAAACCATATCAGTTATTTCGTCTTTATCTACAAAAAGACTTTGAGAGAACGAAAAAACTACTAGGTCGTCTACAACCGTTAAACTAGTTAGTCAAATGTAGTCATTTTAATTCCATTGTTATTACGAAAGATATATCCTAACAATATTCTTAAATTACTCTCCCGTCCACTTTCCCAGACCGTGTAATATATAAAAGTTACTTATTAAAAGCGATAATAACAACGAATATTAGGACGTTAATATTTAGAAATTTTATGTTTTCCGTCTACACAACTAGAAACCGTTATTTCTTCCCTCTTCTACCCTTCTGAGAGAGGGTAAGAGACCAGGATCTCTTGCCTTTAGAGGTCGCTGTTTCCGTGACTTTTGTCGATTCAGTCACCTACGTGTACCGACCTCTCCTGGACCCACGAGTCCTCAGTCTTCCGTACGACCCAAGGGACTCAAAGACGACACGGAGACCCCTCGTAGTTTTAGTCGAGAGCCGGTCTGTGTCATAAGGAAGGGTGGATCTTGACACCGATATACAGTCCAACCGATCTGACTTCAAGTAATGAGTCTTAAGTTAAAGGATATCAAAAGTCAATCCCACCTGGTGTCTCTCCACGAACCCTTTAGACCTCCTACTTTCCTACGTAATCGGTGAAACGACGAGTACACAACAACGACTAGACGACTGAGTGACTCAGTCGTATTTGGTCGTCGGTTCGGATGCTCACATAAAGGAAAGGGGTCTAGGAGGAGGTTGAAGAGATTGGGCAGTAGGTAAACACACACAAAACTCTGCTCTGGGACCGAGGTCGTCCAGTAGGTGTAAATGTTAACCCCATTGTCACTTTTGGTTCCAAGGTCAAGTAGGAATCCCTCAAAGTCGAGTACGGACACCCAAGGGTCGACGAGGATTAAAAGGAGTAATGAATATAGGTAGAAAGGAAGGACTGATGGATGGCTCACCTGAAGTTCGAGGTCGTAGTCTGTTCTATGTTGTCTAAATATCTGACTAACTGGTCAAGGGTCTCAACCTTTTACCGTTTAAAGAGATATTTATTTATTATGTATGTATAAATATTTTATATATTTTTATACATTACGTACATATACGACGACGACGACGATTCAGCGATGTCAGCACAGGCTGAGACACGCTGGGGTATCTACCGTCGGGTGGTCCGAGGTGACAGGGACCCTAAGAGGTCCGTTCTTGTGACCTCACCCAACGGTAAAGGAAGAGGTCACGTACTTTCACTTTTCACTTTCACTTCAACGTCAGCACAGACTGTGAATCTCTGGGGTACCTGACGTCGGGTGGTCCGAGGAGGTAGGTACCCTAAGAGGTCCGTTCTCATGACCTCACCCCACGGTATATATCAGTATATATTACATGAATAAATATAAAAATCTCCTTGTCTTGGTTGGTGATCCTCTAATATACGTATATATTCGTACCCATATATATGCCTGAAGGGACTACCGGGTTTATCATTTCTCAGACGGACTTTACGTCCTCTGGTCCCAAAGTGGAGACCCGCCCTTTCTAGGGGACCTCTTCCCTTACCGATGGGTGAGGTCATAAGAACGGACCTCTTAAGGTACCTGTCTCCTCGAAGCACCCGATCAGGTACCCCAGTTTTTCTCAGCCTGTGTTGACTCATTACAGTTTCTTCATTGTGTATAGTCTCTTCGCAACTTATCCTTATTAAGTTGATATATAGGACTTATCTTATATATGTATTAAGTTATATATACATATAGATGTGTATGTATGTGTGTGTGTATATATGTGTGTATAAATGTACACGTTTGTTTGTGTGAGTGTGTGTGTGTGTGTGTATGGGTATATGTTAGATAACCACGAACAGAGACAGAGAGACCAATTGGAACTGATCATGTCTCTCAGTATTCGAAAAATATTATCGCTGAGAGATGAAGTATTCCGTCGGTTAAAGACAAAATGGAGAAGATGGTAAGGGGGAAGACATTACATTGTCTTTAGTTTAATTTGAGTACTAGGTTTTACATCAAAAAGTCGGGCCCGTGTAGGGTGAAGGACGAATCCTGAAGACAGGGAGAGTTGGGACTTAAAAGAGTGTCGGAGAGTGACGGTGTCAGAATGGGTAATTTCAAAAAAAGAGAGACCAAAGAGTGGAAAAATAGAAGTCTTAGTCTGAGAATTACTTTACTTGGGGTATTCATAACTTATATGACCTCTGGAAGACCGCTAAGGAAAAGGGGTCTGGACAGAGGAGAAGTAGAAAGGGTACGGAAAACTTCTGATATAGGACCAAGACTTACACACCAGATCCCACTCTCCTCCCTACGTATCTTAAATCTTAGTCTTGTGGATACAAACACAGGACGGTGGTGTCACAACTGACGTAGCCAAACTATCAATGGAAGACTCCCGGAGTCAAAGGAGTCGACATGTTACCCACATGATTATCGGTTGGATGGGTACGAGTCAGAGAGACTTAGGTTATTGTACACACACCGAGATCTACAAACTCCGGACAACATGTGGAAAGGTCAGAGTCTAATCGAATGGGGATCTACCCTTCTACTACTAATACCAGTTTATAACCCGAGGTCTTAAACATCATCTCGTCGTTTAGTTTTGTGAGAATAAAAAGTTATTTTTTTTTTATAAAACTTTCTCGTTATTAGATTTAAGAATAAGTAGTAGATGGTATCATTGTAAAACGAATTTAATAAAGGACTTCTTCTAAATCTACCTTCTCTGACTCACATGTCGGTAAGGAAAAATTTACCCATATATAAAGTTTTAATGAACATTTATTTTTTGTAATGTCTCGACTGGTTTTTCCCGTTTCGTCAGTTTATACCTTCTTATTGACATGTAATAAAATGAATTTGGTCGCAAATTTTGATTGTTTTTTCGTTTGTGTTTTTATTTTACACTCTCTTGTTAGAGATTATCTCGGCTCTGCTTTTTCTCGATTAACGATATTACGTCCCGTAAAGTTTTCACTTTGTCGGTTCACTACTTTAAGTCATATATGTTTACTTTGACAATACCTACCTATTATATCTACAGGAGAGTTCTATTTCTCGGACATGAGGGACCGTCTCCTTAGAAGGTACACTCATCTTCTCCACTCACACCTTCGCAGGACAAGGTTCACACCGTGTCTGTTGGTTAACACTCGAATGTTTGGACAACATTTCTAGAGAGATTAACCGTCCATACACCGAAGATCTACTTCTATACCTCCTATATCCTCTGTCGACTTTAGGTGTAAACACTGGTGTGGAACGGGACGAAGGGACGTGTGTAAATAGTGACTTGTTGTCGGTTTTGACTTCTTTATCGACTGAATGGGAGGTGAGGGATTTACGTACATGTGCGTCCGTGTGTGTGGACGGTCAGAATGTTCCTAGTTTCCTCACGACATTGTGTCACGGACCGTGTACTATCCAGAAGTTTATCTACAGACAACCTACCCACGTACATAATAACTTGACGACTCCTTGAGTTCCCGTGTCTGATCTCTATAGTTACCTGTAATACTGTCGTAAGACCTGTTTTACTTTACCCCTTTTTTTACGGGTCCTCTGACTGAAATGACTTCTAAATTGTACAACTACAAGTATTGTGGAGTGGACGGTTTCCATAGGATAAGTGTTACTTACTTCGTTGTCTTGTCCTAATTTAACCGTATCGACCTCCTCCAGACGGACGCACACTTCTCGACTTACAATAGAGGTCCGTTGCTTACCTCAACATTGTACTCCTAAAAATAAAAATCAGAACCCCTCTTTTACTTAAACTTGGTTCTCTGTGGGTCCCAACTATTCTTTTCTAGTCCCGAACTCCCTCCCTCACCTATATATTATGTAAGTCTTGTCCTTCCGACCCGCTTCTTGACCAAACACGTCCCCTCCACGTCTCCCCCATGGGACCCTCCTCTCGAACAATAAAGTGTCACCGTGGACGTTCACATTATTCCAGGTGACCCCGTAGTCCAGTTGAGTCCGGGGATGACGAACTCTGTTCGATGTAGTTACATACGTGGACTCCCGATCCCTCAGTCGAAAGGAGGAGACGTCTGTACCGACGTAGGAAACCCTTTGCTCTTGTAAGAAAGAATTTAGTAAATTGTACGACATAACATTATCGACAAATACAAAAGAGAATGAGAAGCACAGAGGATACCACGGTTCCAGAACCGTCCAAGAAAAACAAAAACAAAAAAGTCAAAAAAGACGTAGAAATAAAGATCGTAGACAGAGACTCTTAGAAAATTTTTAGTGACTAGTGGAAGTATACAATTACTATTATTTGGAGTTGTTTCTGTACATTCCTTCGTTAGTAATAAATGTCAAAATTCATTTCTTCGTGTCTTAGTCTCTTCATCGGTAAACGAGATTCAGGACGTCGACCATTTAGATTATGACTTGATCACGAACTTGGGTCTGGACAGACCTTCAAACACTAGACAGGTGATAAGGAGATTCGGAAATTAACTCGTGCACGAGGGACTTTTAAAGAACCTTCCGTCCTCCCTCCCTTTCTACCTACTATCTATTATTTTTCCTCTCTACCAAACTTATGTTTATCGGTCTGAAAGTCCGAAGGACTCCACCCCACCGCCTCCGCCCCCTCGAGGACCATTTCTTGGACGGACGGTTAAGTCCTCTACCAGGGACCCAGTCTTTCTGGGAGACCTCCTCCCGTACCGTTCGGTGCGGTCATAAGAACGGACCTCTTAGGGTTCCTGTCTCAGACCATCCGATGTCAGTTATCCTAACGTCTCTAAACCTGTGTTCACTTCGTTGAATCGTACGTACGTGCGTACGTGTCAGTCTGAAAGTCTAGATAAGACTTGTCTAGTATCTGTCTCCACGGACCGTGTATTATGAAATAAGACTCTATTGCGACCGACTTGACTAGGTGTTTTACTCCCTCTCAAGATGGTTAGCTGTAACCCTAAGTAGACGTTTTTACGGTCCCTGAATCCGTTTCAACACACTCTTTTAACTAACTGGAACTCTTTCCCTGATTCTGTCTCACAACCCGTCTCGGCTTTTGAGACGACCGGTCGAGAAGACGTTACTAGATTAAGGTGGGGTGAGTACCTCTTAGGGTCCCTACCCCCTCGGACCACCCGACGGCAGATACCCCAGTGCGTCTCAGCCTATGTTGACTTCGCTGAATCGTCGTCGTCGTCGTACGGAGCTGTGAGTCCGGAACCAAACGATGAAAAAAAGACGTATCGTTGGAATCTCCTTTAATGGTAATAATACGAAATCCCTACTCTTTTAATTCCGAGGTTAATTGTCAAAATATCTCAAGTCATTACGGTCTTCACTCAAACTTACATTCAATGGTTCTCATCCAATGGGTCTGTGGTCGATAACATCATCGTAGGTTAAACGACGTTCTACTAAGAAGGTTTCCTTTAAAGATATCTTTGCAACAGAATACCGGTTGTAACAAATTTGGTTCATACAGAGAAAGACACTCGTAATGGTTCCATTTATGTTTCTAGTAGGTCTCTAACGTACGGAGATCTAAAAAGTCGGAAGAGACAAATTGTGATGAAATTACAATGAGATTACCCCCACAGAAAAAAATAGTCACAGAGAATCGACCACTATGAATCAGGATCCACAGGGTAACTCCATTACGAGGGTCTACCGAGTGTTTAATCCAAGTTATCTTACATCAGTAAGAAACGAAGATCACTAAGGAACCACGACTTGGCTAAATTGAATGGATTCCAGGATAAACTCAACAATTTAGGATTTATACCTAACTAATCTTGTCCGATTATCTCATCCGAGAGCCCATTCACGTCATTCAATAAAACTTCACTTATCTTCCGGGTCAAGCCTTACCTTTTGGACTGAAGTCGAAGTAAAGCGGTGAACAACCGAGACACAGGGACCAAAGAACACAGAGGGAAGAGAGTACTAGTAAACCAAAGTTAAGGGGATGTACTTTTTACTCTTAGTCTTCACTAACACCTCTCGTTCACCATTGTATATATACTTTTATCAACCACTTCATACTTACCAATATCTTTACATTCAATCACATGATGTAAAATTTTAATTTACACTTATCCATACGTAACGTAGTGACCTTTGTACGACAAGTTGATATTTAAAATTCTTTTTCTTCTTAGTCCTGCGAGACCCTGATATTCCTTAAAGTCTTTACTAGATCAAGTCAAACGAAGAACTGTCTCCTCCTTGATCTCAATAGGACTTGACCCCAGGAGAGAGAGGTCGTTACGCCTAATAACTCTACTCCAATTTTGATTCGACTGGACATTGCTACTCTCGTAAACGTGATCTAGGTTTGGTTTTCGTGGTTCCTTTCCTACCAAACACAGGGTCCCAGACCTCTACTCGTCACTAAATGAGTAGTAAAGTCCTTTACACGAAAGAGTGGTCCCGGAGTCGATGTACTAGACGGTGAGGAGTGGGTCGCGATGACGTTTGCACATGAAGTATGTTTTTTGTCGTATTGTGATTAGAAATAGAGGAGTAAATTGAGAGTCTCAGTAGTGTGTACTAAATAACAGAAACAATTACTTTTCATTGTTTTTACAGTACGAATAAAATATTCATTACAAAACTAACAAATACGTAAGTATTTAAAATTTGAGAATTTGGTTATAGGTGAATAATGTAACTTAAATCTTTAATCTCCTTATTTTTTTTTTTATCGGTACTAGGTAGTAAACCCACACAAAGAAGGTGAGACATCTCTGTGTAAAATATACTGTCAATAGTCCAATTTGTATATTTCGAATCAAACAAATAAAACAGGAATGGTGTTTGTGAAAGGGAACCACCGTCTATGATCATGTTAGTTAGTGAAGTTTACTCATTACAAAGTGACTCATTTACCTGACAATGACCTATCTAGGTGATATTAAGTAAATCAGTAAAGGGATAACAACTTGTTACTAAAGGAACGTTATAAAATGAAAACAATTATTATATACTGCTATGGAAGTATACGTTTCCAAAAGGTGAGAAACCCTAATAAATGAATTTCATTGACTACGACTATTGATTAAACATTTGCGAAGAGGATAATTTTTTGTAAGTAACGGGGGAACATGGGAAGGAAGAAGGTTCCACCTACAATTAGGGCATGGGAAATTATTCATAAAACCTATGGATGTATGGGACCGAGGACAGATTCAGGGTCCTAGTATAGAAATAGTGGGGGACGTAGAGTACAATGGGAGTCGGGGAACTGAACGAATACGAGAAAACCGATTGGAAAATCGAGACACGACCATGAGTCCCACCAGGACACCGGAGTGTGGGACGGATTGTCGGGTAACCGAGGTTGAGTATGGCCTACCATGGAGGAAACTCTTCGGGAACGACCGAGATCGTTCTGCTAAATCCGTACGAAAGGGACCCTAAGGTTCTAAGGACACATAGAAGCAGTAGTGTGAATAGTGTAAAAAAACGTTTACGTACTGAGTGACTTCGACCCTTACAATAGAAAACGTAACAAAGGGGTCGACGATCGTGTCATAAGTTGTGTATCAATTCACACCTTATCGACGATTCGTTTGGATAGTTATCTAAACCGTTGACCCTATAGGGACACTACACAATATCTGTCTCATTTTATAAGATAAACGTTTCATAACTGTCTATCATCTACAGAGAATAGAATAAAATTTTGTCGTAACATATAATGGTTCATTTTGTGTCAGATCAGTTCCGATACCAAAAAGGTCATCAGTACATACCTACATTCTCAACCTGATATTTCTTTCACCTCACGGCTTCTTAACTACGAAAACTTGACACCACAACCTCTTCTGAGAGCTCTCAGGGAACCTGACGTTCCTCTAGGTTGGTCAGGTAGGGTTTCCTCTAGTCAGGACCCACAAGTAACCTTCCTGACTACGACTTCGACTTTGAGGTCATCAAACAGGTGGACTACGCTTCACAAGTGAGTCACCTTTTCTGGGGCTACGACCCTTTCTAGTTTTCGTTCTCCTCTTTCCCTACTGTCTCCTACTCTACCAACCTACTGTAGTGGCTGAGTTACCTATACTCAGACTGATTCGAGGTCCTCAACCACTACCTGTCCCTTCGGACCACACGACGTCAGGAATCCCAGTGTTTCTCAGCCTGTACTGACTCGCTGACTTGACTTGACTTGACTTTTGTGTTTCTCCTCTTTCTGACACCTAAAAAAGACATTACTCAGACTTCATATGGTTTCTAGGGTTGACTAAATACGTATAGAATATTTATACATTGTAAAATAATAAATCTTTAAACTAGTACGACAGAGTACCGAAATTTATGGTAGGTATACGATTACTGAAATGTGAAAAAATAGAGGTCACGGGGGTGAGGGGACTTGAGTCCTGCGTACTGAGGTAGACTTAGGAGTTGGTAAAGGTAACCCATAGACGATCCGTTACGTGTGAAATTTCAGGTCTTCGTTTGAGACCAATAGGTGGGGTCGATAAAGAAGAAGTTGGAGGAGGTCGAGTCACTTGTCGTTGAGGTCAGAAGGTCCACGAGTCGGTTTTAGGGTCCTCAGTGGAAACTGGGGGAAAGGAAGTATGACGTATAGGGTAGGGGTTCGTAAAAGACAACCAATATAGAAGTTCGATGTAAGTCTTAAGTCCGTGAATAGTACAATAGATACTGATAGTGAGGCTAGACTCGATGAATAGTAACAAAAAGACCCAATAACAGTATCGGAGGATTGGTTACAGAATCGAAAGTTGGAACGGGGACATAAAATGTGTGTTTTCGTTCCCGTAGTCTGCAGGACAGGAACGAATTCCGAAGGGTCACCGACGGGTAAGTCTCGGGTAGAAGTTCACGAAAGTACCATATGCTCAGACAAACCCGACGATATTGCTTCATGGTGATTGACCCGTCAAATTTGTTATCTGTAAATAAAAGAATGTCAAAATGTCCGAACTTCAGATTCTAGTTCCACGGTCGCTCAAGTCAAAGACCACCATGAGAGTGTCCGTCACGGAAGAACGACGCAGGAACGTACCATAAAGGAGACACATGTCCGTCGTCCCCCACCCCTCCTCTTCACCCTCGTTCCCTCCCTCACCCGAGAAGAATATTCCTTTGATCAGGACAACCTAATCGCGGGGTGGGAGTACTGGAATTAATGGAATTAATGGAGGTCTTCCCACGAAGATAGAGGATTACGGTAGTGTAACCCCCAACCCTGAAGTTATACGCTTAAACTACCCTGTGTTGACTCCGATTAACGGACATTTAACGACACAGGAGACACCGAGTGAGAGGGTGGAGGAAGTCGACGAGGTCGGTTTGGCCCGAGGAATGTCAAGGAAGTTGTGTAGGTCACACGAGGGTAGGGTCCTTATCATCTGGGTGACCTGACAGGGAGACGAAGGAGGTCTGTAGACGGACGGAATGGGAGGAGCACGGGACGTGTAGAGATGAGTTTACGACAAATAACCGACAAAGAAGGAACTAGTGGAAAATATTTCATCGTGTTGACATGGTGGAGTCGGGGTGGGAGAAATAGAACGAAATGTAAAGAGATTTCATGAAGATAATGAACTGAAATACATAAATAAACAAGGAAGTAGAGAGGAAGGAGGTGAGATCACCATCTTTATGTTCGAGGTACTTTCGTCTATAAAAAGGGACAAAACAAACGTTCACATGATGATAACCGTAAATTTTGTCAGGACCATGTGTTTTCTACTCTTTGTTCATAAACAACTTACTTACTTACTTACTTTCAAAGAAAGTACAAGTAATAGAAAAAATTTTTTAATCCAAAAAAAAAAAAAAAACCGACGTGACCTAGAAACAACGACGTACGTCCGAAATTGATCTCTCAGCCCCAATGAGAGATCGACGTCACACGTTCGAAGAGTAACACCTCCTAAGAGTAACGTCTCGTGCCCCAGACCCCGTACGCCCGAAGTCATCAACGTCGAGGGTCCATATCAACGGGGTACCGTACATCTTAGAAGGGTCTAGTCCCTAGCTTGCGTACATGGGACGTAATCGTCTGTCTAAGGATTGGTGACCTGGTGGTCCCCTTCTGGTATGAGTGATAGAATAAAGTCGGAGTTTGGTTTGAACCTTCTCCCACCGCATCTAGAAACAAGAGAAAAATGGTTACTCCTTTTCATTATAAGTATTCTCAGTCTAAAGGATTTACATCACTATTAAAGTAAACAACTCATGAATTATATCGGTTCCCTATACGTATGATAGTACGAACGAAAGTAAATTAGGGACCTCATTAGGATTTTCCAAGATATAATAATAGGGATAAAATTGTGTTAATTAATATGGAATCTTCCCAAGTCATTGTACGGGTTTCCTTAGTGTTGATTCCCTGTTCGATCTATACTTGGGATTAGACTGAAGTTTCTGGAAAAAAATAGACAATAATATCAAGTGTAGGAAAGTCGTGTTGTGACATAAGGCCCCTGACACGATGTAGAATGTTATTGTGACACTTCATACCCGGTCATAATACAAGTGAAACGTCTACTCTGTTGTCTTCGAGTCTCTTCAATTGAGTAGGTTCCAGTGTGGGACGACCCTGGAATCTCAGACTGACAATCTACGACCGACAGAGGGAGGTACTCGGTCCAGAACTTGGTTCGTGAAGAATGAAAAGTAAAAAGACGGAACATGTGACTGACGGATTTGAGTGGGGGTCCAGGTTATACAGGGTTGATACTGTGTGAAAATTCAAATCTAAACATCAAGACTAGGGTTATCTGAGACACTTTAACGTTCGAAACCGAGTATTGTGTTTATTATCGAGTTTAGTCAGTCTATTGTAAATAGTTATAAAAGTTAGTAAAAACTTTCTTTCGTAACAGAGGAACAAGTCCGAGAAGGTCCAATCCAGACGAAGAAACTTGGACAAAAGAAAGAAGAATCTATGGATCTTTTACATGTACACTAAACGAGTCGGAGAGACCGACGGAGATTACTATATCGAAGCCAAGTTGTCATCTCTTCCTATTATCTTAGATAAAAAGTTGAAAGTAACCACCCGAGATAAGACCCATGTATAATAATCTTAACACACTTGGTTTGTAAAGAAATGTCATCTCTGACAACCCGACTCGGTTCTTCTAATAATTTTCTGTAGTGTTACGGTCGGAAGATTTTATATATCCCGTGGACCTAAGGAGAGAGACAGGAAGGGGAACCTCGTGTTTCGGACAAGTCTGTGAAAAGGTCCTTGTCCGAAGAAGGGAGTCGGCCAGGAGACATTGGACGGGAACAACGGGACGTGTGAATGGGTAAAGATTAGCCCGGTCACCAAGAGTCTTACACCGGGGTCCTGCTCGTAGTAGTCGTAGTGGACTCTTTACCAATCTCTGCGGTTAAGAGTCCGAGGTGGGGTCTGGTCACTCGGTCTTTGAGATGGTCATCTCGGGTCGTGGTTATCTCGGGTCGTGGGGTGGACAGAAGTGTTCGGAAGGTCCACTATGTCCGAGGTTAAACTGTCGTAGACATAATCCCCTGCACAGTGGCGGGGTGAGGTGTGGGTCCGACCAGGACAACAGTGTTCGGGCATCCATGAACTACTGTTCCTGTGTTGACGAGAACTAGAACGGGAACCAATATCGGTGTTGATTTCACTGTCTCACGAGTTGAACTCTGTCGGAGACAAGAACTATATGCACCATGCATCGAAAGTCGGACCAAATCTCTTCTTACAAAAATTGATATTTTGTATGACTATTCCGTCGAAATGTCTCATTAACAACAGACGAAATCCCTTTCGAGTAGTGATTGGAAGGGGTAAAACTGGTACAGAAATGAGAATTATCTGATGTTATTATTAATGACAAATTAGAGACCATCCAGTCTGTCATTTCTTAGACGGACGTTACTCCCTGTGGGTCCAACCTAGGGTCCGAACCCTTCTAGGGAACCTCTTGACTTACCGTTGGACGAGGTCATGAGAACGGACCTCTTATGGTGTCTGCTTCCTCGGACCACCCGATGGTACGTACCCTAAGGTGTCTGGTCCTGTGTTGACTCGATGATTGTGTGTGTGTGTGTGTGTGTGTGTGACAAATTAGTTCATATAAAATAAACGAAATAAAACATTACATACACACATTACGTGAATTTATCACGATGTTGAGGATAAGTTTTTATCGTTAGAGGATGAAAGACACATGGGTCGTGAGGTTCTATACTTGGTAAAATCCAACCACCAAAAAAAAAACAAAAATGATAAATTGATACATAAAAACATTACGATGGGAATATAACGATACAGAACTAGACAAGTAAAGTCGGTAATAGAGAACTCAAGGAGTATGAAACCAACTCTTACATCAAAGGGGAGGACAGTGTTGGGAGTATCTTAGGAGAGATGACAAAGTCAGAGTGGGGGTAGAAGGAGACGGACAGAAACGACACATGCGTCAACGAAATCAGTACAGACTGAGAAACGTTGAGTACCTGATATCGAGCGGTCCGAGGAGAGAGGTACCCTAAGAGGTCCGTTCTTATGAAGTAACTCAAGGGTAAATGAAGAGGTCCCCTAGAAGGAATGGGTCCCTAGTTTGGACCCAGAGGACGGAACCGTCCGTCTAAGAAATGATGACTCCGTGGAACCTTCGGGGTAAAACCCAAAATTGAAGGAGGTGACACGATTCATGAATGGTGAAAAGAAAGACGAAAGTCCGAGTATCTTATGTAACGTTAGAGGGTAGACGACACCAGTCAGGGTACAATCTTGTCCTCAGTGAACACGATTTGAGTGTGATTTAAAGTGTGTTCGTAGAAATTTCTCCAAATGAAAAGGTAAAACCATTTATATTGAAGTGAAAATCATCGAATCTTATTAAATATGTTATCATAATAATTTAAAATTTAAAATAAAAATATTTAATTGTAAACATTTAACTATAAAAAATAACACCAACATTTGGAAACACAAACTATACGTTCAATCTACAACGTTAAAATTTTTAAGAGTGAAATCGTGAGAGAGTGACCCCTGCATAACTTAAGAATCCAAATTTTACTTATGATTATTAGTGAAACGAAATCTCCGTACATCGTAGGATTTAAGAATGGTTCATGATCCCTAATGAGATTTGGAAAACATTCAATTTTAGGGGTATTAAGAGAGAGTAACAATTTATAATTTATAATTTACAATTTACACGTCACAAGAATTGTGGTGAAATGTCTACACCTTTGACTCAGTGTTCTTCCAATTTATTGAACGGGTCTCAAGGTCATCGATACGTCATCGATATAAGTTGGTGTAGAATACTATTGGAGAATACATATTACACCACAGAAATAAATTCTTCAGACATCTGATAAATTATAAATTAGGAGTATCGTCAAGACGTCAAATCGACGGACCGGAGGGACTTAGAGCTTATGAAGGTCTGGTATTAGAGGATGAGGGATTTCCTTCGAGGAAGGTTTCAGGTGTCACCTTATAAACGACACGGACTAAAGTGGGACTGGGTGAAGGGATTAGGTATTTAGATTACAATCTAAATACGGACAATACCAGATGGTCTTTCAGGATGTAGGACGACTATAGTTCGTCTCTTCCATGGTCGGAACTTACTCTCTTTTCGGTCTGAGGAAACGAAGACGACTAAACCCGACGACTAGGGAGGAACCCAGGTATATATAAAGGGACGGAGTTATAGTTGAATAGTTACGACATCGTTCTATTGTTAAGGTAATGAAGTCATAAATAAAATGTACGATAGTTTTAAAATAAAACTTTCACACTTTTCACTTACAGTCAATACAGACTGAGGTATCAGGTACCTTAAGAGGTCCGGTCTTATGACCTCACCCATCGAAAAGGGAAGAGGTCCCCTAGAAGGGTTGGGTCCCTAGTTTGGGTCCAGAGGGCGTAACGTCCGTCTAAGAAATGGTTGACTCGATCTTAAACATTTTATTTTTCGAGTTTCTTTCACTTAATAAATTACATGAAATTTAAGTTTTTGTATGTAACATGTTTGTAACCCTTTTTAATTTAAATATTTTCTATTTGTAATATTGATATTATGTTTAATAACCGTTTATTTTTAAGTAATTCTATTTATAAGTTTTATGTTGGATTTTTCACATATTGAATCGTTTTAGATTAGTCATTACCTTCAACTTTTACTTTTATAATAAAAGAGAAAAATTTTTGTACACCGAATTTTTTTTTACTCAGTCACCGTAGTAACGTAACGTTTTTACACAAACACATTCGAAAAGAACGACGACATTTTCGAGAAAGACCACTAAAAGACTGATCCGTCTTCTTACCAGAACTCTATCAATCCTCAATAGGGATTTATACAAGGAAGTTTAAAGTGGAAGTTTATTAAAATGGAGAATGATCTACAATACTCCTTAAGAATAAACTTTTTGAGGAGGAGGGTGCGGGTAGGGTTGTTTCTGACATCCAGAAAACAATAATTATTATTCCAGAAGGGGTGAGGTGAGGTTGGAGACGGTTTCTTTTGTAAACCAAACAGAAGTAGAAGACGTAAACGTAGTATCTATAAACGACTTAGACTATGTCTTCAGGACACTATTAAAGGTATGACAGTGTAAGTATAAGATGAAAAAGTCTTTAGGAAACTTCACGTTATTATTAATAAAGAAGTTATCCGTGAAACGTCCTGGTGTTATATCAACGAATAACGATAAGTGTGTCCGGACCTCGACAGATCTGAACGTCTAAAACGTAGTCAAACAGAAAAGTGTATTAAACTTATTAACTTGGTAACTAGAACGAGAGGTCTATAATTATTGAGTTTAAAGTCTAAATTCTTTTTAATTTTATCGTGTGGTTCTTTATTTACTTATAAAGTCATGAACTTTTGTCATGTCGTATACCATTATGGTGTTGAACCTTAAGTCATGAAGGAGGAACATAATACGTGAGTCGTCCGAAACTCCGATCCCGAAGGTAAATGTTTTTTCCTTTTTCCACGAGTCCATTTACTTCCATAAATAGTCGATCGTTCACGGTCATAACTCTAAACTTGGGTCAAGAAACCTGAGATTTCAGTTTCATCGAAACTGATAAAGAGTCGTTCAATGGATCGGGAAAACTATATTTACTTGAGGTACGAAGGATGGGAAACCCACTTTATTCACTGACTGTAAAAAAAGAGTCGTCTTTGTTAGTGAACCGAATTGTGACTCTCCGCAAAAGGACTCCACTCTCGATAGCTTGTGGCCTTACCCGAGAACATTTTCTAATATGTTAAAGGAGAAGACAGTGAGAATTTTAATTGGTTCTACTCCTCAAAATTTTAAATGTGTCCAAGGTCTACTGGAGAGTTCCAGAAAGAGTAAGATACTAAGACGTTCAGATATTTTTAATTCTGTTAAATCTAGACTTCAGTAAATGGGGTCATAAACCGGGTAACCGAGAAACGATAGAATGTTTACTTTGTATACCTACTGTCTTGGCTCACTGAACAGGGGGTATAAAAACTCGGAGCACATTGGAGTCTGAAACAAGAGACAATACGGTAATAGTTTCGTAGGTCCACCTTTCCCATAGAACTCTTTAACCTTTATTAGAACCAACAGAAAGGAGATAAACGAGGGAAGTAGAAAAAAAGACAAATTATTCGTGTTTCATTTGTGTCTTGACTAAAAAACATAAGACTTTTCAATACTTGTAATTCGAGACTCATAATAGTACCCTTACGTAAAGTAAACTTGAGGTTCCTCTGAATTACATTAAAAAAATTCCTTTTGTGGTAATCATTACGATCCCGGTAAAGAGAAACGGTGCCACCTAGATCTTCCGGAGGTAGACCGTCCAGTTTCAAAAGGTTTCGTCAAGTCTAAAAAAAAGTCCAGGAGTTTCACAGACCTCTCGATTCCAGACTGATGAGTCTGTCGTAAAACTTTCTAAACTCTACCTAACCAACACCTTCAAAGTTAACGTCAAAGTTAATGGACGTTACATGGTCTAGGACATCACCGACGAAATGTACCCACAGAAGTAAATTGATTCTGTGAGGGTCGTTAATCATATCAGAGTAAACTGATAATTCGGTTGACATCAAGTCTCGTGAACTTACTGAACGGATAATCGTAGGTCGGTCATTCACTGGTTTTTGGACTCTAGACCTAGACCTGGAGGACCAAGAACGTGAGTCCGAGACGGGCGGTGACGTAGAACAGAGTCGTAAAGACGAGGACCGGTAATCGGAAGTAAGGATGTACAAATACGGACCTAAGGGCTAGGTCTGAATTTGAACCAGTCTAGAAAGGAAAGTGAACCACCGGACGGTTGTAAGACAAGTCAACCGAGTTTCTACTAGAACAAACAAAGAAAACTCTTTGGGGTTGTGTAAAATAAGTGTTAAGTAACTAGTCAGTAAAGTATTAGGACGACATGGGTGACGTGGTTGGGTGTCAACCCACTACCATTATGTTTCTTCTCTCGAAGGGTCACCATCCCCTACTATCACTGAACCTCTTTTCTAACAATGTCCTGTCACATCGAGTACCGATTTTCTCCTTATTCACAGTGTACCCTTAGAGATGGTAATTGAAACGGACCCTTTTAGACCCTTGTGAAAGGTCTTCTCTACTGTAACCTCGGTTCAAAATTTCTACAAACACTACTTGACTAACATAAGGGAATTTTAGGTATACGGGATTAAAAGTTACACTGATGTAAGCTTCTGTCTTGAAAAGTTCTACATTAGTTCCAACTTACCTCAGAATACGATTCAGTGAAGTCAGCACAGGCTGAGACACACTGGGGTATCTGCCGTCGGGTGGTCCGAGGGGGTAGGGACCCTAAGAGATCCGTTCTTGTGACCTCACCCAACGGTAAAGGAAGAGGTTACCTCAGAATACCCACCATGAATTAGGTTAGACCATAGGAATATTCTTCTCCTTTAAACCTGTGTGTCTCTCTGTGGTCCCTCCGTGTCCGTGTCTCCTTTCTGGTACACTCCTAGGTCGTTCCTCCCCCGGTAAACGTTCAGTTTCTGTCTTCGGAGACCTCTTAGTTCTGTACGTCTGTGGACCTAGAGTCTGAAGGTCGGAGGTCTTGACACTCTATATGGGAACCGAACAAATTCAGTGAGTTAGATACCATAAAACGATATCGTCGGACCTGTTTGATTATGTCACAAGGTTTTGAGAAGAAAGAGAGAGTGAACTCAGCAAAATAGAGGAACTGTCATAGGACGAGTATGGATAGTGTGAAGGACGAGAAGGGGAGGGATGGAGACATCGAGAGGTTTCCTGAACCAGTACAAAGAGATTCTTTACTAGACGATGACGATTCAGTGAAGTCAGTACAGGCTGAGACACGCTGGGGTATCTGCCGTCGGGTGGTCCAAGGGGACAGGGACCCTAAGAGGTTCGTTCTTGTGACCTCACCCAACGGTAAAGGAAGAGGTTGTGTACTTTCACTTTTCCCTTTCACTTCAACGAGTCAGTACAGACTGAGAATCACTGGGGTACCTGACGTCGGGTCGTCCGAGGAGGTGGGTACCCTAAAAGGTCCGTTCTCATGACCTCACCCCACGGTAACGGAAGAGGTTCCTTACTATCCATCTACCAAAGAGTCCACTTGTGAGGTCGGTCACCAGTGTACTTTAGGTGTAGTCAAATATTCATAACTATGACCATCCCGTGTTTGTATCTAGGACCGGTATTCTTTACGCATAAAAAGACCACATAAAAGATATTAGAAAAGATTTTATTCGAGTCTTCAAGATGTTGCACATTGTCATTTACACGACGAAAACACTTCACGTTATGTCTCGTCTCTTGACAAGCATTCGTAAAATATGGGCAAAGACTTCTAAATTAATGAATGTATTAAAATACGTTAAAATGTGTAAATACAAAAATTAGTTTCCAAAGTTTAACCATTTTTGATATTCTTGTGACACTTTGATCTTTTTACGATACCTCTGTGCACTTCTCTCTAGTTTATCTGACATTAATCTATTTACATACAAGTTAGAGCCTTATCACGACCCGTGTAACCTTTATGTTTACAAACTACATTATATAACGAAACTCTGTTTTGTCTTTGCGAGGTTTGTGTTTCTGGGAGTCTTTTATAACTTCTTTACTGACTTTTAATCTACTCATTTTTAAGTATTTTCATCACACTATTTTGAGGGTTTATTTTATTAGTTATTTGATATTGTACACTTTTGTTTTAACTTTTCTATCCAACGTTTGCACTCGTGACTTGTCTATAGACTATTAGACATTTTGTCTAAAAAAACCTCACTGAGTATGTTTCCGGCATATACGGTTCATTATATTCCCAAACCATTGTCAAAAAATAAATGATAGATAGAAGGGTTGTAGACTACTCCACATTCTCTACCCTAGCATAGAAAGAGTAAAGCCGTTAAAGTCCCACCTCATGGACCGTGGTTCACCCGTGATTTATATGCACATTACTTACTTCCTTTTATACTTACTTACTAACTAATTCTAAGGATCCGGTTCCTTCGTCACCACTCTTCGAGTGCTTTAGCCGACGTCACAGACGGTGTAAGGACAGGTATAGACTTGATGGGTAAAGAAACACAGAAGGTCGACACTGAAGTTGGACTGGGGAAATAATTATCGAGTGTGAACACGTCGTGTACTGTCATTTATGAAGATTGAACAGTTGAATAACTGAAACTGGGGACCCAAAATCCGTTTCACTCCCAATAATAGGGGAACGTGTGTACTCCTTAGTCTTCGGGTCTCTCCGACACTGAACGAGTTCCAGTGTGTCGAATACAATCCATCTCAGTCCTGAATTAAGGTCTAGTAGAGGTAGGTTCGTCCACAAGAAAAGTGACACGGTAATCGACACCATGCGTCTCCTCCGGTATAGAAGTTCTACTCAGTTTCTCGGAAGGGACCTTCCATCTTTACCTTGAGCCGGAACGTCGTACTCACGAGTCGTAGAAGAGATAATGGCATCGGTCAGTGATCACCCTCTCACTATCGGGACCCCCAGAAGAACCTTTCCCTCCTGATCCGAGACCATATGTCACCAATGTTGTGCCGGGTAGCTGAGTCCGAAACCTCGTAGGATGTATACGAGGAATCAGCAGTACTCTAGAAACTCTTTGGAAAAGTCAATTCTGACAAATAACCCAACCGGTTTTTTAAACAAACCCAAAAAGTATTGTAGAATGACTTTTTGGGTTTGTTCCAAAAACCGGTTGGGTAGTAATTTGTGAATGAAACACGGGAAATTACTAACCCGACACCCACATGTCACCAAATTTTATCTTTCCGTACTGAAAAGGGTAATAATCGATAGATTACGATTTGTTTATGTATTAAAATATAGATTACTCGGGTGTTTTCAACGTTCCTTAATTCAATTTACCTATTGGTTCGCTTCGAAAATCGTCCATGGACCGTGTATCACTACCGGGACCATTACCGTCGTTTTATGTCTCTGAACTTTCTGAACCCTTCTAAGTTCGACAGGTGAGTGGGAGGTACCGAGACGTACCAGGGTAGTGGAGGATAGACGTGGGTTGTAGTTCACAATTCTAATCTGGTAGGAGATTATAATTACTAGGGAGGTCAACCGAGAGGTATATGGAGATTTACGGAAGTGTAAGTACTTATTGAAATTAGTGGTGGTGGTAGGTGACGTCACTCATACCGACAGGGGATATTATGTATACCTTTAAATCCGGTGGTATCAAACACTGGGTGTTTGTGTTGTCTGACCTTCCCTCGAGGGAGTAGAGACATCTTTGGAAGTGGTCGAGAAGTGATGAAGGGTTTACGTTTAAGTCGGAAGAACTGAGACGTGTGTCCTAACGAAGGGTTCGTGTCTAGGTACCTTCTCATCACTAGGATTACCTATTATTTTAAAAGGGAGCTCTTTTTTTTCCTGTAATCTCACTTGAAATACATTTAGATTTACTAGACAAAATTTGGTTATAGGAAATAAGACTAGTAAATAAGATGATCACTACCCCAATTTACTGTAATCACAGTATTTTAATACTACGAGTATCAACCATAATAAAACATTTACAAGGACAAATTTTACAGGGATAATTCAATTTCTCGAACTGACTCGAAATTTTTTCTTTGGACCGGACACGTTAGGTCTTCTATCCTGAAAATGTGTGTCGATTCTGACTACATGTTAATATTCCAGAGAGGAAGACTGTGTGGGGACAAGACAAGATACAGAGGTGGGGGTGGGATAGGAGGAGGGAGGAGACTAGATCGTCGTGGACTGGATTAGAAGAGAGATAAGGAATTTAAGATACTAACGAATACAGAAACCCAGTCAGGGACGACTAATGAGACGGACCTTTTTAAAAGTGGGACGTGCTGTATGGAATTTCGAAGTGAAAGATAAATTGAAGGGAGGGAAGAGACTCTGTAACGATTTGTCAAGAGGGTCCACGACCGACTCAGGTCGCACTGTAAAGGGGAAAGAATCGTCCAACTGACAAAGAGATAAACGGGGACGGTACTCTGGAACTCGGAGTCTTCCTCAGGACCGGAAGTAAAAAAAAAAAAACAGGATGGGAACACAACTCGGACCACCGACTGGGCAGTGACCACCGACTCTTTCTCCTTTCCTCTACCTACCTCGTACTCCTTCATACTTCTTTTGTCTGTTTTTCTGTCTCTTTTTTTTTTGATTTGTCTCTCCTTTTTGTCTAGGTCCCTATCTTTCTGTATCTCTTTTCTGTAACTCTTTATTTCTCTCTTTCTTTCTCCATCTCCCTTTTCTCTCTCCACCCCCTCTTCTCTCGTTTTCCTTATACAACACCCTTTCTTCCTACCTCCTTATTTGTCCTCTCCCTCCCGTTCTCCCTCTTTCCCTACCATCCCTTTCTAACGACGAACAGTCGTTTGTCGAAGACAGACTGTATAAGGGACCGAAGAGACGGGGGCGACGACAACTTGTGTCGTTTGGGTAGAAGAGTTCCGTTTTTGTGGACGGAACGGTAGTAGACAGAAATTGTGTACGTCCCCCGAGACTGAACAACGGGTAAAAAGTAGGATATTAATAAACTTATGTAAACGTAATTTAATATAAATCTAAAAGTAGTAGAGACGTTAAAGGGTTCTATTTCTCTTTTTAGAAGAATTTTTTAATTTTACGATATCTGTTACATAAATTGGAATCTTTTAACCGTTAAGTAATTTCTTTCGTTCGCAAACGGTGAAATCGTTTTTATAAAATAAGGTCTCGTATCAAAGACGGTCATAGACATACTTTTGAGAACTCACTCAAAATCTTCCGACATAAAACTGTTTGAATCGAGGTTAAAATTTTCCTAAAAAACCGACCTTCACATATACAAAAAGAATTGCGTCAAAAAAATCTTACGTGGAACTAAAGTATTTCGAAGTTGTAAAATTCCATGTATTACAGTAAAAAAATTTTTTTGAAAACCGAATTTTTTACACTCATTTCTGTAGGGACCACCATGTCACCAATTCTTAGGCGGATGATTACGTCCCCTGTGTCCAAGCTAGGGACCAGGTCCTTGCAAGGTGTATGACACCCCGTTGATTGAGGTACGTGGTGGCATTGACTCGGGTGTGTGAGATCTCGGGTTCTCGACATTAAGGACTCGGGATACGTGGATCTTGACCATGAGGTGTCGTTCTCTTCGAGGACGTTACGTTCTCTTCTGGGACGTGGCGTTGATCTCTCAGCGGGGGCGAACGATGTTGATCTCTTTCGGGTTCTCCTCGTCACTTCGGGGTCGTGTCGGTTTTTATTTATTTATTTGTTTACCCTCGTTTTGACCTGTAAACGTTGAGGTAAGTGTCTCCTTCTCTTGACAACAAAGGAGTATTAACAAAATCTTTTGACTTGAGGTAAGTCATTAACGTCACACGGTCTGTCATAAAACACTCACGTACCGTCCTTAAGAAGTAAATGAGGAGGGTTGTCTGGACCTTCCGACTAGTGACGGAGTCTGGAGAGGACCTGAGGGAAGTGGGATGTTGTTTCTAACTAAAGTGAAGTCCCGTGTCCGTCCAAATCATTCTGTTCAGAACCCTTGTGCGACCTTGACCTCTTATGTCTAGGTCGGAGCCCCGTAAACTTAGGACTAAAGATTATGCGGACGGATACCCGGAACGAATCATGGGACACAGTAGGAATGGGGGTGGAGCTCCCCACCTCTTTCTCCACCGGACTTAGACAATAAGTCAAATGTTCGGACCGTTGTAGAAGGTACCTTCTTTCATTATCACAATCAGTAAGTCAGTACAGGCTGAGAAACACTAGGGTGGTCCGAGGAGACAGGTCCTTAAAGGGTTCGTCCTTATGACCTCACCCAACGGGAAGAGAAGAGGTCCCCTAGAAGGACTGGGTCCCTAACTTGAACCTAGAGGACGTAACGTCTGTCTAAGAAATGGTAGACTCGGTGGTAGAAGGAATGAGAATAAAATTCTCTTACGGTAACTAGGAGGGTTGAACCCATAAAGTCTTGGTAGGTAAGATGAAAGGGCGTCGAAGATTTCATCCACGTGTGTCACGAGTACAATAATGTTCTGGGAATTAACAATAATTAACGACAACCTCCACTACTATTAATCGTGCGACATTACTTCACGATCGGGTGGTAGGACCGCACACCTAAATTGGACAAGAACAAATTCCTCTACTTGTTTAAGCTATCTCTGGAAGTACGGAACCACGACTTCTTCTCCACCCCCACATGCTCAATTAGACCCTGGGGTTTCCGAGCCCGGTGAAGAAGGACCCTTCTAGACTGACGGACGCCGGCCACGGAAGGACGAAGGACAGTCGAGAAGGCCGAGGGGCGACGGTTCGGCCGGAGTGAACTAGTCTTGTCGTCCGAGTAAACTACTGTACGGTCTCGTCCGAAGTCTGTGGCTAATGGTACGGAGGTTACTGTTTATGTTTCCCTTTTTTCCGTCGTTACTAGCAAACTATTTAAATAATACTTCTGTTTACCGAGTATGTATTTAGTGGGACGGAACAATAACTTTTTGGAGTGAATAAGTCTGTACCTCTGTTGTTCCCAATTAAAGTTTTAGTATCGTCGTGTTGGGGGACCCACCGGAATCCTGTTGGACCTCAGTAGACGTGTCGGACTTGGTCACCCAGGGAGTCACTCCGAAGGGTCTTACTACTGTTGGCAATCAAGTCGGGGAGTACACGACGAAAAGACCTGACATTCTATGTCTTTCACTCTCAGTGAGACACAAACGAGCGGTACATCTTTGAAGATTGTTTGTTAGGTTTCTCCCCACCTAATCTTCATGTGACTGTTCGTTTCGTGACAGACACAAGAACCGTCCGTAAAACAATAGATGACGTGTCTCTTTTAAAGTAGACCGGGAGAGTCACATACTTTAATATATGTCCCCGTCTATTGTCTCGTCCTTTTACGAATTCTTTAACTGAAACCCTAGTCCATAGGGAGCAAGTTCAGGTCTTAGATGGACTGATGGACACACCAGAACCGGTTCAATATATTAGAAGGATTCCGAATAGGGAACCAGGTATTTTGTCTTATCATCGATTATATGTCTAAACAACAACATTCCTTATTTAATCTATTATACACTATTTATGACTCCTTTAGGAGGTACACAATAGTATTTCAATAATAAAGAAATGAACTGTACACTTTTTTGGGTTCGAGTAGTGTCTAATCACAGAGTACGTGTCTGTGTGTCGATTATCACGTCGGACCCAAGTTTGAGGATGGAGTCAGGTGGAGGAGGTGGAACCGGATCTGGGATTCCTAAAGGGACCGTCACCCGTAACGGTTCCAGAAGTCACCGTCCTAAATGACTCCTTTGATACGGAACGAGTAAATGGAAGGAAATAAAGGTTTGGTCCTTAGAAGGAAGAAAGAATGTACGGGTGACCGAAGAGGATTAATCATCGTTGTAAATTGTCGGAGTTTTACGTAGGAATTTCTATTTCCTATTGACAAAGTCTTTAACTAATGTGGGTACGTGTGAGTAGAAATAGGACAAAAACAAAGACGACAACACACACCCCCAAAACACACATACATATACAGATACGTTCGACATGAAGAATTAAAAAAATAACACCATTTTCAGCGTAATGTACTTTGTACGATAAAATTGGTATAAATTGAGACGTCAAGTCACCGTGGTTCATGTAAGCGTAACAACACGTCGAGAGTAGTAGGAGGTGGAGGGTTAAAAAAGTGGAGGTATTTGACTTTGAGACAGGGGCAATTTGTGATTGAGGGGTAAGGGGGAGTGGGGGTGTGTGTGTGAGGTACCGGGGACCGTAGACGGTTACATAATCCAATCACGTTTTCATTGAAGTCAAAACTTAGCAACTTGAACCTATAACCTTACGTAAGAATTTATTTACACCAATACAATATGTAGTGTAATTACGTGTAAAGAGGGAAACTTACAAGAACGATAACTGAATCATGAACGACAAATATAAATAAAATCTGGTCCCTTTACTACAATCTGTCTTTCGTTTAAATTCGCTAAAAGAATAAGTCCAAGTTTTTCCCAACATTTCGTCACCTCTGTTGAGCGTTGTAGTCGTTACGTAAACCGGGTCCTTGATGATACTCACATGTCACGTCTCCACCAAGTTCTTCAAAACGTCTCTGTGCTCTGAACTTCTACTCCTTCCGTCACCGATCACCAACCTTCAGCCGTTACTGGTTAATTCTCGTTAGTAGTTTCGACTAGGAGAATGTTGATTTGTTCTTCAACGCCTTCTTGAGGCACAGTTGGTAAGATACTAGGAAACCATAAACTTCGTTTAATCACTCCACTCTTTCGAGATTTTGGCCCACGGAGGACTCAACTGGCGTTCAGTTTTTTATAGTAAAACTTCACAGTAGAGAATCAGAAACGTTGTTATTACTTGGTAAAGGACTAGTTTAACACTGTACACTACTTTTCACCTAAAATATACTGTTGGTCGTTACTGGTCGAGTCACCAACCTGGTTCTCCTTCGAGGTTTCAGGAAGGGTTTCGATTTGACCGTTGTTTTTTTTTTCCAGGACCAGTGACAAACCACCAGCCAAAGTTACGAATGTCGGTCGTAACCAGTTACTTTCCCGGGTTAAGAAGAGGTCCTGTTGCGGGTTGACGTACAACGTGTCGGTTGCGAAGTTTTCAACTCGATCAACCTGATGTTTCAACACGAAGTAGGTGGTATAAGTGGACTGGAGAGTGGTTCGTTTACGGTGAAGAAGTTCGTAAAACTGTTGAAAAACGTCCCTTTTATGAAGGTGTTGGTCGTCCTCCAACTTTTATGAAAGGTATTTAAACAGTTTAGAATTTTGTACCTAAAAATACGGTATTCTTATTTGTTTCAATAAAGAGTAACTGTTTTTACACTACTGACATTACCAAGGATCAGACTGATTATTACCACATAAATTCGACTCAACATTACTAAATTTTAAATTCTGGTTTGTTTATGACAACGACACAAAGATTTTTCTATAAACTCATACCTGGGGACGGAAGGGTTGGGACAAAGAACAGTACATAAAACCGACCTGAGTAGACCCACCGGAGGTCCTGACGATTTCTGTAAACGAGAACCTGGATTCGAATGACGACACACACACGTGCACGATTCAGTGAAGTCGGTATAACCTGAGAAGCTGGGATACCTGACATCAGACGGTCCGAGGAAACAGGTGTCCTAAGAGGTCCGTTCTTATGACCTCTCCAGAGGGTACGGGAGGAGTCCCGGAGGACCACCTCTTGTCGATTTCAAAACAAGGTACAGACGTAGATATATGTGTTTATCAAGTTCCTTTCGTACGACTGCTAACTTAAACAAGTTTGTCGATCAATCAAGTCGTTTGTAGAGTAATTTCTGTATGAACTCCCGGATAACACACAGTCCGTTGCGTGAACCGTCGTTTTGGTACGTTTGTTTCCCTCGCGGGGGTGTTACTTTGACCAAACACAAGCGGAAGACTCCGTTCAGATAGTGTCAGGGACAGTCGTAACTCTGAGAGTGAATTGTGGTTTTTCGACGTTGGTAAGACGTACATTATTCGTAAATAACTCGCGGATGTCATGACCCTACGGACAGTCCATATCCTCTCTGTCGTCACCACCTAGTATGAGCTTGGAACGTACCTCCCTCCATACCTTAGTGAATCACACCTACAGGAGTCTGTTTTGCGTAGGTCCCTCGTGGAGTCAGAGGGAGAGTTAGGAGTCGTCCCTAACCTTGGAGACCCACTCGGGGTGGGAACAAGACTTTAAAATTTTCATTACTACTCATACTGGGTCGTTAGGGTGACGACCCGTATGTGTGGTTCCTTTGGTCTTAACTTTCTCTATCTACATGGGGTTACAAGTAACGTCGTGACAAATGTTATGGACAGGACGTACCTTCGTTAGATCTACAGGTAGTCGTCTACTTGCCTATTCCTTTAACACCATGTATATGTGTTACCTTATAATGAGTCGATGTTTTTTACGTAAACTCAGTCAAGATTACTCCACTTACTTTGACCTCGGATAATATGTCTCACTTCCTTCAGTCTTTCTCTTTGTGGTTATGTCATATAATTGCGTATATATACCTTAAGCCTTTCTGCCATTGTTGTTAGGATATATGTTCTCTCGTTTTCTCTTTGTCTGCATTTCTTGTCTGAAAACCCGAGACACCCTCTTCCACTCCCACCCTACTAAACTCTCTTATTGTAACTTTGTGCATATAATGGTATACACTTTATCTACTGGTCAGGTTCAAGTTTTCCTACTAAACTCTCTTATCGTGACTTTGTACATGTAATGGTATACACTTTATCTACTGGCCAGGTTCAAGCTGTGTACTTCGTCCCGTGAGTTTCGGTCACAAGACCCTGTGGGGTCTCCCTACCCCACTCCTCCTTCCACCTCCCCTTAAGTCCTACCCCCCTGTGTACACGTGGGCGCCGACTAAGTTTAGATACATACGGTTTTTAGTGGTATTATAACATTTCATTAACCGGAGGTTAATTTTATTTATTAAAAATTTTTATTTTCCTTACTATCCTTCTCCCTCGTGAGAAGTCACTTCTCTGATCGAACAGTAAGGGAGAGTTCACGTTATTATAACAACTCCGTTTCTTTCTGGAAAATACAAAAAGTCCGGTTAGGTGTGTGGTGAAATTGTGTATGTGTGTGTCAGAGAGTATGTGTGTGTGTATTTACGTGAGAGAGACGATATGTGTGTGTTCGAGTAAGAGACAGGATATGTCTTTGTGTGTGTGTTTTGGTTCGGAAACTTGGGGTCTGTCTTCTACCCACACTCTTTAGTCCTGTCAGACACGTAACAGAACAGTCCTCCTTCGTTGTTAGATCTCGTCTTCCGGGACGGTTGTTTTCGGGACGGAAGAGACAACGACGACTGAACCTCCTCGTCCACACAGACGGCCCGACAGGGAGGGGTGAAGATCTGGACCTCGGACGCCGCTACCACGACGCCGGGAGAGGAGGGTAGGACGGACCGAGACAGGGGAGTCTACCCCAGGGAAATGAGTAGGGGTGGCGGTGTCCCGACTCTCCCTCCGTCCCTGTCGACGACTCACAGGAGCCCACACTCCAGGACGTAAAGTGGGGGTCCTGTTTGGATTCTTCAAAATCGAAGCAAAATGTCTACTCCTTTGACCCTGAGTCCGGTCTCCTACATTGTTCTTGTGGGACGAACACCGTCTTGAACCTAGAAGAAAGTCTGGACGGACTGGGTTTCGGAGAAGAACTGGAGAGGTATTCTTTAAGGCCCTCCTCTTTTCCCTCCAAGGTTTTCGCTTCAACTCTCATTGGATCAAATTTTTTTTTTTTAGTCAGTAAAACAACTTAATCTTAAAACATTGTAATTGGAATATGTTTCGATCGTACAAGAAACCTCAGGACCTTTATTTGAACCTCCCATCCCTGACCAGAAAGAATAAACTAAGATATTTATAACCAACTCACTTCTCTAGGAAGGGAGGGGTGGAGTACAGAAAGACAAATTCTCCCACCTAACCCTGTACGTTTGAGTGGTAGATGACCTCTTGGCATTCCGGAACACACTTTTCGAATCGGAGAAAGGTCCAGTTCGTGGTGAAGACATTCCGGGGTGGGACCGAAGTGACAGAGAGAGAGAATCGTCTCCAGTCTCTTTGTAAGGGTCGTAGAGGAAATAATTATTGGAACTTCTGTTCAGGTGTTCAGATGAAAATTTACTCACTGACGACCAGGGAGAATCTCCGTCTGTCTATCATTGATTCAGTGTTCACTTCCCTTGTGTTCCTAAGACCGTAGATAGTTCGAGAGGTCGGTAACAGGAGCAGTGGTTGAACTAGGAGAGAACGACCCTACTACAGACCACCTTAAGAAGGTGACAAGACAGAGTCCCACCTCGAGTGATTAAGAGTCCGGAGTCAGACTTGGGTGCAACGAGACCTGGGTCGAGACGAGGAGAGAGAGGAACTTTACGAGGGAATGGAGGTAAAAGGTTCCTCCTTCGAACCGGTAGATTATTTTGGCCCTAATAGGGAGGACTCTAAAACCGGTCCAATGGGGTAGACAAACTGAGACTAAGAAACAGATATTTTACCCCCTTCCCCGAATGATCGGGGTATTCCAACATCAATCTACTGTCTCCCATTCCATTTCCTACAAGGGTTGTGTCGTGACGTGTCTCGTCCCTGAGTTATTTTCACTGAAGCGAGGGAATAGGGGAATAAGGAGTGAAGTATCGTGACAGAGAAAGGTGGTCACAAAACGATTGACCATGTATCTACGAACAGGACAAGGTACTTTTTCTTTTCCGAGACCTTGGTGATATGTAGTATAAGGATAAGATGTCCTATAATTGTGAAATCCAAGACACCTCAGGATGTAATTTATTTAGTCAAATTGGGTAAAAAAGAGTTAATCTGAACTGTTCTACTCGTACAACAAACAAATCTTTTATTGTCTCGTGTGACATACACAAAAATGGTTGCATTTACATAAATCAAGGGTATCGTTGAGAGATTCCCCTCTACAACAATGGAAGTAAAATTTATACTACCTTGATACCGTATCTCGTCACTTTAGAAAATGAGTTCCAGTATTGTCAACAATATCTCGGTCCCAACGTGACGTCAGACGGAGGTCTTAGACTTGAGAAAAATTTTTATACAATAAACAAATAAACCAACACAACCCAGAATAGACACCACACACCCCAGAAGTGACACTGTACACCCTAGAAAGTAACACCCCACGGTCGAGAGGTCAACACTGTGTACCAGAAATATTAACACCACGTACCCGAATCTACGGGGTGTCGTATATCCTAGAATCAAGGGGTTGGTCCCTAGCTTGGGTTTTGAGGACACGACCTTCCGTCTAAGAATTGGTGATTTGGTGGTCCCTTCAGGGGTCTTAGATTTGAAATAGTGAGGCGAGTCGATGGAAAGGTCAAATTGTGTGTGTGTGTATGTGTATACATAGTTAGAGTGTTAAATTTTATTATTACAATAATAAGTATTTTATTGTTGGGGTACCTGACATCGGATGGTCCGAGGAGACGGGTACCGTAAGAGGTCCGTTCTTATGACCACACCCATCGGTCAGGGAAGAGATCCCCTAGAAGGACTGGGTCCCTAGTTTGGACCCAGAAGACTGAACGTCCGTCTAAGAAACGGTAGACTCGGTCGTCCCTTCGGGATTAAGGTCTTCCACATCAAATTCTTTCCGACGGACCCTGAGAAGACGATGGTCTAGAGACGGCAGAGGTAGTCAACCAGGGTGGTGTCTTGGGTCGTGGTAGGTTCGTGGGGGGTGGGGTCACTGTCGACGTAACGAAATCTGGGGTCGAGGAGAGTACCCTCTTTCGTTTCACGATCGTGGGCTCCCCGAGGAAGGGACCGAGAGGAAATGACTTTGTAAAGGGCCGGTCGGGACTCCCTTCGGAAGGGATGGTCAAACGATGAGGAACTCGCACCGCGAGAAAGGGAAAAGTCACTCAGAACGTTACATCTACCCAAAAAAGAAAGGAAAAGGGGTCTTACCAGAGGAAGGACCTCAGGAGACAAGGATACTTCTTCAGGAAGTCAACCAGGACGACACGTGGTGTGAGAATGTGGGAACCCAGATTAGTCGTACTTCCCGAAAACGTCCATTTTACTCTTCGACCCAACTACACCTTTAAGGGTCTATGAATCTATCGTACAGGACCTACGGGTCAAAACATGACCCTCTGACCTTGGGTCATTGACCAGAAAAAGTACCGTCTCCTGGTAGGACTTATCTCACGTCTTCCACTCACAACCCTTTTGATCTGAACCTATAAAGAGATTGTGTTCATTGAGAAACGAGAGACGAAGGAATGGAGTATAGTGTTATGTTCGAGTTCAGAGGATACTTCACAGTGGAAAATATTTTATAGTGGTTTCCTTCCCTGGAATCGTTACAAGATTGAGTCCCGACCGTTTGTCTAAAAGAGAGGTTACGGTTGTCAGTACCTGACCTTCATAACGAACTGGACGGTACCATTGTGAAAATTCTGACTCAAAGTTCCCATTCCTATAACACTAGGTAAATCATCGTACATAGATCACTGACCAGAATCAAACCTAAGACATCTTCAGTTCAAACTCTGTTCCTAAGAACCTCTTCGTTAGATGACTCCGGGGGTCCTCTTCCCCTCTCTCCTCTCGTCCGACCTCTTCCCCCTCTGTCGATTCGTTCCTACACCCAAGTTGGCTCCTGACCGACGTGCGACCTCGTACTTACCTCCGGTCCCCTGACTGGAGAATACACGACCGACAGCCGTACCCGAAACCGGTCATCCCCACAACTACCGTTTGTTGGAGGGTCGGACCACCGAGAGGGGTCGTTTGTCGATAAGATCCCCCTTCCCTCATCGACACTCAGTTATCGTCGGTTGTGAGTCGTCGACCCTCCATACACGTGGGCGGGTCATTTCCCGTGGACCCGTCCCGTGGTTCTTGTGGCTGATGACCATGTGTCACTCTCTTGTTACCAGGGGACCGACCAATCGTAGGAAGTATATCGGGTCGGTCGAGTAAAATGTCCGCTCTTAGACTACGGGTCCTTCTTCTCGACTGCAACACTGAAGATATGATGAAGAAAAGGTATGAGGGTCTCAGAAGGTACCAGACTGGGACGTGGTTGAGATCAGAAGACGGCACGAGTCTCGGGTCGACTGTAAGGTCAGGACGGATACGGACCCAGGATTCCGAAGTCCAGGAAGAGATCGACCGTACGAAAATGAGGACGAAGAGGAAGACACCGTCGGACGTTTTATGGAATGGAAAGAGATGACTCGTTAAGATCTATTGTACGTCGGAATAAAGTATTGTAGCCTTGTCCTCCAGAGAGTATCCAACGGACATCCCGCAAAACAGGGAAATTTTTGGTAGACTTTTCGAAACATCAGAGTCTACCTCGAGTGTCTACCAGATATTACGGACGTGACGGTGATACCTAGAGGATATTCATAAATATATTGTACTATCTAAAGAACATCTTAGAGTGTCTAATGGATACTATCGACGTGGTGTCAGTCACCAGTAGGTAAACTGATAAATAATGCACGAATAAGATACGGGTCGGTACAACACCTTTTGGGTCTACTTATTTGGAATGTTCCAGGAACGGGAATAAGATTCGTCTTATCCCCGACGGTTATGTGTCTCATGATTATTTATTAAAGTCCACCGTAATTCACAGGAACTCTCACTGACCCCGTTTCTAAGTTTTAAGTATCTAGTTCCTTTCCGAAGAGACATCTCTATTGTGAACTCCACTCTAGACTTGGAACCCTTTGTTGGGAGGAGTCCTTCCACAATCTTTCCCCAGAAGGTATTTCCTCTTTGTTGACTATTGTCGGGGTTTCGTCCTTACTCGAACTGTATGAACTCCTAGTTTCTCTCACAGTCCCACAGGTCCTTTACCACGCACTTGTCTCTCACCCCGTTTGTGTGACTCGTTCCTGATCCTCAGTTCTTTCTTTTCGGGAGTTCCTTGAGTGTGAGACGAAGGGTAGTCGTGAACATCCATCATCATCATTCGTTGTAATGTCTAGTGGACACCTATAAATACCGGTGGGTAAAGTCACCCTTGAATACCATGGTGAAGTCAGGATTCTCTACGGGTGGTTTTAGTCGCCACTGGTACCAGAAAGTAACACTTTCCTTGTACTATATAGTAGAGTTTAATGAACCCAGTAATCTCTACTGACCATTCAAGAATGTCAGAGGCTTATCCAGGTAAGTAGACATGAACATCCGTTTGTTAAACCCCGCGTAGATGGATGATTATGATCGGAGTGTCTATTGGATTTCAGTATCACGAAGGTAACATCTGGGGAGTCTCCGAAAAGTCCACGATTTCGAACGCTGACTTTACACAAACGTTGTGGTGATCCTTAATGAACCTTTAATAGAAATTTTTATAGGAGTTTCTTGTTAAAAGGAAAGTCAGTCAAAAGAGAGAAAATAACTAATTTTACTCCTTAATTAAATTTTTTTTCATAAACCATCGTGGTCATCCCTAATCCATGTCGACATTCACTGTCTCTGGGTGTCATTATGACCAAATTTGTTCTAATCTTCTGAGAGTATCTTTTCAGACTTCAGTTGTTAGGTACCCGGGTTAAACCGTCAAAGTGAGACCCTTCAGGATACCCTAGGTCCGAGAAAAGTAGAAGGACCTTCAAGACGATGGTTCTACCGAGAGGTTAGTGATGTAGACGTAAGGTTCATCGTCCTGTCTTTTTCTTCCCCATTTTTCCGTCTCCCGTGCACGAATCAAAAACACCTTACAAAGTTCTTTGATAAAGTTATATAAAGACACGACACATGACAGTCAGTCTTCAGTCAGTGTACCGGTGTAACGACGTTCTTCCGACATTTTACTTCGGAAGTAAGAACTACGAGTACATGGACCACCTTATAAGAGAGTGATTTCTCTCTTCCCCTATTACTCCTCGTTAGTTATCTGAAATAATGTGGACGATACCTGTGTTGAGTACAGCGTTTTAAGTGTAATCATCTTTACGGGTTGGGTCACTCACGATTGGGATCGTTCAATTCTTTGTTTTGTTTTGTCATTTTGATTTAAATTTACCCCCTTCCTCGGGTTTTATTACAACAGTTGTATATTAAAAAGGAGACACCTGTACTTTCGTTGACTTCGAAAAATCGATGGTAGTAGTATAGTATTTATTTCTTCTAACAGTGTGTGTGTGCGTGTGTGTGTGTGTGTGTGTGTGTGTGTGTGTCTTCTAGAAATTTTTATAACCTCATTTAAATCGAAAGCCATTCCTCCACCCTATTTGAGAACAACAAAGTGACGTTTCGTCGTTTTTGAAGTAGTACCCGGTGATAATAATTTACTACGAAGTTGGACTTTCGTAAAGAAATTCTGTCATACTAGTAAAGACAAAGATTTTCGCAGGGGCTTCAATATTATTAGTACTGGTAAATACTAAATCTCGTGTAAACAACGAATCTCGTGTTTGGTAATTGGCTATCTGGAGCTCGGCCTAAGATAAGTATCTACTACAGAAACTGGAATAGTCATAAAAAAAATTAAACAACAGTTGTACATTTCGAATTCTCTAACGTGTAATTTTTTGTTTTGTTTTGTTTTGACATCAAGAACGAAGAGAACTTTTCACCCTCCGTAACCGTACCCCGGAACAAAAGTGTACTCGTGGGGGGGTCGACCGACATCGAGACATCGTCGACAGAGAAATCTATCCTCACACGAACGGTCAAGTAATGTCCAGGGTGGACCGACCACGGAGTAGAAAGACGATGGACGGTCCGGGGACACCTGTAGACTCGAACACTGAGGTCCGTTCTTAACGAGTACACGACCAAAACATATACATGAATATTTGTAGTGTAGGTCACCAGTACATACCTACACTCTCAACCTGACACTTCTTTCGACTCACGACTTCTTAACTACGAAAACTTGGCACCACAACCTCTTCTGAGAACTCTCAGGGAACCTGACGTTCCTCTAGGTTGTGCAGGTAAGATTTTCTTTAGTCGGGACCCACAAGTAACCTTCCTGACTACGATTTCGATTTTGAGGTTATGAAACCGGTGGAGTACGCTTCTCAACTGAGTAACCTTTTCTGGGACTACGACCCTCCCTAACTCCCGTCCTCTTCTTCCCCTGCCGTCTCTTACTCTACCGACCTACCGTAGTGGCTGAGTTACCTGTACTCAAACCCATTTGAAGCCCTCAACCACTATCTGTCCCTCCGAACTGTACGACACTAAGTATCCCAGTGTTTCTCAGTCTGTATTGACTCGCTGACTTGACTTGACTTGACTTTGCAGTGTAGTTGGACTTTCATACGATATAGGGGGGTGAGAAAAAAAAATTCTAGCTTCTTGTCTCTCCACCCCTGTCGAACCGGTTCTGTTTTCGTGATTATCGACGGGTAGACCTTAAACCTGGGTTCGGAGTGACCGAGGATCCGGGGTCCACACACAAGACGACCCGACGGGGTGGAAGGATACTGGGTGTAGAGACAGTTGGGAGTTTATCCATCTTAATAAGTACGGTAGACCCAATCTTCTGAAGTAATCTTAATCGACTCTTTTTTTTTTTACACTTAAAGGAGAAAGAGAACGTCATAAGAAAATCTGAGGAAAAATAAAAATAAAAACTCCCTCCTTTTTTTTTAGGGTCCCTTCCTTCCTACCAAGTCTCCTCCGGTCTGGGTAGATAGTACGTCTGTGTCGTACGTAAATTTGTCGAGACTCTTGTATTTAACCAATGAATTAGCCGGGACCGATTAGGTACCTCACGTCTTCGGTTTCACGTAAGACCCTTCGCCGAAGACGTGTACCCCGGTCACGTAGGCCGTCCAGGGCCCCGTCGACGACTCCCTCCGAGGTACGAAGGTGGGAGAGGGTCGAGGGTCACGGAGTACCCATCCTCAAAAGTCTCGTAATCCTCCGCGACCCAGAAAAGTAGTCTCTACGTCAAGACTTTACCTTACACTTATTTTAAGTACGCACAGAAACTCGAAGAAAAGTCAGTGTTGACTTGAAAAAAATGAGTATCGACGTAAGACCCTCGAAGGTCAGTATATACCTTTTCACTTTGCAGGCTGGAGGACACAGGAGTTGTGTGTGGTAGGTGAAAAGTAAATTTTCTGTCACACGTAACCTTTGTACAAATTGGTACTGATACAGTTGAGAAAGGTCTAGTAAACAGAACTGTTTACGTGGTAAACAACTCAACTGACGATACACTGTCCGTCCTTACTCTTACCCGGACACCCACGTTATCCATCCTTGGAACGGGAGTCCGGTGACAGTCGGATCATACCCTCTGTGTTTTTCTACAAGTACCCCAAAAAAAGCCATCAAAGACAACAACATAGAGAAAAGAGAAAACATTTAAATTAAAAATAAAAAATAATCTCACATCACAGAAATGTTACAACATAATCAAAATCCACATGTCGTTTCACTAAGTCAATACGGATACAGAAGAAGTCAGTGATTCAACATAGACTGAGAAACGTTGGGACACCTGATGTCGTGTGGTCCGAAGGAACGGGAGGTCATAGAGGACCTCAATCGAGTTCAAATACAGGTAACTCAGACACTATGACAGATTGGTAGGGTAGGAGATGTCGGGGGAAGAGGAAAACGAAAGTTAGAAAAGGTCGTAGTCCCAGAAAAGGCTCAGTCTAGAAGCATAGTGCACCGGTTTGAAAACCTCGATACTTTCACTTTCACTTTCAGCAAGTCAGTACAGGTTCAGAAACACTGGGGTACCTGATATGTCAGATACCTTAAGAGTTCCGGTCTTATAACCTCACCCACCGAAAAGGGAAGAAGTACCCTAGAAGGGTTGGGTCCCTAATTTGGGTCCAGAGGGCGTAACGTCCATCTAAGAAATGGTCGACTCGGTGTTCCCTTCGGGATAGATAAGTATATAGATAAGAAAAAGTCTAAGAAAAGGGTATATCCAATAATGTCTTACATCTCAAGGGACACCATATGTCATCCAGGAACAACTAATAGATACAATATATATGATTACATATATACAATTATCGTTTAGGATTAAATAGCGAGGGTCTAGAGAGTACAAAAATAAGTAACTAAGTTGTTTCCCAAAACTTAGGATAGTAGATTCGTGGGACGATCCATGATTAGGGACAGAAGTACTTTATATGTCGGATTATCTCCCACTCCCTTATAACATAATCGAGGGACCCCGGTGACATTGTTTTGTGGTGTTTGAGACACCGAATTTTGTTTGTTTGTTTGTTTGTACTTAAATTGCCCCCACAGAAGGTTCGGATGACACACGAGTGTTACTTTCTATTAATCGTCTGGACATTCCAGTTCTCACGAGTCAGGTTCTCCTTCTCGTCCAGTGACCACTGTTTCGCGATATTCACTTATTTCCCGACTCTTAGTCCTCAAAACCTGTGCGTCCCTCGGGAAAGATCCCCTCGTGTCGTCTCCTCCTTGGACTCGGGTCACGGGTCGTGAAGGACCTATGGGTTCCCCGCGGAGTAAGTACGGTGGCGAATACTTCTCGTGATTTAAACGAGGAAGGTCTTAAGATAAACAGGTCTGATGTAATAAAAATTTTATTTCGTTAAAGTTTGTTTGACTAGAATTCAAACTCTACACACGTCTTTACTGATCTGTTCTGCAAAATTGTAGACCTCACATTTCTGGACCACCCCAGACACAAAGGTTCAATTAAAAAACTGTATTACGAGTTTGAAAACGTTTTATACAACAATTTTATCGTGAAATGCAAAGAAGACGGAATCTTAAAACATATAAATGATAAGTGTTTTTCCGGACCACTGATGGGACTTAAAGATCTCCTCCTTTGATCTTAGGCAAAGAAATCCGGTTACCGTGCTTTTTTCTATACTTGCGTTTTTGGAAAAGATTACTTGACAACAACTACGACAAATCAACGATTCAGTACAGTCTGAGAAACACTGGGTACCAGACATTGGGAGGTCCGAGGAGACGAGTACCTAAAGGGTCCGTTCTTATGACCACACCCAACGGTAAAAGAAGAAGTCCCTTAGAAGGGTTGGCTCCCTAACTTGGGCACAGAGGACGTAAACGTCCACTAAGAAATGGCGGTTCGGTGGTCCCTTCGGGTTATTTGAAATTCGGAAACGACAAATCTCACATAAATAACAAGACATTCGAAGATCAGGTCTCTGACATGTCTACGGATGACGATACGACGACACACACACAAGTCAGTACAGACTGAGAAACACAGGGTACCTGACGTCGGATGGTCCGAGGAGACAGGTACCCTAAAAAGTCCGTTCTTATGACCTCGTCCAACGGTAAAAGATGAGGTCCCCTAGAAAGACTGGGTCCCTAGCTTGGACAGAGAGAACACAGAGGACTTAACCGTCCGTCTAAGAAATGGTGAGACGGTGGACCCTTCGTGTGTTTACGGATTTCCGAGGAGATTCGTCACTTACTCTCTATATTTATCCGAATCACATTCCAACATCCCTCGTCCCGAGATGACTTGACACATGAGTTTCCGTAAGTCTAACGTTAAATATAAATATTAAACGTAGAAATTCTGTGTATCAAAACAGTTCTGTCGTAATTCAAGTCACAGAATTTTCCCGTTATCTTCAGTCCCTAAAGAGGGTAACCTGTCTATTTCTTTGACTTCGTTTTCACTTGACTAAACTTCGATTATCTTGTTGAATTGGTGATCAATCGTCTTACGTCTCGTGTACAAAACCTCAAACCTCTGAACTGTTTCTTTGAACGGAAACGTTGAACCAATCAAAACCTTCTGATACTTACGAATAAAAGTAATTCTGAACCAAAGGGGAAGATACATTACCCTTGTTATGACAGGTGAAACTATTTGACAAACTGATGAGTCACACTAACGTAGACATTCATAAATCGGTCTGTGGATCGTATAGTGTTCGAACATCATTTATCACCAATTATATTATCATAACAAATAATTTTCCTTTTATTGAGTTCAGAAAAAATCACATACAAAAGAGGGGATAGTATAGTTCGGTAATCCAAACTCCTAAGTTTACGACCTAACCTTTATGGAAGTTCTAAGATGATCATTACTTCGGATTCGGGTTCCTCCGTTAGGTAGAGGTGGGAGGGAAATAAAAAAATATTTTATAGATGAGTCGTTCAACCAAATTACTACTCTGTCTATATTTAAACGTGTATCCTCTGTTTTAGTATCTAACAGTGTCGACCTCCACTGGAATGAAAAGTCTACTTATTTAAATTGGTCTCTCAATTTAATATATATACTTATTTTATTTAATATTTGTATATATACATATGAGTTAAAAAGATACATATCTACAAGGAAGTATATTTAATAAATATAATATATATACATACACACTTATGTGTATGTGTAAAAAAATTTAAGTAAAGAGTCATGTCTTCCAGATCTCATACCTCTGAAAAAGAGACCCATAATCCCATAATAAACGACGTATCTTCTCCTCCCTCTCTTCCTTTCCACAATCGACAGGTCGTTAAGAGAAAAAAGGGAGACAGGACAGACTGTTTAGACTTGGGTCGTGGGAGGTAACAATATGGATCGGCTACCGTAGAAACGGTCGACTTCGGTAGCGGGATTCAGTATGCATTGACCTCACGAACAAACCCTTGGATAGCAGGTCGACGAAAGGCTGAAAGAATATAGGTGAATGGACGGAGTAAATAACAAATAGCATAGGAGGGAAAAAACAATGAGAAAATTAAAATTACTCTAGTGACCTCTTTCTTCTTTATCTACACACACACCAGGTTGATTTACAAATGTAACTGTTCCGAGTAAGTTTGTCGACTTACTTCAAATTTGACCCGTTCCGACTCGAACTTACTTCACTTTCAGCGACTCAGTACAGACTGCGAAACGCTGGCGAACCTAATATGTCAGGTACTTTAAGAGGTCCGGTCTTATGACCGGAAGTCCCCTAGAAGGGTTGGGTCCCTAACTTGGGTCCAGAGGGTGTAACTCCCGTCTAAGAAGTGGTCGACTCGGTGTTCCCTTCGGGTTCTTATGACCTCACCCATCGGATAGGGAAGAGGTCACCTAGAAAGGTTGGGTCCTTAGTTTGGCCCCAGAGGACGGAACCTCTGCCTAAAAAATGGTTGACTCGACAGTCCCTTCGACTCGAGTTTACTTATTCTGGATTATACCCCATTACACCACTACTCCGTAACCGAAACCCTTTACTACCTTTCCCTATGTAAAACCAATGTAAAAGCTCCGACTTAAATTTACTGTAACACTGTAGATGAAATACATTGATCCATCTGTTATTGAGAACTTTTGTCCCTTCCGCTTTCCTTCTTGTCTAAGTTTCTGTGCCATTTCTCAATTAAAACCGGTGCAATTCAGTATAACCAGTAGTATCTTTCAATCGCAAACGTGTACTTTGACTTCCACAGTATTTCCTTTTTTACTGATCATCTCCTACAATAATCTCTTTACGAATTTACAAAAACTGACACTGGGTCATGTTTGTATGTATACACAAGTGTGTGTATGTATGGGGGTGTAAGTACTTGTGTTTCTAGCTCTTTCGTATTGAAATTTAAAATATATGATACTATAGAAGACAATAACTCAAATTAAATTTATTTTAAGACCAGTATTGGGTGATTTAACTAACTTACTGAGTGGTTATATAGTACTTTATATAACCGGATGTTCCATACCGACTGACTTCTAGAAATCTACTTTTACGTTTAGTACCTATACCGGGTGTCGGTAGGTAGTTCTATAACGAAATCCTTAATTTGACATGTACGAATCTTTTGTAGTCACAAGTCACTATAATTAACTTCTCTCTTCAATAGATATTTATCCGACTCTAAATTACGACACTTATTCTTTTGTTTATGAACGTTTATCCTGTTCCCTTACTTACTCATCGGTTTAAGAAAACAAACATTCCTATTACCCTTTAGATACCCTAAACCTGTCGTGACTTTACTTAGGAGTCCGTTTATGTGTGGTACTATTTTTCACCTCGAACGTGAACCTCAGTTCTTTTTCACAGGTATATCAGATACTTCCGGAGAGGTGACCGTTAGTCCGATGTCATGTCATAGAAGAGAAACTTTGGTTGTGAAATTCGTAACGACATTTCCACCGGGAAAGGGTAGATTATCAATTGACGTACAGTCAAAGACCCATTTCTAGAGACACTCTATCCCAGAGACTAGGTACTAGTTGAACTAAACGTAAAATAAATCGTGAGTAAATGACTTGTGAACAATCTACGTTCCAGTATCTTCTTACACCCCTATTTATTCTATTACGGACGGGAGGTCTGGGAGTGTTAGGACGACCCTTCTGTCCTTGTCTTTATTTATTGAGACCCTTGTCCGACCGACATCACCTACCAGGTGATCCACATGTTGTCTGTCATACTCCAGTCTCCTCTCTTTTTTATAAAGTGACAAAACGAGTCTGGAGTGGAAGAGTCTCTTGTGAGACTGGACAGACCGATGTTGTAGCATGTCAGTGAAACAGGGAATCAGACAAAATGTAAGAGATACCTTTAAGTAAAATAATAATTCTTGACACAAATAAAAACATTGGTCTATAATAAACCTTTCTAAACAGGTTCTGTGGTTCTATGTTACCTGTCTTGTAAAGTTCACTCCAAAGTTTAGATTCACTTTTTATCGTTGTCTTTGTCCACTTCTGGACTGTGACGAGAATAAGGAGAATGGTTGTACTTCCTGTAATTTAAGAGTTCAATAGTGTTCCAACCTTACCCTAAACACGTCTTCGTACCTGGGATCACTCTCACCGAAGTGTACGTGTAGACCGATAAACGTCACTAGATGACTTCATAGTGTCCAATGGTATTTTGAATCACCGATTTTCGTTACATAATAACGATATAAGACACCAAGACACCAAACCATGAAATCTGCCCTATGTAACCTCTTCCGAGAATAGATGATCCGTTACTACAGAATCCAGTGTTGACCCTATCGGTCCTTAGACAGACATTGAACAAGGGTAGGGAGGTACCCTACCTAATCGTACCCGAAGTAGAGGAATAAAAGGACGTATTTGTTTGTTCTTAGTTTATGTTTTTGAACCATAACCTCGAAGGGACGGTCGAGTCACCATTTCTTAGATGGACGGTTACGTCCTCTGTGCCCAAGTTAGGGACAAGGTCCTCTTAGGGTGTACGATGCCTCGTCGACTCGAGTACACGGTGTTGATAATTCGGAAACGAGAACTCGGGTCCTTGGTGTTGAAGACTTCGGACGTACGGGATCTCGGACACGAGGTGTTGCTCTCTTCGGTGGCGTCGCTCTTTGGGTATGGGACGTTGCCTCTTACCGGGGACGAATGACGTTGATCTCTTTTCGGCACGTCGTTGTTCCTCGGGCGTGTCAGTTTTTATTTTATTTATTCACTTATTATTAAATTTTCGAACAATTAAAAGGAATATCGAAGTCTCGACTGGTTCTCGGAAGTGTTCGTATTAGAAGTCACCAGTTGTGCTGTCGTTCCCCTTGAAACAGAATAAGTGTTTGTTCCTACACTTTCGAGTCACACACTTTTGTTGATCGTAGTTCCGTCTACGACCTCAGTTTAGATCTTGGTCGAGGACACACAGGTGAAGGGCATACGCAGGACACATGTCGTGAAGGATAGTCTGGGTGACTTCTGGGTGTCTCAGTGTGCTTCATTCACACGTCTTTTATCGTCGTGTACCGAACAAGTCCCGTCACCGCCGAGGGTCAAGAGACCCCTCTACGGTCGTTCCCGACTGGAACTCTTTTAATATCGAGGTCGGTCTCTTTTTACATAGTCGTAAGTGTCTCTCTTAGGCCTTACTCCTCACGTCATTGACGGCCCAAATTATGACACGTATGTGAAGACTACTTATACGTTTACACCGACCATGGTCTTCGTCCTCCGCTTATTGTAAATGATTTGTTGTCACAATTTGGTGAGACTTTCCCCACACAGTCCTCGTACCATTACTTTAATTAGGAGAAGTGGACACTTAATAGTCCCCGAAACCCAAGGTAGGTTTTTGTAGACTAAACTCAAACGAGATGAATCTCGGAGAACACATTTGAACTAGAATTACCTCTTACTTCGAAGTCTTTGGCTATATTTTATCCTTCACCGTTTTCTGTGTTGACATTTAAACGTGATAAATTCCTGTTGTCTTATTCTCGGGAAGTCGCCATGGACAGGTAGGTCCCACTGACAAGACCCCGTAGAATTGTCGACTACACCTACCGAGAGTTAACTAAGTAATTTGTTCTTCTGACTATTAACACTTCGACCAGTCTCACTAATCTAGTTCGGAAAGACAGACGGTCTTCCGAGATATATCTTCCCTGACCCACACTGACAAGTCAGAGAGGTTACCGTCTCCTCTTATTTCCGACAGAGAAATTTTTTTTCTTAAAGTCTCGTCTAGAATTTTATTTATACTTACTTCTAGTGAATAACTATCCGTGACTCGGTTCGTGACCCTAAGTCTTTGTTTATTCAGTGTTTTAAGATCCGCGAGTAAATAAGTAAGTTAGACACCACTTGCAAACAATATGTCCCGAAGTGTCCTGAGTATGGGAGAAGAAAACCTTTATCATAGGCTTTAAGAAAAAAACCCCCCCCAGTTGGAAAAAGGGAAATTTTCGTCAGTCTTCCTGACTGTAAGCCCTACGAGACGAGAGGGATAGGTTAGTCTGAAAGAGCGTCGTAAATTTAGATCTCTCCAAACGTCGTTACTACCCTTCTCTCAACCCACCCAAGGGGGCCGACACTAGGTAACCAAGAACGAAGAATCTAGGAATGTAGACGGGATCAAAGATAGATAGGTACTCGGACTTGGAAGTAGAGTAACGGCGTAAAAATTTACTGGACCATAAGAGAGTCATTTGAAGCAAAGTACATCGGCTTTTAGGTAAAGACAACGAATGTTGGTTCATTAGGATTGTGTGTGTGGGAGTAGGTAGGTCATTGACCGGGAAGTAGTGGAATAACGTCCGTGACTCATTTCCCAACTGATGCTACGACAGAAGTCCCTCGTGCGATAGTCCCCTTCTCCCCCTGTTTGTTCAGATATTGAGTGAGATACGATACCCTAGACCCGACTTTAGTTCTGATCTTGTTTCTTTATATTGACCTTATCATAGTTCGTTTAACTTCAGAGGATTCCCCACACTCTTCCGAAGTGTCCTCAGTACCGTCGTCAAGATTAAAAGCTTCCCACTAATAGTCATAAGAACGGACCTCTTAGGGGTACCTGTCTCCTCGGATCACCCGATGTCAGGTGACCCAGCGTTTCTCAACCTATACTGACTCGTTGATTCGTGTCGTGTGGTGTGTCCATAACGACTGTATGTACTCGTCTCACCGGTCCGTCCCCTTGAGTCTCTGTATTTCCAATCCTTCGTACTAATCTCGTATTCTCTAAATACCTTCTCTTCTATCTTTCAGTTCCTTTTATTAGTAATATGTCATAAGTTTCGAATCATCTTTGTTATGATAACTGGAACACAAAAATACGTTACTTAAAGTTCAGGGTTTTATAATTTTCTGAAAGGGTTCCAGTGTCTCGATGTTTCGATGTGTTCTGAATGAGGATTAGGGTAGAGAATACATCGAAGTCTCACACAGACACTCCTAGTTTACCTTAGGTTTGACAAACAAGAGGACAGACAAAGACAGAAATTTGACCCAGTCAGGAGTACCATTTTTTACCGTATACCAAGTAAAAGAAAAGACAAAGTCAGGGATCTTTAATCGTCTCACGGACCATGTGTTTTCGTTAAGTCATACAAACAACTCACTTACTTACTTGTTTATTAATAGTTATTGTCTTTACTGTCGGTTGGAAACCTCTCGTAAATTATCCAACGAACTTCAGTATCACCCGTAGTCAGGAAGACATGTACATCTTATTTACTATAGTAAAAAGGTCCTACAGGGATGGAACCAATCGTTTTATCTAGAGTAATAGTAGTAGGGGTAAAAAATCAATTCTTTGACTTCGAGTCTTTAAATTCTGTGACACGATCAATTCAAGACCCCTGGTCCTTTCCGTCGGACTCCTTAAACCGGTCCGAGGGAGTCCTTCATATCTCCGAGATTCCCACCTATTTGACTATCCGAGAGATGACTTTATTTTCTGTAATTATACATACGTCAATAGACATAGATCATCGTTACCTCCTACCTCCTTGACTCAGAGACGTCCCTTTCTCTTTGTCTTCGTGTCCATTGGTCCGTAGTAATTTTGTTTTGTTTTGTTTTGTTTTGTTTTGTTTTTTTGAGGGAAAAATTAATTTTAATTTACAGGTGACATTCCTCTTTTTTTTTACCACTCGTTGTTTATGGGTGTCGGAACAAATTAGTGGACACTACTTAATATTAATCCTAAACTTTTAATAACTTGAAAAAAGGGGGACAAGTGGAACCTCGAGACTTCCACTTAAAGTTTCTCACTTCCTCCTTACTTATAATTTTTCAAACAAAATATGAACTTGCGGTCTCGAGGGTAGAGTAAAAAGGTAATTTCGAGTTGAAAACTTTAAAAAGAGACGAAACGTTATTAATGTAGAAGTCGGACTGTTGAGTAATGTACTGTTACGAATACGATTACTCTAAGATATCCGTGATCCTTTCCTTTCGAACCGAAAAGTCGTTGCCATTAAATCTCCCACCGAAAGAGAGAAACCAAGTCTCTTCAGGACGGATTTGGGTAGGGATGAGATCGAGGTTCGTGGAATGTAACTGAGAGGACACAATAAAATCCCAAAAGAGTTCTCTTCGTCGTAATAGACACCACGAGAACAAAGGTCGGTGACCATCGTCCAAATAACATAACGTACATAAGATAAAATAAAGTTTAGGACGAAATAGATCTTTCCGACCTTTGCTTCAACAAACGCATTTACAAACAGAGTTGTTACTCTGTTCGGACTTCCTTTACCATTGGGTGAGGTTATAAGAACGGACCTCTTCGGGTACCTGCCTCTTCGGACCATCCGATGTCAGGTGCCCCAGTGTTTCTCAGCCTGTGCTGACTCGTTGAAGTGAGCGATATCATCACTGTAATAGAAAGTTATGTGAATACAATAAGACTAGGTAAAAGAAAGGTTGACAACAACTCAAAGGTGAGACGTGATCTGGGACCTACGCCACTCTCTCCCTCCTACCTCTTGTCTGAGGAGTCTACGTGAGAACGGACGTGACTTGGGAAGACCTCCTCCGTCCGTACTACTTCCTCTCTCAGTGCTAAGAGGCACTCCCCGAGATGTGCTCTGACATTCACAATGTCTTCCTGAGTCTGTGACGGACCCGAATCACCAGGTACACCCCTTCGAAGGACTCTCCCATAGTCATCGCTGGGGACTAATTTGGTCCTTCCTACTCGGAATCGCCCAGAGTCTTACACGTGACAACCCCCTCCCCACTCTCTGAGTCACTCGTGAAGACTATTTCACGACCAAGTTTCGTGCTTGCCTCTCAAACCTTTGATTTTCAGTGAAATGTCCCGACCTCTCACCTTGTCTCCTAGTCCTTCTCGACACTACTAGTCCCTCACCCCTCCTTGGACCCGACGTCTAAGGGTTCCCGATGTGGGGGCCCGATTCCTGAAGTTCGACGTACATCGGAGTCCCGGTACGTGTCAGTCGATCGGTCGGTCGGTTTGTAAAAAATGACCCCTTACTCACTGAAACGAATTTTGGGAACTGTATGGGACGGTGGCCAACTCACGGATGATTCGTCCACAAGATGTATGTAATAGTATCGCTTAGTAGTGTTGTCTGGACAGTCGCCCATAGTCATAAAGGTACAGTGAGAAATCTTGTCCCTCCGAGTCGTCCTAAACCAGTGCACGAGGTCGTGGATTGGCGACGAACAGCCGCTGCCTTGGCTGATCCCAGAGTCACCCCTCTCGTCACCTTAAGTTTCCGGTCTTGGACGTGGACCGTTCCGACAACAAAGGTCGTGAAGGTGCTTCCTAAGGTTTACGTGAAAGTCGAAAGGTTCTAAGGAATTCTTAGGGACAGAACACAAAAAAGTTTCAATACAAGATTGTCTCCCAACGTCGTCCCCTCCCGAGATGTAGTCCTTTGACGAAAATCAGATCCGAGACGACACTCGAGTATCCATAAAGGTAAAACCGAAGTTAAAAGAGTCGATACAAGAACCCACCTCCCTCTTCAAATTTCGTTGACCTTCTTAAAGTCACCTTCGAAGCCCAGAGTATTGTTTACTTCCTAAAAGTGTGTTCGACGGGAATGAGTGAAAGTCACCCATACTTATTGTACCGTCCAGACCCCCGATCTATCTTAAATCCTTCGTCCCCTTCTCCCTTTTTTGCATAGATTGTCCTGTCTCCTCTTTTCAAATCTCAACATAATTATATATACCCACAACATAGAGTTAAAACTCAGAACTGGTTGTGGTCTACTGACCTAGGGGCCAGGACCTCTTGCTTTGGGTGTCGTACTTCCTTTAGGAAGACGTCGGTACTGAAGTCCAGTATAGTCGAGGATCTACTACGAGTCCGGGAGCTACTCTTTGACGGGGACAAAGTCACCGGACGTCACTGGTGTGAGGTTACCCGTGAATGGAACTAAAGAAGGAAAACACACGGAACCCGTACCGTCCTTTTTTTTTTTTCTGTAGTAGAGAGTCTTCAGAAATTAAGGTACGGATCCGATCAGAATTGAAGGTACGGGGAAGAGTGACAGGTAACGTCGGGTTTAGAAAGAAGAGGTGATCTAACGTGGAGGAACTTCGGTCTAGAGATATAAGGGTCTTGTCACGGACCATGTCTCAAATGGGGTTTTTATTATCCGTCGTGAACGGTACAAAAGGAAGAACGACTTTTCCTGTCCCTACAACGATCCTCGAAATATATCTCGCTAAATATATTAGCAACCTTTTATGGATACTGTACCCAGTCAAGTCAAGTCAAGTCAACGAGTCAACACAGGCTGAGAAACGCTGGGGTACTTACCGTCGTGTGGTCCGGAGGGACAGGTAGTGGTTGAGGGCCTCAAGTGAGTCTGTGTGCAGGTAGCTCAGGTACTACGGTAGGTCGGTAGAGTAGGAGTCAGCAGGGGAAGAGGAGGACGGGGGTTAGGGAGGGTCGTAGTCTCAGAAAAGGTTACTCAGTTGAGAAGAGTACTCCTCCGGTTTCATGACCTCGAAGTCGAAATCGTAGTAAGAAAGGTTTCTTTAGGGTCCCAACTAGAGGAAGTTTTACCTGACCAACCTAGAGGAACGTCAAGTTCCCTGAGAGTTCTCAGAAGAGGTTGTGGCGTCAAGTTTTCGTAGTTAAGAAGTCACGAGTCGGAAGAAGTGTCACGTTGAGAGTGTAGGTATGTACTGGTGTCCTTTTTGGTATCGGAACTGATCTGCCTGGAATCAGCCGTTTCATTACAGAGACGAAAACTTATATGATAGATCCAACCAGTAGTGAAAAGGAGGTTCCTCATTCGCAGAAAATTAAAGTACCGACGTCAGTGGTAGACGTCACTAAAACCTCGGGTTTTTTTATTTCAGTCTGTGACAAAGGTGACAAAGGGGTAGATAAATGGTACTTAACTACCCTGGGCTACGGTACTAATAGCAAAAGATTTACAACTCGAAATTCGGTTGAAAAAGTGAGAGGAGAAAGTGAAAGTAGTTCTCCGAAAAATCAAGGAGAAGTGAAAGAAGGTATTCCCACCACAGTAGACGTATAGACTCCAAGAACTATAAAGAGGGTCGTTAGAACTAAGGTCGAACACGAAGAAGGTCAGGTCGCAAAGAGTACTACATTAGACGTAACTTCAATTTATTCGTCCCACTGTTATATGTCGGAACTGTATGAGGAAAAGGATAAACCTTGGTCAGACAACAAGGTACAGGTCAAGATTGACAACGAAGGACTGGACGTATGTCTAAAGAGTTCTCCGTCCAATCCACCAGACCACAAGGGTTGAGAAAGTCTTAAAAGGTGTCAAATAACACTAGATGTGTCAGTTTCCGAAACCGTATCAGTTATTTCGTCTTTATCTACAAAAAGACCTTGAGAGAACGAAAAAGGTACTAGGTCGTCTACAACCGTTAAACTAGAGACCAAGAAGACGGAAAAGATTTTGGTCGAACTTGTAGTCCCTCAAGTTCAACCTCTTAAAACTCGTAATGAAATGATCGTACACTCTACTCACGTTAACACGCCATCAAACTCGTAAGAAACCGTAACGGAAAGAAACCCTAACCTTACTTTTGACTGGAAAACGTCAGGACACCGGTGACGACTCAAAAGGTTTAAACGACCGTATACCTTACGTCGGGAAAGTGTCGTAGTTGAAAGTCTTAAACTTTGTCGAGTTGACCTTAAGGTAGTGGAGGTGATCGAAACAAGCATCACTACGAAAGATTCCGGGTGAACTCAAATGAGAGGTTTTACAGACCGAGATCTACTCACTAGTGTAGTAGTACTAATAGACCCAGTACTTCTAGAAAAAACATGTCAAGAAGACACATAAGAACGGTGGAGAAGAATTATAGGAAACGAAGACAATCCAGGTCTGGTAAAGACAGGAAATAGCTCGGGTACAAATGTACTTTACAAGGGAACCATAGAGATTAAAAGAACTTCTATAGAGATCAGAAAGGGTAAGACAACAAAAGAAGATAAAGAAACGTAACTAGCGATTTCTTCCGAAAGAATAAAGAAGAACGATAAGAAACCTTGAGACGTAAGTCTATGAATATAGAAAGGAAAAGAGGAAACGAAAAGGGAAGAGAAGAAAAGTGTCGATAAACATTCCGGAGGGGTCTGTCGGTAAAACGAAAAAACGTAAAGAAAAGGTACCCCTACCAGAACTAGGGACAGAGGACATGTTACAGTGCTTGGAGTAAGGTATCAAGTAGTCCGTGAGATAGTCTAGATCCGGGAATTTAGATAAAGAGTGAAGGTGACATATTAGTATTCCCTAAACTAAATCCAGTATGGACTTACCAGATCACCAAAAGGGATGAAAGAAGTTAAACTCAGACTTAAACCGTTATTCCTCAAGTACTAGACTCGGTGTCAGTCGAGGACCCATAATAAGACAAAATGTCGACTTCTTTGACTCCGAGTCTCTTTAATTCGTCAAACGAGTTCCAGTGTGTCGTTGTCACAACTTCAGTTCTAATAGACACCAGCCACGTGACCGTCGTAGGAGACCGTCGAACAATCTTTTCATTTAGAGTTGGGATCTGTAAGTCTTAGACTTAAAGTCGTTTTAGAGGTCCACTGCACACATTTGTAATTTCAAATTCTACGTGACTAGAACTTCTTACCCTTTTTTACAAGCGACCTACCCGATTGTAAGTTCAGGACCGAAGTGGTGGATGAACTAGACACCTACCCTTCTTACTGTAACATTTTGAAACAAAAGGTATAGACATAATTCCCTTTTAATTTTCTAAAGTTTTTATCCTTAACACTCCCATGTTTCTCTAGTACGGACGTTTTGGACGGGTAAGATTCTCGCGTCCCAATTATAATCGTAGTTGATAAGGGAAGAGACTTAGAATCAACTATTTTACATTTTCCTTCCCTAATCTGATTTCCTAGAGACAAAGATTGAGACATCGGAACCCCAAGAACCCTTGTAACCAACCTTTGTGGTAATCCGAGGGATCCAACATTTATACAATGAAACACAAACGAGGAAAAGGAAGGTGTGGGAGACGACATAGTTTGACGTCTGTTTCGTAAAACGGAGGAGGGAAAGGGTCGAAGGTGTCGATCCTTCCCTTAAAAGGGACCCAACTGAGACCAACGGGAACAAGGGTCGAGACTGAGGACGAGAGGGTAAAAAGACGTTTTCTAAAGTCTTTCTTCACGTACAACTAAACGACATACCGAAGGACTAATCTACCGTCTAAACAGTGGTCCCACCTACACTGTTAGTCTGTCCGAAACTAATCTGGAAAGAATATACATTTAGGTCCACCTATTCTATTCACCGCAATCCGACCGCGACCGTTGTTTCCATCCTTCTTCAGGGTCCACTGACCTTAATTTCTTGACAGACTCGTCCCCACAACCACGTCTTACTACACTTAAAGTTTCTCGGACCCTATTTGTGAGTGAAAGTCTACCCGATTAAATACGTCCTTCAGCAAACTCTTCGGTTAAGAGAGTAGGGTCTCTCAAATGTCTTCGGTCGTTTTTTACCAAGTCGTGACCTTACATTTGTGACCATTAACCATTAATTACCCGTGTGGATGTTCCTTCCGTATACGGCTTAATTTAACTAACGAACTTAGTAAGTGACTAAGTAATTTATCTTATATACAAAAAACTCGAGGGTAAGGTACGTCCGTGAGACGATCCATGACCTCAGAGTCTATTATCCCAATCTCAGTCGGACGGTTACTGTTCTTACCTCACGTCGAAATTGTATTTATTAATTGTCACAAGAAAGAAGAAAGAAACTTAAGAACGAGACCCACCTTGTATTCTGTTCCGACTTCCTATTTCCCCTCCTTTTGTCTGGGGTAGAGACAAGAGGGTGTCGACTGTAAGACTGTGGCGAGATCGAGACCACGGAGTCTGGTATTTGTGGAACGTCCTTACGTCACTGAAGAGTTTTTTAGAGGCATTTACCCATGTACTTACGAACGAATCAGCACGGACTGAGAAACGTTGGGATACCTGACCTCGGGTGGTCCGAGGAGAGAGGTACCCGAAGAGGTCCGTTCTTCTGACCTCACCCAACGGCACGGGAGGGGGTCCCCTAGAAGGGTTGTTGGGACCCTATCTTGGGTACAGAGGACACAGAGGGCGTAACCGTCTACTTAAGAAATGGTAACGCGGTGGACCCTTCGGGTGACCATATATTTATCTCTGTTTGTTATCACATTAATTCATAGTTAACAGAATTCACGATTCCTTTCCTTCGTGTCACGTCCCATGGGATTCTGTTTTGTCCCAGTGAATTAAAATACCCCTTAGGGTTCTTCAGAAAGGGTTTCTTTACTGTAAATTTTTACTGTGGAGTCGGCAATTTTTCTTATGTAAACTTAGTCAAGACTACTCTACCTACTTTGACCTCGGCTAATATGTCACTTCATTCGGTCTTTCTTTTTGTGGTTATGTCATATGATTGTGTATATATACCTTAAAATTTTCTACCGTTGCTACTGGGACATACGTTCTGTCGTTTTTTCTGTGTCTACACATATCGCCTGAAGACCTGAGTCTCCCTCTCCCTCTCCCACCCTACTAAACCCTCTTACCGTAGCTTTGTACATATGATAGTACATTCTTAGCTTAGTGGTCAGATACAGGCTACGTCCTATGTCGTACGAACCCCGACCACGTGCCCCTCCTGGGTCTCCCTACAACACCCCTCCCTACACCCTCCCCCCAAGTACAAGCCCTAGCGTACATGTGGGCACCATCTAAGTACAGTTACATACCGTTTTGGTTATGTCATAACATTTCATTTTATTTCATCTTTATTTTTAATTTTTTTTTTTTTTTCTGTGGACTTACACTCCTCGTAAATCTATATTCACACACACCTGACGACCGGGACCGTCCACGCCTGTCCGGGACACTTCCGTATCTCGTCTGGCACGAACCAAGGTGACTTCGTGGCTCTGTGAGCGTCCTACCGTCAAGCATTCATCTCTCCCTTCCTTTTACTCTACTTCAGTCTCCCATCCGTTCTCCGTCTAATATGGGTCCCAAAATTTAGTGCAAATCCTAAACCCTTAGTTACGACTCGAAAGATTGTCATTGAGACACCCCGTCCCGTGTGTTACCCGAAAGTCTCCTTGTAATCTACTACATGCGGAACTTCAAGAGACCACTCACTGATGTGGAGAGTTATCTTAGGAATCATATTTGATTTCCGTTCTGATTCTTGGACAATTTCACTTTGGTACGTTGAGCCTAATCTAGGACTTGTGTATTAGATGGGACAAAGGTAAAAATTTCAGAAATAACTTAATCAATGTCATAACGAAGACACAATACAAAATAAAACCAAAAACCGTTACTCCTTACACCCTAGAATCCACAGACTGGTCCCTGACTTGGACGTGGGGGACGGAACCTTCCACTGTAGAATTGGCGACCTGGTGGTCCCTTCAGGGGTTTGGGTGTCAGAAAATTGACTCTGGTGTGTAGACCAAAGTGTTGAATTAATTCGAGTCCAAGAATCACAGAGTAGTCTATTTCTTAAGTCACCCTTTGTTTCACTATTCATTCTTCACTCAAATAAATTTCTCTTTGTATGAGGTGTCTGTCACACCCGATAGAGTCTTCCACTCTCGTCGGGGTCCTATACTCTAACAGTCAAAAATGCGACATTAAAAACAAGTCAGTGATTCAGTACGGAATGAAATACACTTGGTTATCTGTCGTCGTACAGTCCGGAAGGATAGGAAGTGATAGAGGGACTGAAACGAATTTAAGTATAGGAAACTTAGTCACTACGATAACTTGGTAGAGTAGGAGACGGTGGGAGAAGAGGAAAATGGAAGTTAGAAAAGGTCGTAGTCCCAGAAAAGGTTACTCAGTCGAGAAGCGTAATGCACCGGTTTCATAACCTAGAGGTCGAAGTCGTAGTCAGGAAGGTTACTTGTAAGTCCAAACTAAAGGAAATCCTAACTGACCAAACTAGAGGAACGACAGGTTCCCTGAGAGTTCTCAGAAGAGGTGGTGGTATCGTGTTTTCGTGGTGTGGTACCAATGTAACTCTATAAACCCCTATCCTAGGACTTTTGAACCACCGAAAGATTTTAATATCAAGATTCGATAAGTAAAACTTACATGAATTACTTTCACCCATGTGTGACTAAAAAAAAAATTAATTGTTTTTATAAGTTTTATTACATACACATGATGGACCTCAACATAATCTTAACACTAAGAAGGGGTTTCGGGTCTGAAGAAGTCAAATTTTAAATCTAACATCTAATTTTATGATCAATTTATCGTATTACGATACCCAAACCGACGACTGAAACCCACTGGGATGGATCGACCAACCAGACCCCAACCACCTCCGACAACCTCTCCAAATGTCCACGTCCCTAAACGAAAGTATGCTTCCAGTGTTCTTATGAGATACTGTCCCCTAGTGACCGTTTAACACATAAAAATAAAGGTATACTTCTGACAAGGGAAGTCCTCTCGTCCGACCGTTCTGAGTAGACCTAAAAGACAGACGGGAAGTCGAAACCAGTGGATTGGGGAGAAAAAACTACCTATAGATAAGGAGTATCAAGTACTATATTTAGGAAGGGTACCGAACCGTGTGTAGGTTCGAACTGTCAGTTTTGTGACGAAAAAGGGATTGGTTTGACTAACGAAGTTTGAATTCATTTAGTCTCGTCGAGTCTGCAAATGAAAAAGACCTTGGACATCCTTTCATCATGAGACGAGAAGTCCAAAAGATCAACTTTCTGGCAAAATTGGTTGTTGATAATAGAAACGGTGGTGTAACCTGTTCTGTCAGACTCTGTCCTCGTTTCGTCTCTCACGAGTACTGGTAATAAACTTTAGACTCACTATATGAAATTCGGGAAGACTTCAACAATGGTTACGGTGTGCTGTCCGATAATTGAGATTCTCTGTTCCACAACTCCGTTCCTTATACTAGAATAACCCTTTCAGTCGACTGACTCTTCTGTACCGTCGATTACAGAGTTTTATTGTTAGAACGACCCCAGACCTACGGTCCAAGAGAATATCTTGTTTCTCCCGTTCCGTCTCTGTAATGAAACAGTTGTTTCCAGGTAGATCAGTTCCGATACCAAAAAGGTCACCCGCACACACCTACAATCTCAACCTGATATTTCTTTCGACTCGAGGGTTCTTAACTACGAAAACTTGACACCACAACCTCTTCTGAGAACTCTCAGGGAACCTGACGTTCCTCTAGGTTGGTCAGGTAGGATTTCCTCTAGTCAGGACCCACAAGTAACCTTCCTGCCTGCGATTTCGACTTTGAGGTTATGAAACCGGTGGACTACGTTTCTCGACTGAGTAACCTTTTCTGGGACTACGACCCTTTCTAACTTTCGTCTTCCTCTTCCTCTACTGTCTCCTACTCTACCAACCTACCGTAGTGACTGAGTTACCTGTACTCAAACCCACTTGAGGCCCTCAACCACTACCTGTCCCTCCGGACCGCACGAAGTCAAGTACCCAAGCGTCTCAGCCTGTTCTGACTCGCTGAAATGACTTGACTGACTACTCTCCTCAGGTCCTTCATTTCTGATAATAGAACGTTTATAGAGGACCTTACCGGTTGGAGTCCCTTCCCTATACAATTGGAGAAGTCCATTTCTTTCCCAGTCCTAAAGGACTCCGTCTGGTAATACACTAACATACATGTATCGTTTTTTTTACGAAAACATATCACATGTGTCGTTTTCGTTACTTTTCGTTTCAAATTTCAGTTTCTTTGTCTAGGTAGTACCTCAGTCTTAACCGAGAAGGGACTTTGTTTCGATCGACAAGAGAACTTGAAGTTACAGTTTACAGGGTTATTTGTAAATAAGAAGTACATACGAAAAATATCGATATAAAAAATTGTTATCGGTTGAATATTAGACGTGTTTAAACTGTACATGTTAAACTATTTAAAACTGTAACATATGTGAGTCCTTCGGTACTGGTGTTAGTGTCATTATCTATAGGTACAAATGAACAATGTGGGAACAAGTATCGTTGTAATTCTTACATATTTGTATTACATCATATATGTATGGTACCTTATAAGTCGAAATTTTTCCTTAGATTCGGTCCGTGTTTTCCTGTTCATGATATACTAAGATGAGTACACTCTATGAATCCCATCAGTTTAAGTGTCTCTGTCTTTCCTTTTACCACCAACGGTTCCTGATTTCCCTACCTACTTGTCCTTTAATAAGAAATTACCAACGTATTAAAAGTAAACCTTTTACTTTACTTAAAACCTCTACCTGCTACCAACGTGTTGTTACACTGATATGAATTACGGTGACTTGGTACGTGAAATTTTATCAACTCTACAACTATACCTGACTTAACACAGGAAGTTTTTAGGTATACCGTCGTCACCGAATCAGTGATTCAGTACAGGTTGAGAACACTGGGGTCCCTGATATCGGGTGGTCCGAATTGACAGGTACGCTAAAGGGTTCGTTCTTATGATCTCACTCAACGGTAGAGGAAGAGGTCGTGTAGAAGACCTGGGTCGTTAGTCGAGACCCAAAGGACGTAACGTCCGTCTAAAATATGACTGACTCGGTGTTGTCTTCGGGGGGTTTAGGTAAATAACTTCGGGATTGTGAGTTGCACTAATATAACCTGTATCCCGGAAATTTATCCATTAATTCCAACCACTCTAGTACTCTGGTACTGTTAAGAAGTTCTCTACCCTTATGATCTGGTGGACTGGACGGAGAATTCTTTAGACATACGTCCAGTCCTTCGTTGTCCATCTTGGCCCGTATCTTGTGCCTTGGTAGGTTTATTCTTTTCCTCATGTAGTTCCGACATATAACAGTGGGACGGATAAATTGAATATACGTCTCATGTAGTACTCTTTGCGACCCGACCTACTTCGTGTCGACCTTAGTTCTAATGGTCCTCTTTATAGTTATTGGAGTCTATACGTCTACTGTGGTGTGAATACCGTCTTTCACTTCTTCTTGATTTCTCGGAGAACTACTTTCACTTTCTCCTCCCACTTTTTCAACCGAATTTCGAGTTGTAAGTCTTTTGATTCTAGTACAGTAGACCAGGGTAGTGAAGTACCGTTTATCTACCCCTTTATCACCGTCTGAAATGAAAAACCCGAGGTTTTAGTGACGTCTACCACTGACGTCGGTACTTTAATTTTCTACGAATGAGGAACCTTCTTTTCAACACTGGTTGGATCTATCGTATAAGTTTTCGTCTCTGTAATGAAACAGTTGTTTCCAGACAGATCAGTTCCGATACCAAAAAGGTCACCAGTACATACCTACACTCTCATCCTGATATTTTTTCGACTCGTGACTTCTTAACTACGAAAACTTGACACCACAACCTTTTCTGAGAACTCTCAGGGAACCTGGCGTTCCACTAGGTTGGTCAGGTAGGATTTCCTCTGGTCAGGACCCACAAGTAACCTTCCTGACTACAACTTCGACTTTGAGATTATGAAACCGGTGGACTACGCTTCTTGACTGAGTAACCTTTTCTGGAACTACGACCCTTTCTAACTCCCTTCCTCCTCTTCCCCCGCTGTCTCCTACTCTACCAACCTACCGTAGCGGTTGAACTACCTCCACTCAAACCCATCACAGACCCTCAACCACTACCTGTCCCTCCGGACCACACGACGTCAGGTACCCCAACGTTTCTCAGTCTGTACTGACTCGCTGACTTGACTTGACTCTAGTACTCACCCTTGACAGGTTATTGTGACTACAGAAATATTCTACTCTATCTCCGTGGTTTCGAGAGGGAGGTTTGAACGGTTCTCCTTTCCGGTATACTCCTGCGTCGTTCTTCTACCGGTAGACACCCGGTTCTTTACTTCGGAGTGACTTTTGACTTGTACGGTCGTGGAACTTGAACGTGAAAATCGGAGGTCTAGATACTCTTTTATTCTAAGACAAATTCGGTGGTTGAACACTATAAAACAATATACTATACTATAATCCGACGGTCTGGACTAACTATGTCTACTATTTAATATATAATTATACGTAAGACGGAGTTAAAAATTTTTTAGATCAAGTTGAACCAAAAGATAATACATATCGGGTTTCTGAGGAGTGATTACACGTTAGTTAAATTATAGTAGGTAACATTTTTTTTAGGATACACCGGAGAACATAATTAACCGTGTTATTTTAAAAGTCACTCTAAAACGATAAAAGATAATACACCCGTAGGGTCCGTCAGTGACGTGACCGACTGGAAAACTAGATCAAGATTTATAGAATCCTTTTCTTCGCTGGGATCCTACGAGATCTTTGTCGGGAGAACCGAAACAATTTTTAAGACCGTCAATCCTGAGTACAGGAACTAAGAAGAAGGGTTACTTGGAAGGGTCTTTCTGTACCGGATTCCGTCGGAACTTATTACTCACAAGGGAGAGGAACCTCTGAAGGATAAGGTAAAGGTCTACAAGGATAAACCTTTAGAAGGTAATAGATAGAGAAATTCATGGTCGTGAGTCCTTCCCTGGTCGAGGTGACTGTCGGGTCTCCGAAAGACGATTTCCCTAAAGTGTCATAGTCCTGATTGTGGGGTCGGATAATCTACCTTCTTTAGGAAAGTTCCGTTCAACCCCGAATAAACATTGAATAGACTCTTTTTGTAGTGTCTCACATAAACATCGGTGCCTAGGAGGTCGTTCTTTCATCGTCTACTTTATTGAATAATCAGGAGAAGGAAGGGTTCTAAAGATTTCTCACTTTTTGAGGTGATGTGTATGAGTAGTCTCGAAGAAGAGACCTGCCAAAGGGGTCCCGGAGACTGTGACAGTCGCACTCGTGTGGACAGAGTCCGTCTACACGTGACCGTTACCGTTTTTTATCTAATGTACATGACTCGTACATGATACGTGGTCTATGCTACGTTCCACGACATGAACTCAATAAAGTAAATACGGAAGATCCTTGTAACACTTCATTTGAACAGTCAGAGCAAAATGTCTACTTCTTTGTCTCTGTGTATTTCATGTTCGTTGAATGAACCTAAATAAATGGGACAGTCAACCATCTTAGTTCACAATGGGATTGAGTCCAGATCGACGAACGATGAGTTTTTAGTTATGGACTCTGTCTCCGTCTCTGACCATCTTTTCTTTCCAAGAAAATTAGTCTTATGGTTGTCAGATCCCTCTACCACCTGAGTACATGGGGATTTTGGTAGTGGATTCTAAGACGACCCAATATTTTCAAAAATTTCCTACGACGACGAATCGACGACGATTCAGTGAAGTCAGCACAGGCTGAGATGATGGGGTAGCTGCCGTCGGGCGGTCCGGGGTGACAGGGACCCTAAGAGGTCCGTTCTTGTGACCTCACTCAACGGTAATGGAAGAGGTTACGTACTTTCACTTTTCACTTTCACTTCAGTGAGTCAGCACAGGTTGAGAATCGCTGGGGTACCTGACGTCGGATGGTTCGAGGAGATAGGTACCCTAAAAGTTCCGTTCTCACGACCTCACCCAACGGTAACGGAAGAGGTTTCCTATTTTTCCTTCATTAGAGTAATTAGTGACTCTACCCCCGAGTCTTAGTAGTGGTAGGGCGTGACGTACGTCCGAAGAGTAGAAGTACCTTATAAAAAAATCTTCGACAGAACAAGAGTGTCAAACAAGTACTCTAACGAGACCAGTAGACAATTAATGAATAAAAAGTACAGATGAAGAAACTAGATGTCTTTTTTGGTTGTCCAATCCGCTCTATAACACACTAGTTTTCTAAACTTTCCACGCGAACTCGGTCGCCACTCTACTCATCTCGTTCTCCTACGGACTAAATTATTAATCAATGTTACATCGAAATGAATTTAACCCTTCTCTTGTCCAAAGGACGATTCCCAGGAAAGGACGTTTCTCGACGGATGTTTAGGGAGGAACAGTCTAATAGTAAGGTAAAGATACCCTAATCCCTACTTCCAGACAGAAGACTTTGAAGAAGTACGACTCTTTCCCGTAACTCCAGAATCCCACTTTTCATAGCTGTACTCAGACTTCATAGAGAGAAGACTGTTAAAATCAACAGACGAATGTATGTACCCGTTTTACTCGATGTTAATAAAACTACGGGCGTTTCTATTCCTAATGATACTCGTCACCACAATTAGAGTAAGAGGATTTCTGTCAAGAAACTTCTCACGATCGGTATCTGAGTCGTAACGAGTTCTGTCTCGTCGAATACAGCGCCGACGTCAGACCGGTAGGACGACAAGCAAAAAAGGGAGACGACCGTCAAAATTATAGACATTTTGTTGAGTCACTACACGTAGTCTTTGACTCAGACACTGAGATAACAGGATTAGGAATTGACGAACTTGGATGATAAGACACTGGGTCCCTCTAGATCCCTTAAAGTCGAAAAGATGTTTGTTCCCCGTCCCCTGTTTCCGATTTCCTCGGAAACATGAAGGCACCCTCACCCTGTCTTGGAACGTATTTCCTATATTTGGGTCTAGATAAACAGAGGTTTTGTATATTGTAAATGGGAATCTTGTATGACAGAGTTAAGTCTTAAAATTGAAAACATTCTATTGAAACTAGAACTATAAAGATGTGAAACCATAACGGAAGTACTAAAACAAACCAAGTAAGTAAGAACTTACACCGACGCCACTACTAGTGCTATCATATAGTACGTAAAGGACTCGTTGTACACGGACGGTGGTCTGGGAATAGGATTTACTAGAGACACAAACTGACACACTGGGATACCTGACATCGGATGGTCCGAGAAGACAGGTACCCTAAAAGGTCCGTTCATATGACCTCACCCAACGGTAAAGGATGAGGTCCCCTAGAAGGGTTGGGTCCTTAGTTTGGGTGTATAGGACGCAGAGGACGTAATCGTCCGTCCGAGAAATGGTGACGTGGTGGACCCTTCGGGGATTAGGAATATGGTAAGACATACATCCACAACAAAAAGAGTAATACATTTACTACCTTTGACTTCGAGTCTCTTTCATTTCCTAAACGGTTTCCAGTGTACCAGTGATTTCTTATCTCACTTAGAGTCGGTCCGGTCGTTCTAAGGTACCGTATCCAAGAGACGTGAGTCGTTACGACGGAAGACGGTTCTTATATGGGGTAAGTTCCCCGTCGTGTCGAAAGGGACACCATCACCGTGGTCGTTAAACAAATGTCCGGTGTTGGAGAGTGGAAGAGTGTAAAAGGTATTAGTAAATGTTTCACTGAAATGGTAGTAGACCGACGTATAGTCTTCGTGATTCTTAAATTCAAAATTTTTATTTACCCTCATTCCCTACTTATTCATCTGGTGTCTCGTAAAAATCTCGTCACCTTGATGAGATGTACTGTGATTTGACTATCTAAACACGTTTGGTCAGGTAGGATTCCCTTTAGTTGGACTTATAAGTGACTTTCCTGACTACTACTTCGACTTCGAGGTTTTGAAACCGGTGGACTACGTTTCTCAACTGAGTGACCTTTTCTGGGACTACGATCCCTTTTGACACCCGTTCTCCTCTTCCCCCGTTGTCTCCTACTCTACCAACCAACCGTAGTAGTTCAGTTACCTACACTCAGACTCGTTTGAGACCCTCAACTAGTACCTGTCCTTCGGACCGCACGACGTCAGGCACCCCAGCGTTTCACCCCCTGTACTGACTTGGTGACTTCTTGTTGTCGTGACCTAACATACTCCCGAAGGGACCACTGAGTCGCCATTGCGTCGTGGACCTCACGTCCTCTGTGTCCAGACACGCAAGGTAGGGACACGACCCTTCTAGGGGACCTCCTCCCTTACCGTCGGGCGAGGTCATGAGGACAGACTCTTTAGGGTACCTGTCTCCTCGGACCACCCGGTGTCAGGTACCCGAGCGTGTTCATCCTGTGTCGACTCACTGATTTGATGGTGATGGTATTTAACATATTGTATTTCTCTGAACATATTGTATGCCATATTGTATTTCTCTTCCGGGACTACTCAACTACAACACAGAAGACCGATACTGTAAGAAGATTTCCAACAAGGACGGAGAAGGGGAGGACAAAGTTTTCAAGGTAGATAGTGAGATATTCGAGTATGGAACGTACAATATACTGAAAAATTTAGTAATCAGATAAAATAAACCCCGTAAAAGACGGATGACTACTCCTTTATAAAAGTATCAACATCAACATAACCGACGAAAATAAAGAAGAAAGTTCAGAACACGAGTAAAAATATTGTCTTTGAATGGAAAAAGAGTAAATAAACATCTAAAAATATATAACTTCTATAAGAAATATGAATTTTTATTATATTTCCAAAAGAGAAAATCGAAAGTCTATATTATATCTATAAAATAGGTACAGTAACAATGAAAAACTAAAATCAAATTTAACACAGAATAGTTTAGATAATTACAAAAGACCAAATAGAAAAACTTTACTAAGAAGATTACAGAACGGGTGAAGTTGTGTTATCTTTATCTCTTTATAAGTGAACATAAAAATAGATCGATAAAAAAAGCCCTTAGACAAATCCCCATTGTACATTCCACTAACAGAGGGGAGTCAGTTACTCTTCGGTCAACGGGGATATGGAAATACATTATTATGTCGAAAAAGAGTCCGAAATTTTACGGGGGAACTTATATACGATTTTACAATATTATATGAACCTAGACAAAAACCGGAAAGTTAAGACAAAGTCACCAGGTAAAATTCAATGCACACTCGATAACAAAGAGAAGGACATGTTCTGTACAATCAAGGTTTACGATGTATTTATTCTTTTACTCGGGGGTCTAAAAGTAAAAACACTTCTAAGTTTACTAAAAGAAATAAACGGGGGACAGAGAAAGGGATTACATTTGTCTATCTCTCTTACCAGTGCAAAAAGGGACTACATGAGATTACTACTATTCTGAAATTGGAAGAAACATAAGTCTTAAAATTAAGAGACCATAAATGACCCTACAGTAATTAGTAAAATTAGTGTTATTTGAGTAAACTATCATTACACTTACAGGATTCTTAAATCTATCGTGAAGGTAAAGTTAAACGGTTATTAATTGAAATGGTAATAAAATATCACAATAGTCGCGAGCCTTATCTTGGAACGTCTACTTGAAATTCTTTTGTGCCAAGGAGACCCCCTCCTCTTACCCCTCTTCGTCTCATTGTCTTATGTCTACACAGACTAACCAGAATCACATCGACACCCTTCGTACAAGGTACAACTCCACTACGACGGGTGTCTATCTCTTTATTTTTATTGGGATGGGAGAAGGGAGTATTTAGTAAGTCGTTACTTTCAAGGATGATCCTAAAATATTCGGAAAATTATGTTTGTCCACATCCTTCCTACCTCTTTCTAAAATCCTATACCTTCTTCTCTTATTGTTTCGCCGAAGTCTTCAGGGTCCACATCACTTCTTCCCTTACCGACAACTGAAACGACTCTGGAACTAGGGATCAGTCCCGTAAGTTGTCATGAGTCCCCCGAAGAGTCCGTGTTCGGTCCGTGAGTGTGTTCGCACTAGGTTGCGGGACATACAGACTACACATATAAGTCACAAGTTTACAGTCGAAATCATAAATAATGGACCACTAGAACCCGTTCATAAAACAGACATGACTTGGAGTCAAAGGAGGTGGTACTATCTCTTTATTAGTATGTGATAACTTACTACCTTCTTAATCTCTTTTGTAAAATTTTACTGGTTATTTCATCGACTTTATCTTGTGAAGAAGATTTTGGTATAGAAGTAGTGACTTTACTAATAATATTAGGAGACCGTTCCCTGAGCTCCATTTTACCTTTTCCACCCACTTAATTCGGTATTACTAATCCGTGACTCAGAGTTGGGACGGGACATAATCGACACACTGGACCTCTTTTCTTAATCTACTAGAAAGACCCTATCGCAGAGGACTGTACCCTTTGCCTCTTGACCATTAGGGTCTCGTTAGACACAGAGTCTCAAAAACATTCTTATTTAATGGACCACCAACCATTTCTCGAAACTTTTGGGAGATTCATAATAAACGGAAAGTTTACACTCTATAATAATACGGAATCTCTGGAAAAATCGTTTGGGACTTCGGGACAACTACACCAATCGGGACTGAAACTTTAATAGACTACCTTCTTAAGAGTACCAGGGTCGTTTCTTGTTCCTTATCGACCCCCTCTCGTTACACTTATTATTGAGTAAACCCTTCTTGAAAGATTGTTAAACCCTAATCACTAGCGTAAGTCCACCCTTTCAAAAGGTTTATCGGTGGACTCGGCGGATCACTCTCTGATGCGAACGGAAGTACCCGGTACCAGATTACCTTCCTTTTCTCTACCGGCATTGAGTCCCTACGGTATGTCACCTATCACCCTGACCACCCTTTAAATGAGTGAATTGTTTGTAAATTATAACAACAGAGGTCTCGAGTGGTATACGACCTGTGACACTATCCGTAGTTTCAACTTGTTTTAAACTAGGGTCATACTCAATCCTAACAACCAACATTCGTCACCTCTCACTACCGAAACAGATTGAAAAAAAAAAAAAAAAAATTTCCGTCTCGTCCCCTCATGAGACTTTTAACGTCTCAATTCCTTCCCAACTTGTAGGTTCCCTCCTGTTTTCCTTGTGCCTGTCCGGTGACCCAGTGTTTTTGTCCTCGTTTACCTGAGACGTCTTTCTTACTAAACCAAGTTTCAGAAAGTTATAAGACAGTGTCGTACAGTGAAGGGAGTTCTAAGATTCAGGGACCACTTTCTTAGACCAAATTAAAATGAAGGGTTTACCTCCTTCCTGTACACACACACACACACACACACACACACACACACACGCGCGCACGGGCACGCTACCTTTAGAAAGACTCGATAAAATAGTCCTGACGTACCTTGTTCCACCACCGTATTAGTTAAGTTCCTCTTCCCTCACAACAAAAGTTTTAATACCCATCCCTTAAGACCGTTTCGGTTTTTATTCTGTCTATAACTAATGTAAGGATCAGGAGTTCTCAGTGTCGTATTACCTCCTGTGTGTTTATTTGTCGTCAACACGTCTTGACGTCCTGATGACACCTGCATGACTGAGTGGGTTTGAACCCCCGAAGACCTCCTCGTCCCAACTAGGACTTAACACAAAAGTCTCATCTTCTCCTCCATCCGCTTTTACAACCACCCTTCTCTTCTCCAAGATATCGAGGGAGACTAAGATTCTACTACACCAAGATTCGTGGCTCGGGACCTGGAGACATTCAGGAGATACAAAACACTACGAAAGGTACAACACACCAAAACGAAATAAAGGGGGTGATCTGGTATTTGAATGATTTCCACTTCAGAGAGAATGAAAGGAACTCAGACGACTAAGATCCAACATACGAACAATCCCATTTGACTCCATTAGAGTCTCGGGACCCTAATTAGGGCGGGAGAAGTAAGGTAACCACTCCTCTATTCTCAGGTTAACCGGGACCATTGGACAGGTGTCAGGGTTTCGACCAGGTTTCTTGCTATCACTTTTGCAAGTTTCCAAGAATCTCCCAAAATACTTGGGAAAAGACAATAAAATTTTACACAATCAACGTGTCTGAATTGACCTAATACATAATGAATTTTATATATAAGTACACTATTAGTATACAAATTAGTCCAGTTTTAGGAGTCACCGGGTCACCATTTCTTAGGTGGACGGTTACGTCCTCCGGGTCCAAACTAGGGACCCAACCCTTCTAGGGGACCTTTTCCTCTACCGTTAGACAAGGTCATAACGACGGACCCTTTAGGGTACGTGTCTCCTTGGACCGCCCGATGCTAGGTGCCCCAACATTTTCTCAGTCTGTACTGAATCGCTGATTTGTTTTTGTTGTTTTTGGGGCGACGTGAATCGTCCCACGACCTGTACCCCACCCCCGTCCCTGTCCACAACTTACATCTCAGGTTTGACACATTTACCTCACCTAGAATCTTTTAATTCACGGTACTTCCTCTTGTGTCTACCTATGTGACCCACGTAAGTTCCGCGTTCCGTTTCCCCTTACAGGTCTGGTACTTATTGGTCTATCATGGACGTGGGAACCTCCTTTCTTGTGTGATGAGTCCCGTTCGGTTGATGACACGACGTTCTCACACTCAAGGTACAACGGTCTCGGAGATTTAAAAGTTCTCTTCTATTTTTAGATCCAAATATAGATCTTAGAACATTAAAATTTTTTTATAATGTGTTCATTTTTACTAAAATTTATGTCATGTTACTATGCTAAAAAAATTGAGAAAACTAAATGTAACAGAGACGAAATCTCCAAAGAGAATGAACAGACGATAATACAGAGCTCAGGAGTACCTCTTCCTAAATAATGTCTCCTTCAAGGAAGGTTAGTCCTTTTTCTCTTCTTTTGCAATCCAGTAAACAGAACTCCCACACATCTTTCCTTCTTTAACTGTTCCTTTCGTGTATCGTTCTAAGAATGGAGAGTAGAGATAGAGGATGACACATCCTCGGTGTAGAACTGTTTTCTGTCCTCTTAATCACTATCTCTATCATAGGACCATCCCTACTCCCCTGAGTCCTTGTGTCCTTCGAGGAGACCCTTGACGGTCCCTCTCTGTTGTTCTTGTGAGTCGTAGATGGAACCGTGGTACAGGATGACCTCTCGTATAATAATGCGATACATACCTCCCCAGAGACTATTATCTAGATTCATGACAAGGACAAGGGGTTGTGGAGAGGTGTGGTGTGGACAGAAGGACCTGTAGGTCCTCCCTTACCCCCCCCCCACGAGACCGTGTCCATCGACCCTCTTTTGACCGGAGTCTCCCATGTTTTTATATCCTTAAGACAGACTTGGTTTCTAAAGTCGACACCTTTGTCGTGTTATAAGGTTTCTTGGTCTTTCTAGGTAACTTAGAATCGTTCGAGATATGTCCCAGATCCCGGTGTTGGCCGGGACATCAGGATGTCGTCTGGATTTCTCTTGACGTGTCAAGATTTCGGTGTTCTCGTACGTTCGGGAAGAAGTGGGAACCGGTACTCGTAAATTTCTCTTCTCGGTACCATAGGTTTCTCTGACAAGTAGGATCTTCTCTACCTCTGTCCTAAGTGTCTGTTCTAAGGTAAAAAGTGGTGACAGGGTACTCCCACCTCCGAGTATTCCTGTCAATCGTCTCAAAGTCCTTCATGTTCTGAGTGCAAAAGAATTCTACAAACCAAACACACTACGTGTACGTACGCACGATTCAGTGAAGTCTTCACAGGCTGAGAGACACTGTGGTACCTGACACCGGGCGGTCCGAGGAGACAGGGACCCTAAGAAGTCCGTCCTTACGACCCCACTCGTAGGTAAAGGAGGAGGTCGCTTAGAAGGGCTGAGTCTCTGACTTGGACGTAGAGAGGACAGAGGACGTAACCGTCCACCTAAGAGATGGCGATCGTGGTGGACCCTTCGGGACACACTCCGTGTCCCCTTGGGTTTGTGTTGACGGTCCGACTTCGACCGGGTATCCGACGAGTAAACGGTTGAGCTTAGATTGGCTTTGGACATAAATTATGCTCTTCTTTGACTCCAGGTTTTTCCCGTCCACAGATCCCAGTGTCCTATTCAAACACAAACATAGGAAATCGTACGAAAATCATTGTCTACTGGACCTGTTTTCATCGACTTTTGTGATCCCAAATGGTACGGTGTATTGATCAAAATATCCCGTCCGTCAAGGTTCTATACGATTGAGTCGTCGAATTAATAAAGGTGTAAAATTCAAGTGAAAAGGTATGGAGAATCAAAAGAAGGAGCACCAATGTTCTTCCGACGAGACGAAGTCCGTAGTGTAGGAGTGAACGGTCATACGTCTTCGTCCCTCCTTTTTCCTAAAGTAGTCTTACCTTTTAGAAAAGGACTTCGGGGGGACGGGGAACGAAACAGAGTCAACAGTCTTCACCCATTACCCGAGTGACGTTACCCGAGTGACGATTTTCAGTGAACGTTTTTACGTACTCTGAAGGTAGGAACCGAAACTAGTTAGTACTAAATACGAGGCTAAGGCTCAGGTGGAAAGACTCGTTTAACTATGGAACAATAGATTTGTTTCAGTCTTAGGGCGATCATTCCTTCCGTCCCTAATCGTACCGATAACCCCACCGTGGACGGGAACACTACTGCGATCTTCGTCCCCGGTGTGAAGGACTGTGATGACTATGGGGTCGGTCTGAGGGTGTGGGTCCTAGGTGTCTTTCCCATTCGAGGATAATTGAGTATTGCAAGTCTCAACTAACGTTTTAATAATAAACGACCTAAGAGTCCTCGTATCGTTTCTATTGTCTTCTATAAAATTATTGGAAGAATTCACTCGATAAACAGGTTGAAAGTCGATTTTAGGGATGGTTATTTGATTTCCTCTTATAAAGGTAAAAAGGGTACGGGTAATACATAATACGAAGGATAAGAAATTAGTTTACATTGACTCAATTATATTTATAATTTATATTACATCAGTATATACAATTGATAATATAATTTATATTATTTATCAATTATTTTAAAATTGTATGTAACTAAAGTATATTTAGAACGATGTTAAGACTCTTCAATCATGGTTGTAAGAGTAAATGTCTAATACTGTGACTCTTACAAATCGTAATTATAAAGTGGGTATCAGTGAGTCGAGTATCATGAGTTGGGTCGTAAGTCCGACCACGTCAAATGTCTGATTTCGTCTCTGAAACAGGTTCTCTCAAGGGTAACAAAAGTTTAGGAAACGTCTAAACCCCGTGAGTTTTTAGGTCGTGTTGGGTGAGGAAACTTCGAGGATCATATTTTTTTTTTTTTTTGTATAAATCCAGCGAGTAAAATAAAAAACAAGGGGGTCTCCAAAAGAGACTTCACAATGTGATTTTTATACAGTAAGATAATTACAGAAAAAATAAGGGAAAAGGTTAGGAGGTTTCGAAATTTTCTAAAATGGAAACAGTTCACGTCTTTAACGGAACTAAAGAATTTCACTGTTTTATACGAACCCACAAACTGTTCCGTAAGGCGGTCGGAACGTCTATCTTGGTCGTCCGTGAACTCAGGGACTCCGTAGAGACGTCTCCGCCGGGTTTCTCCCTGGGTTTCCGACCATCTGTGGAGAGGACGAAACCGAGTCTTAGATTAAAAGAATCAGTGTCGGGTGACACCGTGCCACTCCTTTACTTTTATGGGACTAGACTTGTTACAGTCCGTTGGGACTGTAAGATCACGGTCGAGAACCTCATGACCGACTCACTGGGGTCCGTTCATAGGAGTGAAGAGACCCGAGGTTGGGTAAACTTTTTGTTCGTACTATTATGGGTGTGGTATCCTGACACTACGTCTACGGTATTCAACCGGTATTTCGTGGACACTACGAACCGTACATTGGCTGCGAGTCTCTGATCATCGATATTAATAGTAGTGACCAGGTCCAAAGTACCGATTTAGGGACATGTCAGACTCGTAAAAGAGTACGTTGAGGAGAAGGAACTAGTTTACTCCCTCTAGTCTATCTCCACTTTTCTTCTCTCCCTTAAACTTAAGGATTCATGACTGCCTAACGTTTTGGGGTTTTCACTCTCCTAGAACCGAAGTTTGCAACCTTGTCAACCGTAGTACATCTTCTCACCCGAAGGGGTCACTGAGTCGTCACTTCTTAGGCGAACGGTACGTCCTCTACGTCCAAGTCAGGGACCCAACCTTTCTAGGGGACCTCCTCCCGTACCGTTGGGTGAGGTCATAAGAACGGACTTCTTAGAATACCTGTCTCCTCGGACCCCCTGTTGTCAGTCACCCCAGTGTTTCTCAGTCTGTGTTCACTTCGTTGAATCGTACGTACGGGTCTTCTTCTCATTCTGAATCAAATACACCGGGACTTTCTTTTGAGACTGGTTTCTCATCTTCAATGTCCGCTTATCCACAATCCACTCATAGTCCTTCTTCCAAGAATGTCAGTCTTCCGGTCTATACCTACCCCGATGGACTTCTCCGTCACTCGAGACATAATCTAATATGTTCACCTCTACTCACTGGTGAACATTATATCAACACACACACACACAGACACACACACACATATGACAGAACTGGGTCTAAAAATTTGACACCGTTTTATGTGTGTCGTAAATCGTAGAATTGGCAAAATTCCATATATCTAGTCAATGTAGTGTACGCAAGTGTCACGACACATTGGTTAGAGGTCGTATAAAAAGTAGAACGTCTTGATTTCGAGATATGGGTAATTTGTGGTTAAAGGTAACAGGGAAGAGGATCGGAGACCGTTGGCACTACAACGAAAGACAGAGATACCCAAACTGATGAAATCCCAGAGTATATTCACCTTAATTAGTATGTCATAAACAGAATATTACTGACCGAGTAAAGTGACTCGTGTTGTAGGAGTCCTAAGTAGGTACAACACTGTACATGGTCTTAAAGGAAGGACAAATATTGATTTATTATAAAGTGTACAACGACTAAGTAAGTAGACAGTTCGCCCGAAGGTGAAAAAGTGAAAACCACTTATTATGACGAGATTTGTACTCACACGTTTATAGAGAAGTTATGAGACGAAAATTAAGACGACCCGTATATGGGTCTTCAACTCAACGATCCAGTATCTCATTGAGGTAAAAATTAAAAAACTCCGGGGTGACAAGACAGAAGGTGTCACCGACATGATTGTTACGTGTTCACAAGATAATTGTCACGTGTTCACAAGATGAAAGAGAGGTAAGAACAGTTATGAACGATAAAAGACCAAACCTCCCAAATAAACAAAACAAGACGTAAAACTATGGTTACTAGGGTTTCCTACGTTACACTAGCACAACCGGAACAAAACTCCCAAACCGACTTCAACCCGTCAAGAAAAAGAAACTATCGGTCATTTCAGGTGTGAGAACTGGATGGAAGAGGATGACCCGAGAGTGTGAGGTCCGACGAGAGGAGGACAGAATCCGTAGGGTCCCGACCCATGGTCCGTTGATCCCTGTCAGGACTACAGTCGGGTGACCGAACGGGACGGAGCGGTAAAAAAAAGACCGTCTTTGGCGTCATTTCTGAAAAGGGTGTGACGGGGGGTGGGGGAATATAGAGACGGAAAACTGACGACCACCACGATAAGGACTCACTGACGTACCACACCACACAAGAGAGGTTTGTTGACACTCACATCGTTTTGGAAATTTATCGGACCTAACGAGAGAGAACCAGACATAATCATTGTACTACTTTTGGGGGAAAGTGTCCCTCCACCGTCTCCGCCTAACACAATTCCCTGATCTGGTCACGAAGACTTTGGACCGACAAGAATTCGGTGTCCCACGAAGGAGAGGGGGTCGGGGGTCCTGACTAAGCCACCGGGTCTCCCTCAGAATGAACTTGGTCGAGAGGTTAACTAAGATTGTTCCTCCGGGTACTTAGACGAGAGGAGGTTTGTGTTCTAAGACATTAATAATTCTCTTCTTTTATCTTGACTTCCTTGTTTTTATCGGTACAATTAATCTAGATATATCTCGACACCAAACGTTTCGCGAAGTATAAGAGGGGGACTCGATTGGCAGGGTCGTCGGTACACCTCACCCATCACAAGACAATGGAGTAAATGTCCCCTTAGACTCGCTAGGGGGGTCCCAGTCTCCCGTCCTTCATTTTCCCATTCTTAGACTTGAGACTACTCAGACAAAAGTTTCGGGTCATAGAAAGATAGTACCTTATTCCTTTGGTCGTAGCTTCCCCGGCAGTTGCGACGATTATTCCTTTTCTCTTGTTTGAACGATTTTTATTTTGTTTATAAGACTTAAAGTCGAGGGAGAATCAGTGACCGAACGAACTTCAATAATTTGTGGGTCGAGAAGGAATGGTTGAACACCCCCACCCACCGACGGACCGAATTTCTAAAGTCCGCCCAGATTGGGGTTCCAGTAAAGACTTTGTGATACTCCAGAAACTTGTACTACCAGTAGTTGAGATCGGGAGACGGGGAACCCTCCCTACTTGAAAAGAAATAAGACCGTTTCGGTTGGGGTAGTTTCCTTCGACCACGAAAACTTATTTCTGGTTGACGAAGGTATCGCTTAATAAGTAAATAAGGCCGTCACCAAGTCGTCGTCCATCGTTTAAGACTGACCCACGTTTCCCGAACTGACAGAACGGAGTCTTTGAATCCTTACCTCAGTCTTTACACCAACGTCAAAGTTCCCCTTCCTGTTTACGTTTAGGTATGTTTACGAGGATGGTCTTCGTTCATTGACACATCACTTACTTACACATTGATTTAATTATTCCCCTCGTAATATTCAGTTTGAACCTGATACGTACGTATAGGGATTACATAGTGGGTGACTGTTTGTACTCCTCAACGGAAGAAGTTCTCGTTCGTTATATATGACTCTTGTGGACGTGTCGTTCTGTCTGAATCTACCGGTTCCCTGAACGGGGTACTGGGGATAGGTATTCGTCGCCTCGGGTCCAACACGAGAGACCTTCTATTCAAAACACTTCTATTCGTCAATCGGACCTCGTCACAATCGTCGTAGTCAATGTAGATTAGGTCCGTCCGTAGATTGAGGTTCCTGTGTCTCGTAAAAAGTGACTTGAAAATCCTGTGAATCACCAGGAAATAGACTTAAGTCGTCTCGGACTTCGACTCTGGACCGACGTTTAGTAACGACGTTTAGGTCTCTGGAACCGGTATCTGTGGGAAGTACAACTTCTTCGGACCGAGTTCCTCGAAGAACTAACCGACCCTTTAAGGGTTAATCTTCGTAGACTTCTTGGGTGTCGGTCGAGGGGAGAGACCGGTACCTTCTCGAGAGACTGTGTTAAAACTAAACGCTCGGGACTGTACTGGATTAAAGTGAGACAAGTAAACGTACTATTTACTTTTACGATCTTATCCCCGGGTTCCCCGAGAGAGGAGAGGGACCGTCCATGGAGACAAGGGACCGACGCCCCTCATCGTCAACCTCCACTGTAGAGACGTCTCGGGTTGGGGCCTGTGGGAGTGTCTCGGCCGACCATGGATAAAAGACGCGACAAACCCCTTGTAGACAGGTTCTTGGGGTTTCTTCCCCTATAATCCCTCGGGAATATGTATGATTTCTTCACTTTGGGACAAGGGGTCTCTTACCGTCGTAGTTCTCAGTAGTCTCCCTGACGGGACCACCGAGTCACCATTTCTTAGGTGGACGGTTAAGTCTCCTGTACCCAAGCTGGAGACCAGGTCTTTTTAGGATGTACGGTTCCCCGTTGACTTGGGTGCAAGGTGTTGAAGACTTTGGACGTGTGGATCTCGGGTACGAGACGTTGTTCTTTTCGATGACGTTACTCTTCGGGTACATGACACTGTTTCTCGTCGGTGACAAGAGGGGTTGATCTCTTTCGGGTGTGTGTTGTTGCTTCTATGTCGTGTCGGTTTTTACTTGTTTTAATTAAAAATTTTTTTAATCTTTTCTCGGTAATCTTATAAATGTAGTAGGTCTCAGGCAAAAGTGTTTGAGACTAGGTCGTCCAGAACCACCCCAGGTCTCACGACCCAAAAATTGTTGGTGAAGACACGTTGGGTGAGGTCATGATAACGGACCTTTTAGGGTACCTACCTCCTCGGACCATCCGATGTCAGGTACCCCAGAGTTTCTCGACCAGTGTTGACTCGTTGAAGTGACCAAGTGACCAAGACGGGAGTCTCACTTACTTCTATTCCTACACACTCTCGACCCGAAACTCAAATCGGTCAGGGACGAACTTACATCCTGAAGGGAGTACTGAGTCTCCCATTTCGTGGACGGATGTTACACCCTCTGGGTCCAAACTAGGGACCCAGTCCTTCTAGGGGACCTCTTCCTTTATCGTTGGGTGAGGTCATGAGAACGGACCTTTTAGGGTACCTACCTCCTCGGACCATCTGATGTCAGGTACCCCAGCGATTCTCCACCTGTACTGACTCGTTGAAGTGAAGTGAACTTACATCCCGAAGAGACCACCGAGTCTCACATTTCGTAGACGGATGTTACACCCTCTGAACCCAAACTAGGGGTCCGTCCCTTCTAGGGGACCTCTTCCTCTACCGTGGGGTGAGGTCATGAGAACAGACCTTTTGGGGTACCTACCTCCTCGGACCATCCGATGTCAGGTACCCTAGTGGTTCTCAGGGTGTACTGACTCATTGAAGTAAAGTGAACTTACATCCAGGTTGGTGGACGGTACGCCAGAATCTTTTCAGTGTATTGAAGACACTCTAAGAACAAGAAAAAAACTACCCTTACTGTTATGGTTGAAGTAACTAATGTCCTCTTGATTTACTAGATTACACAGGAATCGTAAATCATTAATTAGTTTCCAGTTTATAATAATTTTCCAAATATTTGTTGACTTGACATCTTTTTGTTGTACGAAAAAAGAAAAAAAATCGGTGGGGGATTTAGACCTCCGTCTACGAGACCCAAGTTCCAAGGTACGACCGTAAGGGACCCCGACACCGATCAAAGGGTTAGAGAATTTCGAAGTCACAGGAATAGATAATTTACTCTTGGAAGGATTGTGGGTGGTAGGACCCAACAACACTTCTACTTTGTCTTTCGGATCACACTTTTTGCGTTGGATTCTAAATGTCGTGAAACATCGAAATAACGACGACGACGACGACGATTCAGCGAAGTCAGCACAGGTTGAGACACGCTAGAGTATTCACCGTCGGGTGGTCTGAGGGGGCAGGGACTCTAAGAGGTCTGATCTTGTGACCTCATCCGGCGGTAAAGGAAGAGGTTACGTACTTTCCCTTTTCACTTTCACTTCAGCGAGTCAGCACAGGCTAAGAAGCGCTGGGGTACCTGACGTCGGATGGTCCGAGGAGGCAGGTACTCTAAAAGGTCCGTTCTCATGACCTCATCCCACGGTAACGAAAGAGACACACCGAAATGATATAATAAGTACATTATCGTTCTTCCTACGTTCTTTATGGTTTCACAGGGGGTAGTCGTCAGGACTACCGGACGAAAGTGCTCGTAATATCTGAGTAAAAGTTGACATCGTAGGTAAACATACGTTTGTTAATAACACGTCATCCGGAAGAGACACACCTTCCACGATCGACTCTAGAGTAAATGTAATAATTAAACGAATCATTTGGGAAGACTCAGTTCAAGCACATCTCCACTCGACCCTTCCGTGGTGTCCTCGGTCAGGACGGAACCCTCCGTCTCCGGGACGTCCCGTCGTACACCATCCGTCGGGTCGTGGGTCTGACGAGTGTACCTCTATCTTTCCGGAGTCCAGACACAGAAACCGTCAGAAAGTCAAGTCAAGTCAAGTAAAGTCAGCGAGTCAGCACAGGCTGAGAAACGTCGGGGTACTTAACGTCGTGCGGTCCGGAGGGACAGGCAGTGGTTGAGGGTCTCAAGGGGTTTGGGTACAGGTAGCTCAGTCACTACGGTAGGTCGGTATAGTAGGAGACAGCAGGGGAAAAGGAGGACGGGGGTTCGGGAAGGTCGTAGTCTCAGAAAAGGTACCGTCAGAAACGAGTAGAGGTTTTTGTAGAAAAAAAAATTCCTGTAAAAAAAAAATTACACCTGAAAAAAACATTACACCTGTAAAAAAAGTTCAGAAATAACTTAAACAATGTTATAACGAAGACAAAATACAAAAAAAAAACAACAACAACAACAACAACAAAAACCGGAGGTTCCGTACACCATAGAATCGAGGTACTGGTCCCTAACTTGGGTGTGGGGGACGAAACCTTCCACTTCAGAATTGGTGACCAGACGCTCCCTTCCGGGGATTTTGTAGGAACCACTAAACTTAAAAATTTACGAATAACAAGGGACGAAGTCACAAGATTTATTGCAGAGACAGACATCAAAGGATCCCGAGTGTATTGTTACACAGTGTCTGACTCACCGTCTTTCGACATCTGTACATGACAGTGTGTCAAGACCTCCGGTCTTCAGGTTTTAGTACCACCTCTGTCCCGAGGCGAGAGGGGTTTGGGACATCCCCGCTTAGGAAGGACAGGAGAAGGATTAAGGACTATAAACGGTGTTCGGAAGTACAAGGAATCGAACATTTTTGTAGAGAAGCTAGCACGGGGACAGAAGTCTGTCAGGAGAAGGGGGACACACAAAGACAGGAAGATCTTCCTACCTTCAGTATAACCTTAGTCCCGGGTGGGATGAGGTCATACTTGAGTCAAATTGAATTAAGTAATGCAGAATTACTGGGATACAAGTTTATTCCAGTGTAAGACTCCATTACATCATCCAATTCTGAAATTGAGTTGAAAAATCCCGTATGTTTTAAGTTTTGTATTAGATTGAATTGTTAGTCAAAATGAAGATACAAATAACCGTCTTATATTCGAAGTACGCCTCTTCCGTTACCGTTGGGTGAGGTTATAAGTACGGACCTCTTAGGGTACCTACCTCTTCGTACACCCGACGTCAGGTGCCCCAGAGCTTCTCAGTCTGTGTTGACTCGCTGAAGTGAAAGTGAAAAGTGAAATTACGTAACCTCTTCCTTTACCGTTGGGAGAGGTCACAAGAACGGACCTCTTAGGGTCCCTGTCCCGACGGCAGAGACCCCAGCGTGTCTCAGCCTGTGCTGACTTCGTTGAATCGTCGTCGTATTCGAAGTACTCTCGTTCCTAAGACAGTAAAGAGGGGGTCACAAAACTAGTTAGTCTCAAACCTTGCATTTTATTATTGAGTTATTACTGAACAACCCAATTTCTTATTGTTAGACAACGGACCATTCCACTCCATTCCACTTCAGTGAGTCAGCACAGACTGAGACGCTGGGCCACCTGACATTGGATGATCCGGAGAGGTAGGTACCCTAAGAGGTCCGTTCTTATGACCTCACCTAACGGTAAAGGAAGAGGTCCCCTAGAAGGGCTGGGTCCCTAGCTTGGACCCAGAGGGCGTAACCTCCGTCTGCGAAATTGGAGACTCGGTGGTCCCTTCTGTGTTAGACGACGGACCCCGTCCTTATATTTCTATTCCGAAACCCCCAACCTGTCAGAAATCAAGTATAAAGTCGATTTGATGAGATAAGACACGAGAATAAAGAACAAAAATTGAAAAATAAAATCTCACCGGATATTAACTAATTCACAATACCATCAAAGTCAACATGTTGTTTCACTAAGTAAATATGTATATCTTTATAATAGTAGACAAATTAAAGTTTAAGAAAAGGGTCAATGTAACAATGTGTTGTAACTCGTCTTAAGGGACACCACATGTCATCCAGGAACAATAGGTAAACTATATATCGTCATAAATGTACAGTTAAGGTTTGAGGGATGGATCAGGAGAGAGGGTGGGAAGGAGAGACCATTGCATATATGACCTTATAATGAGTTGGTACTTTTTCTTACTCTATTGCGGTAAACGTCGTTGTACCCACCTGGGTCTCCGACAATATGACTCACTTCAGTCTACCTCTTTCTCTTTATAGTATACTATAGTATATACGTCTTAGAAATGTTTGTTCAGTACGTTTACTTAAATAAATGTTTTGTCTTTGTCTGAGTGTCGGACTTCTCTTCCTTAAACACGGTCAACGAATCGGAGATGTCGAAACGAAGAAGTAAAGATGCCGTCTACTTCTTTGTGTAGTGTTGCAAAAACAAAAATAACTTTGAAAGAATCTGACACCGGTATATACTGAGGTATGTGTAGCAGATGTAGTACACTGTGGTTACGGGCTGTAGGTCCAAGTAGAGAAAATTGGCTGGAACTTGTTTTGCATAGGACCAAAAGGACAGGTATATTACCCTAACTTATCGTGGTGGGTTGGATAACATCGGTCCCGTCACATAGACTTTCGTAAAACGTTTGATTGATCTATATAACCCGAAGGGTCCACCACGATGACCATTTCTTGGGTGGAGGGTTGTGTTTTCTGCATTCTCTGTACCCAAACTAGAGGCCCGTCCCTTCTAGGGAACCTCCTCCCGTGCCGTTGGGTGAGGTTATAAGAACGGATCTCTTAGGATACCTGTCCCCTCAGACCACCCGGTGACAGGTACCCCAACGTTTCTCAACCTGTTCTGATTTCGTTGAATCATGCACCCTAAGGATAATAGCTAAAGTTCCACGATAATTATGTCAAGTTGTAAATGCAACGGAGGAGTCTCAGTGTCTCAAAATAAAAGTAAATACAATCATTGAGTAAAAATGTCTAACTGACTTCGGGTCTTTCCCATTCTTTAAACGTATTATAGTGTCTAGGTAAACGTTCCGGGAAGGACGGGGGAAGTGGACGAGGGGCAAGAGACGGTAGGTGAACACTAACATACCCCCTCTGGGTCACTACTCCGGTAGTCGAAGGAAACAGACGTGTTTATATCCTTCCTCTATGGACCGTCTGAGAGTAAGCAGATACGGGAGAAGGAGGAAGAAGGGTTACTCCATAGAAGACTACCCACTCCTCCATCTCTTACTTGGTTCGTCGGTCCTTTGTTCTTACCGTCTGGGAAGGATGGTCAGGAGTCGGGTCCCCACGTATTAACCCAAAGGTCCACGACACATAAATAGGGACTAAGGACAGTGGACACCTAAGTTGACTCGGGTCAGGGACTCGGTTCGGTTGGGTGGTCTGTCCTGGACTATCCTTCTGGGGTGTTCGTCGATCCTATATCGACAAAACAATGGAACTTCGACCCCGAGATCAGATCTGTCTATGGACGGACCTGATAGTTCGGGTGATGTCGGAGAGGAGGATTTCGGATGAATAGGACTAATAGGTCCTGTGTTCGGACCTCTCCTTGTTTCCCAGGACTTTTTAGAGTACCGGAAACTTTAGTTTACTTGGACGTAAACTTAGAAACAAACTTCGATACACTAGATTCTTACTACGAATTGGAGAAACTTCAATAAAAGGAATGAATATTATACCTCCAAGTTACTCATACTCCTAATTTACTGTGTTACATATTTATCGTAAATCAAATACCGTGGTTTTTCCCTAAGGCATTACGAACAATGACTCGAAAGGTCGGAGCATTTCGTCCCGGACGGGACGAAGTGCAAGGCACCTCGTCGTCGGGACTGTCTACGAGTCAGTACGAGGGGTAGACGCACGGAGGACGATTAGGAGGTTAGTGTGGGAGAGGTAGGGGACGGGGTCCGTGACCGACCCCAGAAGTCCCTTACTTTCCCAAAAAGGATGCTCTAACGTTCGTACCGAAAAAGGTGCCCGTGGAGACGAAGACCCAGGAGAAGTGGGACGTATAGTCTTAGGTGGTCTCACTCTTGGTTCAAATCTTCTGGGGAATCCTATAATGTCATCTCCAAAGACTCTAGAGGTCGAAGAACAGGAAGGTCTTAGTGGGGAGAGACAAAGACTAGTAATGACTTGTGAGGCCCACCGAGTGTAGACTCGGTTCTTTATAAGACAAGGGGTAGGGTCATCATTTTCTCTTGATAAACTGAGTAAGTCTCTTAGTTCATCTCTCTTGAGTAAGTCAGTAAGGTGATTCTGTAGGAGTAAATAAGTTGTTCGGAAACATCTCGTTTGATACGGTCCTAGACCCCTCCGATTTACTGGCTCAGACTCGAGGGACACCCTCCTCTCCCTCCTGACACTCACCGTCTCCGTCCACCCCCGTCCCCGACCCTCCTACCCGACTCGGGTAGGTCCACTCCGGGACCGAGGAAGGACGTCGTAGGGTGGGGCGGGGGAGGAACCGACGAGACTCTGTCCCTCTGAATAGTCGGGTTCCTTAACAACAACCCGAGGAAGTAACACTGTTCCCAAATTTGGTGTTACTTATAAATATCCTGTACCAATTCTCTAATAGGATTACACACAAAGCTCAGGTAACTACAGGTTTGAGTCTCTATCCCACACAAACAAGTCCTCGTTAATATACGGGAGGCTCACGATCTCTCGTTTGACACTACACCCAGGACCCCTCCCCCCACCAAAGACGGGGGAAATCTAAAATAAGTTCAGACTTTTATGACTATAAACTCCTAAGAATGACTCGGAATCGCACGTCAGTGATTATTTTTAATTAATATTATTTAGAGGAATACGTTTTCGAGGGTAAATAACTCCCTAAGAATCTACGGTCCGTGTTTCGTAAATGTGTCTGACTGACGAAACCAGGAGTGTTATCAGGACACTCCCTCCACTGTGAGAATGGGGACCATACCTCCCTCCTTCACTCCGGTTCCTTACCGATTCATTGTCTCATCCTAAACTTGGGTCCGGAAGACCGGGATCTCGGGTGTGAGGTCCCCGATGTGCATGATGTTTAACTCATGTACAAACACGACCCGTGAAGTATTTCTAACAAAGTAGGTTAGGAGTCACGTTGAGATACTCCCTTTATGCTAATAAGAGCAAAATGTCTACTCTTCTGTTTTCGTCGGATCTCCAATAGTTGAGTGAGTTCTCAGGAAAGTGGAGAGTCTAAACGGTACCTGAAGTGTAAGATCTTTGTATTCTTGTCAGGAAATCGTGACTTTTGAGATAAAAGGTGTCATCAAAGGTACACTATTAAGTGAGCTAAGATTGATATAAAAAGTTTCATCAAAGGTACACTATTAAGTGAACTAAGAGGTTTACTAGGATACCCCCATGTTTCTCGTCTCAAACCGACGAGAAACTGTGACTTCTTCTTCCGTTCCCAAACTCCCCACTCCGAGAAGGGGTCCAGTGTCACGAGGAATTCGATTTTGGTTTCAGTGACTAAGGGAAACCGTTACGACAAAAGACAAACGAAGGGGAAACACAAAACCCTTTTAATATATTGGAGTTAAAACAGGAGTTTAAAACGAGTCATGAACATTAGTCTTACAAAAGGTAGTAAATGACGGAAATAAACCACAAAAGGGTCACCGAGTCACCCATTTCTTAGGTGGGACGGTTCCGTTCTCTGTGTCCAAACTAGGGACCCAACCCTTCTAGGACACCTCTTCCTTTACTGTTGGGTGAGGTCATAAGAACGAACCCTTCAGGGTGCTTGTCTCCTTAAACCTCCCTTTGTCAGGTACCCCAACGTTTAACAGTCTGTACTGAATCGTTGAATTGTTGTCACGGAAATAGTGGAACTTTTGATCCTTGTCTGTAAACAAACAGTAGAAGGTCGGGTTTGTATGAAAAGGTCGACCCTCCTCCTGACATTTGAGTTGACGACATTAAAAGATCTTTCTGAAATTGCATGAAGGGAGTTTAAGGGTCGTATTTATGTTAAATTTTGTTGACTAAATACGGTAAAGATACGTAACAATTGAGTAAAGAGTTGATGACCGAAGGTCCGGTACAACATACGTTGAATGCATGTTCGTCTTCTGACACATGCGTCTGGAGTCAAAACGGTAGACATTTTACCAACCACTAGTTCTGTGGTCTCCACCACCCGATCGTCACTCCCGACCTAATGAGATTCGATGAAGAGAAGGACGACAAGTCAATGTCATTTTGAAATAAGAATGAATGGAACAAGACGTACAATAGGGAAAAGTTAAACACAACCTTAGGGGTGGCGGGGGTGGGGGTTATTTTCGAACCCTGAACATTGGTTCTGCAGTATCGAGTTTTATATATCAATTCATCGACCATCTGTTTGGTTTGTCGAATTGACCCTCACCTTTACTCCTGTCTCGAGTAAAGATTCATCTTACATTTTCTTACTTTCTCTTATAAGAATCAACTCTTTTATCTAAAGTATGGGACGAACGGTTGTAAACATTTAGGGTAACTTTTCTGGAACAAAGAGTAATTCCTAGTCGTGTCGGTATGCCCTTTACCGTGACGTGAACCTGAGTCTGTCGGATTAAGTTCGACATTTGGGGTGGAAATAATCGTGACATGGGACCTGTTCGGTACGGGATTTAGGGTCCCGAGGACAGTTACTCCTAGAGGATTCTCTTTCTTTGCACAGAAAAGGCCAGGAACTCGGACCTCACGTGTGTCGTGAACTTACGTCCAGTCTCTTTCTACGGGTAACGACTGGTCACTAGTCGTTGAACACTTTACTTACTCGAGACAGTGGAGACTTCTGAATAAGTCTACACTAATGACTACAAACGAGAAATTAAAGGTTCTCATGTCACGATGTTAGACATAAAAAATAAACGAGAACTTTCTTTCCCTTCCTCCCTTTCACCTTCCCAATACCCCCTCCCTCCTTCCTTTGTTTTCCTCTTTCTTCGTTTTCCTTTTTCTTTTTTCTACAGTTTCTAGCTTCCGAAGACGGTCCTCACAAAATACATTTACATTAGACCTAGATCGGGTTGGGTGGGTATTACGACACTGAGGCGTCTTACTCCACTTTGGTCGATGTGTTTTACGAGGCGAGACTGTTTATTGGAGAAGCCACTCAAAGGTGTAAGATTATTCAAGGTAAACCTGTTCGGAAAGATCTTCGAAGAGTCTTAGTCAAAATTTTATTCGAGTTCTCCTTGTGACAGTCTTAAGAACATTCCATCACAGAACAAATTTTTTGGGTTTGAAAATTCTGACTTTTTCGATCTTTTTTTACTGTTCTTTTATGGAGTCATGAGAAAATACATACGAAATTACATATTATATAATATACGTACGTTATTACACATAATATATACGTATTATGTACTTATTTATACGGATACATACGTTGTGTATATACAGTCTAATATATTTATATACGATATAAGGTATCCTATGTCAGGAATGAATTCTTTTGTTAAAACAAGGTTCTCAAATTCTTTCAATAAACGGTAAGTTTTGTGAAAACATTTACAATTGTTACTGTTACTACCAATCCACACGTCCAATCCTTTGGTGTTTTAGAATACTTACGGACAATCGAGTTAGCACAGGTTGAGAAATACTGGGTTTCTGAGACATCAGGGGGTTTCGGTCCGAGGAGAGAGACACCTCAAAAGGTCCGGTCTTATGACCTAACCCAACGGTAAAACATGAGGTCCCTTAGAAGGGCTGTGTCCCTAGTTTGGACTCAGAGAACGTAGAAGACGCACCTGTCTAAGAAACGGTGACGTGGTTTTCGAATAACGTAGGTATTGGTTTGCCATATTACTATTTTAGTTACTAATTTTTGTCCTGTTTGTACAACTAATAACTCATGAATAATACACCGTCCTGACACGATTTACGAAATGTATGAATTAGACTACGTGACTAGTGGTCGGTCCCTCCACGGTAGTTGGAGTAGTGTCCATTCTTGTTCCGACCCCTTCGCCTAAAAGGGTCGAGTGTTCCGACGACTCACTCCTCCCCGGTACAAACAGGGTGTTTACAAAATATGTGAAGAGGTTCTACGGACCTAAAATGTCCGAAGAGTGGAGGAGAGGACGTCGAGTCTTCTTCTCCTCAAAAGGGACAACCTCCGGCAAGAAGGGGACTGAGAGTGAGGAAAGGGGAGAGTTGGAGGAATCCTGAAGTGAGGTAGTTTATAGAGGAGAAAGTCAAAAAGAAATTGGGGAAGGAAGAGATGATCGACAATGGAGAGTCGGATATTTACACGAGTCCAGAGAAATAAGACTTATTTGTTCTTCACTATGCAGAGAAACCTGTAAACGGAGACACTCACCGACGAGAGAGAGGGAGGACGGGAAGAGTCGGTTCTAGGAACGGGGACGGGGAGGATACTGGGAGGGTAGTAACGGAGCGTGGGGACGGGAGACCGAAGGTAACACACCTAGGACTCGCCTGAGACGAGGTCGGGGTCCCTCGTGGGTGTCAGGAGTGGAACGTGAACGACGTAAACTGGGACCCAAGAGGGAGGAAGACCTTGGGGGATCTGGGTACCGAGACACCTCCCGTGACCGAGCAGTCAACAAAAGGATCGTCAGGACGAAGAAACACCGACGAAAAGGAAAATAAAAATGACTTACCCGAGGACGAGGGTAGCGAGAATTAGTGACAAACACAAAGGAGTCTAACTCGAGTAAGTGTGTAAGAAAGTTCGGGGTGGGGAAAAGAAAAGGTGCTTTTTGAGACTACAGACAGAAGGTTCAGAATTGTTAGACGACCTGTGGAGGTGTAATTACTCGGTGTTCGTAAAATCTCTTGGTCTGGAGTCGAGAAATAGGGTTGGGAGCTGTAACAGGACCGGGATGGGCGAAGTAGAGATAAAGTTGTCTGTTGTCGTAGTCGATGGGACATAGGTTCGAGTTTAAACTTTAGCAGGGTCTGATGAGGGAGAGGGAATGAGGTGTCCGGAGTATATCATGTCAGTCGGGGCGATTAGATAGGACTGACATAGTGGAGGAGAGTTAGAGATTATTTACTGAAATAACAGACAAAGGATCTAATAGTAGTGTCTCGTTAAGAGGATGGAGGTAAAGTGGTAGAGGTTTGGAAGGAGGTAACACGGAGATACTTGCTCGTAATTAGACTTACGAATTGAAGGGATACATTTTGGAGAATCCCGAGATTTACTGGACGCGTAGTCGGTTCACCCTGGTGGACGTTGAACAGTGGAGGGGCTCAGAGGTCAGAGTAGTGAGAGGTGGTACTAGCAAGTCTCACCGAGGGAGTATTTTCACTGGGCTACCTTCACAGGACATGGGGTTTGAGACCAAGGGTTCCGGTACGGAAATGAGTGTGACTGAAGAGATAGACCTTACAATAAGGAAGGGTAGACTTTGAGTGAACAAGAGGTCATGTAAAGAATCGTTAAGACAGGAGGTTCTGGATATTGGTTTGAGGGGGATTTCCCGCGATCTTCGGGAAGGGATTATGACAATTTCGTAGTCGTAAGAGGAGATGGTGGTGGTGTAGGTCGAATGACGGAAAATTAATAAAGAAAAGAACGGACAGGAGGACCCGTCGATCAAGTCACTTCATCCTTAGGACAGAACAAGTAAGACGTAGAGGTCACAATTCGTTCCACGCATGGTACCTCACCCACGACCCACTTAAAAACAATTGGGGCCAACCAAAAAATTCAATTGGGATTCGACTCAAAAGTTCTTACTTTTACCTAGGTACCGTCCATGAAGTTTTCTTCGATTCAATTAAACCCCTACAGAATTAACACTCTTTCTAGAGAAGGTTGGGTACGACAGACACCGTCGTAGGTAACACTTCGGTCCAATATCGTCGGGACGGAATTACTGAGTCTAGGTGACGTCCTTCCACCCTCCCCTCACGGACTTCCTTCGAAGTCACTCAGAAGAGTTGAAGAGACACAGAGGGGACACGTGAGAAATAAACTGTCCCATTGTATAAAAGAGACGATCTCCTTCAATAAGTAACGATCAGGTCGGAGACGAAACCTTGTACTGGAGTCGTAAACCGGGGGACCAATTATTAATCAACACGGACAAAGTTTAGAACCCCTTACTTCAAGGACCGTTAGTGAAGAGACGGTGAAAAATGGATATTTAATTAGGTAGTTCTTCTACCACAAAGGAGGGTCGAGTATGGTGAATACGTCTGAGGACCTCCGAACTCAGACTCAACCCTCCGGGATTCCTCAAGTCCTCGTCTCAAGAAATTTACTGTCCGAGTGTAAACGTATGTTTTACTACCGAGCCCACCGTCACCCTAGAGTCCAGACAGAAAGAGAGCTCACCGGGGACACAGGAGTGAGATTCTCTCCCCCCGAGTTCGCCAGACGGTACATCGGACTTGAGACAAACGAGGAAGAGGTAAAAGTAAAGAAACTTCTGACGTTACTTAGACTTATATAATCTGAGTCAAGTCGGAGGAACATTACGTGAATTAGTAAGTAAGTAAATAAGTGCGTAGTAGTAATGATAGTACATGGAAGAGACACGGTGTCTTGGTCATCAGTGTCTTCCCGTCCTGAGAGTGGTTCCCTCTCCGACCGTAGGACCAAGACAGAAAGGTCGGTTCAAATATCTGTGGAAGTACTCCATTCCTACTTTACCATCCCTTTTGTCAAGTATAAATGGTACACCATCTCTAGTTCCTACTGTTTACCTACGTATGGGAGACCTGAGTAAGGGTGTCACGAGTCCCTTCCATTACTTACGACCACCGTACGTCCAATCCTGTGTCAACGATAAGGATGACAACTATCCCTCTCACACTACACGACTTTTCTGTGGTAGAATCCTATTAACGTAAGTCGAGATGGTGACATATACTGGAACCTTTTCTGTAAATTGGAGAGATTCAAAGTCTAAGAAGTTGACATTTTACTCTGATTACCTTAGAAAGTCTCAACAAGGGTCTCTAAGACACTTGACTACATACATTACATGGAACATGTAAAGAACCATGGTTCATTCACGAACCATTTACAATGAGTGAAAGAAAAGACATGGAGTCAAATTTGGGGAAACTCCGTATATTATTACTGATTATTCTATGATTCAAAACACGAAAGTATTGTCGAATGATCTGTGAATTGAATTTTTATTACGGATACCGACTAAGTACAACTACAAACCGTCTTCGGTTATACTATGATATTTTAATAATAAGAAGTTAATTTTTATTTACTTAAATTGATTTTTTTATTTCCTGTCAAATACAATTTGTCGTTCTTTCTTTACGGGAACCCCTCAAGTCTTCCTCTCTACGTCCGTCCCCTTCATTCCTATTTCAACACCTCTTCTCGACTTTATTTTCTATCCACTCTATCTACCGGACCTACCTACCCATCTACTATCTACCGACCGACCGACCGACCAATCCGTCTGTCTATTCAACTATCTACTGTCTGTCTGACCACATCCGTCTATCTGATTCTCTGAACGCAATCCTGAGGACGATAATAATCCATCTACTTTCCCTACCCACTAATGTACCATACAGTCATTCGGATTGCCACGAGAGTCACCTCTTACCAATTCAGGAATATCTTCCAAATGTCGATATTACTCTCTATGTCAACCTTATCATTCAATCGGTGTTTACCACACCTTTCTTTCTTAGGACACAGGCTCGACGAGATTGGGGTAAGGAGCAGGTACATTCTCAGGACAATTGTCGTAGGGACGTGACCACCACACCGGGGTACTCTCGATCAAACGGTAAAAGGTAGGTGGCGAAACATCCACCGGACACTAGGACAAAAGAGTTATAAGTGTGTTTAGGAGAGTTCACGGAAACTTTTGCTACAATAATAGAAGTAAAAGATCCTGTTTGACCGTGTTTAGAATGTCGACTAATCCGCGAAGTCTTAGACGTAGTCCAGAAGTCCAGAAGTTTCGGACGGCTCAGACGGATCGTAGATCGTAAATAGACGAGAATCTCCCCTGACGAGGAATCCACAGTCAGAACCGGTCGGACTCTTACACGGGGAGGTTTCGGAAGGGGTCGTTCTTTCTCACCAGGACGGATGAAGGATTGTGGACGTCTTGAGAGTATTGAAAAAAAAAAAAAGAAAACCATAGACCATGACTCTTGGTGGGTGACATTTAGAGTAAAGACGAATTTAAGGTAAAGTATTTAAGAAAGAAACAAGGAAGAAACTTAATCCTTCTTAATGGTTTTCAATTATCTATAAAATTTCGGAACGAGAACGAGAGTAAGTACGACTGGACTTTTTTCCAGATAATAGACAGGGTAACGTGTAGGTTACAGAGGGGAGGTTTTCTACATAAGTAGAGGGGTCACCTGTCTCGTCCCAAAGAGTTTGAGTCATGGTAGTCTTAAAATCTAATCCAGTAAGAAAAAATACCCCCCGTTAAGACATGTACCGTCCTATAAATCGTCGTAGAAAGGGGAGGTTTTCTACATAATCTTATCGTTTCTATAAATCGATAAGTTCTCTAAGTTGACTGACTCGCATCAACTCAATAATATTGAACTAAATAGTCCGAGAATTTCTAACAGGAACTACCCGAGTCCCGGACAGATCTCTGTCGATCTCTTGGTGAGGCCCTCAGTACGGTAGACTGGAAGTCCTGATCCTTTCGTTGTCTACTATAGTAGTGTGAACGGTTCGTTTCGCGATCTCTCGTTTCACGGAAACCGGATCTCCTTAAGTGTCTACGTTAGGTAAGAAATATTGAAGGAAACGTCTGGAGACACGAGTTCGAGACTCAATCGGTTGTTTGAGTTGTTTAGGAACATTTGGACACTGTAGACTCTGTATCACCTTCTACAACACCTAAGTTTCGGTTCTGGATAAAGAACATGGTTTCTTTAAGTGTCAACGTCCCCTTTTTTTACGGTCCGACAAATTACTGATACAGAATACCCACTGCTGCTGACGACAACATTATTAGGTTTGTTTCACTACATCCTTGTGTCCGTTACCTCCCTATAAGAGACGTTATAGGTATTATAATTTTTAAAATTGGACATAAACTTAAGGAAGTCAGTGTCCTAAGAGTCATCAAATGGTTAAAGATGCAGAAACTTACAGTTATATTCTATGACCAATTCCTACATCCGAGACCTCAGTGTAGTGAACTCTTTGTGTGATGAACAAAGAGTCATCATTGTACCCTTTTACTATCGTAGATCCAGTAACCCGATAACACTCCTATTTATAGTTATTTAATTACCGGTACTCCATGAATTCTATCTCGGATCGTGTATTATTTATACGTACAATCATAATCGATAATAACGACTCTTCTTCTTTCGATCTTTTGGAAGTATATGACTCAGATTTTGACGGAGTCAGATTTTAGGTGGGTCACCTGGGTCACTACCTCTGGCAAACGAGAACCCGTTTCGGACTTGGTCCGAGTTCGTGATGTACCTTTGTAGGTTCGACCAACCGGTTCAACGTTTCCTTCCTTCTAAGACAGGATCTGAAAACTTTTCTTTTAAGACGACTCAGGAGTAGTGTATTATGTCACTGAACACACCTGACAGGAGCACTTTCTGATCTTTTAGGTTTCTACCCTAAACGAATACTGAAATGAACCTACCTTAATCTAAAGTGTTGACTTTTTGTTCCGGAAATAACATGTTTAAGGTATACATTTTTCGAGACGACAAACCTTGAGTTTGACCCCGAGACTTTGGGGAGCTCCCCACCCCACTCCTCCGTCCACCCTCCCTCCAAGTCTCCCTCCCCTGTATATATATGGATACCGACTAAGTACAACTACAAACCGTCTTTGGTTGTGTTATGACGTTTCGTTAATGGAAAGTTAATTTTTATTCACAAAAAATTCAATTTTTATTTTCGAGACGACAACCATGTTATCTTCAATCTTTCTAGTCAAATTTTTTTTTTACTGTTTTGCCAAGGAATCACACTCCAAATCTTGTAATCGAGACGATACACTAAATTTAAATTTAAAGTCGAGACGGTGGAAGATCTACACACTGGAACTTTTTTATTGAATTTAAGTGACTCGAATCTTAAGGAGTAGATATTTTACTCTACTATTATTATTATTGACAGTGTCTCACACCAACACCCCTTATTCATTCTACTATAAAAATTCAATAAACGGTGTCTTGGATCTTATGTTATTTGTGGTTCAATTGTAACTCATGAATAATTATAGGATATTCGAGTGTCAGACTACTTCCTTCTCTCTCTCTCTGTCTACCTACGTATTTATTGTTACTAATGTTGATACAACATGTGTGCATCACATGTTGTCTAGTCGTGTCTATCTTCTGTTACCCTCTTCTTTTCTTATCTTTCTTTAATACGAAGTCCTCTGTTACGACGTAAAACAACACATCAACGATTTAGCACAAACTGAGAAAACATTGGGGTACCTGACATCGGACGATCCCAGGAGACAGGTACCCTAAAGGATCCATTCTTATGACTTTACCCAACAGTAAAGGAAGAGGTCCCCAGAAAGGTTGAGTCCCTAATTTGGTCACAAAGGACACAGTGGACGTAATCGTCCGTCTAAGAAGTGGTGACTCGGTGGCCCCTTCAGGTATTACCACATAATGTACCAACGTCTATCTACCTGGTTTTCATAAAAGGACAAAAAAGAAGTAAGTAAGTAATTGTCTCAACACACATACACACACGACCGATGACCTAACCCCAACTAAAAGAATAGTCCCTCTGTCTTAAGGGGTTCTCTATTTTCGTTTCTAGGTTCTCATATTTGTTTTACAGGTTCTTTCCCATTCTAGTAATAGTACCCTCCCTCCATTCCACTTACTTATTTCAACTTTTGACCTTATCGTCCTTCGGAACCTTATGGTCTGATTCCTTACTCTGGAGTAAGAGATCCTGTCACCAGGAGTCGATCCCACCACAACGAGTGTGGTCCCCTGTAAACCATTACAGAACTTTATAAAACCACCAGTGCTGACCACAGATCGTCCCTCTCCGGTTTCTACGACGATTTATAGGACGGTACATGTCCTAACAGGGGGTATTTTTTCTTACTGGATTAGATTTTAAGACTACCATGACTCAAACTCTTTGGGACGAGACAGGTGACCCCTCTACTTCGTCCAACGTCTCGACACTCATTCTTCTAGTCGATACTTAGACTAAGAAGACCCTCCCACATACCCTCTACGACCTCTACGACCTCGGTCCCCCTGGTCTCCTCTCCTAAACTGTACGAAACCCTTCTCCATGATCACTCCGTAATCTCCTCTGACGACTACACTCTCTCGAACGTCCCCTGATCCATCGTCTATCGTAGTGTCCTAGTCGACTTTGTCACATCCCTTTCTGACTCGAGCCTTCTCCTTGAGTTTAGTAGCGACGACATCAATATAAAGAAGGGTCTACACAGATTTATTCGAAAGTTAAAACCTATTAAAATCTAAAAGTCTTTACACTTCTATCATGTCTCTTAAGGGTGTACAGGAAGGGATCCAGATGGGACTACAATTGTAGAATGTGTTGGTACCATGGAAACAGTTTTGAGTTGCTATCTGAAATAAAATCGAAAACGGCTCAAAAGGTGAGTACAGGAACAAGACAAGGGTCCTAAGTAAGGCCCTATGGTGTAACGTAAATCGAAGATATATAAAAATACACGTATAAACAACTTTTCGTTTACGTAAGTGTCACCACTTTCAGTTCAGAAGAGGTCTCAAGAAGACTCGTCTGGGTCTACTTCACTCTGGTAACACGAAACCATTGTAGTCGACACCCGAAATGGGTCTTAGGAGTCATCGATGAGAGAACCGTCCTTTAGTCGAGACGTTGACTGTGAAATAAGACATTTACCTCAATGACGTCATTCGGTTTGAGAAAGAACTTTTTTAAAAGAAAATCTCCTTAATTCATAGAGTCAAATCATCATACTCTAAGTTTATTTTTCTTCGAAGTTTAAAGTCCATGAGAAACTTTTTAATTAAGTAGTCTTTAATTGGGTCTAATATCTTTGTCTAACAACTCAGTCAAGTTTGTTAGGAGCCATGGGCTATATGTACCGATTACAAAGTCTCTCCTACGACGTAAAGTTGTTGAACCAGGATAAGACAGGAATGAAAACACTAGACGGGAGGGTCTCTTTCGAGTCTCTTCGGTCCACACCCACAGACCGACGGAGGTCGGAACTGGAATTGACGCAAGGAAGGGGGAACGGAAGTGCACGGGAAATAGAGAACCAGAGACAAGACTAAGAAGACAAAGGACCGAAACATGAGGTTTAGGACTGTGGATGGGGTCAAGGAAAGTGAACGTGGTAAATAACAGTAGAAAATGTGTATTGATATGATAATTAAGTGTAAACAACCTCTTTAATCTTGAATGTCTATACGTATTTCCATTTTAAACTTTGATAAATGTTAGTATAATTATGACTATTCGAATGTAAGACAAAAAAATTTTGTGTGTATATATGAGAGAGTTATCTGAAGATATCACTATTATTGTATTGTTATACATCGTAGACATCGGTACAGTTTAGTCAATTAGGAACTTTGCAGAGTACTTCCCTTTGATAATAATAGACGTAAAATGTCTACTCCTTTGATTCCGAGTCTCTAAACTACAGAACGGATTCTAAAGTTCTGACCTTTCACTTCCTCAACCATAACCTTATCAATCTGAGGTCTTGACACTAACATTGGTGTCACTGTCTACGGTGTGGTACATAGTAAAACAACGGTTTTTACGTACCACGTATAGAAAGATACAGTTGTGTATGTAAGAGAATTTATAAAAAGTGTACAGGTCAGAATGTGTGTCGCGAAATCATTTGTGGGAATTGGGATCAGTATCTTGGTAGAATTTAACAAACGAGTTAGAAAAGAACAAAGGTACTAAAGAAACCAGTAGAAGCGAAGACGAAGAGTCAGAATAGTAGAAGAAGGGGAGAGGGGTATGGACGGTGGAAAAGAGGTTTGTGTATGTGTACGTGTATTGTGTTCGTGTGTGTGTCCGTGTGTGTATGTGTGTGAACGGACGTGAGTTGAGGGTCGGACCAGGTAAGGGAACGACACTTGTGTGGAAAACGACACGAGACTCGACATGTGGAGGTGACTACCAAGACAAGTACCTCTTACTACTGAAACTGTACCTTCAAAGTGACACCTCAGAAGTAGTCCAATATGTTTATAAGTAAACTGTTCATAAAAAAAAAATTATAGGTAACAAATGTTTCATAAGATCCCTGTGTTTTCATATCGAGGAGAGGAGGTCTTCATATATCAGGATCATTTACTGATTCTCCAGTAATGTAAGAACTTGGTTGATCTTCCATTTGATACTCAATTTACTTCTATACGTATTGTACTCCACCCTTGGTTCTCGTCTTTCGATACCTAAAAATAGTCTTCTGAACTTCTTCCAAAGGTTTCCTCCTCTGGTTTACTTATTAATCGTACATAAACAAGACCAAACCCACCCATGGTCTCTACGACCAGTCTCTCCGACCTAGTGGGTCCCGAAACTCGGGTTGCAAACTTTCCCTTATCGTCATCCTACTGGTTAGTACGACCAAACAAACGGGTTCTGACTTCCCTCAAGAGTTCTACACTCGGAAAGTTAAAATTTTGGTCGTTACAGGGTCCTCTTGACCCTATACAACCAGTGGATCCATCAGTAATCGTTATGTCTATTTTGAACAACGGGATTCCCTCGAATGTAAGATCACTTCTCTCTGTCTAACATTTGTTCATTTCTTTATTTTCTTAGACTATAGTCCAATTATACACGTTACCTCCTTTAGTCTGTCTCATTCTCCTGTCTTCCCGACCTCTTGATCCCGAATTCCTCACCAGACGTAATCTTACTCAGTGACTCCTTCAAGTCAATCTCTGTCCTCACATTCTTCTCTTTCAATGGACCTGTCCTTGTAAGGTACGTTTTCGTAGTACACACTCCCATGCCTCTCGGTCCCCACCCTAGTCTCTCACCAGTCCTCGATTTAGGGTGTCCCGGTTCACGGAACCTACAGTAAGGTTCTCTCTCTCTTACGACCTTCCAAACTCCTCTCTTCACCTTAGTAATCTATATATAAAATGTTCCTGGTGCGACCGACGATACACCCTTCTCTTACCTCCCCTCCCTACTCACCTTCGTCCTTCCTATTAACCCTCCGAGAACGTTATTAGACTCTTTTTCTGTTTTATCTTTAGTCTTTCACTTCCCCGGAGGTTGTCCGGACCTGAATTGTAGGTGGGTAGTAGTGATTACGTTTAATGAATTGAAGTAATGGGAAATTAGAAGAATAGACTCCTCACCCCTAATTGTTTAACACGTTCAATTTACTTTAGTACATAACCTTTCCCTGATCGTTTCACGGATGATAAGATAATACTTTTGTGATTTTACGGTATTCGTAATTTTACAATTCAACGATTAGACTAGGAAAAAAATAAAATATAACCTCATATCAACTAAATGTTACCAGACAATCAAAGTCCACATGTCGTTTCACTACGTATAAATATAGGTAAGGAAAAGTTTAAGAAAAAGGTATTTCCAATAATGTCTTATAATTCATCTCAAGGGTACGATATGTTTATAGGAAAAACCAATAGATAAAATATATATGATCACCGTTTTAGGGGACCTCTTCCTTTACCGTTGGGTGAGGTCACAAGAACGGACCCTTTAGGGCACCTGTCTCCCCGGACCACCCGATGTCAGGTACCGTAACGTTCTCGGTCTGTGCTGAATCGCTGATTTGGTGGTGGTGGTGGTGGTGACACATATACAATTAGGGTTTGAGGATTACATCGGGAGGGCTGACGGTATCAAGGGTGAACCATTGGGATTTAAATAAAAACTTCCGAAACTCAGACAAAGACAAAACATTTATTCACGTAAGTATATTTAAATAAAATCTAAGACGTATATTCAGTATAGTATACTGTAAACAGAAAGAGACTGAATATAGTGAATCATAAGTAAATCATACTGTTAGAGATCGATATAGATAGAACGACGTCTACTGACTAATAATTTCGATTACTAATCAGTGTGTCTTTATGTACAAGGGAACGTAACCAACATAGGATGATGATAGTCAATCCAAATACGAGAAGACTAACATCGCCATTTGTCATTGTCAAAGCTTTTATATGAATCGCCAAAACACAAGGATGTAGCAAAGAGGATACCAAGGGAGATGAGTCCCAACGACGAGAAAGATGGGAATCAGGTCACGGTGAACCGGGTTTATGTTTCAGGGGAAGAGACTCCTTTGAAGAGGTCTAGAAAATTAGGTGTCCTCAGTTACCAACGAAAGAGTAACAATGGTATACTAAAACACAAACCAAGATTGAGATAGTGTGAACTGTTGAAAAATGGAATCAAAACATATGCGGACAAAAAGGGTACTCCTTTTGTCCTCCGTCCCCGTCCCAAATTAAGTAGAACCTAGAATATTCCCTCCCACACGGTAGGTGATATGTCGAGTCAGGGACCGTGTGTCGTCCCCAAACTCTTTAAGGAATGGCGAGTGGCAACTTTTCTTACTTTATGACGGTAAACGTTGTTGTACCCACCTGATTCCGATAGTGTGGTTCACTTCGTTCAGTCCTTTTCTCTCTGGACATAGTCCGAAGGGACGACCGAGTCACCACCCCTCAGGCGGACGGTTACGCCCTCTGTGCCTCAGTTAGGGACTAGGTCCTCCTAGGGTGTACGACGCCCCGTCGACCCGGACACGGGATGTTGATAACTCGGACACGAGATCTCGGACCTCGACGTTGATGACTAAACGAAGTGTTGTCCTCTCCGTCACTCTTCGGGTGCACGTTGATCTCTTTTCGGGGGCGTGTTGCTTCTGGACGTGTCGGCTTTGATTCATTTATTTGTTTTAATAAGTTTTCTTTCTGTCTATAGTGTTCTATAGTGAATGTACACCTTAGATTTTCTTTCTCTGTTTACCTGAATAAATGTGTCGTCTTTATCTGAGTGTCTGTATCTTTTGTTCCATACCAATGGTTTCCCCTTTGGACCCTCCCCCCTCAGTTAATCCTCGAACCCTAAAGAACGGACCTCTTAGGGTCCCTGCCTCCTCGGACCACCCGACGGCAGGTACCCCAGTGTGTCTCAGCCTGTGCTGACTTCGCTGAATCGTCGTCATCGTCGTATATATTTTGTAGAGAAAGACGAAATAGCTGAGACGGTTTCGGAAAGTGACACACCTAGTGTTATTTGACACCTTTTAAGACTCTCTCTACCCTTATGGTCTGCTGAATTGGACGGAGAACTCTTTAGACATACGTCCAGTCCTTCGTTGTCAATCTTGACCTGTACCTTGTTGTCTGACCAAGGTTTATCCTTTTCCTCATGCAGCTCCGACATATAACAGTGGGACGAATAAATTGAATATACGTCTCATGTAGTACTCTTTGCGACCTGACCTTCTTTGTGTTCGACCTTAGTTCTAACGGTCCTCTTTATAGTTATTGAAGTCTATACGTCTACTGTGGTGAGAATACCGTCTTTCACTTCTCATTGATTTTTCGGAGAACTACTTTCACTTTCACCTCTCACTTTTTCAACCGAATTTCGAGTTGTAAGTCTTTTGCTTCTAGTACCGTAGGCCAGGGTAGTGAAGTACCCTTTGTCTACCCCTTTGTCACCTTTGTCACAGTCTGAAATAAAACCCCCCGAGGTTTTAGTGACATCTACTACTTTAATTTTCTACGAATGAGGAACTTTCTTTTCAATACTGGTTGGATCTATCATATAAGTTTTCGTCTCTGTAATGAAACGGCTGATTCCAGGCAGATCAGTTCCGATACCAAAAAGGACACCAGTACACACCTACACTCTCAACCTGACACTTCTTCCGACTCACGGCTTCTTAACTACGAAAACTTGACACCACAACCTCTTCTGAGAACTCTCAGGGAACCTGACGTTCCTCTAGGTTGGTCAGGAAAGACTTCCTCTAGTTGGGACCCTAAAGAAACCTTCCTTACTACGATTTCGACTTTGAGGTCATGAAACCGGTGGAGTACACTTCTCAACTGAGTAACCTTTTCTGAGACTACGACCCTCCCTAACACCCGTCCTCCTCTTCCCCTGCTGTCTCCTACTCTACCGACCTACCGTAGTGCCTGAGCTACCTGGACTCAGACTCACTTGAGGTCCTCAACCACTACCTGTCCCTCCGGACCACCCGACGCTAAGTACCCCAACGTTTCTCAGCCTGTGTTGACTCACTGACTTGACTTGACTTGACTTGATATATATTTGGTCTTTAGTTGTTCCTGGATGACATATCGTATCTTTTAATATCAGTTGTAAAATATTATTGGGCATCATCTTTTCTTAGATTTTTTCTATATATATATACTTCAGCGAGTCAACACAGACTGAGAAACGCTGGGGTACCTGACATCGGATGGTCCGAGGAGACAGGTACCCTTATATATATATATATATAATATATATACATATATATATTATACATATTATATACATACATACATATTTATATATGTACATACATATACATATATATGTACGTATGTACATATACATATATGTATATACATATACATACACATATTATATATACATATATATTACACATATTATATATATACATACATACATATTTATATTACATTACAGTCTTCACTGTACGGTAGAGATACCGTGTAGGATGACAGTGAACCCGACTGGGACTATGGGACACCCTCCCTAATGTGCCCCCACACTTATGATTCTCCGTCTGCAGGACTCTGGTCCCCGAACCTTCGACCGATGGTGTTTGTCGCTACTAAATGGGGTACTGGTAAACATTACTTTTGGATTCACAAGAATCGAACAGGACGAACTCCCTGAGAGTACCAGAGTTCAATGAGGGTCCATTTGGGTCCCAGAGACGTCTCGTGTGTTTCGAGAAGTCAGGATTGACGATAGATGAAAGGGTCGGTGTAGGAAGAGGAGGGAAGAATGATGAATTTCGAGGTTGAGATAGTTTGAGAAACCAGGGAACCGAAAACAGACAGGGCAAAGGAGACGAACCTCTCGGGAATGAAAATGGTACACCAGGTGGATCATTCGAGGAGTAGGAAGGTTGGTAGGAGTATAGGACGTAAGGCCACTCTCAAAGAGAGGAGGAGAAGTCCATCGTAGGTCCCCACCCACACCGGAGACATGTGTCTGAGTCTTATATGTGATAGGGGAAAGTGTAGTGTATCGTAATCTTCCTAAAGGAAACCCCAAACTGAACCTAAACTCTGGACCGAGACAAGACATGTCTCACTGAAGTCCTTTTTCCTTTTCTCGTTTGTAAATAATTTGAAGGTCTCTCGGTCGACGACGGAGTTCGTGAAAGAATCTATAATAGGATAAGGTAGTATATGTAAAAAAGGTGAACCCTTTCACTAACATGGAGGAACCTAGAATCGATTGAATAATTATTGTACTCTGATAAAGGTTTATCCGAGACCTGTGAAGGTGAATAGACACGGAACGTGTGTTGTAGAGGACGGGACCCTGTGTGAGACGAGGTAGAGGCACACGAACAAGAATACGTAAACGTAACCTTAGACTAGGGTAGAGATGAGAAACTCTCGACCCGTTGGAATCCTTTCAATAAACTAAAGAGACTCCGGTCGGTCTTTTATCGTCATAGATCGTGTAGACTACGATACCCTGAGGAAGTATACTAACACCAACAATCCGTGGGGACCTTATCACAGACTGTGGACATTCTCTTTCACGATCAGTGAGTCAGTACAGGTTTGAGAAACACCGGGGTTCCTGACAGTGAAGGGTCCGAAGAGACAGGTACCTTAAGAGGTCCGGTCTTATGACGTCACCCATCGGTAAGGAAAGAGGTCCCCTAGAAGGGTTGGGCCCCTGACTTGGGTCTAAAAAACGTAACGTCCGTCTAAGAAATGTCAGACTCGGTGGTCCCTCGGGGTGGACAGACTATTGACAGACTGTGGACGTCTCGAGGGAGTTATCGCTAAAGGATAGAAAGGAAAGAAAGTCCGGGTTTCGTTTGTATCTGGGTTTATGTTGGGTGAAAGAGGTGGGTCTTGGGTAAGATAATGTAGAAGGAAGGGGGACAGTTACGAGGGTAAAAGTTTTGACATTTGTGTACAGAGTCTTTAAGTTCATAACGACTCCCCTTCTTCCACACGTAACCCGGGAGGTTTGGGCCTTCACCCAGAGTCCTTTCAGTGGGAAGACCGTCACCGTGACGTTTCTACCCAAAGAGGTTTGAAGGGGTTCGGAACCAAAGAGAAAAGTGTTTTACTCTTTTTCTTTGAAATGCACTGTCCTAAGCTACTATTATACACACACGAATCAGCGACTCAACACAGGCTGAAAAACGTTGGGGTACCTGACATCAGACGGTCCGACGAGACAGGTGTCGTAAGAGGTCCGTTCTTATGACCTGTCCCATCGGTAAGGACAGAGGACCCCTATAAGGACTGGACCTTTAACCTCGGTTCAGAGGACATAACATCCGTCTAAGAACTGACAGACTCGATGATCTGGAGTGTACGGTGTCGATTCTCAAACGAACAACGTTGACTTCTAAAATGTACAGAGTTGACTCTGGACCGTGTCGGTTTATTTATATAAAAAATTTATTAATTAATTAAATTTTTCTCAGAGATCCGGTCCTGAACCGTATATCGTTTACAAGTTACATACAAAACTCGGTAAAGATCCTGTGTATGTGACACGAACACAAACAGTTATACAACCCGAAGGATCAAATTGTGTCGGTATGGTACCGGCGGATTTACACCGGTAAATAATCGTATGTCGGAGTGAGTAATCCGAGGTGTGACTTTTGATTAATCCGGACCCAGAGTAGACAAACACAAATACAGTGGACAGGGACCTTCACGGGTCGAGGGGGTAGTTATACGGTTCGAGTATCACTTCTCTGAACGAAGAGTACTGAGTGGAGTGCATCGAAGTAATAAATACATGTTCAGTCTCTACTAGAAACCGGAAAATTTTAATGTAAATAAAAATAACAGAAGACATTAGGATAGTATAAAAGTTAATGGGTGAGTAAGTAGACCTTTTTCTAAATGGGGGAAACCGTCTTTTTCTTTTTTTCTTTTCATTAAAATGTTTCATCGAGTTTCCAAAGACAAGGTTAGTCTTAGTGAGCCAATCACAGGACAGGAGACTAAAGAGTCTCTTAAAACTCTTCTTTCCATTAAAGAATCAATTGTTTTCTATGGGTCAAAGGAAGGAAGGAACAGTCAATGTGTGCGTCGCTGAGTTTTATTAAACTTTAGTATATAATAATAAAAACGGTGTCGAAACTTATCATCGTCCTTTATCAGAAATATTGTATTCACGAACTTAGTCGATGAAATAAGAAAGTCCTAATGTTAATTTAGGGGATGAAGTTTAGATCTTTTGGTCCGGGGACGACAAATCTGACAATAAAATTTCGAAAAGTCACTAAAAAAATAAGTAAACAAACAAAGAGGTTAAGTAGATGAATAGGCTCCGTTGTTACCCCACCACTTTACAAGTAAGATTTTATAAAAAGTTTTTCTTAGTCGTAAGACCAGTAATTAATCTGTCGGAGATATTCGACTCGACTACAACACAGAGGTTACTGACGAAGGGTTCTTTCATCTATGTAAGGGACTTGTAAACACGTGTCGAACCGACTCCAGACTCTTTGGTTACACCCTCTTTTCTCCAAACCCTTCAAGAGTCTCGTTTCGTCCATATAGTGTTAACTTTACGTCAAAACTTCGTCTTGAACTCGTTTTCCGTAAAGGGGGAACAGTCGAGTAACGGACTCGGATCTTCGAAGAATCCAAAAACAATCTCAACCTCCCAACTTTCATATCACCAAGGTTTATTTAGTGTAATAGTATCACTTACACCTTGAAAGGGAACAGTTATACGGGGTGGGTTAGTAACTACTTATTAACTCTAGTCTCTTCCCTATGACCTGAGGGTTCTGTCAGTCACCGTCTCGACCCGGAGCGTGTGTCTGGAAGACGGGGACCGGAGCACGAAACCGACGATTTGTGTGACGAGAGACAGGACCACACGACTCAGTACCCGGACCGTGAGTTCAGTCTCCACTGGTTCCTATTACAACAGTAGACGAGAAAGAAAAAGAAGGTGGAAATCTTATATACCCCCCCCCCCACCACTCCTATCACCTCAGTACCCTGTTGTCAGTCGCTTCGGGTGAGGAGTGACGACCCGTTTTGGACCTCCCTCCGTCCTTCGGCCCCGACGGTCGACGAGTCTTTTCCCTGTACCTCAGTTTCTTATTCGTCGTAGTGTCGGTCTCCATCTTTGACCTCGGGTCGGTCCTGTCTTTTCGGTAACGGTTACACAGTTTATTATTTCCTAAGTAAACCGGTGCGGACCCCGGAGATGCCATCCGTATTCTCTATGTCACTGTTTCATCTACGGAAGTCGCTCGAGTATCAGATGATTTCCTTAGTCTCTTCACGTCACCTTTGGCGTCACATACATCATTCAGGATCCCATCTCGTCACCAAAGGTGGGAGTCGAGGTGAACTCTTAGTGGACTCTCAAAGAAAATTTTTTTATTTTATTTTCACGAACCAGAGATGGGTCCCGTCACCTTGGATTTAGAACTACTTCCGTTCAATCCAAATATAAAATATAAAGTTTAGATGGATACACTAACACTATGTATAACTCCCAACTGGTAACAACGTTATTTCCCTTCGGGACCCATTATATCCCTGGTAATAGAGTTTGACCCTACTAGTGTCAGTAACTTATTGGACCTTTCGTAGTATTTTTATCTGAAATTCTGGGGGTACTTCTGGATGATTCAGTCCTAACGGTCTCTCTCCTGTGGACCTTAGAGAGAAAACCTTTTCGAAGAATCCACTAAGTTTACCGGTCCATCCATATCCTTAAGTCATCTTTATCCTACACTTGGTATCCACATTAAAATATAAGAGATCATCGGTATAATTTTTTCCATTTTTCTTTGTTCATTTTAGTTATGTTATAAAAGAAATCCCATCACTTAAGTTTTACAATAATAAAGTAACAAACATACCAGTCCGGTGAGTTCTACCGACAAGAGGACGGGAGACATGGAGGGGACGAACTGGTCAGGGACGAAGTGGATATGGGATGAGTGCACTGATTGGAAGGGGGAAGTAGTCTCTTGGATTAGTCATTTACGGATGTATGAACGGGGGACCGGGGTCGATCACTAATAGGATTAGAAGTCTAGTCTTGTAGAGGTGATTTCACTGAATAGTTTCCCTACTACTCCTCAAAGGGACCATTGGCTCCCTTAAACTTAACTATTACATATATTTTAACTATTACATATAACTGTGGTTGGACTGCAGTTAAGGGGATATTGACCATTGGAGGGAGTCATCGTTTCTGACGACGGTACAGGACGGACGACAGTCGATAGGTGTCACCTCACGACGAGGTCCTGGACAACCGAAGTCTACACATTCTAGGGGATAGATAATTTGGTGACTATAGAGAAAGTGACGAGACCCGACAGAAGATCCAGAACTCCGACTCGTTAACGTCTCAACCCAACATCGGGTTCTGGTACCCTAAATTTTTTTTCGATTTTGAACGAATAAGGAAAAAAAGTATGATCCACAAACTTCAGACCACATAAAAACTGTGACCACCGGGGTCTAGTGTGACGGGTGAACGTTTTCTGTCCTGATACACACGAAGTAGAGACGTAGGGGTTATGGGTCACGGTCCGGACTGGACCACCTCCGTCACGAAACCCCGGACCAGGTTCCAGAGACGCAAGGTTGGTACCTTGTGTACACTTGTCTTCGTGTCTCAGTACCTTGTTACACTGCCCCCGTCCTCCTTCTACCACATCTTTCCCCCTTCGTTCAACACGTCTTTCACTCCAACCCCTGCCTTCGCCCCAGGACAGGTTCTTCCCCCACCGGAACTTCCTGTAGAATTCGTTGAAACCCAGAAGAGTCGACACCGGCTACCGAGAAGAGAACGGGATCTATCAAAGAGACAGAAAACTCAGATGGTGGTCCGAAAATTGGGGGTAATAGTAATATTGAATTGATAAAAATCTCAGTACTCGATCCGTCACCTGAAAAATTTCACTTTTTCCGTTTGAATGTCAGAAAACCTAATAAAACTTTAAAATCCGGAAATATATGTAATAGTTAAGTTTTGATACCAAACTTAAAACTTTTTCCACTGATCTGTTTCTATTAATAAAGGTTATAACAGGTAAGTCAACTAATCACACATGTTTGACGTGGATGTGAGGAGGCAACGGAATTTCCACAGTCACAGTATTACGGACCCTAGACACTGATACAATACACTGTACCATTTCCTCTTTAGTCCAACGTCTACCTTAATTCCAACGATCCCGTGACTGAGACTCTACGTCTCTAATAGGACCTAATCACTTACCCGGATTACATTAGTGTTCCTAGGGATTTTAACAGTCTCCCTCGGTATTCCACCCCTTGTTCTCTCTACTGTTGTACTTTTCCTGAACCGGACTATAATGACCGACACTTTACCTGGTGGTCCGAAATTTACATTTGTATTTCACGAAGGTCCAGTGAGTTAATAGAAAAAAAAAAAAAAAAGAGGACACTCTAGTGTCGAGATCCTGAAGATCCTGTATCATACTCCAAATAACAAAACAACTCTGTACTGAGACCCGTCCCACTGATTCATCCGGAGAAAAACAAACCTTGGTCTCGTCATTAATCCCCTCTGAAACGACTGAGACTCTTAGACCACTCGTATACGAAGACGTCAAATTAAAGTTGAAGTCTAAAACAGTCCCAGGAATCTTCGGAGTGACACCCGCGTAATCTATGTAAAATTCTGTTATTATTTTACCTAAACTTAATAGGGTAGACAATCTTAGGAAAATGTCTTTAGACGGGACGAAGGAACCGTGATCGTCTGTCTAGCTCAAACAATACCCTAAACAGTGACCGAGGGCAGTTCAAGTCTCTGGTTGACAAGGGTGGGTCCCAGAACCACTACATAAAACACCACATCACCGTACACCTCGTTAATTAACGGTTCGATTTCACCTCGTCCTCTCTGACTACATTTTTAGTGTCAGATCTCTTCACGACTACGAATTACTAGTTTCCATCTGACCGGGTCAGTAAACGGTTCCCTTCAGACTAGATCTTCCGTTTGGTATCTCGACTATTCGTTGATGACTTGACGTCCAACGGTTCGGTACGACGTATCCTGGGGTCTAAAAAATCAGTCATAGACTCTCCTCAGTCCTTTCGAATTCAGAAGAGTGAGGATTCAGTTCAGTTCGTCTGTATAAAATAGTCAAAATAAAAAACCTAAAGTATTATTTTAACGAAAATTTTAATCATTTCCCGAGGTGAAGGAGGAGTTTTTGTAAAAATTTTTTAGTGATACATCTGTTGTCTATTGTCTGTTGTCTATTACGGATTCGTAGTAGGAGTTCTTACAGGTTCTTGCATATTACTATCTTATGGTAATTGTATTATCTAAGACGTCACCATTGAAGTCCGTTGACCCATCCGTCGTAGTCTCAAGAACTTGTAAGTAAGGTGTTTACTAATAAAAAATGTTGAATCTATGTTACGATCTGTGACCCTTATCTCGATACTTATTTCATCAACACAAGGAACGGGAGTACAATAAATATAATAACCTCCCATCCCTTATGTCTGTTATTTGCACTTGTGTTTACTTGTGTCAATAGTACCGAACTTCGACCTTTTAATCACACCACTGTCTTTAGTACCCCCTCCTCACGGTGAAAAACCAAGTCACCATTTATTAGACGGACGGTTACATTCTCTGAGGACAAGTTAGTGACCCAGCCCTTCTAGGGAACCTCTTCTCTTTACCGATGGGAGAGGTCATAAGAAGGGACCTCTTAGGGTACCTCTCTCCTCGGACCGCTCGTCGTCAGGTACTCCAGTGTTTCTCATTTGTTGTTTTTCACGATGAAATCTTTCCTACTACCCCTTCAGAAGTGAATGAATCACGAGAAGTCGACTTGGGACTTCCTACATTCTTCGGTCGATCCGTCTCTCAAACCCCTTGTCGCAAGGTCCGTCTCTCGTGGTACCTACGTTCATGGACAACCTCTTTATGTCTCTTGATACACTCCAGACTTGTCTCACAAACATATTCTACTCAACCTCATATCCCTCCTCGGTCCAGTATGTTCCGGAGTGTCCTGTTCAAAAGATATTTATGTTACACTTCCGACCCCTCCCCTCAGTATACTAGAGTAAATGTGGAAAGTTTTCGACAAAGGAAGTCGGATACCGTGACCTTCCTTCATTCCCGTTTGTCTCGGTAAAGGATCCATGGTCACATCCGTCCAATGGTCCCGTCTCTGAGCCTTTTACTTGTGTTGTTCTAAGGGTAAGGATCTTGGTTCTGGGGTTCACTTCGTGTTCCTTTTCAGACGTGATCCTACTCGAGGGGTAGTATTCAATCCCCCGAACTACGGGTCCTAGTCTATACCGACTTCGGGACAGTCCGGGGATGGTACCCCCTCTTAACCAGGGTATCGGACCTCGTCCAAACTCGACTCCAGTTGGATAGACTTCGGGACCCCTCTTTTCCAACCGTCTCGTACGACCTCCGGTCGGTCGACGTTGTTCCAAATTAGGTGGACCTCTCACTGAGGTACGACCGTCGGTTGTGACTGAGTGTAGTTTAGGTGAAAGGGGTGTTTGACGTAGGTGTAAAAACGTTAAAACACACGTGACTAAAAGAGGTTCCCTGGAGAACAACTCAATAAATTGACGCTGGGAACGTTTCCCGTCGTTCATTAAAAATCTCGTCTGGGTGAAGACTCTTTGAGGTTAGGTCTGGTCAACTTATTAAAGTAAAGTCTCGGGAAGACCCACTAATATGATAGGTTTAGACCTGTAATAACGTCTTACTTGTCAAGTTGGTATTCCTACCTCTCTTACAAGGTAGAAGAGGTAGAGTTTTATTAAATAGTTCACCCTCACTTAAGTGTTACCTCTTCAGAGGTCCTCTTTTCCTCTATTTCTGACGCCGTAAGAAATACAAAGGTGAAACTCCGTTTCTACCCGATGGACCAGAGGAGTTATAAAAGTTAGTTGAACCGAAGAGACTAAAAAACAACCATAAGGAGTTCAGCGAACTGTAACGAGTTTCACAAGCACATTTCGGAATCGTAGAAAAGACCTTCAACGTAAACTAGGTCACAACAAAATTCTTTTACTGATAAACAAGAGAGGAACGAAGTATGGTATATATTTTAGAGCAGGTGGTCTTCGGGATGACATTAGGATAAGGGAGAAACGATAACATGTACGTAGGAAAAAGTGAAACCGACGGTCCTCTGACTTTCTATCTATCTATATCTCTATTAAAAAAAAAGTTAAGTTAGTATCTTCAGTATACTGGGTACCAAACACACACACACATACATATATACACACACACACATTTTTTATATATATATTAAATTTTACATAAAAATTAAATGATAAAGACAATATATAAATCCGAATGTATAAGGACCGGGGTTAATAAATGGAGTAAGACAAATTAAATAAAATGACATTTACAAAACAGTAAGTTTTTTTAAAAACCTTTCGTATCCTATATTTTTTTTTAATTTGAAACGACGAAAGTAAATCTTATATTATACGGTCCAGAGTATTCTCGTAACCAAGATATGTTCTTGGGTGTCTAGGGTTTACTCTTCGTATTTCTTACGACTTCAAAGTTGTGTTTCACCCTTTAAACTGAAGTCTTTATACTGAACCTCGTTGTCCCGACATTACATCTAACCAGTCTCGTACCCTCATGGTACAGTTGTTCTATACTTGTACAATCTTCACCATCTCTCATACCACTATTCACAGTAATATAATATCCGGAAACCTTTTGCGTGTTTCAAGATCCCACTTTCGCAAAACTATATTACTTTCTCTAGAGACTTCGATCTGTCGGACTCAATCTTTCAGTAGAAGGAGGGAATACTTAACACATATGTAAAAACCGTTCAAGAACCTGTAGGATCCCAGAGTCAAAGGAATAGACAGTTTACCCCTATTACCATCTATAACGGGTTACGACAAAAATACACCTGTTTTCCTCAATTATGTGTATTTCACCATTGTTGTTATTTACCATATTTGTGAGTTATTTACAAATGACGAGAATCACAATAATAATAGAACTAACCGTCGTATGTGAAATAAAATAAAGGGGGGAGTTTTAATATACTTCTCCTGTAAAAATAAGGGGGTAGTTTTTACTCAGAGTCTGATTCGTTCAACCTGTTGAACGAACCCGTTCACGGTCTCGGTCCAGGACCTTCAGGTTGTGTCCCGACCAATTTAACTTTCCGGTATCACGAGGGGGAGACTACATGTATTGTGTGGGTTGTTCTACCTCCGGTAACTTTTGGAGAATGTCTACATCCAACGTTCGACCTACCTTCGTTCAATGTCATTACTAAGTAAGTAAATTTTTAATACATACTATTTACGAAATCAAACCTGGTCAGTATGACGTTTGTTTCTATTCTGAGGAACGTCAGAGACAGGAGTCCATTGAATAGATCTGATCACCTTTTCTACTTATTTAGTTTTATCTCATGTCACACCTTTTTACGGTCTAGTTTCATGTATTTTACTGTATTCTCTTAATTCTCTATCCCGTAGATTACGTTGGATGACCTTAACCTTAGATCTTCCTACCGATAATCGGGTCTTGTGAAAGGTGATAGGATGGTCGGGAAGTAAACGTTTCGACATAAATCGTCACTCTTGTGTCTTGTTATTAAGTGAGGGAAATTCTTAGAGGTAGAGGAATAGCGATAGGAAGGAGGAAGGATGGGGTAGGAATCCGTTCTCTTGGTTTGGATTGACGGTTTTCCCTTACAATGGACCAAGAGGTGACTATAAGTCCAATTTGGAATTTAATAATTCTTAAAACGTTCGAACGACAATTTGTCGGTAATAATTTTCAATTTGATCTACTTTCATGTAAACTTATTTAGTATAGCTTTTTCCATTAAGTATGAGTTTTACATAGTGAAAAAACAATAAAATGATGTAAAATACTGATACGTTAACTCCAATATAACACAATATTAAAATACGGGGACCACGTTTTCAGTATTGTACCCATCGATGAGTCTCGAGAAGGGTTGAAGTGTAAACCGTTGGAGTGCAACCATCACACCTTGGTTGGCACCACCCTAAGACATAACTATGTGACGTCCTTATTCTTTCACGATGTCTAATCTCGACCTCTTCCGTGGGTGAGGTCGTGAGAACGGACCTTTTAGGGTACCCGCCTCCTCGGACCATACGACGTCAGGTACCCCAGAGTTTCTCAGCCTGTGATACTTCGCTGAATCGTCGTCGTCGTCGTCGTCGTGTCTAATCTCGTCCAATTCGTAAATGAGGACATAGTGACCGGAAGTCGGGTGAAAAAGAAGGTACGGAGGGTGAAGGAAATTGTCGATGAAGTGAAGAAAGGGGAAAGTTAAACAAGTGTGGTCGAGGGACTAACCAGATATGAAAGTATAAAGTTGAAATAATAAAGGGACTACTGTAGTGAGGAAAGAGTGTCTTTTGAAAAAACCGGATCTTGTAAAAGACGGAACAGGTCCTTCCACGAAACGGTCACCTATTTGAAGGAAACCTCATTCCCCCAGAGGGTAGTGGATCGACTGATCCAAACTTCCCTGACGATCCGTTATAACGACTGACGACAGTTCCACACCCGTAGATCACTATCTCCAGGTACTTTCCAGGGGACCAGTAGTCCTTTGACCCCTTTGGACATGAACTCGGACCTGGGGTCGAGGGACGGAAACGACAAAGGACAATGGTTCCGTGAGAGGTACCGTGAGAAATCACGAAAAATTTACGGAAGAAACTTAATAAATTAAGCTAACGTCATGTGATTTGTAAACTTTTCTTAAGTTCGTGTTCAACGGTCCGAGAAAGAATTACTTGTAAGACATACTGTAAAAAACGGTTCTTTCAGTAAGTCACCTATCTTTAGTCTTCTACCTTACTTCTTTAGTTTTGTGGATAAAAAGAGAACGAGAAGTGTTACATTGATGAACAAAGGTCTTCGTCATAAAGACAGAGAGGTAGAGATCAGTACCATCTGAAAAAGTTGGTTCGTATCTTCTTTAATCGACTTACCGAGAGGTGAATGTGATAATTATATAAATTAAAGAACGATGGTGTACGTACGATAGTACATGATTACTCACGTTCTAGGGAGACTAAAGGTAATATTTGATTTAAGAGTGTTTAGGAAAGGGAGTTTACACGTCTACCGTATATAAGACAGGTATTTTAGGTACAACCAAGTACACGGGTTTCACTACTATCCGTGGTACCTAGGACCTCCCTTGACCAGAGGACGTACGGTGTCAAATGTATACCGTTGTATCTCTCCCATCTTTTGTCCTTGTGTCTGACGATTAGAGAAGGAAATGTGTTTTCTTTCGACTCTGGGTCTCTCTGACAACACCGTTTACAACGTGTCACTCAATAAAAATTTCATTTAAAATTATCACTACAGAAATCGGAACATCATGAGTTATAACACAACGAAAGGATCGTTGAACACGGTGTTATAAACATGTATGGATAACAATATATACCCGAAGGGACTATCGAGTCGACCATTTCTTAGACGGACATTACGTTCTCTGGTACCAAGTTAAGGACCCAGTCCTTCAAGGGGACCTCTCCCCTATCCGATGGGTACGGTCATAAGAACCCGAAGGGATCACCGAGTCGAGCATTTCCTAGACGGACGGTACGCTCTCTGGACCCAAACTAGGGACCCAACCCTTCTAGGGGACCTCTTCCCTTACCGATGGGTGAGGTTATAAGAACGGACATCTTAAGGTACCTGTCTCCTCGCACTGTCCGCTGTCAGGTACCCCAGGGTTTCTCAACCTGTACTGATAGAAAATACACAGTGACTCACCTGTCTGTCGACACTGACTCGTCGAAAATGAAAGTGAAAAGTGAAAATAAATATAGAGTCCTGTATTGTAGTATCCAAATAAGACCCAACAGGTGATTATATACATATGAATTGTTATATTCCCTGACACAAGTAATGAATAACGAGGGATCGTCGACTGTTTCAAGTACTGTATTTTATGAGACATATGAGTATGCAGATTATCCGTGAATCACACATAACTTAACCAAAGGGTCCACTGTGTCACCATTTCTTAGATGGACAGTTACGACCTCTACCCACAAGGTAGGACCCCAGACCTTCTAGGGTACCTCATCCTTTACCATTGGGTGAGGTCATAAGACCGGATCTTTTAAGGTACCTGTTTCCTTGGACCGTCCGATATATCAGGTACCTCAACGTTTCTCAGTCTGTACTGACTCACGCGTCGAGTGTCGTGTGCAACTCGTAGACAAAGGGTCTTTTTCTGTACTCCTTTACATCGATCTCTATGGGTTTGTAACTAGATATTTTTACAAAAATAAAGAGTCACTTACTTATTTTTCCTTCTCTCTCAATGGTAGTGTTTACGTCGAAACTAAGAAATAAACCACCAATCTAAAATGTCCCCTCGTCCTATTTGAACCCGAAAGGACCACCGAGTCTACCATTTCTCGGGTGGACGTTACACCCTATGGGCCAAGCTAGGGACCCAACCCTTCTAGGGAACCTCCTCCCGTACCGTCGGATGAGGTCATAAGGACGGACCTCTTAAGGTACCTGTCTCCTCGGACCACCAGAGACCCTAACGTTTCTCAGTTTATACCGACTCACTGATTCGTGTCCTATTTGAGGTCGTAGTTAGACAGACCCAAAGGATAACTCGTGTACATATAAATCCGAAGGGGTCACCGGGTCACCAGTTCTTAAGTGGACGGTTACGTCTTCTGTACTCAAACTAGGGAGTAAACACTTCTAGGAGATCTCTTTCTTTATCGTTGAGTAAGGTCATAAGAACGGACCCTTTAGAATACCTGTCTCGTCGGACCACCCGATGTCAGGTACCCCAGAGTTTTCTCAACCTGTGTTGAATCACTGACTGTGTTGTTGTCGTATATATAAATTCTAACAAAATAGTAAGACTGTGTAACTGGAAAAATTAATAAAAATACTCTACGGAGACAGAGATCATTATGACAAATAGAACTTCATTTGACATAGTCTACAAATATATTAACGTGGTTCAAAGAATATATAATATATAGAACAAAGGAAAGAGGGTGAAAAGGTGAACAGATACAGTAATATATATTTCACGTTCAAAAATTTCACGTAAAACTTTTGATATTTTGTGAGCACTTTCTTTAGCTTCTCCTGTGATTATCTACCTCTTTATATGGTACAAGTACCTAGTCTTCTTAGTTATATCACTTTTCTCATATGATGGGTTTCGTTAGATATCTCAGTTACGTTAGGGATAGTTCGATGGTCCCCATAAAAAGTGTCTCGATCTTGTTTATTAAAGTGTTAAACATACCTTTATGTTTTTTTTTTTTTTGAGTTTATCGGTTTCGTTAGAACTCTTTCTTCTTACCTTGACCTCCTTAGTTGGACGGACTGAAGTCCGAGATGATGTTTCGGTGTCCGTAGTTCTGTCATACCATGACCGTGTTTCTGTCTTTATATCTAGTTACCTTGTTTTATCTTTCGGGTCTCTCTTTAGGTACGTGGATACCTGTGGAATAGAAACTGTTTCCTCCGTTCTTATATGTTGACTAATTTCTGTTAGAGAAATTGTTCACCACGACCCTTTTGACCAGTTGGTGAACATTTTCTTACTTTGATCTTGTGAAAGATTGTGGTAGTCAAGTCAAGTCAACGAGTCAACACAGGCTGAGACGCTGGGGCACTTAACGTCGTGCGGTCCGGAGGGACAGGTAGTGGTTGAGGGCTCAAGTGAGTCTGAGTGCAGGTAACTCAGTCACTACGGTAGGTCGGTAGAGTAGGAGCCAGCAGGGGAAGAGGAGGACGGGTGTTAGGGAGGGTCGTAGTCTCAGAAAAGGTCACTCAGTTGAGAAGTGTACTCCACCGGTTTCATGACCTAAAAGTCGAAATCGTAACAAGGAAGGTTTCTTTAGGGTCCCAACTAGAGGAAGTCTTACCTGACTAACCTAGAGGAACGTCAGGTTCCCTGAGAGTTCTCAGAAGAGGTTGTGGCGTCAAGTTTTCGTAGTTAAGAAGTTACGAATCGGAAGAAGTGCCAGGTCGAGAGTGTAGGTATGTACTGGTGACCTTTTTGGTATTGAAACTGATCTACCTGGAATCAAACGTTTCATTACAGAGACGAAAACTTATACGATAGATCCAACCAGTATTGAAAAGAAGGTTCCTCATTCGCAGAAAATTAAAGTACCGACGTCAGTGGTAGACGTCACTAAATCCTCGGGGGGTTTATTTCAGACTGTGACAAAGGTGACAAAGACGTAGATAAAGGGTACTTCACTACCCTGGCCTACGGTACTGGAAACAAAAGACTTTCAACTCGAAAGATTATGGTATGTGTTTTTATTTGAGTTTTACCTAATTTCTAGATTTCTATTCTGGTCTTTGATATTTTGAGGATCTCTTCTTGTATCCGTTTTGTGAGAGACTGTATTTAGTGTCGTCCTAGGAGATACTGGGTGGAGGGTCCTATAACCTTTATTTTCGTTTTTATTCGTTTACCCAGGATTAATTTGAATTTTCGAAGACGTGTTGTTTCCTTTGATAGTCGTTCCACTTTTCTGTCGGAAGTCTTACCCTCTTTTATTATCGTTTACTTCGTTGACTGTTTGTTGATTATAGTTTTTATATGTTCGTTGAGGACGTCGAGTTAAGGTCCTTTTATTCACTGGGTTAGTTTTTTACCCGGTTTCTTGATTTATCTGCAAAGAGGTTTCTTCTGTATGTCTGCCGATTGTTTGTGTACTTTTCTACGAGTTGTAGTGAGTAATAGTCTCTTTACGTTTAGTTCTGGTGTTACTCCATGGTATAGAACGGTCAGTCTTACCGACGATAGGTTTTCAGATGTTCGTTGTTTACGACCTCTCCCACACCTCTTTTCCCTTAGGAGAATGTGACAACCACCCTTACGTTTGATCTTGTCGGTGATACCTCTTGTCACACCTCTAAGGAAATTTTTGACCTTTATCTTGACGGAATACTGAGTCGTTAGGGTGAAGACCCGTATGTGTGGTTCCTTTGGTCTTAACTTTCTTTGTCCACATGGGGTTACAAGTAGTGTCATGATAAATATTATCGGTCCTATACCTTCGTTGGATCTACAGGTAGTCGTCTACTTACCTATTCTTTCGACACCATGTATATGTTTTACCTCATAATGAGTCGGTAATTTTTCTTATGTAAACTTAGTCAAGATTACTCCACCTACTTTGACCTCGGATAATATGCCTCACTTTATTCGGTCTTTCTTTTTGCGGTTATGTCATATGATTACGTATATTTACCTTAAATCTTTCTACCATTGCTATTGGGGCATACACTTTGTCGTTCTCTGTGTCTACATTTATTGTCAGAAAACCTGAGACACCCTCTCCCTCTCCCACCCTACTAAACCCTCTTACCGTGACTTTGTACATATTATAGTATATTCTTTACTTAGCGGTCAGGTCCAAGTTACGTCCTAAGTCCTACGAACCCCGACCACGTGACCCTACTGGGTCTCCCTACCATGGTCTTCCCTCCACCCTCCCGCCAAGTCCTACCCCTTGTGTACATGTGGGCACCGTCTAAGTACAACTACATACCGTTTTGGTTATGTTATAACATTTCATTAATCGAAGGTTAATTTTACTCATTTAAATTTAATTTTTTTTTTCACTGATTGTCTAGAACGGAGTAATGGGTCAGACTGTTAGAAACGAAAAATGTACCACAAATCAGATGAATATAAATTATTTTAATTCCATCTCAACCTATATAATTTATATAGTAGAACCATAAACAAAAGATAACAAGATAGATAAGAAACAAGAAATAAAGAGGATCTGACTGAAGGAAAACCAATTGGTTCGTGAGAATTATAAAGTAAAAATAGAGAAGATAACTATAAAAGAGATGAAAAAGATAATTAAAATCTCGACGAACATCTTTAACGGATACGTACAACTAAATAGTGCACGATGAAAGTTTATCATAATATAATGAATATACAATAAAATAGTCATTACATTCGGGATGTTGACTTATTACGATAAGTAGGAGGGAGAGGAAAAATAGTAGTATATAAAGTGAAGATACATACAATATCTTAAACGTTATACAAGAGAAATAAAAAGTAAATACTTCAATTGTCAAGAAATTTCTTCATACATATACACATAAAAATTATACAGTACATAGTTTACTATCAGGAGAAGTTGGACTTCTTGAAAAAATCGTAAAACACAGTACACTAAGACAATCGATTTCAATAGAGACAAATATAAATAGAATTTTACATAAATCAAACGAAGTAGAAACTTTTTGTGAAAATGACTTATATCTTAAAATCCAACTGTCATAGAAAAACAAACAAACTTTCGTAAAACTTCATAGGGTAACGGTGGACTAGAGAGTACCAAGGGAACACTCCAGACGGTAATTAGTATAATATAAAGAAAACATACATTACACTACAAAACTAAAAAAAAGGGTAAACGACGAAAATTCTAAAAAGACCAAAAGTTCTTAATCCATTCGGACGAGTCTACATCAACATAAAGATAAATAAAATGAATCTTAAGTGACCTTAAGAACCTGGTTACCAAATGGAAAATTTTTCAGTTTAAATCTTTTATAAAGCCGATTATTAAGAAGTAAAAAAAAAGGACAGAGTAAGAAAGGACGTCTTTAATATTTGTCTCGAAACAGTCTTGTCCTTGAAATAGAAAGAAGAAATGGTGACTAAGATGTTATCATCTACCAATCGTTTATAAAAGACTATTTAGTTACTTAGTGAACTCAATTTCTCAAGGATCGATAAACCAAAAGGGAGTCGCAATACTACGAAATCTTCAAAAAGGTTCAAGAAGACCATGTCCAAACTACGAATTAAACCACGTTTTCAATTTATGTTTATTTATACCTATTAGTATCTGAAATAACCTATCTAAGATTTCTCGAGTTTTAGACTATAAAACGGTCTTTCAGGTTAAACTGTCGTAGGAAGTCACGTCACGAAAGTTTATGAGGTTTGAAACTAAAAAACGCAAAAGGTTTTTAGAAATTTTTAATTGTCTAAGGGAGGGGGTGTAAAGTAGTTACTGGAAAGGTTCTTAAAATCTATATACATATTGTATGATCCATACAGACTCACCACCAAAATGGAGAAAGATTTTTTTTACAACAAACTTTTTTAAATTACTCATATAAAGGTACAAATACCGAAGTTTGTTAATTGTCCTACTTTATTGAAAGTTACTTTACATCTCAAGGAAGGGGTTAGACGGGACTTCGGGATACAAAATGAGGAGATTACGTTGTTGAAAAACGAGAAAACCAAATAAAAGACTATACATATAAAGTACACAGAATTATAATACGAATATGATAATAAAAAACCAGACTGGAAATTTTTTAATAGGTAATATGTAAAACAAAGACAAAGATTTCTAAGTCAAAAGTAGGTAGTGACAAATATGCAGGATGAAAGATAGGAGTGTTATTTAAATAACGTGTTAAACCTCAATATAGTTCAATCAAAATGTAATAATATTGACACAACGATGACAACAAATGGAGTCTCGGTGAAGTACAAGTACTAACATAAAGGAAAGAGAATGTTTAAGCAGAAATAAAAGACTTAAATTATAAACGAAGGAAAAGGGCAAACGAATATAAAGACAAAAAGAGAGAGAAGAAGTTTACGACGTTGTCTATAGAGTTCATGAATTACAATAGGTTTATTAACGTACGTTAAAGTTTGAAAGAAAGACGAGCAAACTAGAGAATAACTAAATGGAGGACGTCGGGAGGTAAGAGGACGAGGTCATACCTAGTCAACTAATGATCCGAACCACGTACCGACAAACAAGACCTTAAAGGGTAATGGTGAGAAGAGACGTCTTAAAAGACAAAGGAACTAAGATATATGAGGACAAAGAACCAAATGACAAAAGTAAAAGGTCTTTGTGTATGAAGACATAGAAGGTTACAGAAATACGGGTCCTCCATTTCAAAAACTCAGGAACTTACAAACCTGTAAAGAAAGAAAAGAATAAAATAAAAACCGATATGACTCAAAAGTAACGACGTAACCAAAAGAGAAACGTCGTTCTCCCCCGATGAGAGATCAACACTACGTGTCCGGGATCTCGTACGTACAAAGTCATCAACACCACGGGACCGAGTCATCAATACCGTACACCCGAGATCTTACGGTCGAGTCGTCAACACAACGTGTCTGAATCAAAGGGGTGTCGTACACCTTAGAAGGGGTTGGTCCTCGACTTGTGTACAAGGGACGTAACCGTCCGTCCAAGAATTGGGGACCTGGTGGTTCCTTCAGGATCTGAAAAGAAATAAGATGGAAATGTGAAAGCACTACTAAACCGACCCACATCTGAAACCCAACTTTTACTAAGGTTCACAACGGAGTAACTGAGAACCATAAATCACAACGGTAGGTTCAGATTCCGGTAAAAGAAAAACATACGGAATATCACTTGTTAAAAATATACTTAACAACCGACAAAAAAAAAAAAAATTAGGGACAATTCAAAAGAAAAAAAAAAAAAAATAACTTCCTATTAACGAAATGTCTTAAAACGACAAAAGACAGTTTAGAGTTGTAATTAGTCGGTATCCATATATATATATAGGAGAGGGAAAACTTTGAGGGAGGGTAGAGCGAGGGGTAGGGTGGGGAGATCCAACTAGGTCTTGGGGACAAACTCAAAGGACTCGGTATGACGTTTAAGGCCAACCGACAAATAAAATATATACCATTACTTTCAAAGGTACAATGAGAAAGGTATGTAGAGTGGAAGGGGAGGGAAGAGGGGGACAGGTATTCAGATAAGAGATACAGACAAAGAGGTAACAACGGGACATTTATTTAAGAAGTCATGGTAAAAAGATCTAAGGTATATATACACAACCTTATACCATAAATAAAAAGAGGAAGACTGTGTGGAGTGAGACATATTATCCAAGATCCAAGTAGGTGGAGTAATCTTGACTGAGTGACACAAGGAAAAATACCGACTCATTATAAGGTAACACATATATATGGTGTTGAAGAATTAGGTAAGTAGACAGATACCTACAGATCCAACGAGGGTACAAGATCGACAACATTTATCACGACGTTACTTGTTACCCTATGTACACAGAGGAAGTTAAAACCAAAGAAGTCCAATATACGGATCCTCACCCTAACGAGTGAGTATACCACCAAAATAAGACTCAAAAAATTCCTTAGAGGTATGGCAGAAGGTATCACCGATATAGTTAAATGTAAGGGTGGTTATCACGTTCTCGTAAGAGAAAAAAGGTGTGGGAAAAGTCTTAAACAACAAACATCTGAAAAACTACTCCCGGTAAGAATGACCACACTCCACTATAGAGTAACATCAAAACTAAACGATTACTCGCTACACCTCGTAGAAAAGTACACAGACAATCGGTAGACATACAGAAGAAACTTCTTTACAGACAAATTCAGAAAAAGGGTGAAAAACTAACCTAACAAACAAAAAGACCATAACTCAACATACTCGACGAACATATAAAACCTTTAATTAGGAAACAGTCAACAAAGTGAATGGTAATAAAAGAGGGTAAGACTCTCAACAGAAAAGTGGAACGAATATCAAAGGAAACGACACTTTTTCGAAAAAATTCAAATTGGTCCAGGGTGAACAAATGAAAACAAAAATAAAGGTAATGAGATCCTCTACCCAGTATCTCCTAAAACGAAACTAAATACAGTAGCTCACAAGACGGATACAAAAGGAGATTGTCAAAATATGAAAGACCAGAAAGTAAATCCAGAAATTACGTAAAAATCAAGTAGAAACACATACCACAATCCTTCACAAGATTAAAGTAAGAAAATGTACATCGACAGGTCAAAAGGGTCGTGGTAAATAACTTCTCCGACAGAAAGGGGATAACATATAAGAACGGAGGAAACAGTTTTTATTCCATGGGTATCCACGTACGAAATAAAGACCCGTAAGTGAGAACAAAGTAACTAGATATAAAGACAAAAACACGGTCATGGTATGACAGAATTACTGACATCGAAACATCATATTGCACTTCAGTCCTTCGAACTAAGGAGGTCGAGGTAAGAAGGAGTTCTAATGAAACCGATAAATCCCAGAAAACACACAAGTATACTTAACACTTTAAAAAATAAGATCAAGACACTTTTTACGGAAACCATTAAACTATGTCTAACGTAATTCAGACATCTAACGTAAACCATCATATTAGTAAAAGTGTTATAACTAAGAAGGTTAGGTGCTTGTACCTTATAGGGAGGTAGACAAATACAGTAGAAACTAAATAAAGTAATCGCAGAATTTAAAAAGACACATGTCAAGAAAACAGAGGAGTCCATCCAAATAAGGATCTATAAATTAAGAAAAACAACGTCACCACTTACCCTAAGAAATTAACGAGAATTTACGTTCACTGAAGACACATGACTAAAACATAGGACGTTGAAACGATTTAAGTGACTAATCGAGATTATAAAAGAATTTGATAGAAGTCCGAAAAGATATATGTCATAGTACAGTAGGAGTTTGTCACTCTCGAAAGGAAGAAAAAACTAGACCTAAGGAAAATAAAGAAAAAGAAGAGACTAACGATATCGATCTTGAAGGTCTTGATACAACTTATTATCACCGTTTTCACCTGTGGGAACAGAACAAGAATTAGAATCCCCCTTACACGAGTCAAAAAGTGGTAACTCTTATTACAAACGTCATCCGAATAGTATATACCGGAATCATACAACTCCATCTAAGGAAGATACGGGTATAAAAATTCCTAAAATTAGTATTTAAACGACTTAAAACAGTTTCCGAAAACGACGTAGAAAACTCTACTAGTATACCAAAAATAGAAAGTTAAACAACTATATTACATAGTGTAACTAAATTACACAACTTAGTTAACTTAATATAATTGTTAACTTAAAAATTATATTACATAGTGTAACTAACTTAAGGTATAAGGAACATAGGGACCTTATTTGGGTTCAACTAGTACCACAAACTCGAAAACAACACAACGAAAACACACACACACACAAAGAAAACACACACAACAGAAACAGACCAAAATCATAGTCCCACTACCACCGGAGTATCTTACTCAAACCTTCACAAGGAAGGAGACTTCAAAAAACTTTCTCAAAATCTTCCTATCCGTAATCGAGAAGAGATTTACAAACTATCTGAAGAGGACACTTCGGTAGACCAGGACCCGAAATCAAAAAACCCTCTAAAAAATAGTGTCGAACTTAAAATCACGAACATTAACCTAACAAGTATTAAAGATAAAGAAGGACCAAGTCGGAACTTTCTAACTTGAAAAGAATCTTAGACAGGTAAAGAAGATCCAATAGATAAAATAACGGTATATCAACAAGTATCCTCTTCCTTTAGCGTTGGGTGAGGCCACAAGAACGGTCCTCTTAGGGTGCCTACCCCTTCGGACCACCCGACGACAGATACCCCAGTGCGTCTCAGTCTGTGCTGACTTCGTTGAATCGTCGTCGTCGTCAACAAGTATTATCAGAGAATATTAAGAAACATAAAGACGTAGTAGACAACATTAGAGAGGAAAAAGTAAAGATTAAAACAACTAAACTAAGAAGAGAGAAAAACGAACTACTCAGACCGATTCCCAGACAGTTAAAACAAATAGAAGAGTTTCTTGGTCGAAAGTCAAAAGAAATGACCACAAAGAAAGTTCAGAAAAAGTAAATAAAGACGAACCTAGAAATACTAAAGAAAGGAAGATGATTAAAACCCCCAAAAAAAAAAGAAGAAAAAGGTCAACGAAATCCAAATTTCAATCCAACAGATAAGCTACAAGAACAAAGAACCCCCTCCTAACACAACGATATTTGAAGGGAGAATCTTGAATACGACGTAGGGTACGTAGGGTATCCAAAACTCAACAGCACAAAAGTAACAGTAAACAAAGATCCTTAAAAAACTAAAGGGAAAACTAAAGAAATCATTGGACAACTAATAAATCTTTGTACAACAAATTAGAGGTACAACAAACACAAAGAATGTCAAAAAAAAAAAAGAGAATATTAACCATAGATCAGAGTATCGTAAGACCAACCTCTTCCACGAACTATACTAAAGTTAAAAGAATTTAAATGACTCCAAACTAAACACTGGGTTCTACACAAGATAGGACCTCTTACAAGGTACACGTGAACACTTCTTCTACATAAGAAGACGTAAACTTACCTTACAGGACTTCTATAGTTACTCTAGGTAGAGTAGATTACATAGTAAATTCTGAACACAAAGGAATAATTAAAAGACAAAACTACTAGACAGGTAACCACACTCACCCCACAATTTCAGAGGATGATAATAACACAATGACAGTTAAAGAGGAAAATACAGACAATCACAAACAGAATACATAACTCCACGAGGATACAACCCAAGTATCTATAAATGTTAACAATACAGAAGAAGTACCTAACTAGGGAACTAGTAATACATTACAGGAAGGAATAGAGGACATTTGAAGAAATAAAATTCCAGTCAAAACGGACTATACTCCTAACGATGAGGTCGGAAGAAAACGAAGGGTAAACTTACCTTATATAAAAAGGTAGGAGAGTGAAAGTCAGATATACAGAAATCCAGACTTCACCCAAAGAACATCTGTCGTGTATAAACCCATAACGAAAACATAGGTAAGTCGGTCAGACACAGAAAACCAACCTCGTAAATTAGGTAAATGTAAATTTTATTAATAACTATATATACAAGGATAACGGTAAAAGATTAACAAACCCCAACGAAAACATCTAGAAAAAAGAAGACAACATAAAGAACTGATATATTCAGGTAAATTGTAAACAACATTTCGACCAAAGTACCATGGTTTAAGAAAAGTGAAAACAAACAGACTTTTCAAAAAATAAAGAGGTAGTTCAAACTTACTCTAGGAACGACCCATGTCATTAAAACCAACATCTAAGAAGGGAAAGTCATGAAATTTATATAGGACGGAAAGGGAAGACCGGACGTCTCAAAGACGACTTTCTAAGCACAATTCGTATACCCCAAAGGGAATATACAACGAACAAAGAAGAAGGAACGACGAAATTTATAAGAAAGAAACATAAACCAGAAACAATCAAACTAATCATACACAGAACCGTACAAAGAGGAACCCAAATAGGACATACCCTAAAAAACACGGAGTACCTGAACTAACCGATAAAGGAAAAGGTACAACCCCTTTACAAGTTGATATTAGAGAAGTTTTAAAAAGAGTATGGGAAAGAAAAAGAGAAGAAGAAGACCCTGGGGATATTAAACCTACAACCACACAAACTATACCAGGGTCTCCAGAGACTCTGACAGGATTCGAGAGGAGTAAGAAAAATGAAATAAGACGAGAAGTCTTCAATAAAGGTGGTAAAATAGAATATCGAGTGACTAAGCAAAAAGACGAAGTCTATAAGACGATAACTAAGGAAGATCTCTTAACAATTAAAGTCATTAACACAACAAACAGAGACATACGAATAAGAAATTAAGAAGATCCAGAAACAATTAACTGAGAACGTAAAAGAGCTAAAACAAAAGTTCCAAAAACTAGTAGAAATGATAGTAATAAGACTTAATAAAAAAGTCCATTGAAAGGATAAAGGAGAAGTAAATAAACCTGAAGTCACAAAGATCAAACAAGGAAGTAAACACGTCATAAAAAGACGGAAAAGTAAAAAAAAAAATTCAATAACACAAATTCCGGAGGAAAAGGGTCAGAAGTTTCTTTCAACTTAAGAAAGGAACTTCTTCCAACTTAAGAAAGAAGGAAAGTAAAAAACGGGAGAATTCCAACCAGGCCACCATACACACTCGAAGTATATCCCACTGTAAACACGACTCAAAAACAAACGAACAAAAAGGAGCCTGCCCTTTCCGACTCACTCTACCATGAGGACAGACGACTACTAAACCAAACATAGAAACAAAACAAACAACAAATCTACTCCGTAGGACGGGTCCCACGATGACCACCAACCCACTACGGTCCAGAACATAAGTTCACCAAAAGAAACATACTCAAGAGTGAGAAACTATGAGGGATCGTAATCAAGAGACCGTCAGATCACAGAACCTCAGTCACGAGGGTGAGGTTTCGGAGTCCCAAACTAGAGACCAGTCCTTACTTCTAAGGTGTTCACCAAACAATACCGTAATTCCTCCTCATTTTGTTTATAGGTTTTTGTTCTTTGGTTTCTACTTAGGGTCTGTTTACCGTCAATGTTTTAGTCCGTATATTATTAATTTTATTACCTTACACATGTATATGCATATGTGGGTTCTCGTTTCACTTTTATCAGGTTGTTTTTAATTCATGTCTTCTAACTAGACCGCTTGTTTCCTTTAGTTTTTAAAATAAAAGGTCAATTCTTGTTTAGATTGAATTCGTGTTTGACCTTTTGTTTTGATTTCGTTCCACGGTTCACCCCTTATTTCGTTACTTTTGTTTTGATTATTTATGCAACTCTCCTTTCCTTTCTTTTATTTCTTTCTTATCTATATGTTTCAATTTATCTCCATCTACTTCTTCTAAATATATGTAATTTCTAATTGACGTTCCCCTTTTCTTGTCACCCTTTCCGTTTACTTCCTTATTTACATCTTTTTTATATTATCCAAAAATTTTAATTTTAATTTTTTTCTCTTTTCTTTTGTTTTTCTCCTTTTGAGGTTTCTCAACGTTTTCGGGTTGTATCTCCGTCTCCAAGTATTGTTGTTATTTTTTACACTGACTCCTTTTTCTTTTTCTTTCAAGTTTTCGAGTTAATCTAAAGAATCGCGGTTATGTTAACTGTTGATGTTGTCTCGCTCAACCTCCCCCCCCTTCCTTTTTTTTTAGGTTTTCTTGGATATCTTGTTCAGTTTTTTCATTCTTATCATTTACAAAAAGAACTCAGTGACGACAGTCTCAGGAAAGGGTACGACCCTTAGTGTCAGATGGAATGGAGGGGTCCTACGGGAGGTTGTGACATGACTAGAGACCTGGACGACACCCCCGACGAGTCTAAGATTAGACCAGAATGAGGACACACACGAACGGAGGTTACAGGCGTCGATAGTCTCGATCATACAAAAGAAAACACCCTCGAGAGTTACCGGAAAATATATAAGGTATCTGTGTCTCTGACGAATCAACTAGAACGCCTAAATTAGACGTCGAACATATCGACCACCCTTCCAAAACCCAGAAGAAGGAATCGGTGTGACGGGGCCCAAAGTTAACACCAAAATAAAGATGGAGATGTACACCCAGTAGACGACCCCAAATCGAGGACTCAGACGGGACCTCCCGAACCCAAACGGGGAAACTCCCGGTCCACACCTTCACCATGTCGACGAACCCAGTGTCCCCAAGACCGTCGTGGTCCATGGGTCCCCTCAACCACCGATCCTGCCGTACTTTATCACGAGATCTTCCCATACCGTTGGTTATAACCGGTTATACGAGGTCATAAGAACGGACTTCTTGGGGGAGAGACTGTCTCCATGGACCGTCCGGTGTCAGATGTCCCAGTGTTTGTCAACCTGTCCTGGTTTCACTGGGAGGCACGTACTTGTGTTCTGAAAAAAAAAAAAAACGACACCGTAGAGACGGGGTCACTCTCAACTCGCACTTCCACCACGTTGACGAACCGAACGTCTCTGGGACCACCACGGTTCACAAGTCCCTGTGTTTGATGGAGACCCCATCCTCAATACCGGGATAGTCTCATAAAAAAGCTCGGAGAACATCGACCTCTAGTCTTCCGGAGAAACCGGTCAGAAAGAACCATCGAGACGGGTAAGTCCGTGAATCTCCCTAGGGAACGGACCCCAGGAAGAGACAACAAGTGGTTCAGTCCGTGAATTTCCCCGTGGGACCCACCCCAGGATGAGACATCAAGTCACGCAGTCCGTAAACTACCCGGTCTGAGAAATAAGAAGTCGATGGTCTATGATCGTCACACCTCTCTCTCCCCGACACACTACCGAGGTGGACTATGTGCACTGAGTCGTCATAGCGGAACGAAGGTACCGACGGACCGAAAGGAAGTGTCCGTAGAGGGTGGTACTAGAGGAGGGAGTGTAAGGGAGTCAGGCAGAGAGGCGTCAGTCGTCGTCGGGAACGTGACTCTAACGAGGTATTAGAGATTCGAGGTCGAGGGTCGGTATCGGGGAAGGTCCTCTGGACACGCAAGGACGGGTCGTATACATACCGACGTCGTTCCTGGCAGACTAAGAGTAAGGTAAATCCGACGGTGTGTAGTCGACAAAGTGAGAGTCGTCTGTCAACGGGGTGACACCCCTAGCCTGAGGACGAAGTCAAGGGGGTGGGCGGTTCCCATCCAAGTCAGGATGATTATGAGGACAAAAAGGGGGATCAAGGAAACAGGATGGAGAATGGCTCAAAACGCACCAAGATACATAAGAAAAGGTGACCAGTTCAGGAGGACAGACGAGAGTCGACCACAAGAGATACGCGAAGACACAGACTTCGACATAAGACTACATAGGTACCTCTCTCTACATGAGGTGTGTGTGGATGAGGAGACGGTAGAAAAGACCAGGGACAATTCAAAATTTAAAATGAAGAATAGGGATAATAAGACTCAAAATTGTTGTTATACGAAACCACATTCAGAAAAAAGGAAGTTCAGTAACATAACCTACGGGTAACACATCAAAATTAAATCTTTAAGTATAGAAATTAAGTCCCTTTAAAGGATGTTTTAACATACCTAGTAAACGAAGGATACAAAAAAGAGACAAAGAGAGTGAGGGAGGGCAGTATATGGAGGTAGTCAAGAAAAAAGGGGAGGACATAAAAGATTAAAAATTGGAAGAGAGAAGATAATGGTAAGGAAACGAGAAACAAATAAAAGAGGGACACTATAAAGGATTTACACTGGAAATTTGAAAAATTACTATTAAAAAGTTTAAGGTCTCTAATATGACAAAGTACAGTATCTTGAAAAGAACAAGACACCAAGACGGAAAAGATATCTGCATCATAGAAGAGTAGGTTCGTATATTATTTGAATAGGAAAATATAAATAAGAAAAGATTACGAGGTACTTTATAGAAACGAAAATACTTATACAAAAGTCAAATTTTACCTGATTCTTAAAGGACAACCTCCGAAAGAAGTCACAGATCAAGAGTGACCGACAACCAAGTATATATATATATATATTTTAACACATAAACTCGAGTCAACGAGTCAAAACAGGTTGTGAAAAACTGGGGTACCTGACATCGGTCGGTCCGAGGAGACAGGTACCTTAAAGGGTCCGTTCTTATGGTCTCACTCAACGGTAAAAGATGAGGTCCTATATAAAGACTGGGTCCCTATCTTGGACGTAGAGACCACAGAGGACTTAATCGTCCACTTAAGAAACAGTGATTCGGTGGACCTTTAATGATCCGTTATTTTTCGACTAACCTTTGATACACCCAACCCAACCCACCCTCTCTTCTCTTCGAACAATTGTTCATCTGAAGTGAGAATGTTCGATCGTAAAAGAAACTTTCAATATATGAAGAGCGGAAGAAGGGTTTATAATGATAGACAACAAAAAAAGAGCCCTTGGTTAGGTAAAGACATATCTTATAACAGTTTAGAGAACGGACCCTTCTTGGTCTCACTCAATTACCATAAGAGTCTTGTATGTCCCTTGTCCTCAATCCCCACCTGAAGGGTTTATAATAAATCAGGGGTGAAGGTCATCTCGAAGAGGGGGACGAATATTATACGGACGATAGGGGCTCAGATCTTGAAGATCCCATGTTCACCCGAAGGGACCACTGAGTCTACCATTTCTTAAGCGGACGTTACGTCCTCTGGACCCAAATTAGGGACCCAACCCTTCTAGGGGACTTCCTCCGGTGTCGTTGGGTGAGGTCATAAAAACGGACCTCTTAGGGTACCTGTCTCCTCGGACCGTCCGAGGTCAGGTACCCCAGTGTTTTTCAACCTGTACTGACTTATGTCGTATCCACGTTCACGAAAAGGTTTATTTGGAAATTCAGGATGTTCCCACTCTCACATTATCAGTGGACTGAAGTTTCCCGTCGTTTCCTTGAGACCAACAGATTGACAAGACGTATGTCAGAACTTTTTCTCACTGTCACAATTAACGAGTAAGTACAGGTTGACAAACGTTGGGATCCCTGACATACATCGGGTGGTCCGAGGAGACAGGTACCTTAAGAGGTCCCTTCTTAAGACTTCACCCATCGGTAAGGGAAGAGGTCCCCTAGAAGGACTGGGTTCCTGTCTTGGGTCCAGAGGTCGTGACGTCTGTCTAAGAAATGACAGACTCGGTGGTCAGAATTGGTCTGGGGAAAAGTGACACCTCGAAGTAAGTCCCGGAGGTTTAGGGTCGGAGAAGATCACACGAAACCCCAATTACCCGGTAGCAGTGAAACGACAGGGAAGACGTCCGTAAGACCCAAGTCGAAGACGTGACAACCGGGTAAAGATTAGGTAGAAGGTTTTTATACTACGATAAGGGACATGGTCGATTAAGGAAGAGAGGACACGAGAAAGGGATATACACGAACAAGAAACATATATGATACCAACAGTAAAACCCGGTCACAAAACCCTTCCTAACCTCTATTTACGTGGTTATAAACCGGGTAATCCAGACGGACTTTTGTGGATGGTCTTATTAAAAGATTTTACTTCCGACTGGGAATACAGTAAAGACACGAGGTCTAGGAAGTCTCGGACGAATATTGAAAGTCATACTCTACTTATACCAAATCGAATGGTCTGTTTTTTGAGACACTATTCTATGGACGGACTGAGAGTTCTAAATAGTGGCTAACGGACGTATCTACTCGGGTCACCCCAACAGACGGACAATGGAAGAAAACACCCTAACGAGAAGACAAGTTACGAGGGTAGTCGTACGAACATTCGTCTAGACACAAAAGGGATTTTAACTGGAACAATGGGAGAAGTGACGACTGACTGAGTTCGACTCGGTCAATCAGGTAAGGGAGACGTAAAACTCTTATATGTTTTAAGTCCCTGACAACATCGATATGACACACAAGACATTTAGACGTTTCGACTCTTTCGAACAGACCTCTCTGTCTCCCTTTCGACAATGATTACTCTTGGAACTAAACGAGCAAGACCGAGTGAAGACTCAGGATCAAGACGAAGACGGGAAACCAAAAACCCAGAGACTGATAGGAACATCATTTAAGGGACACTTACGTCTCGAGTATGAATCATGAGTTATACATACTAGACGAAAATAGGAAAGATCGGAGTGACTTACTAACACTAAAGAAGGTCAAAGACCTTTTGTCGTTATGTAAAATAAGGGTATAAATAAGGGGTACAAGGAATCGTTCTCCTCGATATCAATGAAACTGGAACAAAGGAGTTATATACATCTGTCTCTTTTTGATTTAGACAATTCTTTTGTACGATGGACGAAAATTAACTATCGTCATATAGTTGTAGACTATATGAGAACTTTATTAAAGGAATAAGACTAATAAGAAAGGGTACACTCTCAATTGTGACTTTTGACCATATTAAAAGTGAGTAAAAAGGATTATAAAATTATTGAGAATTCTTATTGTCTAAAAAATTTTTATTGGAGTCTAAAAGGACCTTCTTTTACTTGAATATTTTACTTGGTATAGTCTTATTCTTCGACCACCTAATCACCATTTGTGCACATCTTGTTCTCTCTCCTGTATACATAACAGAAATGAGAAAAAAAAAAAATTAACCTCCGATTAATGAAATGTTATAACACCACCAAAAACCGTATGTAAGTGTACTTAGTCGGTACCCACATGTACACAAGGGGTAGGACTGGGAGGGAGGGTGGAGGGAGGGGTAGGGTAGGGAGTCCCAGTAGGGTCACGTGGTCGGGACTCGTGGGACAGAGTACGTAGCTTGGACCTGACCGCTAGACAAAGTGTATACCATTATATGTACAAAGTTACGATAAGAGAGTTTAGTAGGGTGGGAGCGGAATAGGGCGTCTCAGGTTGTCAGACAAGAAATGTAGACACAGAGAAAACGACAGAGTGTATATCCCAGTAGTGATGGTAGAAAGATTTAAGGTATATATACAGAAATGAGAAATTTTCTTTACACGCTGATTCTCAATTCTTTTTTCTTTTATTTTGGTATTCCAATTGGAAAACCCCCCTGGATGATACGGGATGAGTAGTACGATTGACAAAGGTATATATAACCCAACTGGTTTTACAAGTAACTTTAAAATTTAGATTTACTTGAAAAACAGGTTGGGTTGAACAAAAAGTCTGAGTGTCTAGTAGAACTGTACCGTTCATCTACCCCTTTGTCACCTTTGTCACAGTCTGAAATAAAACCCCCCGAGGGTTTAGTAACGTCTACCACTGATGTCGGTACTTTAATTTTCTCCGAAGGAGGAACCTTCTTTTCAATACTGGTTGGATCTGTCTAATAATTTTTCGTCTCTGTACTGAAACGGTTGTTTCCAGGTAGATCAGTTTCGATACCAAAAAGGTCATCAGGACATACCTACACTTACAACCCGACATTTCATCCGACTCGCGACTTCTTAACTACGAAAATTTGACAACAAAACCTCTTCTGAGAACTCTCAGGGAACCTGTCGTTCCTCTAGGTTGGTCAGGTAGGATCTCCTTTAGTCAGGACTTATAAGTAACCTTCCTGACTACGACTTCGACTTTGAGGTTATGAAACCGGTGGACTACACTTCTTGACTGAGTAACCTTTTCTGAGACTACGGCCCTTTCTAACTTCCCCCCTCTTCTTCCCCTGCTGTCTTCTACTCTACCAACCTACCGTAGTAACTAAGTTACCTGTACTCAGACTCATTTGAGGATCTCAACCAGTAGATGTCCCTCCGGACCACACGACGTCAGGTACCCCAGTGTTTCTCAACCTTTGCTGACTCTTTGACTTGACTTGACTAAAGTATGTTCCTTTGATTATGAGTTGCTCTAAATTTTCTTTTTTTTTTGAAAATTTATGTCCATCAATCTTCGTTTTAGTCTTAAATTGAATTTCAGTACCGTACGAAAACACTTAAACAGAAAGAGTTATAATGTAGAAATTTAATAGAAAAGGAATTATTTGTCAATGTTGACCTACTATCCTAATACACAATAATATCAGAAGAGTATCAAAAGAACCAAAAGATGTCACTCATATACATTGAAAATGTTAATTTTTAATGTAATTTTTTTCCTTTTTAAGGAAATCCAGTTATCTCCACGGTTCCCTAATATTAGGAAACTTTTGGATTCACAATTAATCTTCCTAGGAATAAAAAATTGTACGTCATCCTATATCCTAAGTTCGTTAAAAAGGTTTAGAAATGATATTCAGTTTGTTCGGAGGATCGGTTGGACAAAGAGTCGTGTCTACAGACAAGAAGACACGAAGAGTAAGGTACAGGAATTTCGAACGACCCCCAGTGTCCCACTAGATGTTGGTTGGATGGAACAGATCCCCTCGGACGACTGAGAGACTCGATGTCAAAGGAGTAGGTGTTAACTTCCAATCCTATGCGTGGAACCTCGGACACCCTCTTAAATTTCTCAACTAATACCCAGGTCGCGTACCTCTCCTCGGTGTCGGCTCGTCTTCACCTTCTACCAGGTCGTTCTACGAACCCTCGTACGAACCCCGAGATCGTAAACGTACGGTTAGGGCCGAGACGGTAACAGTACACACACGAGTCAGCGAAGTCAGCACAGACTGAGAAACGTTGGGATACCTGACATCGGGTAGTCCGAGGAGACAGGTACCCTAAGAGGTCCGTTCTTATAACCTCACCCAACGGTACGGGAGGAGGTCGCCTAGAAGGACTGGGTCCCTAGCTTGGGTACTGAGAATACAGAAGACGTAACCGTCCGTCCAAGAAATGGTGATCACGGTAGACCCTTCGGGATAAACAGTACGCTTGAACTCTTTTACTGAATTGAAGGGACACGGAGACGAAGGAGTAGAGATTTTACCTCTATTCATAAATATCTCAACTATATTCCTTATTTCCTTCATTAGGTTTATTTCGTAATTCTCGTCACAGACCGTCGATCAAGTGACCGCCATTGATAATTATCATCTTCATTTTAATATCATCAGTAATAAACCTGACAATATTACTCTTGATCGTATCCTTACAGTCTCAGTAAGGAAGACGTTATTTAATAAGTCAAAGAACCAGTGGGTGGACCGTCCATCCGTTAGACTAATATGACGTTCACGCGGTACGGATGGTAGAACAACACCAACAGAAATCTACATCTTATAGAAAAGACAATTCAAGGTCAGACAATTAGGTCTCTTCCGTTACCGTTGGGTGAGGTCATGAGAACGGACCCTTTAGGGTACCTACCTCTTCGGACCATCCGACGTCAGGTACCCCAGCGTTTGTCAACCTGTGTTGACTTCGCTGAATCGTCGTCGTGGTCGTCGTCGTTGTCAGAGAAATAGCTACCAACAAGTCTTTCATCAACACTAAAACAACAAGAGTACGCTCCTCCACTCAAGTTCCAGGAAGATGAGACGGTAGAACAAGGTGTTAGTTTTTTATTAAAAGACTATTAGTCTAGAAATTTAAAAGGTGAGTCGGACCCTACTTGACCTCGACGAGACCTCTCTACAGAGGTCTCAGTAAAGAAATAAGTCACATATAAATGAAATCTGTCTGTGGAGAGACAAATCTTCTGGTATCGAAAGTAATGTCATTCTCTCTTTCTATGGTCCCTCTACTTGTTGATTGTTTAGTTGTTTGATCTGAAATCGGGAATAAGTCTTTGTCTTACCTAAGGATTGGTTTTCAAACAAGACTACAACTTTGACTACTACGGTGTACATATGGTTGTTCCATACTTTACTAAATAATAAGTACATTATTCCGAAAGACCCCTCTAATCTAGTTACAGGGTCCCACCAGACTTTACCAAAGTCTTCCAGTCTTTTACTCTAACCAAACGTCAAAAGTATCACCCATCCCTCATCCGAAGGGTCCACCGTGATCACCATTACTTGGACGGACGGTTACGTCCTCTGTATTCTCTACATCCAAGTCAGAAACCCTAGGAAGTTAGGGGACCTCTTCCTTTACCGTTGGGTGAGGTCACAAGAACGGACCTTTTAGGGTACTTATCTCCTCGGACCACCCGATGTCAGACACCCCAGTGTTTATCAGTCTGTATTGATTTCGTTGAATTGTACGTACATGAGTCCCTTATCTGTACCCTACTCCTGAAGACGTGTGTCCATCTCCAAACTTTGAGACTGGTTGGTTTCCTCCCGTGTGGGTCCGAAAGAGTAGTCGAACGGATCTTCATCCTGTCTTCACCCTCTTCACTCCGAATTTTCAACAGTCGGATGCACTTTTTAACCTCAACCTGAGAAATAATGTCGTCCGTCTAAGTCTCTCAACACTCAAGATAAAAATTTTATATCCGATTACGTCATTTCTACCGGATTGTATGGATTACCATACATCCCTTTCAACCGTACTCCTCAAACTACGGTCAGTGCTGTAGAGACTTCTCCCCTGTAATCTTGACTCAGGACGCACTACTCTAGTTTTCGATCAGTGAGTCTTCCCTCACCGTACGTTTTCAGTACCTCATCCTGTGCCCGAGTCGTCTCTGTTCACTTCTCCTTGTTGTCACATTCTCCTATCTCACTCTGTCACACCTTCGGTACGTCGACTATAACGACCACCGCTGGTAATACTGCTGATACTACAAATACCATATAGTCTAACGATACAAGTTTACGAGACGACAAATCACCTTCTCTCCTTAGTCAAACCGAGACCTTCTTTACCGTAAGTTTCTTTAATTAAAGAACGTAAGTTCTGCTCGTACAGAAACACCTGTCACTCTCGTGAAAATACTCCAATACTCAAGGGACAACGACTACCACACACGGATCTTGGACCTATGGTGACCGTCTCCTCTCGGTAGACTCCCGAACCTCTCGTCCCGATTTACCGGACATTCCGGTTGTATAACTACAGTCGAGACTCTCAGACAAGAAGTCCCTTTCTCTAGGACCTTCTACATCTGTCCTTTGAAGCCTCTTCTTTTGCACAGGAAAAGAGTAACAATGGGTCCGACCGACTACGACCGAACAAAGATTCATGTCTAGAGCTAGAGCTATCGATTCCCTAAAGACAAATTTGTGACTGTTAACTTCGGGTCGAGATCAATCACCGAATAAACGTACAGTTTAATCCCAAGTTTCTTTACGTTTATACTTTCGAATAAACGAGTGTATTTAAACGAAATCATTGGACCTCCTTTAACATCCCAAATTTTAAGAGATTGACTTTAATTACCTATTTAAACCGGAGAGTCCCGGAAACCGAGAGGAAAGGGAGTGGAAACCGGAAAGAAAGGGGACAAAGTTAAGTGAATATAAGGTGTCTCTGAATCCTATGGAGGATACACCTTCTGTGACACTCGTCTTCGTAGTCTTCGTCAATTCAGTTCTGGAGACGGAAGACGATGTCCTTGACCCGTTTTCTTTTATTACCATATCATTATCTCTATGTTTATTTATTCTATTAATTCGTTTGTTCATTCATTCATTTACGATTCACACCATTGTCTCTATGTCTTTATGTCGTTTTACTAATATGTTTATTCATTTGCATTTTTCGTTTGTTCTGTTATTCATTTATCGTGAATGACATACAGACAGGGACACGGTCCCTGAAACCTTCGTTTCTAAATAAAACTGTTGGACCTCTTTAGTCTCTTTATTAATTGGTTTGAACATAAACGAAGGAGGTGAAAACTGATTCCGACGTTTAAGGAATTCGTCCTTTAGTATAGAGTAAGTAGAACGATAATGGTTCCTAACTATGAATCAGCCCAAGATTTATTTATGAAGAACTTATGTACCTACTTATCTATTCACTCATCGTAAACTCTAGCTGAGGTTAACCCCAATCGTATAGTTATCCTACTCCACAACCCTTTTCACAAGACTACTTTTACTGAGGTACTCGTTTCTTAGTCTACACGTCTTTATCTTCGACCGCAAATGTCGTCGGGTTTGTCAGGTCACACCATGAAATAATCGACGTACTTTCCTCGTCGCCTTCTTTCTCGTTTTTTTTTTTTTTTTTTTTTCTGACTTCGGAAGAACTCCCTGAACCTCTTAATACCGTTTCTCAAACTGGAGGTAAGACATCCTCTGACCGTCAGAAATCTTCAAAAACTCGTTAGTCTACTGTTCTAGTCTCCTCATACCGAAATAACAAGAGATGAACAGTAACATCTTCGTCATCGACAGTAATCACTAATTTCCTGGTAGATCACTCTCTAGTTCAAAATCTCTTTCAGCTTCGTCCTCAATAGAACGACTCACACTTATGCGGAAAGACATAAATACCTAAACCTCCAAGTTCTTTCAGAATACAGAGTAATTATAACGACCATATTAGAAAAAGAGAGGAAAGGACAGTATAGGATATATCAAAAAGAAATCTGAGAAACCATAATCACACATGTAGAATGTAACAGTAGACCCTTTCAGATTGGAGTGTGGTATAGACTACTATTCAAAAGGAACAACCATAGGTCAAGGTCACAACCGGACTTCAGGGTGAAATAGAATTTTACCAGGGGAAGTTCCAAGTTCTCCCTCCCATGTATAAGTACAACAACAAACCGTCTTTTTTTGTGTTAAGACATTTCGTTAATAGGAAGTTAATTTTTTAATTAATTAATTTTTTTTTAAATTACCAGGAGAAGGTACACGAGGTGGCGTTTCGTAGTGTCGACACACTTGACATTTTGAAATTGCGTAACTAGATAAACACACTTAAGAGAGGTAGAATACAACAAACACCTCGTTCTGTCTGAAGTACAAAATTATAAATGTATAAAGTAAACTGAGACGGTCCAGAATCAACACCGTGCACCCTAGTAAGTAACTCCACGTACCTGAGAGATCTATACCACTCGTCCGAAAAACAGGACACCGTATCTCCTAGAATCAAGGGGGTGGTCCTTACCTTGGACATAGGGAACGTAACGTTTCACTTCAGAATTGGTGACCCGGTGGTCCCTTTCGAAGTCTGTTGTATAATTACTTTATTGAATATGTCAGTTGATATTAGGAAACGTAGATCGTCGTCCTGTACCGTACAACACAACTCATTCAGAAGGTACCTATCTACCTACTGTTCTACTTTCCGTCCCTGTCTTCCTTTCTCTCTCTCTCTCTCTCTTAATGTAAAGGACGATCTTTTGACTCATGTTCTTTTAGGGTAGGGTAGGGTAGTAAAGTCAATCGTGTTCTCGGACAATCTAACATTTAGGGTACTCCTGTCCCTAATACAGGAAGAATACTGGAGACACTGGGGTCATGAGACGAGTCCTGGACAATACTATTTCCACTGGGTACGTATAAACAACTTCCTTTCTCGTTTCCTCACTTACTTATCATTGTCTATTAAGTTAAGTCTACGAATGCAGTCCGTTGGGAACCTGACCAGTGAAAGGTCCTAGTTAGACCAATTAGTAGGTTGAGAGGAACGGAAGTTCTTCCTCTTTTGATCATTGGAAGTTCTAGATCGGTCATGGTACTGAAACGTAGTTTAAAATACATAACGAAACTCCAAACTTGTGATCGGTACAGGAACCGAGTGAAAGAGGGATTTAGTCAGTTTAATAAGGTTATAGTAACACGATGATAAAGAAACTGATAAAGTCCCTTTTATATTTAACGGAGAATTTTGGTCACAGATTTCACAACTTCAAAATCATCGAGTCAACACAGGTTGAGAAACGCTGGGATACCTGACATCGGGAGGTCCGAGGAGACAGGCACTTTAAGAGGTCCGTTCTTAAGACCGTACCCGACGGTAAGGGAGGAGGTCCCCTAACGTGGGTCCAAAAGACGTAACGGTCATCTAAGAAATGGTGCTTCGGTAGTCCCTTCGGGTTACAGATCTACAGACTTGTACAACGATGTCCCAAACTAAAATCGAGTCTCGACTATTCTTTTGGTTCCCAAAAAAACAAACCAACACCAACAAAAGACGAAATAAAACCAAACACGAAAAGAAAAGTAAGAGTGTTATTAGAGTTGTACCAACCCACTAAAAGAACACGGACTTCTCTCTATTTGGAACTAAATGTAGGAAAGTACCCTTTTAAAATATAGTACTATGAAGTTCCCTTGACTATCAACTGATCTACTATTATCTTCATCTTTTAATACATACATTGTTACACCATCCGAGACAGAATTTACGGAATATGTATTAGTAAACTAGAAATTTTGGGGATGTATTCTTTATAAAAATAGTATGGATAAAATGTTTACTCCTTTGACTCCGTACCTCTCAGACCAAGGAATAGGTTCCCCTGTCTGACTATCCCTACTCTGATCGCAAACTCGAGTCTGCTGTCAGACCGAGATCGTATGAGAAGAGACACGATACGTCATGACGGTCAAGAAACTAGGAAATAACAGAGTCTTTGAAGGGGGGTCTTCGTAGTTGAAGTATGACTACATGAACCAGACGAATACAGGTTTCACAAACCTTCAAGTTTAATAAGGAAATCAGTCACGGGTAAATTACTTACGATCGATACGTAGTCTGTGATAACATCCGAGATTGATAAGTAGTCCCTTGTTTTCTGTCAAAGTGACTAAGGTACCCCCAATGTAAGATCAAAGTCCCTTTCTGTCGTTGGTATTTGTTGTTGTTTTCGTTTACATCCAGATATTATCCAGTCTACCATTATTCAAACTACCTCTTTTCGTTTCTTTCCCTCTTCTGCCCCTCACTGTCTACGTCTCCCAGAGTGACTCTTTCACTACAACACAATCCTGTATTTCCATCCTTACCTCACCGTACATGCCCTAGACTCCCTCTCTATTAGTCCGTATCATTCTCGTTCATACTTCGAAGATCTCGTCTCGACCCCCTCCCAACTCCTTGTTGTTCAGGTGGTCCTACCGTCCTCCCTTCACTCTCGAAGTGACTATTGTCCTACCTTTTCACTCGGGTCTTTACAGAGTGAAATATCAGTCTGTTTGGTTGGGAATGTGAACTAGAGTCTGTGACCAACATAGTAGAACTATCCAGTACTTACGAAACTCGAAATCAAAAGAGTAGACGTGTTACCCTTAGGGTACAACGACCACCCTTGTTTACTCTTTCAGATCGTTCGGACCTCGTCTTTACCCTCTACGTCGGGACCAGACAGGACAGAAACACCCACAAGGGTTCGACAGGGGTCACTCTCACGGATAAGACGGTTGGTGTTTCTACCCACCATGGGATTCTCCGTCTTTGTACGTCCGAAGTAACAGAGTACTACGACAGGTTTATACTATGGGTCCGTGTTTGGCCCGTAGAGTAAATGAAGGAGTAAACGAAGGTTGTCAGGTGTCACTTTCGACCCCAGGTCCGTCACGAAGGTCGTTCTAACACGGTGACCGACGGTTCGTTTATGACGGAACTCGACAATGTTTGTTTGTTTCTCTTTGTCAAAGGTTCTACATCCGGAAAACAAACACACTCGTCCCTGTACTCGTTTGTGGCCGTACAAAGTCGAACGTTATCGAAGACCTCACTAACGACCGTGACACAGGGATTAATGTATTACAGACAGAAGAAACCGTCACTGGAACCATAACAGAAACCACACTTTTTGTAGGTCAGACTCTAAGGTGTGTGAAACACGTGAATCGATAAAGTACATGGAGGAAGAACCTTCGTAGGTTGAGTTAAAGAAAACGAGAAAAGGAAGAACCGACAATTATACATAATAATCCAAGTCCTTGACAACCCTATTTGAACACCTACTGTCTAAATAAAAAAGGTGTTTACAAAGAATTTGTGGTCAAGATAAGGATCACCCCAAGATCCAAGACCCCTACAAGTCTTGACGTCTTTTTGGGACGGGATCCTTCCGACGCTCTCCGTCGACCCATTCTTCAATATCGCATTATTCTATATTCGGTATACACAATTATATGTTGTACACAAAGAGACAAAGACTGTAAAGTAAGATATACTCTCTAAGACCCAGGTAGTTGTAGAGATGTTTAAGTAAGGAAAAATACCCACTCATTATAAAGTAATACATAAATTATGTATATCCACTTTAGATCTTTTTACCATGTCTACTTGGATAAACGTCCCGTCCTTATCTCTGTGTCTACCCGTGCTCCTCACCCTTCCCTCCATCCTACTTAACCCTCTAACCCTAACTGTACATATGTGATGGTGCATATCTTGTTTATCGATCACCCCTGGACGACGTCTCGCGTCCCTCGAATCAAGTCAGGGGACACCACTGGACGCACCCACCCTACCCACCCCTCCACCCTCCCTCCGAATTCTCCCTCCCCTATGTACATATGTATGTCCACTAAGCGAAGTAACACGTCGTCTTTGGTTGTGTTGAAACATTTCGTTGATATACACACGTACCCACGATTCAACGAAGTCAGTACAGACTGACAAACGTTGTGATTCCTGACATCGGGCGGTCCGAGGAGATAGACACCCCTAAGAGGTCCGTTCTTATGAGCTCACCGAACAGTACAGGATGAGGTTCCCCAGAAGGAGTGGGTCCCCAACTTGAGTACAGACAGAGGACTTAACCGTCCACCCGAGAAATGGTGATCCCAGTGGACCCTTCGGGGGTTTATGGGGTTAAATTTATACATATATATATTCGATATCGAACCACGACTTCTTATACTGGAAACTTTAATCTGTTTAAATCCAAGCTTGAGGAATCAAACACCGGAACCTGTTCAACGAACTTAAGAGACCTGAGTCAACGTAGTAGATATATTGCCTCTCGTATTAAAGATAGAGGATCACACAAACATATCCAACCGTTATCAAAATTTTGTGAACCGAGACGTACTCCTTATGCGACTACGAGTTATGTGTCGTGACTAACATTAATAATGATCACGGTACTCTCTCCATCCCGTTATCCGTACTTCCAGTCTTCCTCCTTACTGAGGGAGGACGTCCTGATCTTTGTGTCTCCTTACGAAAAGTCCTACGTAGACCTACTATTGCAAACGAAACGGTTTACTTCTCTGTAAGGTTCTTCAACTCATCTCCAGACCTCTATTCTCATGTAGTAATCAAGTAAAATTTTTCATTATTTATCGTTACGGACGATGGTACACGATCCGTAACCTGGGTCAAAATCTTTGTATGTTCGTAATACCGTTTCAGAAAGGGAGTACCTTCAATGTAAGGAGTTACCTTCTATCTGGTATTTGATCTTTCTTTTTAGTTCTGTTAGTTATTTGTTACCTATCGAACAACACTAGTACAGACACTTCCTTGATTCGTCTCCTTATAGTTTATCTCGTGAACGTACAATGCTATAATAAAATCAGTTCTACCAGTACTCTCCCGAGAGACTTCTTCCCCGACTGGGGACTTCCTATCTTCCCCTTCGTTACCTTTCTCGACTACGTCTCGTAAAGTCCGTCTCCTTTGTCGTTTATGGTACCAGGTCTCCACCACCCCCTCGAAAGACTAAAATTAGTTTCTATTCTTCTAGAAATGCCCACTCTGTAGTACCCGACCTTCTCACCGTAAACAACCCCGGTCCCTTCGAAAACAATAAAACCAAAACAAAAATGAGTACTGTTCGTTACCATTCGTAAAGATCGTACCTTCCCTGTGTTAGTCTAAACATATTAAGCCACCCGGAAGACCGACTGTTCACCTTGTATCCAACATCCCCTCTTCTCAATACGTCTTTTGGTCAATCCCTCATAACGTCAGTAGGCACCGAAAATAAAACGAAAATTCTGTTTATCCTCTCGTTCAAACGACCTGTTACCCACCAAGCCAGCCAAGTCAGCGAGTCAACACAGGCTGAGAAACGCTGGGGTACCTTACGTCGTACGGTCCGGAGGGACAGGTAGTGGTTGTGGGCCTTAAGTGAGTCTGAGTGTAGGTAGCTCAGTCACTACGGTAGGTCGGTAGAGTAGGAGACAGCGGGGGAAGAGGAGGACTGGAGTTAGGGAGGGTCGTAGTCTCAGAAAAGGTTACTCAGTTGAGAAGCGTACTCCACCGGTTTCATGACCTCAAAGTCGAAATCGTAGTAAGGGAGGTTTCTTTAGGGTCCCGACTAGAGGAAGTCTTACCTGACCAACCTAGAGGAACGTCAGGTTCCCTGAGAGTTCTCAGAAGAGGTTGTGGTGTCAAGTTTGCGTAGTTAAGAAACCATGAGTCGGAAGAAGTGTCAGGTTGAGAGTGTAGGTATACACTGGTGTCCTTTTTGGTATCGGAACTGATCTGCCTGGAGTCAACCGTTTCATTATAGAGACGAAAACTTATGCGATAGATCCAACCAATATTGAAAAGAAGGTTCCACATTCGCAGAAAATTAAAGTACCGACGTCAGTGGTAGACGTCACTAAAACCTCGGTTTATTATTATTATTATTATTATTTCAGACTGTGACCAAGGTGACAAATGGGTAGATAAAGGGTACTTCACTACCCTGGTCTACAGTACTAGAAGTAAAAGACTTACAACTTGAAATTCGGTTGAAAAAGTGAGAGGAGAAAGTGAAAGTAGTTCTCCGAAAAATCAAGGAGAAGTGAAAGACGGTATTCTCACCACAGTAGACGTATAGACTCCATTAACTATAAAGAGAGCCGTTAGAACTAAGTTCGAACACAAAGGAGGTCAGGTTACAAAGAGTACTACATGAGACGTATATTCAATTTATTCGTCCCACTGTTATATGTCGGAACTATATAAGACAAAGGATAAACCTTGGTCAGACAACAAGGTACAGGTCAAGATTGACAACGAAGGACTGGACGTATGTCTAAAGAGTTCTCCGTCCAGTCCACCAGACCATAAGGGTAGAGAAAGTCTTAAAAGGTGTCAACTAACATTAGGTGTGTCAGTTTCCGAAACCGTATCAGTTCTTTCGTCTTTCTCTACAAAAAGACCTTGAGAGAACGAAAAAGTTACTAGGTCACCTACAACCGTTAAAGTAGAGACCAAGGAGACGGAAAAGATTTTGGTCGAACTTGTTGACCTTCAAGTGCCAAGTCCATAACGACTTCGGACTGAACCTCTTAAAACTCGTAATGAAATGATCGTACACTCTACTCACGTTAACACCCCATCAAACTCGTAGGAAACCGTAACGGAAAGAAACCCTAACCTTACTTTTAACTGGAAAAGGTCAGGACACCGGTGACGACTCAAAAGGTTTACACGACCGTATAACTCACGTCGTGAAAGTGTCGTAGTAGAAAGTCCTAAACTTTGTCGAGTTGACCTTAAGGTAGTGGAGGTGATCGAAACAANAGAAGAGGTTGTGGTGTCAAGTTTGCGTAGTTAAGAAACCATGAGTCGGAAGAAGTGTCAGGTTGAGAGTGTAGGTATACACTGGTGTCCTTTTTGGTATCGGAACTGATCTGCCTGGAGTCAACCGTTTCATTATAGAGACGAAAACTTATGCGATAGATCCAACCAATATTGAAAAGAAGGTTCCACATTCGCAGAAAATTAAAGTACCGACGTCAGTGGTAGACGTCACTAAAACCTCGGTTTATTATTATTATTATTATTATTTCAGACTGTGACCAAGGTGACAAATGGGTAGATAAAGGGTACTTCACTACCCTGGTCTACAGTACTAGAAGTAAAAGACTTACAACTTGAAATTCGGTTGAAAAAGTGAGAGGAGAAAGTGAAAGTAGTTCTCCGAAAAATCAAGGAGAAGTGAAAGACGGTATTCTCACCACAGTAGACGTATAGACTCCATTAACTATAAAGAGAGCCGTTAGAACTAAGTTCGAACACAAAGAAGGTCAGGTCACAAAGAGTACTACATGAGACGTATATTCAATTTATTCGAACCACTGTTATATGTCGGAACTACATAAGACAAAGGATAAACCCTGGTCAGACAACAAGGTACAGGTGAAGATTGACAACGAAGGACTGGACGTATGTCTAAAGAGTTCTCCGTCCAGTCCACCAGACCATAAGGGTAGAGAAAGTCTTAAAAGGTGTCAACTAACACTAGGTGTGTCAGTTTCCGAAACCGTATCAGTTCTTTCGTCTTTCTCTATAAAAAGACCTTGAGAGAACGAAAAAGTTACTAGGTCACCTACAACCGTTAAAGTAGAGACTAAGGAGACGGAAAAGATTTTGGTCGAACTTGTTGACCTTCAAGTGCCAAGTCCATAACGACTTCGGACTGAACCTCTTAAAACTCGTAATGAAATGATCGTACACTCTACTCACGTTAACACCCCATCAAACTCGTAGGAAACCGTAACGGAAAGAAACCCAAACCTTACTTTTAACTGGAAAAGGTCAGGACACCGGTGACGACTCAAAAGGTTTACACGACCGTATAACTCACGTGGTGAAAGTGTCGTAGTAGAAAGTCCTAAACTTTACCGAGTTGACCTTAAGGTAGTGGAGGTGATCGAAACAAACATCACTACGAAAGATTCCGGGTGAACTGAAATGTAAGGTCCTACACCCCGAGATCTACTCACTAGTGTGGTAACACTAATAGACCAACAACTTCTAGAAAAAACATGTCAAGAAGACACATAAGAACGGTGGAGAAGAATTATAGAAGACGAAGACAATCTAGGTACGTCTACTTGATCATCTTACAGTCCAATTACTACGTTCTCCTATTCTAATCCAGGTTTCTAACAATCTTGGTTAGCTTAATAATTATCTAACCAATCACCTCAACTTCACCTCTATCTAAACCCTTCAAGTTGGTTATATCAAACTAATATCTAAACTGACCCCGTCTCTCTCACACCTTTTTCCCTCTTTAGTTCGTACTGGGGTTCCCCCAAAACGAATTCGTTCTTCCACGGTGAATGAACTCCACCTTCTCGACCTCTTGTTGACCGCTCCCACTGACACTTCGTGAAGTGACGTCTGTATAATTTACATTCTATCGATCATCTTTTGAGTTACTATAAATTCCGAGTCCTGTAATAAAACACGATCTTCATCTTTGAATCTTCAGTAATCGTAAATCTACCATGGATGTCGGTACCACTCGAGTGAGTCCCACCCATACATCTGTGTCTTCTGTGTTCTCGGGGTCCTAAGCCCTCTCCTTCTCCTCTTTGGTCGGTTCCTCTACTTCTTTCTCTCCGGCCACTTCATCCTTTCTTTGGTCTTATGACTTTGACACTCGTTTCTCTCCTCTCGTTACGTTCGTCCGTCACCAACCCAGACCTCAGTGTGGGTGTCCCTTTTACTCCTCTCCACAGGTAACCTGACCCGTTGTACCTCCGAAGACCACCGGAACCCTCACCACTTCCATCTCTGGTTGAACCGGGTCTGATCTTTATAAATACTCCTTCCCTTGAAGTGGACACAGAAGTGTCGAAAACAACATTCAAATTTTCAGATTTAATTTTTCTGTTTCATAGTAGTAATACTCAATACTTCGACATATATACTTACAAAGAATCAGAAAAATATAAAGGTAAGAACCAAACGAAAATAAAAGACTTTTTACTCTTCTCATTACCTTCACTGTGCTACTTTTGTTATTATGATCTGATCAATAACCTCACTAAACCATCATTTTCAACGTTACTGTACCTCGTTATGGGTCGTCAGTCCGTACCCCAAGTCCTCTCCAAAACAAACAACAAACACGAAAATTTACCCTCTACACTGTCATACAAACCACCCACTAAATACTAAGTCACTTTCTAATACACATTTTCTGGTTTCAGGAACCTTTTCCTCTTCCCTCCCGTGAGTCTCCACCCACTCCCAGGACCGAAACTATCGACATCCCTGTGACGTGGTACTCTTGTCGTCCTTCCCGCGTCTCGTATCCACGTCCCAACTCCCCAACGTCGTAGCGCCACGTCACCACTGTCCTCCGGTACCGTTACAGAGACGTCACTTCATACTCCGCTCCCGTAGTCGATTTTCCCAGACCCACACTCACCCCTGAGACCTTTCCCTCCTGTTACTTTTCCATACCTTACCGGCAGAGGTTCTTACCCTTTCAGTCATACGATCCCTTGCCCACCTATCTCAACCCTGATGTGGTGTGAGACTGAGGACTAGATCTTACCTGAGATGAGTGAGTCCTGAGAAGTGGAAGTTGGAGTCTTAGTGTGACTCAAGGTTCGTACCAGGAAACTGTAACGTCCGGGTGTTATGTACAAAACGACTCACGTAACATATCCTCTACCACCATGCCAAAATTCCTTTTACTTCTCCTGTCATTCTGACTAACTCGTACACAGCAATTCATGATGCAGTCCGTCAAGTAGAGATCATAGGATCTTACTCCAGAATCACTGCTCTTTGACGCCTAGTTTGAATTTATTGTACAAGTGTTAGTGAAGGATACACGAAACATACATACAGATGTATATACACATATATACACACACACTTGTATATACGTGTGTCTGTGTGTACGTGTCACACGTGTGTGTGTACATGTGTGTAAATAAAGGATTATTCTAAGGTAGAAACAGAGTTCCTTGAATTTTAGATCCTTAGATCGGTTTCTCTCCTTAAAACGTGTGTTTACTTATCTCGTAGTCAGTAGTGTTATGTCAGGTATCCAGTTTAGGTCAAGTGGTAGACGGACAAAAAAAATGTTTATCTCAAAATAACCGTATGTTGGTACGGGTAAACAAAGGTATAACAAAACTGACGAAGACGTGATGTGGACGTCTCGACTCACCAACGTCATCATAGACACACAGGGTGCTTCAGATATTATAAATAGACTAGAAAATATCTTTTCTCAAACGGTTGGGTATCCTAGTTCACGTTTCCTTTTCCACGAGTCTAACTCTTGTACATTAGTCAAAAACACACACACTAGTTCTTAACGAAATTCCTTCGTCGCTGGGAACTTAAAAGAGAATTTTCTAAGTAAGGAAGGAAGGTGTTTCTTAAAAAATCGTAGAGGATACACGGTCCGTGATAAGATCCACGACTCCTATGTTGTCACTTGTTGTACCTATTTGTCGGGACAGGAACACTCAGTACGTAAGGACACCCTATCCTATCCCAAAACTCCCTACCCCAATCTTTCTTTCAGTAACGAGACTTCGTTTGGACCTCGTTTCCCGTGCTACCAACCTAACAAAGTCCTTTCAGAGTCTTTATCTTTTACCAGAACTAACTGGGTTTCCTACCTTCTCCCCGTCTTTACTTCCCGGTCTTATAAACTATCACTAAAAGTTTCACACCAAGAATCTGGTAGTCATCTTAGTCGGTCCCTCGAGTAATTTTTATACACAAGAACCCTTAAGGGACCTTCAGGTGACCAACCCTGAACCACGAAACGGACGAGCCCGAATCCCAAGTTAGGGACTAGTCCCTTGACCTTAAGACGGGTCGTACCGTCCTTTCTTGTTTTTCTTGTACACAAGAACCCAGTGTTAGGTCTGGATGAGTTAGAATTACAGATCCCCATCCTGTATCCGATTTATAAATTGTCCAAGAAATCCCGAAGGGACCATCGAGTCGACCATTTCTTAGGCGGACGTTACACCCTCTGGACCCAAGCTAGGGACCCAACCCTTCTAGGCGACCTCTTCCCTTTCCGATATAAGGTTATAAGACCGGATCTCTTAAGGTACCTGACATATCAGATACCCCTACGTTTGTCAACCTGTGACGACTCTCTGAACGTGAAAAGTCTCCTAAGAATCCGAAATACAAAAACTTAGTAATACTAGCTTCAAGTGACTTTCGTCTGAGTTCTCACACACACACACGACACCATTCCACAGTCGTCTCCCTTCCTCCGTCCTTTCCCTACTTTTGGAGAGGGTAAGTTCTTCTGAATTCTCAGAGCGTTACCTTAAGTCTATAGAGTCTCGTGGAAAACCTTTGGTCACCTATTCCCGCGAACATCTACACCTTCGGACAAGTGTTTACTCTGGTACGTGGAAAGACCTCCTCTCGACTTGGAAGTCCTGTCTTCCTCTTTCCTGAACCAACGACGTCTCGGGACGACCCGTCTCCCTTTCCTGTCACGACTCATGTGACACTCCTGTCGACGGTCTAAATCGAATATTGAGTCCGGGAGTACGGAAAGTTCTGTTCCGACTATCTCTCGGTCGAGTGAACTTCACAGACGTGGTAGTGTAATGACGGGAACTCTCCAAGTCTCAACTCCATCTTTGTCTTATACGTGGTTTTACTTTTTGTCTTTTCCACTTTAATTACCCTGTCCATTAATCCACCCCAACCCATCGGTCTTTATTACAACACCCAATCCACCAAATATTGGAAATTACTGTTTGTCTCTCCTTACTTATTCGGATAGGTCTATCGTTTCAAATGAACTCGTCTCAGGGTATTAGTCTCTGTCGTGTCCGTACGTCATTAATCACCCAGACAAACCGACCTTATCTTTTAAGTACATCCCGTCATTGTCCTCTATTCAGACCTTTCCAACAAATCCCGGTCTACCCCTTCCCGGAACTTACGGTTCTATTTCTAAAACCGTAAATGGGACCTCCGTCACCCCTCGGTAAATTGAAAAAATCGTCACCCCAATGTCCGAATCTCAACGTGAAAGCCCTTTAATTTTGTCACCCTCATACCTTCCTTCTATCCTACACCTAACCTCTCGGACCTCCACTCCTCTGATTAAACCTCTAGTAACTTTGCTGGGTCCACTCTTTATTACTCCTGGACCCAAGTTATCTACGTTGTCCTGGTCTCTCCTCTCGGTCCTCAAACGTCAACCTCACTCGGGTACCTTTCTCGGGTTCTGGTGAGAGTCGAAGGGTGGACCTATTGACACCACTGTAACCACGATAAATATCTTTGACCCTCTTGACCCTATCTGTTCTCCCCTTTCACTCCTCAGACAATCAAACTTTGCGTTCTCTCGGTCGTCTTGTTCATCAAATAAAAAAATAAAAATAATAAAATCAAATACATAGATATTCTTTTTCTAAAAAAATAATTTTTATTAGTAATATTGAGAGAAATTTTGATTAGGTCCATGAAATTTTCCGTCCTTAAGGTCCTCCTCCAGTCACCCCTACTCTAGTCGCACCCGTCCCCAAGGGAAGGGAACTCCAACTTATATTCCGGTAACTAACCTGAGTTATACCATATAGTTAACCTACAACAATAAAAGAGAGACATGTGTGTGTGTATGCGTGTGTGAGTACCCTTCTCTTTCTCAGCATATGACTAAGTTATTTATATAAGAACTTTTTTTTTTTTCTCAACATACATACATATCTTTGATCAAAACAAACGAAGTGGGGTACACCATTTTGAATACGGTCTTCGGGTCTTTCTCCCTGTTTTTTGTCGGGACTACCATTTTGTCACACTCAGGTGGTCCTTTCTTATTAGTTTTGAATAATCTTTGATTAAAGAAAAAGTTCTAAGTCAGAATTTCTGAATTTTTACTGACTAGTTACGAGGTTATCTTTATCATATTTACTTCAACCTATAACTATATTTTGAAAGGGTGAAAGAAGGTAAAAGGGGGAATAAAATAAAGAATTGTCATGTTACGTTTTAGTCAAAGTCACCGGGACGATCTAAGTCTTCTTAGGACCTTGTAACTCTTCCCAAAGGGGATTCGTTTTCAATGGTTCGGGGTTTATGTCACTTTCCGAATCTCACCTTCTACTTTACAAGTTTTGAAAAAAGAATCTCACCTACTCCTTTAAGTAAATGGTTTAATTCAACAGTAAAGATTTCGTTTTAGAAACTTTATTTTTTACAAACAACCAGTTCTTTGGATCTTCACGTTATTAAGACCTTCCTTTAATTTTTCAAAACTTGTGGATCCGAGACGGTCACTGAATGAGAAATTAGGAGTACAACGGACTACTGTGGGAGACCGAAGAGACCGGTACACTTGAGGAGTCCCTCTTAGGAAGGACAGGCTCTCAGAGGTATGTCACAGCAGTTTACCAGTACTCCAAACCTCCGTCTATGAGAGTCCGTACTCAGGACCAAGACTCTAAATAATGAACACACTAGAGTCCATCTAGAGAATCAAAGAAACTCTGAGTTATAAGAGTAGACAACGACATTCTTAATTGAAACGGTTACTCATCACCGAGTCTCTATTTCTCAGACGGATATTACGTCCTCTGAGCCCAAGTTAGGGACTCAACCCTTCTAGGGGACCTCTTCCTGTACCGTTGGGTTAGGTCATAAGAACGGACCCTATAGGGTACCTGTCTCCTCGGACCGTCCGATGTACATGAGGTACATGAGGCTCAGTGTTCTCAGCCTGTGCCGAATGATTTGGTGGTGGTTACTCACTTTATCCTGAAAGGACCAACGAAAGGACCACCGAGACGACGGACGGTTCGTCCTCTGAACCCAAGTCAGGGACCCAGGTCCTTCTAGGGGACCTCTTCCTGTACCGTTGGGTGAGGTTACCCTTTAGGGTAACTGTCTCCTCGGACCACCTGATATCAGGTACCCCAGTGTTTTCTCAACCTGAGCTGAATCGTTGATTTGTTGTTCACTTTACGTGGAACGTCTCACGGACCTCACATTACCTGTGAAATTTTTTTCATTTGTATAACATCCTATCAAAATATAAATGTTTTTCTAGCATGTCTCTTAAGGGTCTGTTGGGTACGGGTCAGACAAGATGGTAATTGTAGGATACGACGAAACCATGTAAACAGTACTAGTTACTTGGTCAATTATGTAGTAGTACTTGTTTCAGATATGAAATCAGTCTATAGGGATCAAAAATGGGTCACAGGAAACAGACAAAGTCTTAGGACAGGTCCTATGATACATTGTAAACCAGGAGTCCAGAGGAATCCCAAGAGAATTGACCCTGTCAAAGTAGTCCGAAAGGTACCAAAATTACCAAAATCGTCAAAACTCCTTATGACCAGTCCATAAAAACTCTTACAAAGAGTCAGGGAGTTTATCCCAAACAGAAAAAAAGTCTTAATTTGAGCATAATATCCGAAACTCACGACCGAGTCTTCATTTCTTAGGTGGACGGTACGTCCTCTGGGTCCAGGTCAGGGACCCAACTCTTTTAGGAGACCCCTTCCCTTACCGTTGTGTGAGGTCATAAGAAGAGACCTCTCAAGGAACCTGTCTCCTCGGACCGTCCGACGTCAGGTATATATAAAACTCATCTTTCTGGTGTTTCCAATGTTTCACTGTATGGTAAAAGTAGGGTAGGGTTGTTTTCCCCTATAGTAGTTCTGAATAGGATCAATTGTAACCGGTACTAGTGGACCGACTCTACCGAAAACGAACCGACGAGGTGACACTTCAGTGAGGACAAGCGAGGGAAGGGTATGACATGAGATACCTTCCTTTAGTGGTACGGGTGGGGTCTGAATTCCTCATACCTTAAAACGAGGTGGAGAAACTCCCGTTTCGTTAGTGTCTTTAGTAAACTTTAAGAAGGTGTCTTCTCTAAAGAGATAAGAGAGAGTAAATAAATGTATAAGTTAGAAGATACATTCCTGAGTACCTATAAAGTATAAAACAGAATTTTAGATTGTGGGAATAAATAAAAACAACTAATTTAAAACACCAAACGTGGTCACTTTCGAGAAAGTCAACCGAGAATGTAGGGAAACTATGGTGTAGTAACACACACAAAAGGAAACAGAACAAACTCATGAAGAAATACAAGACCGTGACACTCATGAAGTCCGAATAGAATATGTAACGGACGGGGTCTGTCTTTGTTCGATAAGGAGGTTTCTTAGGACAAAAAACAAAACAAAACAAAACAAAAAAATGACTTTACCTATTAAACAAATTACAGTACAAAAGACTCAAATTCCTGTGTGTCACGTCTACGATTCTTAAGTAATATTTTGACAATTGTAACTGTCACATCTGTTAAATCACGGACTTTCAGTCGTCTATAAATGAAATCGCGGAGGAGACACGGTCGACACCATGTCCAAAGACTTTTAAATTCTACTATGGTTCGTGAGTCACTCACGAAGGGTGCTCCTGACAGAGACATATGTGACAAGATTCGTAAAAACACGACCCAGTAAAGTGGGAACATTGTTAGGATGGTTCTCATCGAAGGTAATAGAGAGAGTAAAGTACCTATTGTTACTGTCCTAAGGAAACGAGAAGACCCCGAGAAGAAGACCACTACTTTATCTGTTCGTCCCCATAATCCTCGTCCTCTCCCTGTGGGTTGAGTAGACACCTTGACTCCTCTCGAAGGACCCACTCCGTTACGGATTCGACTCAGGGCCACCGACCTTCCCTTCATACTTATCTCAACCACCCCTAAGTCGTGTGGTCTTTCCCTTTATCGGGACTCTCTCCCCCTACCATTCGACAGTCAGTCTGCAACGGTCCGTCCCTTACTCATCGTGCCCCGACTGTTGTTTCTGTTCACCGGACCAAAAACTCACAACACAAATAATACGATCCAACGAACTTGAAGAAACATTTACTATCCTCTCTCCCTCACTGTCCCATTCCAGTCTCAATGGCCAGTAAAACTATACCACATCTACTGTCCACCCTCTCCACTCTGTTCTCCTTTTTACTGAGTAATTCTCCCTTGTCCTCCCTAAAGGGATCACCAGGACACCAATCCTGGAGTGGAAAGTCACGTCTCCAACGTCCCAGCTAGGGAACAGTCCCTCGATTCTAGGAACACCGGTTTTTTGGTTTCGTATTTTATTTTCGTTATAACATTGTTTAAGTCATTTCTGAAATTTTTATCAGGTGTATTTTTTATAAAAATTTTTCTCCCTTGTCGTTTCCAAGTCCCCTCTCCAAAATCCTGGTGTTGGTCCCGTCGCAGTCACTCTCTTTATTCAAACATAAATTAATCATCCTGGATCCCTAAATCTTTATCATACCAAGAACGTGAAGAAAAGAAAGATCTTACATGTCAGACTCAAGGTTGCGTTCTACCTTAAATCTTTCTATCATTACTACTGGGACATACGTTCTGTCGTTTTCTTTGTGTCTACACATCTCGCCTGTAAACCTGAGACTCCCTCTCCTTCTCCCACCCTACTAAACCCTCTTGCCGTAACTTTGTACATATGATAGTACATTCTTTGCTTAGCGGTCAGATACAAACTACGTCCTATGTCCTACGAACCCCGACCACGTGCCCCTACTAGGTCTCTCTACTATACCCCACCCTCCACCCTCCCCCCCCAAGTACAAACCCTTGAGTACATGTGGGCACCACCTAAGTACAGTTACATACCGTTTTGGTTATATCATAACATTTCATTTTATTTCATTTTTATTTTTAACTTTTTTTATTTTTTATTTTCTCTCCCTGGGTTTCTCTCACTAGATTCCTCTTCGAGTCCTTAAACTGATCTCGTAGGATTCAAAACCCTTAGACTCAAAAAGTTTTTTCTTCGTTTCTCTATTCTTAGTATTGTAAGAAGACAATGACACCATCGTAAATAGACGTGCTCGATAGTTTACGTTAATAATAATAATACAATCTTGCTCATACACTAAACCTGTGTCGGTTCCTTGAGATGGTTCCAAGTTAAGATGGAGAAGAAGAATCGACTAGATAGAATTCAGAGGTACTCCGAATCAATGGAATAGACATTTCACTTTTTGTCATTATAGATGTAGGATATCGTTATTCCTACTGTCAATTACATATATTATGAGAACTGTGTGTCTGTTCACGGTGGATAATGATAATCAAATTTTAACAGGGACTAAATGACAGTAAAGAGGATTTAAATGGAATAAGAAATTCGATAGAAAACTCTCATTTTAAATCGTAAGAGAGAAGTACAGTTCTTTCAATCAGAGTCTCTTCACTCTCCTAAACAGCTTTTAATTTTCGGGGTCTTATCTAAAAACTTGTGGGCTCAGATCCTAAGAGTGACGCTCCAAAAATAGACTGTCTCTGAACTACTATGTTTCGGTCAGAAACCAGTTAATAAAACAAATAAGTAAATTACTTGTAAATAAGATACTGGTCTTATATCGTCCTTAGTCTATTTATTTTAAGGTGAAGTACCTGAATTGTAAACTCCACCTCTTTACATGTTTGTTTGTCCGTCTATCTTTTGGGCTGTAGTTTCTTTCGATTCTCGATATTTCCTTTGGTTTGATCTTATACGGATTGGACATTGTCACAAAGGGGTCACCGAGTCGCCATTTCTTGGGTGGACGTCACGTCCTCTGGATTCTCAGCGTCCAAGTTAGAGACACAACCCTTCTATTGTCCAAGTAAGGGACCCAGTCCTTCTAGGAGACCCCTTCCGTGACCTCCTCCCGTACCGTTGGATGAGGTCCTAAGAACAGATCTCTTAGGGTGCCTGTCTCCTCGGACCGTCCGAAGCCAGGTACCCCAACGTTTCTCAGTCTGTACTTGTGGAAGAAGGTTGTTGTGTTCTCTTCTAAGATGTATACCTGTAGTGGTCTACCAGTTGTCGCTTTAGTCTGACTAATATAATAAACGTCGGTTTCTACCTCTTGGAGATATGTCAGTTGTTTTTGTTCCGGTCCTCGACTGACACCGAGTCTAGTATTTGAGGAATAACGGTTTAAGTCTGACTTTAACTTCTTTCATCCCTTTTGGTGATCTGGTAAGTCCATACTGGATTTAGTTTAGGGAATACTAATATGTCACCTTCACTCTTTATCTAAATTCCCGGATCTAGACTATCTATGTCACGGACTACTTGATACCTGTCTCCAAGTACTGTAACATGTCCTCTGTCCCTAGTTCTGGTAGTGGTACCTTTTCTTTACGTTTTTCCGTTTTACCGATAGACTCCTTCGGAATGTTTATTGACACTTTTCTTCTCTTTACTTTTCGTTTCCACTTTTCCTTTCTATATTCGTAGACTTACGTCTCAAGGTTTCTTATCTATTCTTTCGGAAGGAGTCACTGGTTACGTTTCTTTATCTCCTTTTGTTGTCTTACCCTTTCTGATCTCTAGAGAAGTTCTTTTAATCTCTATGGTTCCCTTGTAAAGTACGTTTCTACCCGAGCTATTTCCTGTCTTTACCATACCTGGATTGTCTTCGTTTTCTATAATTCTTCTCCACCGTTCTTATGTGTCCTCTTGATATGTTTTTTCTAGAAGTGCTGGTTCTATTAGTGTTACCACACTAGTGAGTGGATCTCGGTCTGTAGGACCTTACACTTCAGTTTCCCCGGAATCTTTCGTAGTGATGCTTGTTTCGATCACCTCCATTACCTTAGGATCAACTCGACAAAAGTTTAGGACTTTCTACTACGACAGTTTCACGACGTGAGTTATACGGTCGTGTAAACCTTTTCAGTCGTCACCGGTGGTCTGACCTTTTCTAGTTAAAAGTAAGGTTAGGGTTTCTTTCCGTTACGGTTTCTTACAAGTTTGATGGCGTGTTAACATGAGTAGAGTGTCCGATCATTTCATTACGAGTTGTAAGAGGTTCGGTCCGAAGTCGTTATGGACTTGACACTTGAAGGACTACAAATTCGACCAAAATCCTTTCCGTCTCCTTGGTCTCTAGTTTAACGGTTGTAGACGACCTAGTACCTTTTTCGTTCTCTCAAGGTCTTTTTGTAGAGAAAGACGAAAGAACTGATACGGTTTCGGAAACTGACACACCTAGTGTTGTTTGACACCTTTTAAGACTCTGTCTACCCTTAAGGTCTGGTGGACTGGACGGAGAACTCTTTGGATATACGTCCAGTCTTTCTTGTCAATCTTGACCTGTACCTTGTTGTCTGACCAAGGTTTATCCTTTTCCTCATGTAGTTCCGACATATAACAGTGGGACGAATAAATTCAAGATACTTCTCATATAGTACTCTTTGCGACCCGACCTTCTTCGTGTTCGACCTTAGTTCTAAAGGCCCTCTTTATAGTTATTGGAGTCTATACGTCTACTGTGGTGGGAATACCGTCTTTCACTTCTCCTCGATTTTTCGGAGAACTACTTTCACTTTCATCTGTCACTCTTTCAACCGAATTTCGAGTTGTAAGTCTCTTGCTTCTAGTACCGTAGGCCAGGGTAGTGAAGTACCCTTTATCTACCGCTTTGTCACCTTTGTCACAGTCTGAAATAAAACCCCCCGGGGTCTTAGTGACGTCTACCACTGACGTCGGTACTTTAATTTTCTGCGAATGAGGAACCTTCTTTTCAATACTGGTTGGATCTGTCATATAAGTTTTCGTCTCTACAATGAAACGGCTGATTCCAGGCAGATCACTTCCGATACCAAAAAGGAAACCAGTACATACCTACACTCTCAACCTGACACTTCTTTCGACTCGCGGCTTCTTAACTACGAAAACTTGACACCATAACCTCTTCTGAGAACTCTCAGGGAACCTGACGTTCCTCTAGGTTGGTCAGGTAAGACTTCCTCTAGTCGGGACCCTAAAGAAACCTCCCTTACTACGACTTCGACTTTGAGGTCATGAAACCGGTGGAGTACGTTTCTGAACTGAGTAACCTTTTCTGAGACTACTATCCTCCCTGACCCTCGTCCTCCTCTTCCCCGGCTGTCTCCTACTCTACCGACCTACCGTAGTGCCTGAGCTACCTGCACTCAGACTCACTTGAGGCCCTCAACCACTACCTGTCCCTCCGGACCGCACGACACTAAGTACCCCAGTGTTTCTCAGCCTGTGCTGACTCGCTGACTTGACTTGACTGACTTGGACATTGCACAAGAAATAACTAGGATGAGATTGATGAAACGGGTCTAATTTAAAAGGGGTCCACTGACAGGATGGAATCACCCAAAGAAAGTAAAATTCTGGGTACAAAGGGTAACTGTGGTACCTTTATTTTCCTCGACACTCTCCTCCGCAAAACCGTCTTGGTATATTTATAACCGTTCTTAGAAAGAATTTTTGTGATCGTTTTCAAGATGGAGTTAAACCCTGTGTTATACAAAAATTTCGTGAATACTGACAACCGAACTTATTTTCCTTCTTCGTCTTTATGTTAATTTTTGTCGACAGATCTTCTTTTAGTGTTCAATTCTCTATATTGACTAAATTGGTAATCATCGGAATCTTTATAAGACCATAGAAAAGACGTCGGTAAAAGAGACAACAAATTACTGTCGGGTACCATATATTGAAAAAAGTA